>OZ010796.1:406845754-407479766 GCA_963932465.1 Maratus speciosus
CCTACGTTAGAAATATTATTTAATGACAGCATATCATGCAAGGTGTTAATTTATACATTAGATATTAGAGTTAACTGTTTATTTAACAAAACCTTTTCATTTATATAAACTTCAATCGAGATGTTTAGTACACCTAATTTGTCTAATTAATAATGCAAACCTTATACTTGCGATTAAAATATTTTTATAAACGATACTATGGGAAACAGAATACGTTTTGTAATTACGATCACAATTTCATGAAATAAAATCACTAAAATATCTTACTAGGTTTTACATTATTAAAAATGTGAAGGGAGAGAAGAGACTTTTTCAGTTTAAAAAGTTAAGTTCCACTAAAATTATAGAAGTCTCAGTAAAACGGACAGTGTGGAATGGAGACCACAAAGAAAAAAAAAAGTCTGATTTCCGATTTGGTGAGAGAACATGCAATGGTTTCGAGACCGTTCACCAGGCCGCTACCTGCCAGGTTATAAAGTGTCTAACTGAACGGGTTGTGATTCCTGTCAGCGGGGCGTGTATGGTTTATCAGTGGCCAGGGAATCAGAAAAGTGTTTGCAAAATTATGCTCCACTTCAGAGAGGTATCCGTAGATTTGATTTCAATGTGTTTTAAAATAGTGAATAGCTAAGATGAGAACAAAAATGTAAAATAAGACAAAAAAAAAAAAATAAAAGCTTTTAGATAGCGAATGACCCAAGTATGACCGATTTAATCAGTGGCGTAACCAGGATTTTTACCTAGGATGGGTTTTGAATCATTTTTACTGATAAAAAGAACAATATCGTTATTTTACGGGTCGATAACTAGTTTTTAGTAAATGCCTAGCATATAAAATCCGACGTATTAAAAGAATAAGTGGTCAAAATTTAGCATTCATATATTTCAAGGCTTCGTGAAAAGAGCCCATTTATCGGACTTCATATTAAAAAAATAGCAGAAGCGATAATACACGTATTTGCTGTTATTGTAACCTCCTTTAGATTTTTATTCATTTCGCACTGAAGAAAAAGCTATTATGAACAATCTCAGCTAAAATTATTTTGGGTATTTATGTTTTTATTCATGTTTGATTTTAAGCATCATGTAGTGTTTATCTTAACAGGATGGGGTTTTTTACGATTTTAATTTTTTATACGTCTTTTGTGGGATTTTAACTCCTAATTCTCTTCATTTTCTGCGCCAGTGGTTTAATGCAAGAAATGGCCGGAAATTTTTTAAATTCAAAGTATCATATTTCGGTAAGTTTTGGTTGCAAAAAAAGTGGAATTTTTACTGTTTTAATTGTTAAGGAACATGTCGAAAATATTTCTAAATGTACCTTATAGGACCCAGGGACCATACGAGAACTCAAATTTCGTAACTTTATAAAAAAAAAAAAACAACTATTTTGTCGTAAATGAATTTTAATATCATGAAACCAACATTTGAAATATTTTGGCAATTTGAAGTATATCTTTAATGCTAAAGAATTTGGATTTAGCTATTGGCCAACGATAAGCATGTTTTTGCATGTACACTCTGTATATTATTTATTTAGAATTTGTTCATGTATGTTTCATATGTATTGATTAAATTTTAATGATTAATGCTTGAAAACAGTTTAAAGTATTCACGGGATTTATATTTGGAATTTTGCAAAATATTATGTAAAAGAAAAAGTAATGAAATACATTCATGTTTGTGATAATTGCAACACCATGTATGAATCATCAGAATTAAATGAAATTTAATACACAAACGACTGGTATTGGTAAAAACAAATGATTACATTTTCAAAGCAAAAAACAATATTAAGAGTCCGAAATCAGTATTTGGTGTAGCAGCCACGCGCTGCAATAAGTGCTACTATACGACGTGGCATGAAGTCAAACAAATTTTGAATGTCTGCCTGGGGAAGAGCATTCCATATCGGTCACGCTCCAAGGATCGCGCAGGAGATGCCGATCGACGAAATCCCACTTATGTTCAATAGGCGACATATCCGGTGAATACGCAGGCCACGAAGAAGCTGTATGTGTTCTGCTGAAAAGAAGTCTTGAAATTCCTTGCAACATGTGGGCGGTCATTATACTGTTGAAAGATAGCTCCAAGAATAAAATCGGATCGTCCATGATGCGCAATCGCTCCCCTCTGGGTGTTCCTCCACTATGACGTTCAGTAATGCATTGCGGAATTTAGCGTTCAACGGCATAGCGTCTAACACGAATGCAGCCACCACGGTACTGCAAATTAAAGCGGGATTCGGCAGAATAAAAAACTTGTGTTGCCAATCTGAATGACGCTCTCTGTGTTCATGAGCACATTGCAACCGCAGGCGTCGATAGTTTTGCGTGAGAGGAATCCTCTATATAGGAGTTTTCTCACGCAGTCCACGGTCCAGCAGACGTCGACGAATTGACGAAGTAGAGAGTGATACACCTGTAGCAGTTAACCAATGTGCTGCAACTGTCCAGATGAAGCTGTACATTTTGTCAGCGCCATGCTATTAATGGCTATTTTATATAAGTAAAATAGTTTCATCATCAGTTAAGTCACTTATCACATAATAGTTACGCTAACAAGCATTCTGTATGAGTTTGCAATTCCTAAAATTTTAAAACCCAAGCTGATACAGCATTTCACAATGAAATTTCAATCATCAATGGAATTCCAGCCTTCCATAATTTTTAACATACAGGGTGCTTCAAAATTTTTATAGACACGCTTAGGGGAGACACTGCATGTCAAAACAAACAGTTTTCCTATTGGGAACCAGAATCGAAGTCCTTTTATTTAGTCAAAAATACAGGGGGCTTCACTCCATGTTAAATATGGATTCACGTTTCCAAATTTTTCAATAATGGAGACGCCGTAATGATAGTTTCAATAGCGTTACGTTGCTTTCTGCAAAATGAGATGTCGTCACAAGAATTAATTAAAAAAAGAAGTAAAGTGCCCAGTTAAACTGATGGCACTGAGCTCTCAGGCTATTCGCATTAATTGTATATTATGCTCTTATTTCAAATAATAATGCCCATAAAAATAAAGGGGGATCAGACCCAGTTTCCCCCCCTCCATTTATACTTCACCAATGAACCTCCAAATCTAATCAGGGAATCGCCTTATCAGAATAAACCTATATACGAAATTTGAAGCTAATCAGATAATTCTGCATGAAAAACCCATTTCGCTAAATTAAGGGGGCTATTAGCCCCCCCCCCATTTCCCTTTTATACTTAACCAATGAATCTCCAAATCTAATCAGGGAAGCTCCTTACCAGAATGAACCTAGAAATTTTTTTGAAGCAAATTGGATAATTCCGCATGAAAACTGATTTATCTAAATTAAGGGGGGGGGTTGCCTCCTTTCCCCCTTTTATACTTAACCAATGAAATTCCAAATCTAATCAAGGAAGCACTTCATCGTAATAAACCGGTATATCAAATTTGAAACAAATCAGATAATTCTGCATGAAGAACCCATTTAACTAAATTAATGTAGGGGGCAGGCCCCCGTTCCCCCTTTCATACTTAACCAATGAACCTCCAAATCTAATCAAGGAAGCTTCTTAACTGAATAAACCGGTATATCAAATTTGAAGCAAATCGAATAATTCTGCATGAAAAACCTATCTATCTAAATTAAGGTGGGATTAGCCCCTCCTTCCCCCCCTCCTTTATACTTAACCAATGAACCCCCAAAACTAATCAGGGAAGCACCTTATCAGAATGAACCTAGAAAAAAATTTGAAGCAAATCGGATATTTCTATCAAGAGTAATCGCGTTACGTACATACAATACATACGTACATACAGAACGTTCGGGCACATTAGCTCTCAGACTTTGATAGCCAGTGAGCTAAAAAATGTTCGAAATCTCCATGTCGGTGAGACGCGGATATTGGGCATAATTCGGAACGTATCTAGCAGTACATTCGGTATTACTGAATTACAATGCACTTCCAGCGCTCCCGGTGATATCATAGCATTTCACACAAAGCAAATTAATGTACGTAAATCCCGGTTAAACTTTAAGTGTAAAACCTTGTATTTTTTACTGAATATGTGGATTGCGAAATTGGTTTCCTATACAAAAATTGTTTGTTTTGAAGTGTATTAATATTCTTTAAAATCAGTATTAATAACTTTGAGGCACCTCGTAGAATAATAAATTTCAGCTGTTGACATGTAGTAATAAAGTTCTTGGTTTCGCTTTGTGAGAGCTTTACTTTTTCGAGCATTAAACTTCGGATCTTCAGCAAATGCGGAAGGACATGACTAGTGGCGGTGTTCAAAGGGGCACCCATCTTGATTAATCCTTTCCCCACTCCACCCCCTCTTCGATCACGACATAGATCCTGAAAGTAGCAAGATCAGATCCTGATAGGGCGGAGTTTCGGCTCTGCTTTCTATCGTCCGACTCATAACAATGAGTTGGCCACGATCACAAACCCCCACAGCAAAAAAGTAATAAAAATGCCAGCCTCTTAACCCGCTACAGAAAGCTGCAACTAGCACGCCAATAGACAAGTCTCATAATTAATAAAGAGATTTCGTGATGCCGCATATTGGCCAATACCATATTCGATGGCTCTCTAATTACTTTTTTTAATAGGAACCTGTTTCAAATACCTCCCTTTAACTCTTTAAGAAACCATGATCCCCGTTTAAAACAACAAGGGATTATTATAATAAATATATATATAACAAATAAATCGTAGTTATATTGTGAATAATAATGTCATTATATAGAATTAGCATATGAACAAATTTACATTTGAAAAAAGTAAGTGCTTCAGTTACTTTATTATTATTGGTATGTATGTCATCATTTTGGGCACCTTTGTTTTCGTGACCGAAAACGTGCAACAATATCATCTCAACTGTAGTAGTGGTAATGCCTTATTCCCAGGGGCTAAATTCCACCAGAATTTTTGATTAATAGTTGTCGTCTTACATAAATGCAGAATTTCTCTCTTAAATAAAGCGAAAATTACTATTCGGATCTACTGCTGGATGCTTGACACTGCAGATTCAGATCCTGAAAATTGGTAGTCTTATACATCACAGGCGTCTTGTGTGATGCACATACATTTCATATTGGTAGCCATAAGGCCCCTAAGACACAGGAACTCTAAGTAAAAATAATTTGCAGACATAACATAAATTATAATATATTTTGAATTACATTTTCTGAGAGGAAGCATATTTTAAAAGTTTTTTATTCGAAGGAAACAGAAACCGTAATCGCACCTATAACACTTTAAAAATATTCGAATATGATTGATATTAAATAGGCATCCTTTAGAATGGATTTTTAATTTTATAAAACAGCTAGTAACAGGAAACATTTGAAAGGGAGCAAAGGAATCCTTCAAAGAGCGCGACGCCGCTTTGGACAGCCCTGATTTAAGGTATGAAACTTTGCCTTAACCCCTTAACGGTCGCATTAAATTACAGTTTAAAAATTCAAATTGCCTATTGGCACCACTTTTTTGAAAAGGAAATATTCATCTTATTTAATGACAGGTAAAATGATACCAGAATAAAGCCAATTACACTATTTTATAAAACTGGTGGGAATCAAACAAATCTGAATAATCTGAATAAAAGACACAGCCCGTGAATATGACGGGAGCGAGAATTAAGGGGTTAAACTGTTCAATCCTGATATTATTTTTAAATAACTTATTGTTACGTAATTGACTGTTATGCTAAGGAAGCATTATTTTAATACATTTTAATATCCAGCATAAATCACACAGAGTGCGTACAATAGATCATTGGCACAGATCTAATGTATTATCCACTTAACCCCTTGAAGGGCTATGAGATATTATGTATATCATTTAAATTTAATCAGGAATGTCGCAATGACACCAGAATATTTGAATGAAATTTTACATTTATAATATAAATTAACAAAACCTTCTACTTATTTATAAAAAAATTTGTTTGTAAACTAAGGAATCATTCAATCACTTCACCATTTTAACAACAGAAGTCTACTTTGCCCCTGAAAGGGTAAAAGCGACTCGATATCCTTTAAATATGTTTTTAGGTAGCTTTCATTACAAAAAGCTACCTATTGCAGCCGTTCGGAGGAAAGCTATTTCAAAAAAATTTGGTATATTTTCATCGATCATGACCCCCAGACCCCGAAACCACCCTCCGTTCAAAATTGATATATATATATATATATACATATCTATATATCTATATATATATATATAACCATTAATTAAACATAACCTACCACCATCAAATATTATGAATTAAAGCTGTAAGTATATAAATAAAAAAAATTAATTTATTATAAGATATATATATATATATATATATATATATATATATTACCATTAATTAAACACAACCTACCACCGTCAATTATTATGAATTAAAGCTGTAAGTATTAAAAAAAAAAAAAAAAAATATTATAAGAATTATTATGGAAGAAAAAAGAAAAAAGTGGACACCGACAAAAATTGAAAAGCTTATACATTGAATTACGTTATCAAGGGCACAGAATTCAATGATATAAGCAAAATGGTTGTTTTCTGTGGGAAAAATAAGCTAAAGCTAAAATTAATTTTCCCCTGTGCCCGAACAACCACTAAAATCAAGTGAATTGATTAAAAATGAAAGCAGAATAGAAACAAATAATATGAAATGGAAGAATCAATAAAACGTATTTAAATATTTATAGGATATAAAATATAAATAATAAACACCATACCGATTAATATTTCAGTATTTTACAAAAATCCATGTGCACATGTCTACCAGTATATCAAAAAGATTAAGGTGAATAAAACAGTTAAGAAATCACAGTAAATGATACCAAAGGATGCAGTTAATACATTTTGAAATAAAATTTGAAATACCCTGTAAAACAAATTTAATCTAATATAAAATAAATAGATATTAATTACATTATTTAAAATGCACTATTAAATTAATAGATAACAGTTTAACAAAATCGTCAAAATTTAGCTAAAAATACCCCCTGGTGTATAAATTATAACTGAAATGGAGCTAGAAAAATTAAAAATTAGAGCAATCTGAAAGAGACAAATTTGGTGCTGCCATCTATTATTAATTATATTAAACATCTATCGCAAGATAAAAATTTGTAAGCTTTTGAATGTAAATAACTGTTTAAACAGCAAAACCAAACAAATCCTTATATATAGAGAATTATAAACCTAATATAAATCACACAATGTATTTAAAACTATTGTTAATAAAATTTAAAAGCATACAATATATTCTATTAGCTAACTTATTTAAACTAAACTAAGAGTTTAAATAATGCTAGAACATTGATAATATATAGCATATAGCTATATGCCATAAAACAAAACAAATTCAGTAATAATTAATATAAATAATTATTAAAAATAATATAAAAATTATATTATAAAAATAATATTTTAATGAATTATATATAAGATATTTATAAAATGAACAGGAAATAAAAAAACATGTGGAAGTATATAGAAGGTTAAATAATACTTAAAATCCCATTACTTAAAAAGCACAAATATAGAATGTGGATTATTTTCAGACATCCATAAAAATCCATAAAGTATGAATGTGGGACATTAAAAAACATTAAACCGATAATAAATATTAAAAAGAATAGAGGAATAATAATAAAAATAATTACCCAATTTTAATGCATACAGTATAACTATATTTATATTAAAACTACTTATATGTATATTATTCACTATAAGAGTGGCATACTATTAGTAATTAATATGATATTGTCCTTAGTAAATTAAAATTTAATAACAAATAATTGTAAATTAGATTAATGAATAATTAAGCTAATTATAATATTAATGAAAATCTCCAATTTACATATAAAATATCAAATCAACATCCACATAAAATACATAACAAAAATATAGTAATACAAGAGCCCCGCTTTTTTCTTTTCTTTTTTTTTTTTTTTTTTTTATAAATAATTAACCATTGCGTATTATCCAGATAACACCACCCTCCTCCGTACTCTAACATCTGCCCACCCAACCAACCTATAATATTTTTTTTTATATTTTACAATTTTTAATTTTTTATAGATAATTTTTTATTTTATAATTTTTTTGTAATTTTGTTTACGCATGTGTTAATTTGTGTTTATAGATCATGTAAGAAAAGTACTAATTGTATATTAATGAATATATGAATTTTTTTGGAAAACCATGATTTAATGCATCATAAATTAGTTTTTTAATATTATTGTTAATTAGAGGAGAAGAACATAAACATTTTATTCTATATAAATGATTAAGTATTATATTACGAAATACAGAATGATGTAGACAAGATTTAAAATTTGTAAATGTATTAACTGTGAATTTAAATTCTTTACGTTTGTCATATAAATCTGTGATTGTTTTATTGTCTTTTATTCTAATTTTAAGATCTAAGAAGTTAATTGTATTGTTAGATAAAAGGTTTTCCGTTAATTCCAAATTAGTGGGATAATCAACTGGAAATCGAGTAATTGCAGATTGATCAGTTTCAATTAAAATGATGTCATCAATATAACGATATAAATGTAGATTATTATTAGTAAAATTACGTTCATAATGAGATAAGTATAAGTCTGAGAGTAAACTGGAAGTACAACCGCCTTGTGGTATACCGACATGCTGTAAATATAAAGTATTATCTTGCAATATATAATTATTATAGATAATGAAGTTAGTTAAAGATTTAAAATATGCAATATCTATATAAGATGGTAATTCCAGTTTTTTATAATACTTTTTAAATAATGCATTTATAATTTTATGTAAATCTAATAGGTCTATATTATTAAAAAGATCTTTGAAGTCATATGTCGTTATATTACAAACAGAATGAAGATTTTTTAAAATATTAACAAGTTGATAGCTATTTTTTATACAATGTGTATTATCATTGTTTGTAGTAAGTTCATATATTTGATTAAGAATTTTTAAGAGAAGTGTATTGGCTTTATTATTATGTGTATTACAACCAATAGTAACAGTCCTAAATTTAATAGGAGTTTTATGAAATTTGGGAATAAGAACTAAATATGGATAATTAAAATTAGTAGATAAAATATTTAAAAGTTTATAATAACTTCGAATTTTACGATTATTTACAATTACATTTTCATTAGTTTTTTGAAAAGACTTATTAGAAGAAATAGAATTTGTAAGAAGTTGGTGATAATATGATTTACATATAATAGCATAATTGTTAGGAGATTTGTCTACATATGTAATAACGAAGTTTTTTTGTAATTTAGTAATTTGTTGGAAATAATGCTGTGTATTAATAGAAACCAAATCAGCAATATTATTTTTTAAAGCCATAGTTAATTTTTCAATTACTAATATCTTCCATTGATTAAAATATTCAATAGGCTTATTATAAGAGATAGAAATTTTATAAATAAAAATATCAATATCATATGTAAACTGTTTGATAATAGATTTAACATTAAATTTAGATGGAAGTCTATATTTAGTACCATAACCCATTAGTTGTTTCAATTTAAAATCATGAACAATATCAAGATTTCCAGTGATTATATGTCCATGATCATTGTTTATGTATTTTTTTAGAGTGGGGTCTTTGCAGTTACACGGAAAAGTCCTTGCAGCAGATGTATTTTTTGAAAATGTATTGTAGTTAAAAAATTTTCTCCCAATTGTATTCGGATATTTAAAGGTTTTTGATATATGAAGATTATTGATAGGAAAAAAACAATTTTTATCATTAATTATAGAATTGATATTAATTTTATTAAAAATGTGATTTGAAAAAGTAATTATCATTTGAGTATTCATGTTCTGAATTTTGTGTTTTTTTTTTGTATATTAATATTTAAAAGATTAACCCTACTCATAATAAGGTCAAAGTAAATATCAGATAAATGTTTAGAGAAAGATTTACTTAGAAAGACATTTAAATGTTGTACCAGCTGTTTCTTTTTAATAGCAAAGATGTTTTTACGAATTAACAACCAGTTATAATTCTCTAAGTAATTTCGTTGAAGATCATTAATTTGTTTTGTGATAGATTTTTTGGAAACTACAACTGATGATGAACCCTTTCCGCGTTTATTACGTGTTGTTTTAGCATTTAAATTGTGATTAAGAGTAGGATAAATTGGAGAATAATCAATATTGTTATTTATAGATGTGAAGACTTTGACAGGTCTGTTAAATACTTCACTGTTAAGTCCATAAGGATAAATTGTGTTATAATATTTCATATATGATGATTCCATATAAAGACGTTCTGATTTATTTTTTAGAATTTGAAGGATTTCAATTGTCATATTTTTAAATAGATGTTTATGAAAATGTTGAATTTCAGCTGTAGATTGTATATATTTTGCTTTGTTGTTATTAGAGTCTGATCGATGATGATTGATTCGTTTATGAATTAGACCTGATGTTTCACCAATATATTTCATATTACATAAGTTGCACTTTATACTATAAATAACATTAAATGCTTTACAAAAACTTGAATAATTAGGATCTGAGACAATTTGTGTCTGAGCAGCGTATGGACATGTCTTGCACCGAGAATCATAGCACTTACGAAAAAATAAAGGACGAGGGGGAGAGTATAAATGGTCGCTGGATGACGATCCAGGAACAACCCAATTATAATTCCTGTACCGGGCACTACACTGCATAGATGCTAAGTGTATCTTGCCAGTATCGAGATGTTTACTAAGAACTGCCATATAAAAATTATGTATGGAAAATGCAATAATTGCCATAAAAATAAGAAATTTTAATAATAAAAATTAATAATTTAATTAAATTAGCCTTGATTAAATAATAAAACTTGAGTATGAAAAAATATATACAATATGTACAATCATAGAAGCAGAACGCAGAAACAATCTTCAAATTATCCAAAACCAAATTATGATAACCCAAATAACGTAGATTAATAATAGTAAGAAACCACTAGACTATTTTATAACAAATAAGTCTAAAAAGATCCGCATAACATCCAAATCCTATATATATATATATCTGACCTATGTCACACTGTAACTCTCGTAATTTTGAACCGATTTCGATGTAATTCGGTGTGAACATAGTACATACCAATGTCTCGACCAAGTTCGTTGGCCAGCTTCATCCGCCATTTTGTTTCAAAATGGCGGCCATTTAAAATTTCTTTAAAAATTTAAAATTTGAAATGTGGTACCAAAAAATTGAAAATGGAAAAATATTTTTTTCTTATGTATTTGACCTTTATACAAAGATTTCGGAGCAGTTTTTGTTTCGTCTATATCTTAAAAAATGGCTGAGTTATAGCATTTTGAATTTCTAGCGTGGCTGACATTTTGAAACGTCCTGATTTTTGTCACGTAATAACAGGCGTATTTATGAACCGATTTGGATGCGCTTTGGTGTGTACATAGTACATACAAATATCTCGACCGAGTTCGTTGGCCAGCTTCATCCGCCATCTTGTTTCAAAATGGCGGCCATTTAAAAAATTTAAAAAAATTAAAAAATTAAAATGAGATACCAAAAAATTAGAAAAGGAAAAAGGCTTTTTCGTATGTGTTTGACCTTAATACAAAGATTCCGGAACAGTTTTTGTTTCGTCTATATCTAAAAAAATGGCTGAGTAATAGCATTTTGAATTTCTATTGCGGCTGACATTTTAAAACGACCTGATTTTTGTCACGCGATAACAGGCGTATTTATGAACCGATTTGGATGTAACTTGGTCTGTATATAATACATACCAATGTCTCGACCGAGTTCGTTGGCCAGCTTCATTCGCCATCTTGTTTCAAAAGGGTTGCCATTTAAAAAAAAAAAATTTAAAATTTAAAATGAGTTATTAAAAAATTGGAAAATGAAAAAGATTTTTTTATGTGTTTGGCCTTGATACAATGATTCCGGAGCAGTTTATGTTTCTGAAAATTTGTTCTTTTGTTTATATCTTAAAAAATGGTTGAATTATAGCACTTTGAATTTCTAGCATGGCTAACATTTTGAAACGATCTTGTATTTGTCACGCGATAACACACGTATTCGCCTATTTCGATGTAAGAAGGCATGTGGATAGTATACATCAATACCTCGATCAAGTTCGCTGGCCAGATTCATCAGCCATCGTATTTCAAAATGGCGGCCATTAAATTAAAAAAATATATATATATTTAAAGTGAGGTGCAAAAAAAATTAGAAATTGAAAAAGGTTTCTTTCTTAAGTATTTGACCTTGATATAAGGCTTCAGGAGCATTTTTTGTTTGTCTTTACCTTAAAAAAATGGCCCAGATATAGCAGTTTCAATTTCTATTGTGGGTGACATTTTGAAAAATCTGATTTTTTGCATGCGACAGCACTCGTATATATCAACCGATTCCGATGTGAGTGAGCATGTGCACAGCAATTACTAAGGTCTCGACCAAGTTCACTGGTTAGCCTCATCCACCATGTTGTCTTAAAATGACAGGCACTTTAAGAAATCGCCGAATTTGGTAGCCAAATATAAGTTACTTTAAAGAAAAGCAGCTTGGATAAAGCTGACTAATTTCACGAAATTATCATTCATTATATTGATAAAAATTAGTATTGAATCTTCTACATTCGGTTTCCACTAAATTGAGCTTCTTGTGTTTGAATGATATAAGTTGGCTTTTTTAAAATAAGGAATATGAAAGCTACCTCTTCCTCCCGGCACTGGCCGGAAGGACTTTTTAAATTTAAGTATTTTACAATACCATTTTAGCACATTATTAAATGATTTTATGAAGAAAAATGTTTTTATAAGAAAATAGACAATTCTGTTGGCTCAATTTGAAATATTAATATTTTTCCAATAAATAAAAATAAGGATCAGATAAACAAAAAGTTATACAATTTAAGAGCGACAAAATAAAAGGGTGTGATATGTAATACTGAAAAAGATCAGGGTTTTAAGATTTATATTGCATCTTTAAACTATTTATATTACTGAAAATCTGATAATTAGTTTTATAAAACGGACCATTAGGAACGTCCATAAGATAATCAAGTCAATTGAGAAATACCTGTTGAAGTTTTAGCATTTCGAACGTAATGATATACAGCGTGTCTATAAATTAGTGTCGTGGTTTCCTTACATCCTAACTTTTGATTTAAGAACATGTCGTAAAATATTATTACATATTCTTAAAATACTGCTAAAAAAATTTAATAACACAAACAAAGTTACATATGCGTAAAGTTGCAACTGAAAACATTATTAATCAAACAACGATTATAATCAAATAATAATTAATATTAAAATTTTATCAAATTTATCAGAAAGTTATTAATATTAAAGTAATTAGTAACGCTTTCTCTTGTACAATTCGCACATTACAATACTCACATTGTTTTGTCTTGTGCACTCTCTTTTTTGATTCTCACACTTCAGCCTTCCACATTACGCCGCCGCTAGGATTGCCCCATAATTGGCCGAGAATACTTAACTTTGCGTTATTTAAAAACTTTTTGGGTTGTATTTTACGAATATGTCATAAAATATTTCGCCATTTTCATAAATCGAAAGTTATGAGGTAAGAAAACCCCGACAAAAATTTATGGAAAAAACACAAACGGTAAAAAAAAGTACTGAAACTCTGAATTACTTTAAAGGTAAAAGGATGAAGGTGAAGTAAAAGGCCTTTTCTCATATTTATAATTACGATATTTTTACGAAACTTTGTCAGAACGCACTACAGATGTCTAAATAAAATTGGAAAAATGATATTTCCGTCATTTTTCATTAAATGAAGGTAGCGAGTCCTCTTAATATAACTTTAAAAATCTGCCTTAGTTTTATTTTTAGTGGCTGAAATAAATTAATTTTAATTTGCCGATTCGACAAATTAGTCATTGGTGTTTTATGCCTCAAATTATGAATTGAGACAAATTTCACACCAATAATTTCACCCCTTAATATTTAAAAGTATTAAGGGGGAAATATTATTAATTAATGTAAAAATATTAATAATAATTAAAATATATATAATAATAATATGAAAATTAGGATGAATTCATTCATTAAAATTTACTTATTAAATCGACAGTCATACGCTTTTTTCTAAAATATTTTCTATAATACTTGGTTTCATTGTCATACAATATTGCGTTTGAAATCCCACAGTTCATGTAAAATAATAAATGTAAATATATTTTGCTTTAATGTGTAAATGAGAGATTTTTTTTAGTTCAATATTTTCCACTATATATCTTTCAAGAGCATGAAAGTTAACCTTGCATAAATGGTTGAAAAAATATCCATTTTCTTAAATATTTGGTTTAGTAAAATTGGATATGATTTCTAAATAGTCTAAATCAGTGAATTGAGCTTTAAATCTCTCGTACACACCTTACATTATTAATTGACGTTTTAAATAAATTTTATATAAATTTTCTTTATTGAGACTTTCAATGTGGACATCGCGGAGTATAAAGGTTAGAAGAACTTATCTGACAGCACGTGGGGATTTCACACATAAGCAGTTGCGAGAAAAATTATTTGAATTAGCAAATTCTTATATATTTGTACGAATTTTTTTATGTTTTAAATCTTATATTTTTTTTAATTTTAAATTTTATTCTCATATTTTGTGCAAAATTGTTATATTTGTTAAAGTTATTTTTAGATTCTTTACATTCAATGACACTTTTTTTTTTTTTAATCTCTGTTACACTAAATATGAAGATAAATTCCAAGTAAATAATTGTGACGATTATGAAGTGAGAAAACTAAAAAAGATGTTAAAAAAAGAAACTTCTTAATAAAAAAGTCCTTCCGGCCAGTGCCGGGAGGAAGAGGTAGCTTTCATAATCCTTATTTAAAAAAAGCCAACTTATATCATGCAAACACACGAAGCTCAATTTAGTGGAAACCGAATATAGGAGATTCAATACTAATTTTTATCAATATAATGAATGAGAATTTCGCGAAATTAGTCAGCTTTATCCAAGCTGCTTTTCTTTAAAGTAACTTATATTTGGCTGCCGAATTCGGCAATTTCTTAAAGTGCCTGTCATTTTAAGACAACATGGTGGATGAGGCTAAGCAGTGAACTTGGTCGAGACCTTAGTAATTGCTGTGCACATGCTCACTCACATCGGAATCGGTTAATATATAGGAGTGCTGTCGCATGCAAAAAATCAGATTTTTCAAAATGTCACCCACAACAGAAATTGAAACTGCTATATCTGAGCCATTTTTTAAGGTTAAGGCAAACAAAAAATGCTCCTGAATCCTTATATCAAGATCAAATACTTCAGAAAGAAACCTTTTTCAATTTCTAATTTTTTTGCACCTCACTTTAAATATATATATATTTTTTTAATTTAATGGCCGCCATTTTGAAACAAGATGGCTGATGAATCTGGCCAGCGAACTTGGTCGAGGTGTTGATATATACTATCCACATGCCTTCTTACATCGAAATAGGCGAATACGTGTGTTATCGCGTGACAAATACAAGATCGTTTCAAAATGTTAGCCATGCTAGAAATTCAAAGTGCTTAAATCAACCATTTTTTAAGACATCAACAAAAGAACAAATTTTCAGAAACAAAAACTGCTCCGGAATCTTTGTATCAAGGCCAAACACATAAAAAAATCTTTTTCATTTTCCAATTTTTTAATACCTTATTTTGAATTTTAAATTTAATTTTTTTTAAATGGCAACCCTTTTGAAACAAGATGGCGAATGAAGCTGGCCAACGAACTCGGTCGAGACATTGGTATGTACTTTGTACAGACCAAGTTACATCCAAATAGGTTCATAAATACGCCTGTTATCGCGTGACAAAAATCAGGTCGTGTTAAAATGTCAGCCACAAGAGAAATTCAAAATGCTATTACTCAGCCATTTTTTTTTTTTAGATATAGACGAAAGAAAAACTGTTCCGGAATCTTTGTATTAAGGTCAAACACATACAAAAAAAATCTTTTTCATTTTCCAATTTTTTGGTATCTCATTTAAATTATTTTATTTTTTAATTTTTTTAAATGGCCGCCATTTTGAAACAAGATGGCGGATGAAGCTGGCCAACGAACTCGGTCGAGATATTTGTATGTACTATGTACACACCAAGGTACATCCAAGTCGGTTCATAAATACGCCTGTTATTACGTGAGAAAAATCAGGACGTTTCAAAATGTCAGCCACGCTAGAAATTCAAAATGCTATAACTCAGCCATTTCTTAAGATATAGACGAAACAAAAACTGCTCCCGAATCTTTTTATCAAAGTCAAACACATAAGAAGAAAATATTTTTTCAATTTTCAATTTTTAGTACCACATTTCAAATTTAAATTTTTCTTAAAAATTTAAATGGCCGCCATTTTTAAACAAGATGGCGGGTGAAGCTGGCCAACGAACCCGGTCGAGACATTGGTATGTACTATGTATAAACGAAGTTACATCCAAATCGGTTCATAAATACGCCTTTTATCGCGTGACAAAATTCAGGACGTTTCAAAATGTCAGCCACGCTAGAAATTCAAAATGCTATAACTCAGCCATTTTTTAAGATATAGACGAAACAAAAACTGCTCCTAAATCTTTGTATAAAGGTCAAATACATAAGAAAAAATATTTTTCCATTTTCAATTTTTTGGTACCACATTTCAAATTTTAAATTTTTAAAAAAATTTTAAATGGCCGCCATTTTGAAACAAAATGGCGGATGAAGCTGGCCAACGAACTCGGTCGAGAGATTGGTATGTACTATGTACACACCGAATTACATCCAAATCGGTTCATAAATACGCCTTTTATCGCGTGACAAAATTCAGGACGTTTCAAAATGTCAGCCACGCTAGAAATTCAAAATGCTATAACTCAGCCATTTTTTAAGATATAGACGAAACAAAAACTGCTCCGGAATCTTTGTATAAAGGTCAAATACATAAGAAAAAAATATTTTTCCATTTTTAATTTTTTGGTACCACATTTCAAGTTTTAAATTTTTTTAAAAATTTTAAGTGGCCGCCATTTTGAAACAAAACGACGGATGAAGCTGGCCAACGAACTCGGTCGAGACATTGGTATGTACTATGTACACACCGAATTACATCGAAATCGGTTCATAATTACCTGAGTTACAGTGTGACATAGGTCAGATATATATATATATATATATATATATATATATATATATCAATTTTGAACGGAGGGTGGTTTCGGGGTCTGGGGGTCATGATCGATGAAAATATACCAAAATTTTTTGAAATCGCTTTCCTCCGAACGGCTGCAATAGGTAGCTTTTTTGTAAAGAAAGCTACCTAAAAAACTTCTTGGATAAAATAAAAATCAGTTTGACATGTATTCAGTAAATGACACCAATTTTGACAAATACCATCTCGATTGTGACAAATCTTTTAATTACGAAAAACCTTTCATACTCTAAAGAAAACATTACATTTCTGGTTATGAGATGTGATTAAAAAAAAAAAAAAAAAAAAAAAAAAAAAAAAAAGAAGAAGAAAAGATAGAAGAATCCTCTTTACTTCAAGATTTTAACATAGACAAAGCTATAAAGACGAATTCTTGAAGCTAAAGATCTATTTTAAAATTGTTCATTTTGAAGATTTCTTTTAAGAAAATTTTTATACTGTGTGAATACAGAATAAATGATTATATCATGAACTGTTGCCACCTAAAGTAAGCTATTGTAAACTCTATTATATATTCCTTGTTAAGAACGTTCTGTTTTTTTTTTTTTTTTTTTTTTATCTTTTTAGGTGAGCAGTCCCCAATTTCTGTTGCCCCACCAGTGGCTGAGAGGTTCTGCTCTCGAATCTGGTAGACGGGAAGTGCTGGGTTCGATCCCAATCGCGCCCGTCGGCCTAATCGTTCGGAGTTTTCGTGGTTTTCTTCGAGCCGTGGATCTTCCATGCGTTAATACGGATTAGGTTCCCTTAGAAAGACCCCCACGGAGGGCACTCCCCCCGGGCCTATATCCCTCGTATAGATAATTGGCCGTCCAAAATCCACCCAACCCAATTTCTGTTGTTTCTATCGAAGATCGTATGTGGTCAAACGAAATTATTAGAATGACTGTGGAGCAGAGCTTCCAAATCTTCGTTCTAGATGACGTTTCCTTTGCTTCTTTCTTTACGTCAAAGAACAGAAGTGAAAAGCTGAGGTGAACTGGATTGAGACTAAAGTAATGATAGGATGAAGAAGAGAAGTCATCCAAGACAAGGATATTTCGGCAGAGCCAGAATAATTAATTCTGATGTTATAATAATATTAAGATGTTCTAGTATCTAGATGTTCTAGTAAATATTAGTGCTTTAATATAATATTTAGTTAACTCTGAAGATGTTCTAGTATTTATGTAAATATTAGTGTTTTAATATAATCTTTAGTTAACTCTGAAGTACATATTTCCCCTGTTCGTTGAATGAATTGGTGTCACAGTTCCAGAGTACCGTAATTCTTACTGAAAATATATTTGTATGAATATTTTTCTAAATATGACTTTCTCGTTATTGTAACTTCAAAGCGTTATTACTAAATTTTTCCAGCCCTTTTATTAGATAAACCAAAATAAAAGAACACACATATCCTAAGTAATACTAAAAACATCCTTTCATCGATAATTTTCTAAATGTGACTTTACCACGGTTATAACCTGAAAGCAATATTACAACCAACTTTCCTGCTTTATTATTGGGATTTCAACATGTTGGCTCACAGATGAAGTCACACTCCATCTCTATCCAATCCCAAACATAGGAACCGACTTCACGGGCTTTTGTAAAACTACAGATTTCTGTAGCTTTACAAAAACTAGTTTTGTAGATTTACATCTTTTTTTGTACAGCGTACAGATAAAATTTTAGTAAGCATACAGATTTCCGTAACTTTACATGTGTAGAATTACACTTTTTTACGGTGTTTTAATCATACATTCACCACTAATTTTTAAAAATTTTTTTTAATCATTTCGATTAATTGAGAAAAAAATAACATTTGAAAATATGTGGTAGAAGATTGCATGATGGCTCTAGCCGCTCCCTTAAGTCGGCGCCTATGATCCCAAATAAGATATTTAGCCATGCAAATATGATTAACAGCTTGATGAGGGTGTAGTTTTCTTTTAGAACCTTGTGTCTGCTAAAAATCCATTTATTCAATCGAAAACAGGGGGTATCTCACTCAGGGCCGATTCCGTCTTTTAATTCACAATTTCAATCACAAATTTCGTTCGCAGTTCACAATTTCACCTGTACTGGAGATACTCCAATGATATTTTTAACAGATTTACTTTGATTGATACGTGAAGATATCACTAGACATTCTAGAAATTATTACCATTACCGTCTAAACAACACTAAACAAGACATAATGTAATTAAGAATGTTGCTCTAGAAGTATTTACGGTAACACGGGCCAAGTTACACTAAACGACAAGCGCTTCCCGTGATGTCATAACATTTCACACAAAGTGAAGTTGCTGCAAATTCTTGCATAATTTTTTTGTTTGCTTTAGCTCCTATACGTTTACACGAATCATGTTACAACTGTCACTATATTTCATAATTCAGATTACAAAAAAAAAAAAAAAAAAAAAAAATCTTGTATGCTATTGTTTGACATATGAATTACGGTTGAAAACAATATTGCCAAAAAGTTTTGTATGATTGTGAAAATGTTTTACTCTCAATATTTAATGCTTGTAAATATATATATATACTTTTTGTACAATTAAACCATTTAAACACATGAAAATTTACCAAATTTGATGCAATAACCAGTTATAGACAAAAGATACAAAAATCCAGCTAAATAATGTTGAACTAATAAAAGACGTATGAAAAAAAAAAATGAAAGATCAATTGGATGGATGTAGAAAGCTTATAGTGCATTTCACTTCATCAGGGGTACATGAAATACAAATATAAGCAATACACAGTCGATTTCTGTAAAAGAATCAAGCTATAAGCTGAAAAATTAATTCTTTTATGTACCCAATCGACTGTAAACCAAGAAGTATAAAAACGATATAAAATAAGAATCACATAGATTGAAAGAACTAAGAAAATTATTTGAAAATACTTGTAAAAATAAATTAAACTTACCCCCTAGGAAATCTTTGAAAGAGACTAAAAAAGAAAAAAAAATATTATACGTGCAGCAAAGATATATAGTCTGTTACAAAATTACAAGACCACTTAGAATTTAACCTTTTTTCAACAAAGAAAATATTAGTTTGAATTTAAAAGTAGTTGAATGAAAAGTAATAACTCTATAATGTTTATTTAGCTCAGGGAAAAAAAAAGTTTGAATATTTTTTTTTTGTTTCATGCCAAACGATTTTTCGCAGACCCACTGTTTCACAAATATAAGACCACTCTTATATTATTAATAAAGCAGACGATTTTATTTTGAACTCAGAGTTTAACTGTAACCTAAAACAATCTGTAAAACTTAAAAAGAAGAATATAGTGGAGAAATTCTGAATTCTATCTGATTCTTTGAACGTATTAGTAAAATGCCTCGTCTGAGTGAGCTGTCTGTGATAGATTTGAGAAGAGTGTTGTTCTACAAAGGAAATGGAAAGTCTGAACGTGAAATGAGTAAGATTCTTAATCATTCTAAAACTGCTATTCATAATGTTTTAAGTAAAAAAGAATTGTATGGAACGCATAAACGATCTGGTCGTAAAAAGAAGTTATCAGATCGTGATAATAGGCGGATTGTCAAACTGGCAACGAAAAAATACCAGTCGACTCGTAAAATAGCACAACAGATACCTAAAAAGGTATCACATGCAACCGTGTTGCGAAGTTTGAAATATAATGCTGGTGTTATTCGTCGCAATTCGTCCACTACTACTGAAATGTCACAAAGAATCTCGTCTTAAGTGGGCAAAAAATGTCAATTCCTGGAACTCTGCATGGAGAACTATATTGTTTTCAGACGGAGAAAAATTCAATCTTGATGGTCCAGACGGCAATAATTACTACTGGCATCATTTAAGGCAAAGATTTCGCGAGTTATTCAGTAGGCAGATGGGAGGCGATTCCGTTATGGTGTCGGGCGAATTTTCATATGCAGTAAAATGCGATCTCCAAAGAGTTGAAGCGAAAATGAACTCGTACAGTTACAGCGAATGCTATTTCAAAGTCTGATACCCTTTGGACCACTTTTAGGAGGTGCAAAATGGAAGTTTCAACAAGATAATGCTATCAGTCATTCATCGAAATCAACAAAAGAGTGGCTTAAAAGGGAAAAGATTGATGTTTTACTTTGGCAAGTCGAAGCCTTGACCTAACCCCCATAGAAAACTTGTGGGGTTATTTGTCCCGCCAAGTGTATAAAAATAACAAACAATATCATTCAACATAGGAATTAGAAATGGCCATTATGGAGAAATGGGATAATATTCCCGAATCGTTCCTTAAAAAATTAATTAACTCTATGGCAAATCGTTTGTTTAAAGTTATTCTGAGAAAGGGTGGAGCAACATCTTACTAAATTTGAGAAAACTGTTCTTTTCCACAGGTGGTCCAATAATTTTGTAACAGTTCGTTTTGACACTTTTTTGTAATATTGATGTTTTATTTTTTTTTCGAATTAATTTTATTTGTGTAAGTTGCTATATTTTACTAAAAACTTGATTTACTGACATAAAATATTCTTTATTTTGATTGAAATATTTCTTTAAATACCTAAATAACAAAATGTGTTGTGGTCTTATACTTTTGAAACAGTCTGTATATACGGTTTAAGGTGATCAACACCGTTAGAATATGGAAAATGTATAATAGTTAACGGTTAAAAGTTAATATTGTTAAAACATATATTTCTAAATTTAAACAAAAAAAAATAAATAGTAAAATATTATAAATGTAAAAATTATTCAATATATGTATAGATATACAGTCGAACCTTGCTATAGTGAACACTCGGATGTAGTGAACTTTTTTAGTGGTCCCGTTCAAACTCCCATTTATCTAATGTTATTTTATACGCTTATAGTGGACAGCTGAGAATTTGGTAGTTCGTTTATAGTGGACTCGAATTTTATTTCCCCAGATTTTTTTTCAGTTCTCCAACTTTAAACTTGCACTAATTTAAACTTGCACAAATGATGTCATTCCTTTACATTGTGTCAAATTTCACTCGTTCACGCTCATCGGCTTAAACTAGGGCAAAGAAGTTGTTAAACAGCTCACGCCACTTCTCCCCGTTCCAGGAACAAACCTCTCTTCTTCGCCCCTCCCTAATTCTGGGTATAAGCGTCAGGTGCTTACTTGCTAACTTCTTCCCCTGTCCCTCAGTATAATCGGAAAAGTTCAAGAATATCCCCCGTTTTACAGTGACTTTCTTCATTATTATTGTGACTGATTTGAGATAAGACGTTTTCACAAGAGCAGCTAAAATTTCGTAAAAATGCCGAATTCTATAAAAAGGAAAGCATTTTTGATTGAGAATAAGATTAAAATCATTAAACGTATCGAAGATGGAACCAATAAATCGGCATTGTGCAAGGAGTTTTCCTTGTCAAAAGCTACAGTTTCAAATGTATGGAAAAATCGCAGTGCGACTCTTGCTGCACACGAAAGAAATTTGGATTCTTCGAAGAAACTACGTGGGACTGAAAGGGAAAACGTGGAAGACGCTCTGTTAAAATGGTCCACCATTAAGCGGGATAGAAATCTTCCTGTGACAGGACGCATATTTCAAATTACAGCGAATAAGTTTGCCGAAAAATTCGGAGAGATCGGTTTTGTGTGTCCGGACGGATGACTGGATAGGTTAAAAAAACAAAACAATATTTCTTCTGGAAAGATTGTGGGTGAAGCAACAAGTGTTTGTGCATTGGATGTGGAAAAGTGGAATGCTCAAATGTGGGCAGATACAATCCAGGATTATGAAGATAAGGACATCTTTAATGGTAACGAAGCTCAATTGTTTTACAAAATGTATTTAGATCAGACGTTAAAATTTATGGGAGAAAAGTGCACTAACCGGAATCTCTCGAAAGTGAGAATAACTGTTCTTGTATGTGCAAATATGAACGGCTCAGAAAAGCGAAAATTAAGTGCCGTAGGTAAATCCCAAAAGCCGAGATGTTTTAAAAATGTTAAAAAACTGCCCGTCAACTACAAAGTCAATCAAAATTCTGGATTACTTCCAATTTTTTGAAGAAGAAATTCGATAATGGGACAATGATTTGTTGAAATAAAAACGTAAAATTGTTCTCATTGTCGTCAATTGCACAGATCATTCCCATATAGAAAATCTGGAGTGCATTAAGCTTTTTTCCCTTCAAATACGACTTCTGTGCTCCAGACCATGGACCAGGGAGTTGCTCGTAGCCTTAAGTCCCACTATAGGAAATAGCTAGTGATGCATGTTTCAGAGAACTACAAAGGGAACAGCACGGAATACAACATCTCTTTTTTGAAAGCAATCCTTCTATTGGTAAAATCATGGAAACAGGTGACATCAGCAAGAATCCACAACTGTTTCCGACGCTCAGGCCTTTCGAAGAATGTGTTGTTGGAAGAAAAGGATGCCAAAGTGGAGGACAAAGACGACGAAGAAAACTTACCAATAGCTCTGTGGCTGGAAAAGCTTAATGTGAACATTTTGTAAGGGACGTTACTGAGCATTTCGAATCTTGCGATGATAAAGTGTAAACATCTGGTACCCCTACAGATGATGGCATTGTATCTGGAGTTAAACAAAAGAACGATGCTGAAGAAGACTTAAAAGACGTTGTTGAAGAAAAACTTGAAACTTTGTCTCTTTCTGTTTCAGAAGTGAAATCGTCAGCGAATATCCTGAACATCTTTTTTCAACAGAAAATGTGTACTAGAAAATTTTGCATTCATTATCAATTGTTCATAAGAAAATTGATTAACTCTACATAAAATTTAATTGCATTCAATCAAAAATCCCTAATTTCTTCCATAGAATGCAAAAATAAAATGAAGATTTAGTAAACAACTATTTTTCTATTTAATATTTGATTTATTATTTAATTAATAATTTATAAGCAAATTACGTATTATTGCAATCACTATTTTAACAATACAATATCATATGCTAAAAAATATTTTTTTTCTCAAAGAATTTGGATATAGTGAACCACCGGTTTTAGTGGACATATTGCTGGGTCCGCAGACGGGTCGCTATAGCGGGGTTCGACTGTATATTGTTAAAAAAACAAAATAAGATCAAACATCAGTTGTGCCATAATTTCTTCAAAAAACATTTTTGTATATTCGAAATGTGACTTAAGAACGTTTATAACATCAAAGAGTTGTTTATAATATTTTTATCTCTTTTAGTGACCTATTTAATCACTATCAGACAAACCAATATAAAAGAAGATGCATATCCTGACGCGTATTAAAAACATTACTGTAATGAATAATTTCCTAAATGTGACTTAACTGTGATTATAAGCTCAAAGTATTATAAATAAATTTTTCTCAATTTTTTATTAGATAAACGAAGCTAACAGAATACGCTATTCCTAACTCTTTCTAAAAACATTTTGTATGAATAATTATCTAAATATGACTACTGCATACCATCAAATTTTTATTAGTAACTTTATCGCTTTTTATTAAATACGCCAAAATAAAAGAACATGCATACCCTTACTAATACTAAAAGCATTCCCGTGTGAATAATTTTCTAAATGTGACTTTACTGCATAACATCTAAGCATTATTTTTTTTTTTATTGTTTTTTATAAGATCAGCCAAGATAAAGAAATATGCATATTCCTGATTCCTACCAACATTATTGTATTAATAATTTTTCTAAAAGTAACTTTGCCGCATAAAATTCAAGGTATTAGACAAACCAAGATAAAGGAACATATCTTTACTAATGTTAAAAGCATTCGTGTATGAATAATTTTCTAAATGTGATTTTAACCCATAGCACCAAAGCATTATTAATAATTTTTAACACTTTTTAATTAGATAAACTAAGATTAAAGAAAAAAAAACCTGGATATCCTAACCAATATTAAAAACATTCTTGTATGAATAATTTTAAAAATGTGACTTTAACGCGACTATAACT
This sequence comes from Maratus speciosus, assembly GCA_963932465.1. Lineage (NCBI taxonomy): Eukaryota > Metazoa > Arthropoda > Arachnida > Araneae > Salticidae > Maratus > Maratus speciosus. The sequence goes on from OZ010796.1 coordinate 406,870,826, forward strand.
TCAAAGCGTTATTAGTAATGTTTTTATGGCTTTTATTATATAAGCCGAGATAAAAGAAGATGCATGCTCTAACCCGTATTAAAAACATTCTTGTATGAATAAATTTATAAATGAGACTTTGCCGCGACTATCAAAGCGTTATTATATGCAACTTTCCTGCTTATCATTAGAATCCTGACCTGCAGGTTCACAGATGAACTCACAATCTTCCATCACTCATTCGACCACCCAATCCCAGAAGCAATATTTGGCCGTGCAAATAGGATTAATAGCTTGATGAGAGGGTAGGTTTCTTTAGCATCGTTTCTCTGCCCGTACAAGTAGCCTAATGGTTGATTCGATGCTTTTATGAGCCATGAAGTGATATGGTTAGATATAAAAACAGTCAGACTAGGGCATTTAGTCACTTTCTTTACACTGATTTAATGAAAGAAACATTTCATTAAGCTATTATGCTATTTAATGACACATGAGGTATAGGAATAAAGCGAAGGAATAAAACAATCTATTATTACTGAGTCGTTAGTATAGAATTATCCAGTTCATTTTTATAATAGTAGGGTACTTGTGAATAAGTATCTCCGTAAAAGGATTTGGAGCGATGATGTTTAGTTTTTAAGGGGGGGGGGGGGGATTTAACGAGTATTTGCATAAATAGATAGAAAAATAAATTATATGTATATATTTTTTAATAAAAACCTTCGGTATCATGTGCATCTCTTGTGATAACATTATGATGATTTTAGAATGTTCCTCAAAATGACAACTATGTAAGATTGTCTTTTGGTAATAGTGTGGTTTGTCTGGAATATCGAATGTATTATTGTAGATTATACACCATCGTATTTACACTTCATTCAATACAATTATTCCAAATGGTAAGTAAATCATGCGAGTTTTTATTTTCAAACTGAGTGAAAAAGAGTCCAGGACAGGATTTGAACCCGGGACCTTTTGGTTTAAGCTGCTAATGCTCTGGCAACTGAGATATCCTGGACAAATCTGGTGAACACAATTCGTCCAGCGAACCTTATTGTTTACTTGGAGTTGGAACCCTGTTTACTTGTAGTTCCATTACCTGCGATTTATTCTGTTGAGCATTTTAGACAACAGACCAGATGACATTAGCAGAAAAGTTCGCTGAGTGAAATGTGCCCGCCATATTTTCCCACAGGATTGCTCAGTTGGCAGAACTCTAGTACCTTAAGCTAAAAGGCCACTGTATCAAACCATGGCCCGGAAACTTTTTCACTCAGTAGGAAAATTACAACTCAAACAACATTGTATGCTATCTAAACATCATAATATGAAAAGCAAATTAAAGTAAAACAGTAAAACCTATGGAATCTGTGTCTAAAGAAATTTTGCCTTAAAGAGTCTCAGGACTGCTAAAGCTTTGAAATGTTCACAATTTTCATTTTTTTAGATGTTAAACTGCTATCTTTTCTGAACATTTTGATAAAATTGTTTCCTTGAAATTCCCATTAGAACAGAAGTTATAACCTTTAGAATTATACCCTCTGAATAACTGGAGCGGCGTTTCTGAAATTGTGAAGTCATTTTCCTCCAAATGACGTTTTTGGGCATGACGCCCACGATATCTCAAAAACTTCTGAATATTTTTTCATGAAATTTTCAAAACATATGTTTCATGTTAGTCTGTATAAACTGAACCTGAAATTTCTTTTTTTATTGTTCAAAAAAATATATTTTTAGGTGATTATACTGTTGATTTTTTTTTTTAATTTTGCATTAGCTAAATACAACTTTGTATTAAAAAATATGAAAATGCTTTAAATACAAATTTATTTAGGTTCGGGGTAATTATTATGATCTGAAGTATAAGTAGGCATCAAAATTTTCATTCTAGTTGCAAAATTTATTTTGTAATCCTGCGCCTAATCTGTTATGCCAATTTTCTGCTCGTCAAAAGTCTGACAATTCGGAGCCCCCTTGTAAATGCAGATTCTGCACCTTGCAATTTTTTAAACATGTGGAAGGAAAGAGAATATTTATATCTTTCATTCCAATAAAAAATTGTGTCTTAAAATAAAATACATTTTAAGATATTAAATGTTGAAAATGGTCTTTTTTTTTCTTTTTTCCAATTTTAAGAGCCCTGAGACCCCCTGAAACTGAAAACTGCGTGGTCCCACCGAAAAGAATAAGATGCATTTATAAGAAACTGTATTCCGACAAAGTAAACAATCTGTATAAAACGGATTTATTTTTTATCCTTTACAATCCTGTCTTAGCAGGATTTACGATATTAAAAAATTCAAATGGGAAGAAGTCAAAGGAAACAGCAATAAAAAAGCAAAATAGGTCTTAAAAAACTGCAGCAAATGTCAAGTATTTTTGTAAGTGATTTGTTTCTCAAAAGGATAATAATAATTTTTATTGGTTCCTCAGATCATTAACGATGATGCGCATGGCTCCTAACGAATATTGCATAACTTAAGGCTAATGTGCGTCATTTATTATTTGTAATGCTTTCCAACAAAGTTGAAAAGTGTTTATGAATTCAGGTTTTCTCGCTGGCCGTTTAACCCTGCTCTAACTCTTGTAAATATACTCGTTTTGTCGAGTAATTTTTATATGTTATTGAGGTTTAGTGCACATTGATCAGTGATTGATTGATTTGAGTGATCATTGATAAACCTACATTGATCAGTATTAAAAATGAAGTCTGTAAGTTCATTGACAGGGACACAAAAGAATTTCGTTACCGATCGTCTGTAGGGGAAAAATCATTTATGGTAAATTTTATCGATTTTGCGATAATATAATGAGATTAAATCGAATATAATGAGAGAATCAATTAAAAATATCTTTAAAAAATAAATCAACGAGATAATCAAATATGAGATTAATATGCATCACTTAAGTAACTGCAGCATGCTTTCGCAAGAGTATAAAATAAATATCACTTATAGCTCATTTACAGGGACGTAAGAATTCCATTAAATAATGATCTATGGGCAAAATTCGTTTGCGGTGTATTTTAATGATGTTATGATATTTCATACTAAAATTTAAAAAATAGCACTAACGTGCATTACCTCATTTTTTCTACATATTATAGAGTGCGTAGCACTTATCGTTCATTTGCAAAGACACACAATGCAATTTGTTTACAGTACTGACTATGATGGATAATTGCTGGAAGTTTGTTTTCCCCTGTGGTATGCATTTTTAAGCTTACATGATTTTTTGAGTATTATGCGGTGTGTATAAATTATATAGATCATATACAGGGATGACGACAGAATTCACACATATTACCGCATATGGACAACAGTTGCTTAAAATTGATTTTTACTGAGTTACATGGGGTTTTTTAATTACTCATTTAGATATATACTTCTCATTTTATGAAAAAAAAGTAATTTCTAATAATATTTTGTTAACCACTTGATTACGGGCTTGGACCGGTGTCTCTTTTTATACACACTCTTGCTACAAATCAAAAAAAGAAAATCTTTGTTGCAAATTTCTTTTGAAAAAGCATAAGTGCACGGCAGAGATTATTTTTGAAAAAGTGGTGCGAATAGAATAAAGATATAGTGGCTTGGACGACATATGTCCGAAACCGTAATCAAAGGGTTAATGTAGGAAAGTGTTTCATAACCTATAACTGCTTGATTTTTTGTTCTTGTTATTTTCCGAAATATGCATGTTTTTTTTTTTTGTTTTTTTGTTTTTTTTTCTATATTTAATCAAGTATATGCAATAATTATTATTCATGCATGTTCTGCGGGGAAGCGTTATAAATGATGCTATTATGGTGACAGAAAAAAATGTCAAATATTTTTTAAAATAAAATATTTTCTAAAAAACATTGCAACGTTGCAAAAGTTTTATAAAATGCAATTTGTTGTGCCTGTTGGAAATTGTGTGACAGAATGAGAAGAGGGGAAAATGAGCGCTCCTCACGACATCTCCAACTTAAATCTTCCAATATTGGGAACCTGTGAAACGTTAACACATCTCTAATTGTTTGAACGAATAAAAGAATTTGGACTTTTGATTCAAAAGAAAGTAGAGCAATCAGTAAAAGTACATATAATACAATCTTTACACATACCCTCCCCCTACTCTCTCATATAACTTCAAGTATTTAACTTTTAAGGGAGTCGTCAGTCCTACGAAGCTACAATTTCACTACATTTCACGTCTTATAGTTATATTAAAATTTATTCCATATTTAATTTTAATATCAATGAACAAAACATTAAAAACGTTGAGAATATTCAAGATGTATCATAAAAATAAACTTTCAGTATAACTGTAACATAACAAACGTCGCCTCACAACTCCAAAAAGCAATTTTTAGTTTTCATTTTTGGTTTTCATTAAAGTAAATACACTACCATGTAAAACTACAACTAATTTCATTAGTTTATGAAAAATATTTTAGTGTCAGAAGGTAAAACGCTGAAATCCTAATAAAGATTACATGTAAAAACACATTCTAATCAAAACAAATAAATTGACATCCTTTGGCTGTTTAGTTTTCTATCCCAATTAAAACGCACTCATTGAATGCATTCGCAATGGCACTTTTAGAAAACTACAGTAAATATATCCCTTGACCATCACAAGAAAGCAATAGCAGTTCCAGTAAGCTAAAAATTGTTCACGAAGCTATTTTAGCGCGTGTGAGTGTTAAGGCTGTTCTCAAATCGAAAAGGACAACTTTCTGACATAAGTTTTAATTTATTTTTGTTCGAAAATGCATGAAACTAGCTGGTGTTGTTGTTCAGAAACTATGCAATTGAGCTGTTTTTTCCATTTTTTTGCAAACGCAATAGACCTTTCAGAAAAGAGTGCCAAAGTGGGCATTTTGAACCGAATTTCCTCGCGAAGGAAGAAAGAGCACTCAAGAGCGGGCGAAAAACTTGTTTGTCACGTGATCAAAAAGGCTTATAACTCAAAAGGTAATTGATTGATCAAAAAATGGAAAAAACAGTTCAATTCCAAATCGATTCCATGGCCAGGCTTTCCAGTTTTATACCTTTCCGTTAAAAAATGAATTTGTAAATGTGTCAAAATGTTTTGCGCTTGTTGAGCAGAGCAGTTAAGAACAGCCTTAATTGTGCTTCCATTTTCATGTCTGACATGGTATCTCTAACTTTTGCTTGGGAAAATTTTTAATTTTAAAGGTAAGGCTATCATATTCTTTTTTCTTGTTTTAAATAAATCACTTGATAATATGTTCTGCTAAAAAAAAAATAATAATAATTTTCAGTTTGTTTACTTTACGAAGCACTTTTCAATGCGGTACTTTTGAGCAGCGTCGGGATTATGTTGAACATAATTTTTACTTAGATTTTTATTGTTTGAATACATATGGTGCATAAAAACGTATATGTTTACTAGGTATGCTAGACAGGTGTATTTTGATTCAATGTAGAGGATGATATTGCGTAATTTATGCATGACATTGATGAATAATAAAGCAAAAAATATGTTACTTTTATCTTTAGAAAAAAATTTGTATTTTTATAATACAAAATGGAAAAAAATTACAAATTAAAAAAAATAAATCTAAAAATATCTTTTAGCATTTTATGAATCCTTTTGAGTTTTCTACAACTACAACTGCAAATTTCTTTCAGTTATGCTTTCCAACGGACGATAGTGTTACAACTGTAGATTATTCTTCTGATGGCGAAATGCTCACTCATGATGCACAAAGTGTATCCTAATCTAGTCATATATACACCATGTACACTACTTATATGCAGGATAAGTCATATTAAAATTATAACAAAAAATGGATATAGTTTTTTTTTTTTTTTTTCCAACCCTCGATTTTTGTCCAAGCGTTATGACCTAACGGTACTTTGAAATACCACATCAAATAATTAGCCGTAATTAAAAAATAATAATAAATCTTTTATTTTTAGTGCATATATCTTCTAATGTATCATAGTAATCCTAGGAAAAAAAAGTTTGAGAAGAAAGCTTTTTAAATTCATAATTTGGGTATTAAGGGTTTAACAGTTTACTTCTCTCGATTGTGTCAAAAACTTTTGTCTGACTTTTTAACCAGGTTATTCTTTTTCTGCCTCTTCTAGTTATGTCTAGCATATATCTTTCCATACTTCACTGTGTTTTTTTTTTGTTTTTTTTTTATCTTTGCATCATCTGTTTTGTTAGCGTCCATGCTTTCGCTCCATAAGTTAGTGCAGGCCAAACACATTGATTAAACCACTTTCCTTTTCAAGCAAAGAGGCTTCAGAATAATATTGTTCTTCTCAAAAGCACTCCATTCATTTCTTATTCTTGTATTGATTTCATTCATGATGCTGTTGTCCAATGTTATACTGAAAATTTCATTTATTATCTTTTTTAAAGATACTGACTTTTAAAAATAAACTAGATAGATTAATTATTAATTTCCAGTTAAATAAATTCAGGCGATCAACTGTTAAGTACATTGCGATAGTTATTAATAACACAGATCCATACAGAGATTCGATAAATTCAAGATGCACTATATTATGTAAGTGGATTTATTAGAAAAGACGGCAAAAACATCATTTCCGCTGGTTGACCCCGAGGCGAGAGGCAAGGTCCGCTCTACATGTTTTTAGCAGTGTGTTCAGAGCAAGAATGATGAACAGGTGTCAGATTTAATTGTAAGTGTATCTAGCCAACAGTTGAAATCCGGGAGAATTATAACCCTAAAAGACATTGCATTTAATGTAATTTTGAATTACACTCCAGCCAAGCAACCTGTAACTGGCGTCGCAAAAATTTTAGCCTACTTATTCGATGCCAAGGCTGAGTAATGGAAATTTTATATTTAGGAGCAACAATTAAGACATTACTGAATGCCTAACGCCTTCTTTAACATAAACAGAGTAGACCTTTTAGACCGAAATAATCATTTATATTGACTACCAATCTGAGGATTAATAAAACGTTTAAATTACTGAACAAAGGAGCACATGGTCAGATAATATCTTTTTATTTATTCGATAAGGAACTAACAGTATGCAATAACTTTGTTGGAGATTTTAGGCTGGGAAAGATCATTTGTTTTTGATTTATTTTATTAACCTCTGGAATGAACTTGAGAACGTTAAAGTGAATGATATTTATTACACTCAAAGAAGAAATAGAGAGATTTTTAAATGGAAAGATATATTCTATTAAATATATCTGAAAAGAAGGAATTATAATCTGAATTTGAATATTAAAGATGTGTGACCATTATTACCTCATCCCCGATCCTGTCCAAGGTGCACGTACACATAACTCTGCACTTCTTGAATATTAAAGATGTGTATTATCACTTTGCTAACTAACTGCTGAAAAGTAGTTGAAAAATTAATTAAAATCTGCACTTCTTTATACAGTGTGTCCACGTATAACCTGACCGACCTTTATTTTCGCAACCGTTGGTCCTAGATGCATACTTTCAATTACAAAAATGGTTTAAATAAGGTAAAGAATTATTTTTAAAGCGATTTGGATCAAGAAAAACATTTAATAAAAAATTACGAAATTTAAATTTTTATACGGTCCCCCGGTCCTATAAGTGATATTTACTAAAAATTTACTGTGACACTAACAATTAAGACAAAAAAAGTCCCATTCATCTAACATTAAAATTGGCCGAGTTACGAAACTTTGAAATGCATGACTTATACCACTTTTTTGCATATCAAAACACGTGATTTCGACCATGCTTTCAGTGGTCGTGTATAAAGTACTTAAACTTATTTCAAGGTATCTGCACTTTGAAAGAAATCGTACAAATATTACGATTAACTTTTATTAGTTAAGTTTCAGATTAGTTAAAATAATTGTATTTTAACATATATTTTATTTTTTAAGGATTTGAGGTTATGATTTCTTTTAACTAAAATTATGTTATTTTCATAAGGTTTTATTTAACTTGCAATGATCGTCTTTCCAGTTTAAAATTTGTACTCGAACTTTAACTTACATTCAAATGTCCGATCGAGGTTAAATTTTACATACTGACTTAAATCCGATGACAATGCAATATTATTATGATTTTCGACTCTTACCATGTTATACATACTTATATTAGAGGATAACAAAAAAAAAAAAAAAAAAAAAAAAAAATCGGATAGATTACTGTCAAGAAGTTTAAGAAAGTGTTTTAGATTAGATAACATAAATTTGCGATGGTTGTGTTTTTTAACCTTTAACTGATGTGACTAAAATTTGTTACACAACTGATGTGATCCGGTCTCTCAGACCCCTCGAATAAAATGAATAAAAAAAAAACTCAAATGGTTGAATTTACTTAGATTTTGTCCTAACAATATCGTTGTACTTCTCTTAGGAGCATGTGAATTAAATTGCATGAAAAAAGTATTTTATTCATATTATTTAACTTCAGTACAGAAAAGTAAAAAGCTGTAAAAGTGTTTACAGCTGGGAGTCGCGGGGTCTGGGAGACGCGTGACATCAGTTAAAGGTTAACTTTTGTAATTACATTTCATGTATTTTTTAACGCTGAATCAAAAAATTACCTTCACTTTTAACCATCATGTCAAGATTTTTCGCAAATCGTAAATTTCAAGGTTAAAAAATAGCGAAACATCTGATACTATAAAATAGATGTAAGACTTTTTTAGCTCACAGGCTATCAAAGCCTGAGAGCTAATGTGCCCGCCCGTTCTGTATGTATGTATGTATGTATGTATGTATGTACGTACGTACGTATGTACGTAACGCGATAACTCTTGATAGAAACATCCGATTTGCTTCAAAATTTTTTCCTAGGTTCACTGTGATAAGGCGCTTCCCTGATTAGTTTTGGGAGTTCATTGGTTAAGGATAAAGGGGAAAAAACGGGGTTAGTCCACACACTACCCCCTTAATTCAGTTAAATGGGTTTTTCATGCAGAATGATTCGATTTGCTCCAAATTTGGTATACCGGTTTATTATGTTAAGGAACTTCCCTGATTAGTTTTGGGAGTTCATTGGTTAAGGTTAAAGAGGGAAAAACGGGGTTAGTCCACCCCCCTTAATTCCGATAAATGTGTTTTTCATGCAGAATGATTCGATTTGCTCCGAATTTGGTATACCCGTTTATTATGTTAAGGAACTTCCCTGATTAGTTTTGGGGGTTCATTGGTTAAGGATAAAGGGGGGAAAAGGGGGGTTAGTCCACCCCCTTAATTCAGATAAATGGGTTTTTCATGCAGAATCATTCGATTTGCTCCGAATTTGGTATACCGGTTTATTATGTTAAGGAACTTCCCTGATTAGTTTTGGGAGTTCATTGGTTAAGGATAAAGGGGGAAAAACGGGGTTAGTCCACACCCCACCCCCTTAATTCAGTTAAATAGGTCTTTCATGCAGAATGATTCGATTTGCTCCGAATTTGGTATACCGGTTTATTATGTTAAGGAACTTCCCTGATTAGTTTTGGGAGTTCATTGGTTAAGGATAAAGAGGGAAAAACGGGGTTAGTCCACCCCCCTTAATTCAGATAAATGTGTTTTTCATGCAGAATGATTCGATTTGCTCCGAATTTGGTATAGCGGTTTATTATGCTAAGGAACTTCCCTGATTAGTTTTGGGGGTTCATTGGTTAAGGGTAAAGGGGGAAAAACGGGGTTAGTCCACCCCCCTTAATTCAGATAAATGGGTTTTTCATGCAGAATTATTCGATTTGCTCCGAATTTGGTATACCGGTTTATTATGTTAAGGAACTTCCCTGATTAGTTTTGGGAGTTCATTGGTTAAGGATAAAGGGGGAAAAACGGGGTTAGTCCACTCCCCCTTAATTCAGATAAATGGGTTTTTCATGCAGAATGATTCGATTTGCTCCGAATTTGGTATACCGGTTTATTATGTTAAGGAACTTCCCTGATTAGTTTTGGGAGTTCATTGGTTAAGGATAAAGGGGAAAAAACGGGGTTAATCCACCCCCCTTAATTCAGATAAATGTGTTTTTCATGCAGAATGATTCGATTTGCTCCGAATTTGGTATACCGGTTTATTTTGTTAAGGAACTTCCCTGATTAGTTTTGGGGGTTCATTGGTTAAGGATAAAAGGGGAAAAACGGGGTTAGTCCACCCCCTTAATTCAGATAAATGTGTTTTTCATGCAGAATGATTCGAATTGCTCCGAATTTGGTATACCGGTTTATTATGTTAAGGAACTTCCCTGATTAGTTTTGGGGGTTCATTGGTTAAGTATAAAGGGGGGAAAAACAGGGTTAGTCCACCCGCTTTAATTCAGATAAATGTGTTTTTCATGCAGAATGATTCGATTTGCTCCGAATTTGGTATACCGGTTTATTATGTTAAGGAACTTCCCTGATTAGTTTTGGGGGTTCATTGGTTAAGGGTAAAGGGGGGAAAACGGGGTTAGTCCACCCCCTTAATTCAGATAAATGGGTTTTTCATGCAGAATCATTCAATTTGCTCCGAAGTTGGTATACCGGTTTATTATGTTAAGGAGCTTCCCTGATTCGTTTTGGCGATTCATTGGTTAAGGATAAAGGGTTAGTCCACCACCTTAATTTAGATAAATGGTTTTTTTTTTTTTTGCAAGATTATTCGATCTGCTCCAAATTTGGTATACCGGTTTATTATGATAAGGAGCTTTCCTGATTAGATTTGGAGGTTCACTGGTTAAGTATAAAGGGGGAAACGGGGGCTAATTCCCCTTCACTTATTTTTTTGAGTGGCATTATTCTTTAAAATAAGAGTATAATATACAATTAGTGTGAATAGTCTGTGAGCTCAATGCCATCAGTTTAGCTGGGCACTTTTCTTTTTTATTATTCAGTTTAATTTTATTTAATTCAATAATTTATTAGATTTTTGGGCTTATACTGGGTTTCTTACAGCTAAACAGCTCGGGGGTCCGATGAGGTTGGGAGGGGAGGGGGGGATCAGTTTTAATTTTTAGCTTTTTAACTTTGAAATTTGCGATTTGAGAAAATTCCTGACGTGATGTTTAAAATGAAGGTCATTTTCGGATTCAGTGCTAAAAAGTACATAAGAATCAATTTTCAAAAGCTGAAAAACATGCCACAACCCAAAATTTGAAAGACAGTGTAATCTAACAGTATTTTAACATATGTATCATTTTGTAAAGAATTGAGGCTGTTGTTTTTCATCCTTTTATTTAACAAAAAATCTGTTATTTTTATCCTCTTATAATGTTCAGTACAAATTGTATATTTTGCAGCAATATGTCAGAATGATTAAAGATTACAAATTTATATTGCAATGCTAATTTTACTCTCAACCATTTCTTTAATATATCTGGCGAAATTATATTTCTACTAAATTTGTGAATGACTCCTAATATGCAGCAAAAAATTTACTCCAGCTTTAAACCGCTATTACTCGGTCAATTTTAATCGTAGAATAATGGGACTTTTTTTGCCTTACTTGCCAGTGTAACAGGGAAATTTTACTAAATATAACTTATAGGACCGGGGGACCGTATAAAAATTTAGATTCTGTAATTCTTTACTAAATTGTTTTTTTCGCTTCAAACATTTTTTATCTTAACCCTGCACCTAATTTTGACCATTTTTGTAATTGGAAGTATGCATCTAGGACCAACGGTTACGAAAATAAAGGTCGGTCAGGTTATACGTGGACACACTGTATATGTCAATCGCTAGAAGACATCGATATGAACATATATATTTCAGAGCCACCGTTCATGCTGCAGCGACCAACGGACAGAAGGTTCCTCTGATGGATACTGCGAATATCTTCGAATAATTTCTTGTCTGAACTTCTTGATAAACAAATTTTATTTTTATGGAATTTTTTGTTTAAAATGTCTTACGGTGATTTCCGTTTCAAAATAAGTTGTGAACCCCCACCCCTCAAAACCTTCAAAAATGTCCTTAATTTAATGGCGTTACATCGGCTTTTCCACTTAATGAATTTTCAAATCCAATTGTTTTGAAAATGAAGATGGTTCAGGAATAGTGAAATATATCATCTTTATTTAAGATAGTTCGGTTCTGGTATCCAACGATTAAACAATTTCGTTCATTCTCTACCATTTTGTCAGTTGTAACAAACTGGGATAAAGGATAGTAATGAAATTCATAGTATCCGTGAATGTTATTCAATATTAAGAATACAAATGTGAAGAAATTTAGTCTTAAAGTAATATTTCAGAGCGTTTTTCTTTTTACCTAGAAAATTTAATGTCAACCACTCTTTTTTTTTTTTTTTTTTTTTTTTTTTTTTTTTTTATTACTCTTTAATGAAATAATTATAAAGGCCAGTTACACCTCAAGAGACTTTCATTCAAGACGCTCTGTAATTAGTTAAATAAATATGTTTGAATGAATTATATGTTAAATAGGCATGTCTTTAGAAAGTGTGGGAATTTAGCTTACATTGCACTCACTGTCAAAAAGAGAAATGCTTCTGAATCTATGTAAATATACTAAAACCACGAATGAAAAGATACAATAATCTCTTCCGAGTTACCCATTATTCCAAAAAGAGCTCTTTATCTTTAAAAACCTCAGAAACTAATATATTTTTGATATTTAACCCTTTCAGGAGCAGAAAAATTCTGTTCGGAAAATTATGAAATAATTGACTAGCAATTTGAGCAAATTGAGCAATTGAGCAGAATTTACAAAAGAAATTTTTAGAAAGTAAAAACCTGCTTTTCTACACTTTCAATATAAAGGAAAATTTTATTTAAATATTCTTGGTGTCATTTTTCAGTTTTGGAATTAAAATTAGAAATTAGACAGCCCTTGAAAGGGGTAAAGAAGCATTTTTAGAAGCAAATTTGATTTTCAGAAACTTCTTCGAGTAGTTTTTATAGTATATTAATCAGTTTTCTCAAACCATGATATCTGTTTTTAGGATGCTATAAATTCTCAAAAACACATTTTCAGCTGCTTAGCTAAATTTATACATGCAAAAGAAACAACATAATATTAATTTTAATTTTAATGTAAACTCTGTTAATTTATCATGTTTGCCTGTAAAACATTTTTGTTGAAGATGAAAATGTTTACTTGAGAATCGATAGCATCCGAAAACCCATATTCCAGGTTAAGAAAACTGATTAATACACTAGAAAACTATTCGGAAACATTTTCAAAAATCAGTGGCAGCAAAAGAAATTTTGTTTTTGTAAATGCTTCTTTAAATCTAAAAAATATATTGGGTTCTGAGGTTTCGAAATCGTGGGTATTTGCGAAGAGTTTATTGTATATTTCCATTCCTGGTCATACTATAATTTTCCTAGATCCTTGTCTTTTTTACAGTGCAGATTATTTTCTTTCCAAGTTTTATTAGGAACGTTTTCCACAAACTTTAAAATAATCCTTATTGTATTTTATTTTATTTTATTTGTTTTGTTTTGTTTTGCCTCTTTTCCTTAATTCTTGTTTATATCTCGATTTCTATCTTTTACACCCCCAAAATGGAGACCCTCAAATAAAGTTTTTGAGATTTTTTTAGGATGTAACGAAATTTTGCGCCACTGTCATTAAAATACAAATCACTGAAACATTTTCCCCCTTGTATCATGCACAAAATACCGAACTCTATCAATATATTTCTTCATGTTTTCTCTAACATTTTCCTATTATGTAATTGAACTTGTTCCACACTCTTTTAAAATGAACAAATGAACCTACTTTTTATCTTATCTTCTAAATTTATTTCACTAATAATGCCTCATTATATTTTCTCACATATCTTTATTGAAAGTTCAAACAGTTCAACAATCCATAGCACTACCTCAAATTAAAGAGCATCTCTAAGTTCAAATGCATTCTTTTTTCCCCTTTATAAAGCTTTTAACCCTTTAAACATGTATTTAAAGCAGGAAGCGCCTATTATACTCTATAATTATAATTTAAGAAAAGAAATGGATAAAATATCACATATATTCTGGCAATAGAAGAAATAAAAGGAGCATCACGAATTGGTATAATAGTTCGACTATTATAATTGCACCGGTTCTCATAGCGTTAAATGCATGATAAAGCAATTTGATGTGTTATGGGTGCAGCAAATACTTGAATCGTGATTTTTATCCCTGATACTGTGTAATAGAAGCTTAAAACCTTTTAAACACTATTTTGATCGCACGTTGATTTGATGAGTTATGCTCATAGGCCATTTTGCTTACACGGTAAACGGAGGTAGTCTGAAATTTCAAAGTACAGGACGTATTTATTTGCAGAGTGTTTGTCATTTTTTCTATACTTCTTCGAAAAGAAACCACATAATTTGGAATATTAATTAATGGCAAATAAGCATCCATAATGTTTTTTGGTGCAATTTATTTTGTAAGATTTAGTAAAATTACTTGAGATAAAAACAACTATAAACACTTCGTATAAAACTGTAAAAACGTTTCGTCATATAACAGAAACGATTACGAAAATTTACTATTACCACGTAGTTACTCATGGTTCCGAAAATCTTTTTCTCAGAAACCAATTCAAGAAAATTCTATTTGTTATGGTTTCTGACTGGTTCTTATCCTATATGTTTATGGAGATAGAGAAGCGGTTTCCAGATCGTCAATAACAATACGAGGTTACACAGAAATTTAGTATACTTTTCTTTTGTGTCAGGAAATATACAGGGTGATTAAAAAAAAGATTACAAAATGACACGACAAATCAGGCATACAACAAGGATAAAAAATCATATAGGAAATTTACATTCGAAAACCATTTTTTTACTCCAAAATACAGGGTGTTTCTTCTAACTCAATTTGGGTTGACGGTTATAACTTTCAGAAAACTGAAGTATAATAAATCATTTAACAGACATTCTCACCTTTGTTGTAAATGTGATAACACCAAACAAAAGTGGTAGAAGTTTGCATTACATGCGCCGGCAGTATGCACTTGACGCCCCACATTTTGGATTGTGATTATCAAGTCATACACTGTAAAAAAAAAATTCCGTTAAAAAACGCAAATAGTACTGGCAATCCAGACGCCAGTACTATTTCCGTTTTTTAACGGAAAACATTTTTTCCGTAAATTCCAGAAAATTTTCAGTTTTTTCACAAAATTTTTCCGTTTTTCTTTTTTTTTTTCATATATCCGTATTTAAATATTTTTGTTTCAAAGGCAAAAAAAAAAAAAAAAAAAAAAAAAAAAAAAAATCATATAACTTTTCGAGAAACTTACACCTTTATCAATTTCAACGGACACGTTTATCAAGGTAGCGTATCTCTAATTTATTCAAATAACAGTAATGAAACAACACTTACCTGGGGGAATCGAACTGGGGAACTGGCCTCTACCAATATGATTCACACAAAACAAGATACATATCGTTGCATTTTCATTACAATGTTCAATGGCTGGAGTAGCACAGTTGAGATTTTTCCAACAGAACGAAAAATGTCCAGACCAGGAATCGAACCTGGATACCTTGGCTTGCCGTGCCAATGCTTTACCTGTTAAGCTATCCGGACGATACGGGTCCGGACATTTTTCGCTCTGTTGGAAAAATCTCAACTGTGCTACTCCAGCCATTGAATATGATTTATCCAGTTGAAAAAACATTGTTCTCTTCATCATGACCTAATTACGTGGTATACAGGAGTTTCCATG
Organism: Maratus speciosus; assembly: GCA_963932465.1. Taxonomy (NCBI): domain Eukaryota; kingdom Metazoa; phylum Arthropoda; class Arachnida; order Araneae; family Salticidae; genus Maratus; species Maratus speciosus. The sequence continues at coordinate 406,886,414 of OZ010796.1, forward strand.
TTGTAACATACTTTCATCGTGTAAATGCTATAGTTATAGCTCGGATGAAAAAAACTAGTGCTGCAGATCACAGCCATCTACAACAAATAAGCGTGCATTATGTCAGCCAGGTATCGTCCGGATAGCTTAACAGGTAAAACATTGGCACGGCAAGCCAAGGTATCCAGGTTCGATTCCTGGTCTGGACATTTTTCGCTCTGTTGGAAAAATCTCAACTGTGCTACTCCAGCCATTGAATATGATTTATCCAGTTGAAAAAACTTCCTTCTCTTAATTATGACTTCATTACAATGTTTTTATTTTTCTCGAAATGATTACCGTCAACCCGGGTTCAGTTTGAGTGAAGCACCCTGTATTTGTGTCTAAATAAGTGGTTTGCGACCCTGTGTTCCTACGTGATTTTTTATCCTCGTTGCATGCCTGATTTACCATGTCATTTTGTAAACATTTTTTGAATCACACTGCATATGGAAATGTCCACAGTGAACAAAAGAAGTTTGGTAGGTTATTATAAATTTTGGTCCCTCGATTGAGTAAAATGTTTCTTTATCTAAGATGCTTTAAGTGTTTTAATTTAGAATCTGCATGTACCGCCTCTTTCATTTATTTTTATTTCGAGCTTATTTAAATGTGTTACACAAGATCAGAAACATAGGTTTATTTAGCAGATTTTAATGTATTATTAGTTGTATTAATTTTATATTATATTTTTATGTGAAGTTATCGTCGCTTTCTTATATTCTTTACATTTTGATATACATATCTATTCTATATATATATATAATTCTAATGAAACGAATTTATCAAACTATTTTTTGCTGTTTATCTCAATATAATTGCATAAAACTATAATGGAATTATTCACAGGGTTTTAACAATGTTTAACATTTTTGATATTTTATTTCGAAAGAATTAAATGGTCTTTTTTTTAAACTAACCAAAGTCTAAAGTAGGTATGATTAAAGGTTATTGCAACACAAAATATCACGCGATTTCTTGCAATGGTTTGTACTCAGTAAATAATAATAATAATAAATGCATACTGAATAAAAACGAAAAGTGACAAAATTTTAAATTATACCCCTTAAAAAAATAATATTGATAAAAGCCATATATTATCATCTTGTTTAACAAATTATTCGAATTTTCCAAACATAGCAACTATAAAAAAAATATCCTGTTTTTATCTGTTCGATTTGACATACCAAACGAAATTTATTCGCTGTAGAAAAATATTTTAGAGTTTATTGTACACAATTTTCTTTAAAGAGACAGTTTACCTAAAAATTGGTCAAAAAATCGATTTTTTTTTTTTAGAATATTAATTGAACGTCTGCTTAATTTTGAATATTTTGACACCTCATTTTTACCCATAAGGCAATTATATCGAGAGATATTGAAAATTTTGTTAACACACCCAGCGCAATTATCACACAAATTAAAACTTTAAATGACTTCTTCTCCATGTTCCTATTTGTTACACTTTTCTGTTTTAAAAATGCTAAGGATTTTTTTTTTTTTTTTGTATTTGAGATAGAGATTTAAACTTTTTTGTACATGGTGTTCTTTATTATACAGGGTGTATCTGAAATGCTTCAACAAACTTAGAGGAAATGCAATGGAACACAAAAAATGCAATGGAACATGGGTTCGCAATGACGTTTAAAGGATGAAAATCGAGAAAATGACCTCTGCGACGAGTGGCCGTTTCCTGCAGCTTCGCCGTACACCATATGCATATCAGCCATTTCGTTATAAGAATAGGTAGCCATTCCTACTAAAAGCACAAACAAAATGTTTTCGCAATGATACGACCTATCGTCGTTGGCGGTTCATGTACTTACAACGCATGCTTGCTGCAAAGTTGCGTTTATTGGTATGTTTCTAAGAATATGGAAAATTTGTATACGTGGATTCCTGCTCACAGATTTGTTTGGCTTTCTTCCAAGTCTTTGTTATCTCTTTCTGACCGGATATGCACAAAGTGAAAGGAAAACCAGCTTCGTGCTACTAGCCAGTTCTGCAGAAAAACAGCATGCGAGATTTCGATATTTTTATTAGTTTCGCGATTTTCACCCTTTAAATAATTTACGACCCCATGTTCCATTGCAATTTTTGTTCACCTTGATGAGTACTATCATCCCCCTAAGTTTGTTGAAGCATTTCAGATACACCCTGTATATGAGATAAATTCGCGCATGGACTTAGCCTTCAGGTTTTTTGTTATTTAAAAAAAAAATGTATATGAAGATGTGTTAGATTTCATAATTTTACACTATATATATATATCAGTAAAAAATTATATTAAATATAATATTAGGTGTATCTAAAAAACCATGAGTAGTCTTGTGTAATACACATTTGAAAATATTTAAAAAAAATTGGGCAAAAATATCAATGTTTAAAAAAGTAGTGGGGATTTTTAAAAAATCAATTCTTTTAAAACTTTTTAAAATTTTAATTAAATATGCAGTTATAAAAAATTATTTTCAAAATGTACTTTAAATTGAACATTGAAATGCAGTGAGTTCCCCATTTCAACCTTATTTTTTAAAAATAAACAAAATTGTTGACAAGGTAAAATGTCCCCTTAATAATAGAAACAGGTATAAATGTGGTAGTACATGCGTGATTGAAGGGCATAAAAAGTTTCCATCTTGCTCGTTGAAGGGGTATAATTAAAATATATTTTAGATAACCAATATTACAATTGTTGTCATTCAATTGTTGACCTTCTGGGAGCTTAAAAATACTTTGAAAAACATTTCCAATCTAATACAAGCAAGCAGTAAGTCAGCACTGTATAGGAAGACTCAAACTTTAATTAGCAAAAAGTATTTTAATCGATGACGTTCTAGCTAAGTGGCACAGCACAAAAAATTACACGAGTTCAATTCATATCGGATGCTTGTAGCGTTTGAGATAATTACATAATTACTTTATACTTACATGATATTAAAGTTAGAAGCTAATGATAAAAAATAATCCATATTCCTACCCAACTATGAATTGACGTTCCTTTTACGAATATGTGGGTTACTAAAAGAAATGTTAAGTCTCGAACTATAGAAATTTTAAATAGGTCACCATATAACAAAATAGTACCATATGCTATGACAAGCAGCCGCAAGGAGTACGAGAGTTGGAAACATTACCGAAATGTTAACACCATATATAAAGGGCTGATCTGGTAACTTTTAGACAAAGGAAGTATCTGAGAAAAAAAACACAAGTGCCTAACGTATTTTTTAATTGCAAGCCGAAAAGCTACTTTTAACCCATTAGTGACCGATCACGAACGAGAGTCCTCGTGTTTACATAGATGCTAGATTTTATGTTTATTGTTGTTGTCGATTTTTGCTTTGTTTGTTTGCTAAGAGAAAATTAAAAAAAAATAATTGCCGTGTTCTATCGTGGGATTCTGCGATTAAATAAGACAAAGATTATTTTTAAAATATACTCGTAACAAAAAAAAGCATTTTTAAAATGTGATTTCCTACAAATTACCAGTCAGCAAAGTGTTAAGCAAGCGACTTCAAAAAAAGAAGTTTATATTTTTGGTCGTTATGTATATGTGTATGTATGCCCTCACTTTTCCCAACAACCACTGAACGGATTTGAATATATCTTTTACACTACATTTCTAGTAAACCAGGAAAAGATTTTAAGTTGAAAGGATTAATCTTATCGAGTATAGTGTTTTATACAAGGACATGTCAAATATTTTAATATATAATTCTTTGCTGCATTTGAAACATGAAAAAAGAGCAATTGATTGCCTTTGAAAATGTGAGATAGGTGATATACGTGAAATACAAATTGTTTGGATAATCTGATTTTGGACAAAATCTTGAGTGTTGGCCAATTAGAGGGCCTTCATAAGCACCAAAAGTGGGGACATACTTGAATTAATATTTAATTTCTCGAGAGGATTTTGGACGAAATCGTGAGCAATAAGCACCTAGAGTGCCTTTGTAAATATGATAGTGGAGCAATACTAGCAAAAATATTTTGATTAATCGAGAAGGTTTTGAACAAAAACTTGGCAAATTTGGCATTATCGTCAAGATAATGTTTGATGATTTATTTCACTCTTTTAATATAACTAGTCCAGTCAAGTATTTGAAAGTTCTGGAATGAGAATTGCAACAGTTTGGAGAAGAAATTCCTAATCTGAGCATGCGCCATGTGTGTATGACACCAATCTTATTTATAAAGACACTCAAATGACAACAAGGTAAATTAATCTGAATGTGGTTGTAACAAAAAATACTCTCTTATGCCAAACCACTCTGGCTAAATTACGCAAACTAGCACTCAATGTGTTAATAAAAAATAGGCAATGTTAATTACGTGAGTTTTTTCCACAATTACAAGCAAATCGTTTAGTAAGAAATATTCCCTGTAAGTCTCGTTGTTTTTTTTCCTTTTTACAAAATTACTTGTTTTATTATTTTATTAAAACAAAGGAATTGGATAATGATAAAAAGAAAAAAGTATAAAATGCCTTTAACTGATAAAATAAATATCACTCCAAAACCAGTAGTAACTTTAATAGCGTTAGCATATATGATAAAGGTTTAAAAAAATGCCCGAAACATACAAATGTAAAGATTGTTTTAGCTGCAGCAGTTCATTATTACTGAAATTAGATCAAGAAATATTTTACATGGCTTTGTAAACTGCATAAATAATTCAAGTAAATAAATCGTATATATTTTTTTTCAATTTATAATAAAATTTATTTTTCAACAAATTGTTTAAAACGCCTTTCATCAAAAATTTCACGAAATTTCATAGTATGTAATTAAAGAACTGATGATTTGCTTCCTATTTCAGCCGCATGTTTAAATATGTCATAACCATAAATTCTTCATATATTTATTTTCTCCGAATCTTTGACGAAAAAAGAAATAAAAAGTCATTCTAAAAACGCTGAGAAATTGAATAACACTCTAAATAAAAAAGAGTGACTATTCACTCCTCTGGAGAGAATATTCACTTTATCGCAGAGTCCAAAGATGCCCAACCTCTTTAGAATGACTATTCACTCTGAACAAAAGTGATATTTTTGACTCTCTGAAAGAGTGACTAGTCACTCCTTGAAAGTGAGTATTCACTCTAAACAGGGGTGGATAATCAATCTTTCGGAGGAATGACTATTCACTCTTGCTAAAGGAGTGCGGTTTTTCACCCCTGGTAGGAGTGAATAGTCCCTCTTTCATAGGAGTGAATGTTCATTTTTTATGTAGTCGGTTCTTTTTTAATTTTGCTTTTATGGTCATGTTAAAAGAATCACATCTTTTACGGCATGCAATGAAAATAGATACAAGCGTGGTAAAGATTGGAATAAAATACTTTATTAGCAATATTTATTTAATTCATAGTTATCAACACTAATAACATAGTCAACACTAATTGAACTTTTAAGGAAAAATTCAGTTAAAGTTACATACGAATTTAAATTAGACTACTGACAGAAATAAACTAAAATATTTTATTCCTATCTTATCCTTTGTGTTTGCTTTTATTGCATGCCCTATAAAGATATTACTTTTAAAGTTTTATTAATAACTTTTTAATAGGTGGATGTTATATGTTTAACAATGTTTGATCTGATTTTAATTTTTGTTTTAAATATAAAACCGTACTTTTTCCTTAAATTATTGCCATTTTTCTAAACTGTTAGTCCTATTGTTCTAAAATATTTTTAATTTTTCCATTAAAAAGCAATGCTTATAAACTCACTACTTTTTTAAATAAGTTCTAAGCATGATTTAAATGTTAAGAATGTGTAATTCTTTTTTATCCGCTGTGATTTGCTTTTATTTTATTCAATATGAGCATGGAGTCTAAATTTTGAGTTCTCTGGAATATGTATATATTTTTCTTTTAAACATATTCCTTAACTTAATTATGATTTCTAATCTTCGTCCGTTATTGCTGAAAAATGGAATTAATACAATACTTATTAATGAAACGACACGATAAGCCATATTTAATTTAAATTTTTCATTCGCGTAGATTCTGTATTTTGTGACTATGAGCAAAATAGATTTTATACGTTTTATAGGAAAAGATTGACCTCGGAAATGGAAAAAAAGGAAACTTAAAAATGAAGTAAATGACTGCATTAAAAATATTCTTATTGTTTTTAAAACATTTTAGTGTAAAAAAGTTGTTATTAATCTCTTTAAAAAAATATTCAGTCCTGTATTATGTAAGTAAATATGAACATTTTAAAAAATATGCTAAATTAGTCTTATCCATAAACTTCAAAACAGGCATAAAAAAACATTTTATTCCAATGCTTAAATATCATGTTTTATTGTTTAGCGCCAAAAATTACGTGTATCAAAAACGTAGAAAATGTTCTGATGCAGAATATCTATAATTGCATTTTTTTATATTACTCAGTCTCGAAATTTTAAAATCATAACCCGCAGAAAAATGTATACATACAATTTTAAAAAATTAATATACAGTAAAACCTCCCTGAAGCGACCTCGTACTGTTCAAATAAAAATAGGTCGCTCCGAGAGGTGGTCTCTTAATGGAGGTCATGTTTAAATCTAGATTTTAATTGTTGAAAAATGGTAACAATGTTACTAAAATTTATTTTTCACATTAGGAAAAAAAATAAAAATGTAAGTATCAAAATAAAAGTTAATTACATAAGTTAATTACTGCAGAGTTTTAAAAATGAATACATTGAGCTTTGCTTTAATTTTACAGTTTTATATTTTATAATTTTTATTTCCAAGTCCTTTTGAAGTTCAGTAAATAAATGCATTTTTTTGTGGACGGGAACAAATAATGACGATTTCATTACTTTATCTATTTCTTTGAGAGTTTTCCGACAGAATAGGGCAGAGGAGTTTATTGACCGTCATTCTTAATTTGTAATAAGAGTTACATTCATTGCCTAAAAAGGCAAAAAGGGACTTAAATACTCTTAAAAACACTTAAAAGTTACCGGGATTAAAAAAAAAAATCTAAACTTAGTTTAGAAGTTTGATGAATAGTGCACTCTCCGGAATTATTTTTTTAATAATACCTTCTTCAAGCGACCAGGAAAAAACGGAATTTATTTCATTTTCTTCAAAGAAATCGGTCTTTCATGGAGGGAGTTCAACTGGGATGGTCTCTGAATGGAGGTAAAATTAGTATTGAGCCTATGGGAATAAATTTCGTTCCATGAAAAAATGGCCGTTCAGAGAGGTGGTCGCCTAATGGAGTTGGTCGCACATGGAAGTTTCCCTGTACCAACCTTTCCGGAATATCATAAACATCAAATAAACTCCAAAACAATAATAAATACTCTTAACTGTACTTAATCCGAAATCAGTAATAAACCAAAAAAGAAAAATAAATCTCATATGACGACAAATTAATGTTTTCGAATGTGCCTCCTACGAATTGAAAAATCCAGCTATCTTCTCTTATGAGTCAGTCACCCTTTCAAACGAAAGCGATAAAACTTTTTTGTTTTGATCGTTGGCAAAAGTATTATAATTTGCAACACAGCATTGAAAGGGAAGAATAAAATATTTACAGTCATTTTTTTTATTCACATTTCCCGAACTAATGAAGTTTTGATTATTTTTATCTAAGCATTGTGCGAATTAGAGGTCTGCACGGGCTGAAATTTCCAAGCCCCGGGCCCGGCCCGACTCATAGAAAAAAAATTTTGGCCCGGCCCGCAGAAAAAAAATTGGTCCGGCCCGACCCGGTTGAAATCTCGGCCAGAGTGAATTTCAACAAAACATTGATTTTTTATTTTTTTGAAGTGTGTTTTTTGAAAATGCTATGCAGTAAGACGGAATTGCATAGAAAAGAAAAAAAAATGCGTTATAGACAAGTTCCCTTCTTAGCGAGTGTAAATGTATTATATATTCTTTTCTTATGTATTAGTATATTAATTATGCATGGATCAACACGTTAGTGAGTTTAAAACTGGGTTCCGTCATACGCAGGTTTTTTTTCACGCGTTTTACTATGTTTTAATTTAGATATATTTTAATAAGCGCAGAAATCTAGTGTTCTTTAAAAAGAATAAATTTTAATGTTTAAGTGTAGAATAATGGCGATTTAAAAATGTATGTATTTTTTGCAAAAATGTTTGGGCCAGGCCTAATTTTAGTGGCCTTTGAATGGACCAGGTCACGCTGAGACAATGATTTTCATACGGGCTGGGTCAAAATTAGGACTGAAAATTTTGGGCCGTGAAGACTCGGAATGAACCAGTCCCGGCTTTGTACAGAAAAAATAAGTTGGGCCCGGGCAGGGCCCGAGTTCCGTGAGTGAAAATTGGCCCGAGCCGGCCCGTGCAGATCTGTAGTGCGTATTCAATTGTTAAAAGAGTTATATTTCAAACCGCTACATAAAGAAATATAACAGACAATCACTTTTAAACATCTAACGATCAATCTTTTTCTATACAATATACGACTATTTAGCTAATAATCTGAATATTCCACATATCTACACGGATAAATGCTTAAAATTAAATAAGACTTACTTTTATTTTATGTATTCCATAAAGAATAATTTTAATGATATCCTAATCTGTTAATCCTAAGATGGCGGACGAAAAAGTGATCATTTTTCTTATCTTTTAACCCTAGAACTACCGGAAATTTTACTCAAGTTTTATAAAAACATTCTACACCAGAATTTTTACTTAAAACTATTTAATTTGTTTATTTAACTTATTATTGTCTGATTTATACATTTAGTTTGTTTTGAAGAAATTTCTGGTTTGAATAAATATTTTGAATGTACATGTCGGGTCCAATGGACCCGTCTGGTAGACGGAAGGTTAAAGGTGTCGTCGCCTTGTTGTTCCGATTGGTTAATAAGCAATGCATACGTAAGTCACTCTTTCAGTAGTGAGACATTTCACTCCTTTCTAGAGAGTGGAAAATTCCACTCTTTAAGGAGTGTATTTTTATAAAATTCCCTCCAAAAAGAGTAAAAATGCCTGTCACTCTTTCAAAGAGTGAACTTTTCACTGCTCCCAATTTTAGAGTGAACATTATCATATACTAGAAAAGTATAAATATAAAAGTTTTTTCAGATGCAGAAACCATTTATGACGTAAATTATATCAAGAAAAAATAATATCATATGGTTTTAAGTTATATGGGTATATATTTTCGTGTAAATGAATCGTAATTATTTTCTCTTTTTTTTTTAGATCACAATCTCAATAAAATGTTAAAAATACATTTCATCAAAAAATTCACGAAATGAGATAATATGCATTTTCAGAACTAATAACTCACTATATAAGCTGTGTGTTTAAACAATATTTTATAACAACGTTAAACAACATTTTATTACTGCTTCATTGTCGAAACGTCAGTGTGGAGACACGAAAAGTTTTTGGTTTCCGTCTGTTAGTCTGTTCCACGATAGCTGCCGCAAAAAGCATCCGATTAGCTTGGAATTAAGTCGGCATGGTCGTGAGGTACCCGGACATAGTTGTATACTTTTTAGTTAAATTTGGTTCATTCATTCGGAAAATATGGAACATTTTATTTAGCTACATAACGCTTTGCTATGGCAAGTCTGACAATTTTCAAATTCCCATTTATTGAAAAAAATGGCACATTCGATCAATGGATTTAAATGTTAACTTATGGATTCTGAAATTTCCAAATAAAGGTTTAAGTTATTCCTCTTATTTTGAATTTTTTTCAATATTTTTGTCAGATTTTTTAAATTACACGTATAATTTGTGGTGGAAGTTTATACATGTTTTCCAATAATAAAAAATATTTTGTTTCATCAATTTACATATTTGACATGATACATACATTTTTTTCTTTTTCTCTTGTCCGTTACCGAGCAACTGCCTTCCGTAACCTATAAAGAAAAATCATTTAAGGGGTCTCAGGAGTCTTACTTTTTTCTTGGTGGTGCAATTTAGCAACATGTCACAGTTTTTTTTTTTTTCTCAGTCTCTATAAAACATAAATGCATAAAATTTTTAATATAGAAAACCTAATATATCTTCTATTTAAAATATTTTTTTTAATATTCTATATTGAAATTTTTATTTTATTTTTGTTATATTTAATTTTAATAAAAAAAAAATAGAATTGATTCTTAAATTTTATGCTTGCGCACAACATTTTTCGCAAACTAATAAAGCAATTTGCATGAAACTTGCTAAATATCTTCATTTTAAGGTAAAGAATAACTTATACGTCAAATTTAGTAGTATTATAATTGCATTGATTATTTAAAATTGGCAATTTTTCAATAAAAGTATATATTTTTTCAAAATTCTATAATTTAAATTTAAATTTCAAATAAAATAAATAAATAAATTGCGTAAAAAGAAGTAAACGTTCAAGATACATTAGTTTTACATCATTATCAATATTTTGGGGGGCTCTTGAACCAATTGTTTTGCTACAGTCTTGCGCGCACTGCATGCAAGCCAAGGCAATTTTCAATTAGGTAGATTTCGTATGAAATACTACCTATTGGCGTCGTTCCCATGTTGGAATTTCTGAAAAATTTTTGCAGATCTACACCGATCATGCCCCCTAGAACCCAAAACCACCCTCAGTAAAAAACTTATATATATATATATATATATATATATATAATGTATATATGTATGTATATATATGTATCTATCTATCTCTCTATATATATATCACTTTCTTCTGGACACGATAACTTCCACAATTCTGCACAAATCTCTTCCAAACTTATACATAAAGTCAAGGGGCATAAAATCTCGGTCAAGTTCGTTAATGGGCAAAATCGGACCAAGGGGATAGAAATAGGGAGGCGTTTTTGTGAAAACCGAAAAACCCCCATAACTTCTTAATTTTTGTACATATCAAATCAGTTTAAAGTTTTTATTTCTTCTAAAAATAGGGCCAAAAATTTATGTATCACAGATTTTTGATAAAATTAAAAATGGGCTCAAGGGGCGCAAAAATAGGGTTTTGGGGAGAAAAAAATTCATAACTTCGTCAATTCTCAAGATATCAAATCCAATTAATTTTATTATACATCTCCTTAATATTATCTACAACTTTTATATTCACAAGTTTTTGATAGGACTAATTCATACCGCAAAAAAAAAATAATAATAAAAACGAAAACAAAAAAAGGGGGGGGGGGGGCGGGGTGAAGAAGAAAAATTTCCATAACTCCGTCAATTCACAAGATACAAAATCCCCATAAATTTATCATACATCTTCTTAATATTGTCTTCAACATTTATTTAGACAAGTTTTTGATAGGACCAATTCTTACAGCGAAAACAAATTAAAAATACATAGCGGTTGAAGAAAAAAATCATCTTATTAAGAATGTATTCAAATCCAAATTGCTTATTTTCTTACTCATTCTTAAATTAATTTTTGCTCTCAAACTCGTCCAATTGATAGATTCTCTTCTTCTGGAACTATATAATGTACCGTAATGATCGATTTTTTGATAGAGGCAGAATATATTTCAAAAAATGATGTCAAAGTGAACATTTTGAACAGAATTTCCCGAAGCGATTGTGTTAGAAACGAAAAATATTGCCCTACTGAGAAAATAATGGTTTATTAATCAAAATTCAATTAATTGAAAGAAAAAGAAAAACACATGTCGCTTATAAATCTTTTCAAAAATCACGTCAGCAAGTTTCGTATTTTTTCTATTAAAAATTAATCTGAAAATGGGCCAGAAAATTTCGAGTTGTTGATCATGGTAAAGTATTTTTTTTAATACCGCCTTAACATGATTCTGATAAAACCAGCTATTATATAAAAATGAAATAAAAACTCGTCAAAAGCGGTCAGATAAAACTGTTAAACTGGATTTATATCCGCTCATGATTTAGTTTTTGTTGGTGCAATTAATATACTTAACTTCGAAATCTTCCTCCGCCTGTAGGCCGGGCCGGCAGGGATTTTTTTAAATCAAAATTAAACATAAAAAAAAATCAATATAGAATATTTAAAAAGATTATTTGAAATAGAAGAGATATTAGGTTGTCTATATTAAAAATTTTATGCATTTATGTTTTATAGAGACTGAGAAAAAAAATAAATGTGACATGTTGCTAAATTGCACCGCCATGTAATAAGTAAGACTCCTGAAACCCCTTAAAGATTCCCGATTACGAAATATTAAACAGAAAATTTCGCTGAGGGAAATAAAAGGTTAGTTAATCTTCAGTACTAATACGTGTGCTCTTCAATCTAGCTTTGCGTCAAATATGAACGAAGTTAGTAAATTACGATTTTAATTTGAATGTAGATATTATTAAAAGGCTATCCAAAAAATATTTTATAGCTCCAAATCGATGCGATTTATGCAATTAACAGTTGACACGATAATGGATAATTACCCAGTAGATTTTAAGGTTCTCCAGATATGCCTATTTTTGGATGATTTTAGTATATTATTCCCATCGAGTAGATTAGGATATATTTAAAATAATGTGTTAATATACTAAAAGTGAAAAAAGTATATTTAAAGTCATATAAATGGTTTTAAACACTTTATAACATTGTTCAAAAGTGTTTATGGTTTGTCTGTCTGCCGCCTGCCGTTTGTATGTACGTGCTCTAACTCGCGCAAATACAGTCGGAATTACATGTAATTCGCATTCATTATTGAGGTTTGCCATAGTATGTTCGGTATTGAAAATGAAGTGTGTAGTATTCATAGCTGTTTTACAGGGACACTCAAAAGTATTCCGTTACATTATAGTCTATGGTAAAAATCATTTGCGGTGTATTTTAATAGTGTTACACAATTTTAAACGAGATGAAATTTACGTAAGTTATTAAGGTACACTAGAACATGGTTACTATAAAATATGTTATCTGTAACACTTACAGCATGTGTACAGGGAACTCAAATTACACATTATACAGGGTGGCTAAAATTAAACTGGCGGTACTCAGAGGCTCATAGCTCCGGTTCTACTGAACGGATCCAAATAAAACTTCAGATATATGTTATGTAGATCATGCGGCCGAAGTTTTTGTAAAAAAATTCGCCATCAGATGTTGTTGTACTGCTATAACCATATGCAAATGAGTAGCTAGTGCAATTTCGCTATAAAAGCGGTACTTATGGTTCAAAGAAATCATTCGTCCGCAGTAAACATGCCGCTGAACAAGGAGGAAAGCGCCTTGATCGTAAAACCTTTTTATCAGAATGAGAGCAATGCTTCGGCAGCCCTCCGTGCTTATCGACGGATGAAAAACTTAAAGAGAAGACCCATTTGCGTAAAAACAGTTAAATGCATGATTCGTAAGTTTGAAAAAACTGGTTCTCTGGATGTTGCATCGGGAAGAGGGCGACGTGAAACTGAGCCGGCGATTGTGCAGGAAGTTGCAATTGCAACAGCTGAAGCAACTTCAAATGCTACCGTAAGTGGCCACTCAATTTCACGTGCATTGGACATTCCGTGGGCAACCGTGCGCATGATTTTACTCAAAATTCAGAAGTTCTGTCCTTACAAGATGCATATCGTGCAACAGATGAAACAGCAGGGTCACTCTGCACGTCTTGAATTTGCGTTGCGTTTTCTGGCGAGGATACAAGTGAATGAGTACTAGCCATCGCATATCTTATGGACAGACGAGGCTCACTTTCACTTAAATGGTGCTGTCAACTCGCATAACTGCCGCATATAGGTTTCCACCAATCCTTATGCCGTGCAACAACAGCCGCTACATCCCCCATACGTCACGGCTTGGTGTGGATTCACGGAGAATTTTATTTTGGGCCCGTATTTTTTCGAGGAAGTCACAATGAACGGGTTTGTTAGGCGTACAGTAACAGGTAATCCATACAGCAGACTCTTGGAGAATCATGTTGTCCCGGCATTAAGACAAAGAGGCTGTTTGACTACCGCAATATTCATGCAAGATGGAGCAACTGCTCATACGGCGAGATGTGCAAAAAACCAACTATTGGACGAACCAAAGATTCACGCCAACTTCTCTGATGCACGTGTCATCTCGCGTGCTTTCGCTATTTCCTGGCCAGCAAGGTCAGACGACCTGAACCCTTGTGACTTCTGGCTGTGGGGTTTTTTCAATGATCATGTTTATCAAGGACATGTAACTAATTTAGCGAACTTGAAAGCTAGCATCGTACGCCATGTCTCCCTCATTCCTACTGATATGTTGCGTGAGGCCGTTGAAACGCGGTGGTACACTTTCAGCATATTGTTAACACATAGAGCCCACATGTGTGTAAATAAATAAAATATACCGTTATTCTTTGATTTTAGTATTGTTATCGTTCATTTTACATTGTTAAAACGTCACCTGGTGGCGAAATTTGAAACTTTTTTACGAAAACCTCGGTTGCATGATCTACATAACATACATCTGAAGTTTCATTCGTATCCGTTCAGTAGAACCGGAGTTATGAGTCTCTGAGTACCGTCAATTTAATTTTAACCACCCTGTATTACGGTCTACGAAGAAAATTCTTTGAGGAGTATTTTAAAGATGTTACTCTGTTACAAACTTAATAAAATTGATATGTATTTCTGAGATGCACTAAAACATCCTTTCTGTACTATATGGGGTGCAAAGCACATATCATTTTTTACAAGGTCACACAAAAAAGGTCGGCTATATAATGGTCCACAGGGAAAAATTGTTCGCAGCTTATTTATTTGTGTTGCACTACATCAAACATTACGAAATTGATATACATTACTAAGGTTTACCAAAAATCTTGCAGTTGAATATGATTTGCATCGCATTTATCGTTCATTTACAGGTTCACATAAAAGATTTCGGATACAAAACTTTATCCGAAGTATTGTCTGTTAGGGATGATAACTGAAGAGTGTTACCGATTACGGTATGTGTTTTAAGGTTAACTAAATTTTTGCTTACTATGTGGTGCGTAAAATTAGATAGACCATATATAGGGCTACACAAAAGAATTCGCGAGTATATTACATTGAATGAGATTGAATTGCTTCAGAATGTTTTTTAATTTGAGTTATGCATTTTCAAGCTCAGATACATTTAGTATACTAACAGATGTTTGTAGAATTTAAATAGAATCATATACAGAGCTATGCAAAAAACTGGATACGTAGCCACCTATGCATATTAATTCCCGGAAAAGG
The DNA here is from genome assembly GCA_963932465.1 of Maratus speciosus. Lineage (NCBI taxonomy): Eukaryota > Metazoa > Arthropoda > Arachnida > Araneae > Salticidae > Maratus > Maratus speciosus. Next base: position 406,901,544 of record OZ010796.1, read on the forward strand.
TTCACAGATAACACTTTTTATAGAGTACCTGTTTTCACTAAACCTGTGGTCTAATGATTTTTGTTTTCTAAGTTCATTTTTTAGAATTTTGCTGAAATATTTTATTGTCAATATTGATCTTGATAAAGTCCCTGATTGTGCATACATAACATGTACATCAGATTGTTAACTCTTTAATCGCCACGCCCGACACATTCACAGGCACTTTGCCCGTGAATGTATCTTGCGCGATGATTAAGGGTTAAAAGGTGTTTATATGCCTATAAATGTACTTTTTTTCACTTTTAGAATATTGTATTTTTTGTTTAGTGATAATAGAGGATTTTCTTACGTAATTTCATAGAACCTATTTAGATAAAACCTTACATGTATGACCATCAATATTGTTTTCCTTAAGCAAAAAAATTTAAAACATTAGATTTTTAAATTAGATATAATAGATTCAGTTGTTAAATATATCTATTTAGATATTACCATAACATAAAATCCTTGCTAAAACTGTTGCTTATCCTAATAAAATCTCAGTGTAAAACGAAATCCAAGCTATACTATAACCATTTGCACGATCATTAAGAAATTACTAATTAAAATTTAATAAGAAAATGAGGGGAAATGTACTTTTTCATCTAAAAAATTAACAGACTAAGTCTTTCATCAGAATTTCAGAATATCATTGTCCCACTGTGTATAATTTGTGGCTTCTAATTTCCGTAACCTTCCAAGAATTTTATATGCTTATAGGTATTTATGTAATTAAATAATAATAAAATGCGGCGTATAGAATATTGAATTTTATGCAAAGTGAGAATAAAAGACATTGACTTGCAGAGCTGACATTGAGGCTCCTGATCTGCAGATTTACTAGTATATTTTAATTTACGATTCTGTCTCTGAAAAATGACAAAAAATCTTTGTCAAATGAGTGGGGAAAATGTAGTATTATCATATAGAAACGTATAAATCTAAATGTTGCTGCAGATGCAGAAATAATTTATCACTGAAATTATATCAAGATTATTAGAATATTGTTTTATTTTATGTGTCTTTATCAACTGCATAAATAATTCGTGAATATAAATATTTTTTTTTCAATCTGTATATGTATATAGATCTCGATCTCAATAAATTGTTAAAAACACCTTTCATCGAATGTTTCACGAGATGACATAACATGTAATTTCAGAACTGATAACTCGTTTACTATTTTAGATGTGTATTTAGACAATATTTCATAACCATTACTTCTTCATATATTTCTTTTCACGATTTCTTCTATGAAAAGTGACAAGTACAATTATTTATTCAGAGCAACAAAATTAATTTCAGCCTTCACGATAGAAGATGACGGGTATCTTTATTTTTTCTTCGTTTCAGCATGCTGCTGAGCGTGAAATAGTATGGGTTTTCAGTAATGCTTCTTAGATAATTGCTCGGAAAGTATATTGCGATGAACTAGTTCATTTAACTCTTAGTGAGTTATTTAAACTGATCGATAATCACGACATGTCCTTCATTGTACATATCATAAATTTTTAGCTTCATTAAATTAATGAATATCAAAGATAATTAAGTGCATATTTAATTCTTTGTTGTTGTTTATATCTTTTGAGAAAAATGGTGGTAGCCGATAAAATGGAACAGGAATTTCAGTATAATCATTGAGATACAAATCAGATTCTCTTTTCACATTACTGATTACTGTATGAAAAAAATTTTGAGGGCGGTAAAACATCAAATATTACAACAGAAAATGTGTAAATATTTTAAAGAATCTAGACGTTTTTGGCCCGTTTATTGGCAATAATGTTAGTAATTATTTTTCTCTTCGTACTTCATTAATAGTATAAATTTTAATCCAAGTCATCTATGGTTATATTTCAATTTGGAAAAGTTTACGTACGTTTGTAATAAGGTGAATGATCTTTGTTAAAGAATTTGTTAGCATTTGGTAAAAGTTTTTTATACATTGGTTTCATTGTAGTATATATATTTTTTTATTTTTTTCTGTTATTTAGTATAAGCTAACTATGCTGAGTTCCTGTACAATTATGATATGGAATATTCTTCTTATTGTATATTATCATCTTTTGTACTCTATTTAGGTATTTTCTTTGTAAAATTATCTAAGCGTAATGCTAATTTGTCAAAATTAATTTAATCGAGAGCTAAGGGATTCACCGTTTCCTTTCTTGCCAGAGCCAGACGAAGTTTGGGTCGGGAGGATCTTCGTTTTCACAGGTTTCTTCCACTTGTTTGTGGTTCGCAGTTAAATTTCCCTATCGGCCGTGATGTAAGCTAAAATATTTTTGATAGGGCGCCCTGTTTGGTTGAACACACATGGAAACATAATATTTCAAATATTTAAAAATGTGCTCAGCTTTTGTTGTCGTAACGCTGAATGTCTTTTGTAATAAAATGCTCGTAGCTGTTATAAATAAAATAGGACTTTAAAAACAATTAATGTAAAGGTAAAAGAAATCATTTCTTCAAATTATTGATTACCATGTGAAAATATCTTAAAACATTTCAAAAATGCAAAAATTGTATGACAGGAAATTAAATAATATATTTTTCAGCACATTTATTGCTGAAACGGATGTTATTCTTTATTTTAGTCCGCCTACATTAATAATGTAAACTTTTATCTATGACATACATAGTTATAGAGTTGTTCCCGAAATTTTCTCGCATATAATAATAGTCTAAGTGCTTATTTTAATTGTTATAACGTTCCAACGACCTGCTAAACTTGAAATAGTAGCGATTTTCCGTAATGCTTCCCAAATAATTGCTCAAAGAATATATTGCAAAGAACTAGTTCTGTAACTCTTAGTGAGTTAATTGAGGACGTGAGTTTCAAAACTTGCCTTACTCAGAAAATGAAATTGCGGGAAATCGCGAAAAACCTCTGACTGCGTCCATTGATTTTCATTGTAAACCAAGATTTTACAATGCCAGAAATACACGATAAAGCTACTTTTTTGCAGATTGTGGTGTTTTTTCGATGCTGGTTCACCAATAGAATAGATTGATAGGGAAAAGACGATTTTTTTTTTTTTTTAATTTTGGATAAGGCGAGTTTTGAAACTCACGTCCTTAATTAAACTAATGAATTATCACAATACATATTTGATTCCAAAGTTATAAAATGTTGACATCATTAAATTAACGCAAAGCTAAGTAAATGCAGATTTATTACATTGTTGTTGTTTATATCTTTTGGGGAAATTTTGCGAAATCAATCAACATTTTTCTTCACACTACTCATATCCGTATGAAATTTTTTCGAATGCCCCATAAAATTCAATATTAGAACATAAAAATTGCAAACACTTCAAAAAACCTTAAAGGAGTGTTTGGAGCAGGCATTTTGATAATGATGGGATTACATTAATAAATTACGTCTAGGTGCTCCCTCGAAAAATACAAATTAAAAAAATTCATTTATAGTTGATATTGTAGAATAAATTAATTTTTAGAATTTGTCTGTAGTAAATTATCTCACTCTTTGTCATTGACGACATTATCGTAATTGAAACGTTGAAATTACAAGAAGAATAAATATTAACTTATATATGCTTAATAAAACAATCCTATGACATATTTCTTTAATAACTGAAAAATTATTATAATTTGTGGATGTCTAACTTTTACTTTAGCTAACAAAATGTCATTAAAAGTTTTTAATGCATTTTTACATGTGACTGGAACTCTGTAATTTTTTATTCCATTTGCAACAGAATATTGCTCCGAGAATATTGCTTGAAAGGGTCTCTGTGCACTGAGTTCCGCATGTCGCTAATCAGGATCTGTTATCGTTAACTTTGATTTTGGACCTCGCAGTTTTAAAATCCAAATGATGACTGCATGTTTTGTTCATTGTGGTAAGATAAATTATGAAATGGTTTTCCTTGAAAGATAATGTTCAATTTACACCGGTGTCCAAAAATTAAGTGAAAAACACAAAAAGCTGATTTTTGAACACAAACGTCTACCAAAAAGTTATATAAACAATTGATGTAGCGAATAATTATTACCCTAACAGCACAGCCAGTCCATGTGACGTAACCGGAACGTCACCAATGGCCATGAATATCATAGTCATTATGATGATCCAAAATGCCATCTTTCATTGGTTTCATCTTTATTCTGAAGTGACTATCATTTACTGATTCCGTCACGAAACCACTGTGACTGTTGGTTTGTGATGGGTCACCAGATGATGTAATAATGCCGTCATCATGCGACTCTCTGCGACCGTCATTTGGAAACTCCATTTTGAATAACCTTGTCCGTTCCATTGTGACGAGTAACAAAATGACGTTACAATGAAGTCACATGGCCGGCATTTGATGACTACAGCGCGTCACCATGAGGGTTGCTTATGGCAAACCACGCGATGACTTCACCCTTAAAAAATTTCTTATAGAATTCTATTAAAAAACTTATAGAAAAAGTATTATAGAATCCTACAGGATTATGGCCCGTTTTTCTATAAGCTAGTTCCACCAATAGCTATAGAAATATCTGTAGAAATTCAATAGAAATGTCTATAGAATTTCTATAAAATATTCGAATATATTCTATAAAATGTTCTATAAAAATATTCGAATATATTCTATAAAAAAAAAACAGCGCCAGCAGCTGTTTCCATGTGCTCACCCTCCCAAGTACTAACCATACTCGATGCTGTTTGGCTTCTGTGATCGGACGCGAACTAGTACTTCCAGCACACACCCACGACTGCTCACGGTTTGCCGCCTCTCATTATACTATTTCAAGTTTGTTTCTTTTATGATTTGCTTTCCCAATGATTAAATTTGTATAGAAATTATTGTATTGCATAGAAATCATATATTTTATACAATGATTCATTCTCAACTTTGTAAATTATGAAAACCAAAATGATTTGTAAATTAGAAAATCAGAATTAAGCAGAAAAGAAAGTCCGTTAAAATAAAGAAATTATTTATTTATTCATCTACTTATTTATTTTGTTGGTGGTAGTAGTACTACATTATTTACAGTTTCAAGTGAGCTTCACAGCTTAAATCGTGTTAAGATATTTATTTCAGATTTCACATTTCTGTTAAAATTCATTAATCTGCCGGCATCGGACGCGGGGTGATAAAAATAACTCGTATTTTAATATATACCTGAAAAAAAAAATATTTAGAAGTCTAATAAATTATTATTTGTTAAACTTGAAACGTAATTGTTTAAATAATTTTATGCTTCAGATTAAAATTTTTGAATAAAAATAAAAATTAATGAATAAAGTTTATTAAATTAGATGAATTACCATTGGCGAATAAAGTTTATTAAAGTAGACGAATGTTTTTATGAAATTAACAGCAAATTAATAAATGATTATAAAATTAAACGAAAAATTAATGAATCATAATAAAACATATTAATTAAAAATAATTTAAATCAGTGTACTTCGATTGATATATTATTACATTAACAATTGAATCACAATGTATTAGAATTATGAATTAAATTATAATGATATTAAATGATATTCCCAGCAATAACAGTATTATTTTTTATGTTATAAATATGTTATTTAAGGTATTTTCCAACCTATGTAATGATCAGTAAGTGAAAAAATAGTTCTAACCAAGGAAAAATATATTTTTCAGAGAAATCAGAGACACCCATCACATCACTTGTCTGTATCTAAGCCAATTACCATGAATATTTGCGGGGTCTTTTTATTAACGAAAATAGAAGAATCATGGTAGGATCAAATCCTTTTATACGTTTTGCTATAAACACCTGTCATTATAATTGTGCCGACATTTCGCTAGTAACCTATTCCCAATAATCCTTACGGTTTTAACCAGATGCGACAACCTGTGTAATTTCTTTTTCAATACCAAGACCCGAAATTTTCGGTAATTACCAGTAATTAATTACGGTGACGCCGTTGAAGTTGATCGTTAAAAATCGTAATAATTATTGAGAATCCTTAACAAAAGGCATCTTTAACTATCATAACTGGATACAATACTTTGTTTTAAATTACACCTTGTTTAAAGAAATGTTCCTGATTTTTTAAGATGGATAATAAATTCCCACAGATAAGTTTTGTTTTTAAAAATTGTATTATATTGTCTGGTATACGAAGGTTTAATAATAATATTATTGAAAACCTAAGCTTAGTGATGGAGAATTATTACTATTTTTTATGGTTTATGTTGCATTAGCAATTTTTCACTTTTAAAAAATCCTTCTAGGATCGCCAAATTTTCATGTTGTTATAGCTTCAACCAATAAAGCGATCATTTTTTATCATAACTTGAACTATCGTATGAACCATGAAGTGTTACAATAATGAATCATATTTTGGTTCAGGTTGAACAAAAAACTTCTGTAGTTAGAAACATTAACTGATAAAATGATAATTTGTGAACCTATAAAATGTTGAAGAAAAAACTTGATCCATATTGAACCATAAAATCGAATATATTTTGCAAAAATTGTCTAATGAGAAAAAGCCTCCGTTTAAAGGAGAACACGACTCGTGTTACCAGATCTAGTACCGCAAAAAGCGGGACAGGTAGAAAAAAAAGAAGGCAAGCGTTTAAAAATCCGGACAACCTAAGCACTGCAGTAAAACCTGTTTAACGGTAACGGAATCATGCTTTAAACGAAAAAATTCGCTATCTCGGCAAAACCAATAGAATACAGTTATGAGAAACAGTATACTTGCTATTTAAACCTCTGAAACGGAATTTTTTTCAGGTCCCTTGTCTTCCCGTCTTAACAGTTTGCTATATTAAGAAGTTTCCTTTCATGGTATTGAATGTGTATAAATTATATTTTATCCATAAGGAGGTGGTGTTAAATTAGCTAGTCTAACTAGAGTTTTTGAAATAAGTAACAATTTTTTTCTTAACAATAATCCTAACTTTATAAGTACCGCGTTTTATTTTATTTTTTCATTACATTGTGTTTCAGTCGTTATTGAAAGCACAATTATTATTACGTACACTCTCAAAAAAAAAAAATAATCATCAAACGTAAAAATCTCAAGCAGTGGGAAAATATACCTGTGATAGTAAGATATTTTTCTGTTATTTAAACAAAATTCCATCTTTTGACAGGAGAATTTCAACACATTTTGAGCTTCGACACTCGAACTTTTCGTGTTTTGAGGGAAAACGGAAATATTTAAAAATACAGTTTCTTTTACGAAAATGTAACACGCAGCACAATTACCGGAACACCCTTATGATTTGATGAAAATACAGCTTTATATTGCAGTATTTCAGGTAATTGCTACATTAGATTGATAAATTTTCTGTATTTTTGTGGAAGATGGACAAATCAAAACTGAAAATTTATGTTTATTCGAGGAAAAAAGCAATGGAGAAAAATCCTTCAATTCAGGGATTTTTTTCAGAGCATATATATCGATAGAGTGCAGATACGTTGATTCTCCAACTTCTGATAAGATACAAATTTAAATCTGAAACTGAAGTACACAATTTTCAAGAAAAATGCAAGTAAAATGAAAACTTGTAAAATAGCTTAGAAAAAAGAAAATGCACACTTTTCTAAAAGTGAGTATCTTTTTGTATCAGTTTAATCATAAAACATAAGTCTTGACGATGTTAAAAAAAAAAAAAAAAAAAAAAAAAAAAAAAAAAACATGTAATCTCTAAATTTAGGCTTATTTCGAAACAGTCAATGTATAAGTAATTCAGAGGTATATTTCAAGTCAAGAAATTTCTAAATCTTCGATTGCCTCACATTGTTGGATTTCAAGTCACTGTTTCAGTTTCTCCATGGCTAGAATTATTTCTGCTCCTGTCTCTCCCAGTCACTTGGATTTTCACGAAACATTTTTTATTTTTAAAAATTCCGATAAACTTGACAGTGATCTCTCATCATCTCATTTTCTCTCTTCTGCTTGAAAATTACTTTTGTAATTCTTTCCCACTCTTTTCTTGTGTCTTTCCAGTTTATTAATATACATGTATATATATATCTATATATCTATATATCTATCTATCTATATATATATATATATATTTAATTCATAATATTACGGTTTTTGATGGTGGTAGGTTATGTTTAATTATTGGTTATATATATATATATATATGTAAATCCTTTTATTTCTTTTATTTTTCTTGTGTTTTCTCTTTTTATTTTTATTTTTATTTTATTCTAATTATTTGTTTATTTATATATTTTTTATTTTTATTTATGTTACTCTTTACTTTTATTTTTTTCTTTCATTTTGGCAACATTTTCCTTTTCTGCATGTGCTCCTCTGTGATTGGAGTTTTCCTTTCAGTTAGCGCCCCCTGTCGCATTCTTTGTAAATTCTCCTCGAACACGTGTTTACTTTGGCTGATAACGGGCAGTTAAAATTTCAAACCGGAAACGCCTCCTGTGCGTTATTTTGTATTTTATTTTGATTTTAATAAAGTTTTATTTCCTAATTGTACATCAAATTTATTGATTAAAAGTGCTCAATCTAATAATACAATTAAATCTAAGTTTGAAGTCGGTATTCTGATTTACATGAATTTTTAAATTGCTGGTTGTTACTTCAGCCTTGCACGGGTTGAGTTATGCCCTACCTGAACTGTAAAAAAATAGTTTTGACTCTGCAACTCGACCCTAAACATCAAATAAAAAACAATCATTAATTTAAAACAACTATAAGATACAATAACTTACAATTCTATCTTTAACACCAATTTTACCTTTATCAAAGAAAAATGAATGTATATTTATACTCATTCATATATAGACATTTTTTTATCACTTGGAACAATAGTCTGGAGTTTTCTTTGGAAAATTTTGGCGTTACCGAACCCGACTCTCAAGAAACAAAACTCTAATCTGAGACGACCCGAAAAGGAAACATTACAGTCAACCCGATCCGCAGGAAAGAATTTAGAACCATTAGCCAATGCGCTCCGGAAGAATCGGATTATCTGATCTGATGCAGAACTCTAATTATTGCTATATATATACAGGGTGATTCATAAATATCGAAACAATCGGCTGTTTCCTTAAATATTGCCCCTAGACCCATACTTCCAATTGCAAAGTTTCATAAAAAAAGGTGCAAAATTTAATGACATAAGTTGCAGCTCCATAGGGGGTCTATTTGAAAAAATACGAAAATTAAATTTTTATACGGCCCCCGTAGTGGTAAAAATTCCAATCAAGAAAACTTTCCTTATCCAATCCTGAATTAAGCACAAAAAATTGCATCTTCATATCTGAAAAACTCGCAGAGTTATGGCCGTTTAAATAATTCATCAGGTTTTAAGGGATTAGACATAAATTGAAATGCGTGCAATCGAAGAAACAATGTTACTTTAAGAGTTCTAGGAAACATGTAAAAAATATATTTGTTAAGAGAATTTTTATTTATTTTTTTTTTCTGTTTTTGTGATGGTTAACCGTATAATTTACAAACAACATCACATCCTAATATTTCGCAAAAAGTTTTTTAAAAATTTAAATGTTTAGTATTTTTTTAAGCGGATTTAATTTAAAATCTTTATAACACGAAACATTATTCATCGGATTTCAAATTTTTTTCATTTAACTAAAGAGGAAAGTATAATTTTAGTTTTGTTTCAGGAATTTTTTTAATTTTAATTTTAAAAATATTAAAAATATTTGCTTAAAAAATATGTAACTTATTTTTAAAAAAATCATATTTTCAGAAGTAAATTTTCTTTTCAATTTGCCGAAACAAAATTAATGTAAAATAATAAAAAAAGACATGTTCCAGGTTTGCACCTTTTTAATTTACGATTAAAAAAGCATCATGCAGAAAAACGCATTTAAACTTTTAAACATTGATTGGCTCCTAATAAAATATTTAACAAATTGCACGTGAAAAAGTCACTTCTTTCGGTAGCTTAAGCTTCCGATTCAGTTTAACTTTTGCCTTTTCCACCACCTTTTTGTACTACTTAAATGTCCATAAATAAATGGTTAATGTAGAATTTGATACAATGCTTTTTCAAACATGCCGATTAAGAGTTTTTCATAATTTTAGACCTTACAAATTCAGGCTTTTTATCGCCCCGGCGAGGCCGATAAAGAACTCTGTATACTGGGGACGAGCCAGACCCGGGATTGGCGACTTTTCTCTGAAGACTCGGCCAGGCCGGGCCGATCGTATTTTTTCATACCGAAACGAGTGTTGGTGTGATTTATGACGACCAATTATCTATACGAGGGATGTGGGCCCAAAGCGGGGGGGGGGGGTGCCTTCCGTAAAGGTCTTTCTAAGGGAAACTAACTAGTATTTACGCAAGGATATCCAAGGTTCGAAGAAAACCACTGAAAACTCCGAACGATTGGGCCGAAGGACACGATTGGGCTCGAACCCAGCATGAGAGCAGAACCTCTCGGCCACTCGTTATACCGACCCGGGACTGGCTTCCTTATTCCTAGGTCTCCACTGGGCGAAATTTTCAGTCCCAGTCACGAGACAACCCGTATTAAAATCATTATCTCTGACTGACCTAATCCGTGCAAAAATAACTAAAATTTGACTCAGCCCAAAAACCTTTACAACAAATGCATATATTTTTAAATGGCCATTATTTTACAATAAAATTTTAAAATTCATATTTTTAAAGAATAATAGATTTTAAGTCAAAAAACTTAAAATACAGTAAAACTAGTGAAAAAAATCTGCCTATGGCGGAATCCTTTCTTAAACGGAAAAATCTGTTGATCCATGGAAAATGAATATAATCATACCTGAGAAAAAATAGACTACATTTACAACTCCTAAGAAGGGAACTTGTCTATAATGCTTTTTTTTTTTTTCCTATGTGATTCCGTCTTAAAAGATTTTACTTTATAGCATTTTTCATTGTCTCTAACACGTGGAATATGGATTAACGTTATTAAAGGAGAAGTGAATCATTTACATATAAATAGAGATTCATTAATAAAACAAATAATCACAGCTTTTGGCACTTCTTTAAAAATAATAAATATAAACATGAAAAAAGAAAAGATATAATATGTATTTTTGGTCAGAACTCCTCCATACGAAAAAACTTTTAACCATATCGATGTAAAAAACTATGTAGAAATTCAGTCAGGTCGGGCCAGGCTGCGATTTGAACTTGTAAAATCTATATGCTGCCTATTTTATGTCCAAAGGAGAGGCACTGTCTTATATCCACTTTTAATAATGTAAAATTTGTGGCTGATCCCTATCTTGCATTCAAAATGAGTCAAAACTCGTCCCTCAGAGGCATGGATAAATGGTGTACTTCAAGAATTTTGGATTTTGATATCTCAGCGAATTTTGAAGATATCGAGATGAATTTTTTTGTGTTTAATTCAGGAATAGATAAGGAAAATTTTCCTAATTGGGAATTTTACTCTACGGGGCCCGTATAAAAATTTATTTTTTGTATTTTCTCATATAGACCCCCCATGGAGTTGAAACTTATCTCATGAAATTTTGCACCTTTTTTTATGAAAATTTTCAATTGAAAGTATGTGCCTAGGGGCAATATTTAAGAAGATAGCCTATTGTTTCGATATTTATGAATCACCCTGTATATACAATAGTTCAAAACACATCTTCTCGCAGTTGACAATAATGCTTGTATAAACATCGTTATTTTCTCATTTATATTTTCCTTTCCTCATATATTAAATATATTATTATTATATGAAACTTTATTGTAGGTTGAAATTAATTAACATAAAGTTATTTTTAGCTTGATACTAAGTTCATTGGAATGATAATAATAAAAACTCTTTATGAAAATACTCACCAGAAGCTTTTAAAGATATCTGTCTATGTTTAGAGCGCTTTTTTTATGTACAGTATTGAATAAATAAGCATGTTTTAAGTTCAACTGTAATATGGAATTATGAAAAAAAAACATAAAATCCTAACAATATCTTCATAATATTTTTAAAAATTGGGGGTTTTTGCAATTTTTTTAGCAAAATTTCATGCTTTTTCCAGACAGCGTACACTCATTTTAACTAAATATATTTCAATGTCCTTTATACTACATACTACTACTATAATTACTTGTGACCTGAACAAGCAGTTTTGCAATATCCTCAAAATTAACTGAAATATTTCAAAATGTGTTAAAAAAATACCTATTTTTTAAATAAAAGAATTACCATTTCTTTATATTCGAGTTCCTATAAAATAATTACATTATCAGATAGAGCTTAGATTGCAATTCAGAACATAGTGAGTAGCATTCTGATAAAATTCCATTGAAATATGTTTAATTGAAATATGTTAAAACATTTTATCTAAAGGCGTTTTTGAAACATGGAAATAACGGGAAATGATTTTCCAGAAATCGCATTTAAAGGTTTCTTATCTGTATTTTTTCTTATCTATAAAATTAACATAGAAGTCTCAATTAAGCATAGGTGCCAACCTCAAATTAATCTTCCGTAATACTTGAGTTAATTTGACCCTGGTTTAGTACGTTTCGAACCAGATTTTTTTTAAAGAAATGAAAATAAGTATGTTCCACTTAGAAACCTGGATTTAAATAAATAAGCATTCATGAAATAAATTTTCTGGTTTGAAATGTGGTTAACCTGGGTCAAATTAATCCAGACATTACGGAAGATTAGAGGAAGGTTGGCAGCTATGATTAATGTCTATTAGTGTTTTTATGTAAAAAAAGTAAGAAAATCATGCATAGATACTTTGTTTACATTTCTCCTGGCGTTTGTACGCCCACTTCCGATATCTGACTCAGTATTTTCTGTTTATTAAATTCACCATAACTCCTCTTCTAGCAATCGTAGGGATAAAATTAAAACAGATTTGGAATAGTAAAAGATTTTTCTTAAAAAAAAGTTTGAAAAATTTCATCCAAAACGGCCATTTAATTTAGGCAGTTACCTTAATAAGAAAACTACGGTGAAATATAGAATTTCACTTATCTTGTCTCGTCTTGAAACATATTTCTTACAGTTTGCGACCAATCGAAAGAACGTTGAATAGGAGCGTGCGCGAGTTCTAGACAAAATATAAGGTATGCGGTAATATATGGCCATTGTGATGACTGAAGTGGTAATATATTGCCAATGTGATGCGACCAAAATGTGGTTGAATTCTCTCGTATCAGACTAAGGATCACAATTTTAATTTACCTAAACTCGCAAAAATTTGAAGTAATTTGTGTATGGTTAAAAAACGAGACTTTTAGCAGCCAGTGTAAATCAGGACACCTGACAACACTAAACGCGAACACACAAGCCTAATCCTGGATTTCAATCTAACACCTCTTTACTTGTAGCAAGTGTTCTATCACTAGAGAAGTACAGTCGTGGAAAAAAAAGTAAACACAACCTACTATCTCCTCAATAAATTATCGTAGAAGAAAGTTACTGGTACCGAACGATTGGATATAAAGTCTACTTTTAATTGATGTATATGAAATTTGTTTAAGGGGCCATCTACATATTAAAACGAACCATAACTTTGTTTTTTTGAATAGCAGTACACAATTCTGACAGCATAAATCCACTCTACACATTCCAATTAGCCTATAAACAAATTTTTATGCAATTGGTGCCATAAGTTTCCGAGAAATTAATTATTTTAAAACGAGCGTATTTTAAGGGCTGTATCCAAATTGAAGTTCCGAACTCGATTGTTAACCGAGAGAGCCGCCTTCTTGATCAAGGCACGTTTAAGCGTCAATGAAACCTGTTTGATTACAGGATAGCAGAATAAATTTCAAAAATTTACTCACTTCTATCATAGACGGCCCCTTAAACCGTCATTTTGCCGTTTTTTAAGCATAATTTGAAAACTACTTGGAAGAAAAATATGAAATTTGGGATTTCCACAAAGCAGGACTTAATAAATCTAAATCCATCAAAAAAATTGTAGGTTGCAATTCATAATTTTTTCGAATATTAATTTCATAATTCATATCATAAAATTATAAAAATTGCAAATTCCATGGATGGATTTATGTTTGGGTATATTAGTAATAGTGCTACACAAAAAATTAGCTCATTAGGAGCATAATTTCAGGAGATATAAATAAAAATATGAAAATGTAATTTAACATTAGAAGTACTAAATTTTGAATGCCTATAATTCAAAAACTTATCATTCTAATGACTTGAAATTTGGTTTCTAGGCATATTTTGAACCGAAGATTTGAAATATCTCGTTAAATTTGGGTACCGCCATTGAAAAAAATGAAGTTTGAATTCGTTTTAATATGTATATGGCCCCCTAAGCAAATTTTATATACGTCATTTAAAAGTAGACTTTATTTCCAATCGTCCGGTACCAGTAACTTTCTTCTACGATAATTTGTTGAGGAGTTAGTAGGGGGTGTTTACTTTTTTTTTTCCACGACTGTACATAATAGGGGATATATTTGTGCTTTAAAGCAGCATACTGGGAGTACATAAAGGACTTCTGGGATGTCAAATCACTTATAGTTTTAAATTATCTCCTTTTTACTTCATTAAATTTCCCTTTCTATCCCTATTCAGTGAAATTTTATTACATTTTATTTAAACCCTGTGCTTTCTTATTCTTAAAAAAATGATAGAAATAACGTATCCTTTCTAGCGTTAAAAACCCTCCCACGCAAATTCTAATTCTTTCGCTTGCACATGAAATCAAACGCATTTTCATTGACAAAAAAGTGATGATGCACTTACTCTTTTAGAGTTCGTTATAATTTTCTTATTTGTGAATTTTGTTCAGATCATATTATGGCGAAGAAGTAAACTCTCCTAATTAATTTGATGATTTATTGTCTTCTCATAGCGTTGTAAAATTCTTGCGTGAAGTATTTTTTGGCTGGCTTTCACCCTCGCTAACTAATTTTATCTATAAAATCGAAATTATCTATAAGTTACTATATAACGGATATCTAATATTTCACGTTCTCTCGCCAAATTCTTTACGAAATAAAACGAAGAATTTGCGGTGGATAAATTTGGTTTTCTGTCTCTAACCACCTTGCTGTTAACATCTAGTATTCAACGCAATGCAATTATCCCAGGTGCTACTGCCACGGGCAGCTGCAGTCAAGGAACTTATACACTGTAAAAAAACTGTAAAGTTACTAAAATTTTTCTAGGAAACTGGGATTTCTAGAACTTTTCATGTAACGGCAACAACAAAAATTCATGTAACAGATACAAGTTTGCACTGTAAATCCAAAAATCTGTAAAGTTACGAAGAATTATTTTGGAAACTGGGATACCTAGAACTTTTTATGTAACTGCAACCCGGTTTACAAATAAAATTTTAGTAAGATTACTGTAATTTTAGTAGATTATTTTGTAAAGCTGCAGAAATCTGTAGCTTTACAAAAATGATTTTTGTAGATTTACATCTTTTTTGTGCAGTGTGCAGATAAAATTTTAGTATGCATACAGATTTCCGTAACTTCACATCTGTAGAATTACAAATTCTTTTTTACAGTATAGAACTCTCTAAACATGTATTTTATTACGCTAGCCTGGACGATTAAACTACTTTTCATATACTACTTTCTACTCGTATTATCAATTGCCTTTTGGCTTACATGGATTTTATGTGTACTTGGAGTAATTTTTAGATATATTTTTAGCAATGACGTTGCAGCGAACTCCAATATAACTTGTTTTAATTGACTATTTACTATTGATTTTTTTTTTTTTTTTTTTTTTTTTTTTTGTAAAAGATGATATTATTTTGGAGGTTAAACCATGAATGATTTCTTTTAATTAAGAAGTTTTACTGTGATTAATTTAATTATTCCACACCATGAAATGACTTAACTTTGAACTGAAATCTTGAACAGATTGGAGCATATCAGATGATTTTTTAAGATTTTACTTAATGCGACTCGTATTTTAAAAGATCTAAAAGTATCGGAAACGATATAAAAAAAACACGCAGCACTGCTTTAAAATTTTTATAAATAAATCCTTCTTTATGTTATAGCTGCGTCAAATTCACTCGGCCTGCTTATCTAAACTTTTTAAGTTTTGCTTTACTCTTTTAATCTGAGTTTCAACATGTTGCATTTTTGTAAACTTCTAAAAGGAAAATTCTTTTAAAAGTTTTGTGGATAATGGATTCCTTAAAGAATATATTCTTCAAGAAAAATATTTCATTGTATGTTCGTTTTAATTTTTCTAATTGTTTTATCTTACTTTAATATTTAGATTTACCAGAGTGGTTTTATAGAAGAAAAAAAAAAGAAAGAAAGAAAAACAAAAAAGAGAATAATAACTTTTAATCGATAAAATTAACTAAATGAATGGAGCTCTTTCATAGACCTGTAATCTAGAAGAATCGTGCTCAATTTTGTGAAAAACCATGATATTTTCATCACCTGCGAAGCGATTTTACCGCATAGCCAGAAAGATTTTCCTGCTCCAATTTTCACTTGATCATTGAGGAGGAGGTTGGATTTGGATTAAGAGAGAAAATGCTCCGGTTTTTAGGGGAAGTTGACTTCCGCTTTGAGTATAGGGAAGGACTCTAAAAGGTGAAAGAGTAGTATAAAAAATCCCTGCCGGCTCGGCCTACAGGCGGAGGTAGATTTCGCAATTAAGTACTAGTTTCACCAACAAAAAATAAATCAAGAAAATAAATCAACAAAAAATTAGAGGTAAACACAGTTTAAGAATTTTATCTGGCCGCTTTTGATAAGTTTTTAATTTCATTTTTCTGTAAGAGCAGGTTTTATTAGAATCATGATAATACGATAATTTTTTCTTCAACTCCTATTTTTGTTTGTTTTTACTGTAAGAGTTGGTCCTATCAAAAACATGGCGATATAAAAGTTGAGGATAATATTAACGAATATTTTAGGAAAAGAAAAAAGAACAGTATAAATTTGCTATGATATGTGGCGCTGTTAATTCTGTATTATAAACAGTCATAAAAAAATTAAGGTTATATAACATATTTTTATTTGCAATTCAGACTATTTCTATTCTGAAATGCAATTAAATGAAAATCGCATAATCTCAATATTTTTTCATATTCTCAAGTGCAAATACATACCTTCTATATAATTTTAAAAATATGTATTTTATTATATTGTGATGAACTAGTTATTTAATTATTGGTAAGTTATTTAAAGTCACTAAATAAGGCCAAGGTGTCCTTCATTATAGATTCAACCAATTTTTAGCATGAGTAAATTAAGGCACGTTCTAAAATAATTAAATGAAGATTCATTTGTTTATTTTTATTTATTTCTTTTGAAATAGAATATGGTTAATTTTTACAAATTAGGACAGTATTTTTAATATAGTCACAGAGTAAATCAGCTTGTTTCTTTCTATTGCTGATTTCCAGTGAAAATAATTTGGAAAATTGCTAAAAATCGGAATATTGTGAAAGAAAAATTGAGAATCTTTCAAAAAAAAACCCAGGACTATTTGGAGCATGTCTGTTGTAACTGCAATTATTATCCACGCTGACATTATTAATAATATTATTTCTCCTTCTTTAATAATAATGCAAAATTTAATCTATTAATGGAGAATTAACGATATTTAATATTTCATATATTTGAAAAAGGGATTTTTTGCTGACATACGTTTACGTAAATCAACCGATATTTTATCCTCTAAGTAAAACTAGGTTTTTTTTTATGTAGCTTGGGTGAATGTCACAAATCCAAACTCAATTATCTTCCATTTTTATAAAATACAGTTTTTAATGCATATAATGCGAAATTTTCAATGTCTGTGATTTTTAAATGTTTGAAAACATTGATCTTTAACACTGTGAGATGATTTTATTAGCCATCTACGCTCTAAAAAAGAACAAAAGTTTCGTAATCTGTAAAAATTTAATATAACCACAAACGAAAATATGCAATAGCGTCCTCCGAGTTACCCACTATTCTGAAAAGCGTACTTTATCTTTGGAAATCTCACAAACCTATTTATTAAAGAAGTATTTATAAAAACAAAATTTCTCTTTCAACCACAAATTTTCGGAACGTTTCAGAGCAATTTCTATACCGTATTAATCAGTTTTCTCAGCCCGGAATATAGGTTTTTTGGTTGCTATCTATTCTCAAATAGAGTTTCAGGTTCAACAAACATACTTTACACACAAACATAATAAAGTTACACACAACACAGTAACACACAAACATAATTAATATTATCAAGTGTGAGTCGACAGTGCTTGTCGTTACAGCTACTTCAGTATTAAAGTTTGGTTACGCTTAATTCAAATGAAAAATAATCTTCGTATTTTTGTAACATTGTAACAAGAATCTAGCACGAATATTCTAGCATAGAAATAGTGGTAGCAAAATGGTAATTGCCTTTTCGAAACAATAATTTTTAGTGGGAATGGTTAAATAATAAAAGAATAGAAAGAGTTAAATCTCAGCTATAATTTACAGTGTCTACCAGTAATACAATCTGCAATACTTTATCAGTTATTCGGTTGAAAATAGTACATGGCATTTATTTCGTGTTGTTTTCTATATACCTGAGAATTTATTATCTCACCACAAAATGACTCACCGGAGGAAATAGTATTTTACATAGATAATTCATTTAAAAGATTCTGGTCCGTATTTAAGCGAATGTGGATAGAGATTTATAAGGACTATTATTTATTTAAACTGATCCTTTATTTTAAACAAATAAAAATATTGATAATTTGATTTTGCGAGAAATTTATAAACAAATAATTTTTTTTTTTTTTTTTTTTTTTTTTTTTTTTTTTTTTTTTTTGATTCGGTAATATCATTTTATCTCAGAGTCTCGACAATACCATATATTTTAACATTAAAATTAAAACTAAACTCAAACTTACATTTGTTATTGAAGCTTAAAGAATATTGGCAATTCTACCAGACATGCAAACGTTTCTAACTCACAACCCTTTACCAATTATTCCGGTAAACAAAGCTAAATATTCCACAGGTATGGTATTAATTTCTTAACCTTTCTATATACCTATTTTTTTTATTTTCTCGTAACTAGATGGGTTATCAGGGGGAAATAGTCTTTCACGTGGACATTTAAACTAACAGCTTCTGTTCCGTATCTAGGGAAGAGCGATATTTATAAGGAAATTGCTATTTTTAATTAAAAATATACACGTATTGATAACACGTATTGTCAAATGCCACATTGGCACCAGCATTTCAAAACTAAATTTTGATTTAAACTATATACTCGAAGAAACGCTTTTAGTTACTTTGATTTAAATTTTCTTGTAAATCCTGGTGTCAGTCAATCATTTTACCATTGTGAAGAATCCAATGAAATTCACAAAAAAGTCCCATATATTTTCAAAAGAGAACTCTAGATAGGAAAAGCAATGTATAAGCATAACAGCTCAAAATATTTCTAAGTCTCAAGGTTCTGCAGGAAATGATAAAAAGAATCAATCCATCTAAACCAATCTTAAAGGTTGACTGAAAAGGAGAAAGGCTTGAAAAAAAAGAGGAGTTACGGAATCCCTTTTAAGTAGCAAGCTTGCCGATATTTTCCCAGGACAATTTAAAAATGAAACTAGATGCGAAATTTTCTCCCGCTAGCAGTGAGGGTCTCTCTTGGCCTATGATATTGAAGCTTGTTAGTGATGTCATTCAACCTAGACACTGAGTGGGTCCTGAGTGGGATATAGATAGCCTTGGTTTTAAGAAAGGCAAGTTATCGGGAAGATGTGTTTGGAATCCCAAGGAGGGAGTTGCTCTCAAAAAGTTTGGGGCTGAGATTTCGGACAGGTCCGAAGCAGTCTGCCGATTCGGGCGGGGTAAGATTTCTCCGGTGGAAACCGCGAGATATGAGTAGTTGACAACGGATTGGTATACACAAGAAAACAGAGGCAGCTGTATCTTACGAGACTATCATGACAGGATTTTGGATTTATATCGAGAAAGAATCCAGTAGAATTTGAATGCTAATCCTATACTCTGAACATTATACTTTTAATGAACATTGTCGCCAGCTGTAAAGTACCCAGAAAATATAATATAGTCGTAATGCAAGTATTAATCAAGAAATATTAATTTATCTTATGTCATTTAAATAAATCGTTTGATTTAAATATTACTTGGGCCTCCGCTTGACTGAAATTCCACGCTACCACTTCCACCTGTAAGTCGAAGGTTTTACAACTTGGTGGCAGAAGGTGGTATGCACAGCAAGGACTCTGAACATTAAAAGACTAGCTTAAGAGAAAGTGCTCCAGACGCACGACCAGGGGCATAGGAAAACGACACTAGTATCGTGCCGGACAGTTCCTCTAAGAAAGAGCTCCAGACGCAAGACCGTGTGTAGAAAAAAGTGACACCAGTATCGTGCCGGACAGTTCCTCTAAGAAAGAGCTCCAGATGCAAGACCGTGTGCATAGAAAAACGACACCAGTATAGTGCCGGACAGTTCCCCCAAGAAAGTGCTCCAGACGCAAGACTGTGCGTAGAGAAAAGTGACACCAGTATCGTGCCGGACAGTTCCCCAAAAAGGTGCTCTAGACGACATCCAGATGCAAGTCTGTGTGCAGTGAAAGGAGACTACAGTGCAGTGCAGTGCCGTGCAGAACAGTTCCCGAGAGTAAATGCCCTAGCAAAACAAAAGGTAAGCTCATTATTTTGAGTGGCTCTTAATTTATTAATTAATTGAAATGTTGATAAGAAATTAATATTTTAAAGGAAAACTTTTGTTTTGAGGTAAATGAAAATTTTAAAATTGAAAAATTGGTTAGTTAAAATAAGAAAATTATTAACTTATTAATTAATTATAGTACAAGGAAGCTGATACCCTTTGTCATTGGTTTTAAATTTGGAAATTTTTTTTAAAAATTAGGAATACAGAAAACTAGAATTGAACTAGATTCTTAAGGCGAAAAAAAAAATTATATGTCATGTAAGAAAAGTGCCATTTTGAGGAAAGTTTGCTTGAAAAATATTTTAGAACAATTTGGATTATTTAATGATTGATTTTCCTAAATATATAGTTGTATTCAAAATAGAAAAAGCATATGAAAAGGTTGCAAGGAGTGTTCAATTCTGAGTAAAATAGGGAAAATTGTTTACCTATAGCATTTGGAAATATTTTTTTTTATTTATGTTCTATACTTTGTGTGTGTAGGGAATGTAAAAAGTGGAAAAATTATACTTCTTTTTCGAAACTAGCACTAAAACGTAGAATGTCTGAAATTTATTGTAGTATTGCTAATTTATTTATGTATATTGTGAATACGTTTGAAAACCATTTTATAACAGTAGATAAGGTTAGAATATTCTCGGTGAAGTGTTAAATTCACATCTTCTGAGGTAGTTGAAAATAAATAAATAAATAAATAAATAAAGAGGAAAATCGTTAGGTTTTCTTTGTAGTATCGGTAGGAATATAAAATTGATAGATAATGTCGAAAATAACGGCATTGAAATATTGCCGAAAGGCTGATCTGCAAAATTTAGCAGAGGTATTAGGAGTTCAGATAGAAGAAAGTGACATAATCGCGATTCGCGACGATTATTCAAAAGATAGAGGCCGCGGACGATTATGATGCCGACTTTGCATTAACGCATGTGGGATATATAGTGAAAGATAGGGGAGATCTACTTCTTTTTGAAAGAGAGAAAACAGAAAAAGAAGAGAAAGAAAAAGAGAGAAATTTTCAATTAGAGCAATTAAAATTATCGCAAAATTCAGGGAGGCGTAACTCGATTTCCAGTAACGGATCGGAAAGACCTAAATTAGCGCTAAAAACTATAATGCATCGTTTTGATCCAGAACGTTCGGATATAACTCTATTTTTAAACTTGTTTGAATGACAGGCATTAAGGTCTGGGATAGAAAATGAGGAACTGGTCAAGCATTTATTAGCTTTGTTGCCCGTACAAATAGCTGAATTGATCTTGCGCGAACAGACAGACCGGGTTGACAACTTTGAACATGCGAAGTCAATCCTGTTAGCTCGCTTTAGATTGAGTGGCGAGGCTTATAGACAAAAATTAGATAAACATTTACGAGACCAGAATAGCCCGTGGAAAGACCTCATTTTTGAACTAAATAGCTTTCTTGAAGGGTGGTTAAATGGTCTTGAGGTTACTAATTTTAAAGAGTTAAAAGATTTGCTAATCACCGAACAGATTAAGAGGCGTGCTCCAGCGGAATTAAGGGAACATTTTATAGATTCATGGGCCAAATATAAAGATCCAGGAACACTAGCTAAGGATCTGAACGAATACGAAACTATAAAAGGGGCGTCAAAAAATCGTGGAACAAAAAGCTAAAATTCGAAGAAAATTCGCGGGATGAGAAAATGGAAAATGAAGACGAAACGAGAGGGGGACATTCCGAAACCAGAACTAACTGGAGAGAACGAAATATAGAGAAAGAAAGGGAAAAAATCTTTGAGCGAAAAAGGGCTATTAGGTGTTTCATTTGCTCGAGCCCAAACCATTTGAAGGTCAATTGTCCCGAAAACAAGAGAAATGGAGAGCAAATTACCAGCGTTCATCATATTAGCGGAAGTACAAATTTTGAAGAAAGTTTTAAGCCTTATCTAAGCCGCGCGCTAATCAACGGAAGGGAATGCACAACTTTAAGAGATAGTGGAAGTCAATATGATGTAATTTCGAGGAAATTTATTAAACCCAATCAATTAGACGGTGGCGCTATTCGAGTTAGACAGCCGTTAATGAACAATACTCGTCGCTTACCGACCGCTGAAGTTGTTTTAAAAATTGAAGGACTCGGGAGCCTAAAAACAAAAGCTATCGTTTCGGACAGAAAGACGAATTTGTCCTACTATATTTTGGGTAACAAAACTCAAAAATTAATTGATGATATTAAAAGGAAAAAAATGCAGATTTCAGATGCAGTGGTCATCCATAACAAAGCGAAAACGAAACACGAAAACGGGAATCCATCCCGAAGGGACGAGAATAAGATGAGAGAGGACAACTCAAAATTGACGAGCGTGAACTTGGGAGAAAGAAAGGAAATGACAGGTACCCGGTCAAAAAAGAGATATGAGAATTGGGAGGGAAGGAATGATAATACCGTATCACCCACGAAAAAGGAAGATCAGGTTTTAGGATCCAATAAAAGAAAAAAGAAAGATGTCAAAGGGGATCATGAGATGGGTTGCCCCATACGAGAAGTCAAACTGAAAAAGGGGTTAGAAAAATCGCATCATGAGTGTGAGGATTTAACACAGGCAAATAGGGCGTGTCAAAGTATAGATAGATCGGATAATCAAAGGGATACGTCGGTGAAAATAACACTGAGAAGGAACAAAAGAGAATTTTGGCGTAGAAATAACGAGAACAAAAAGTATCTCAGGTCAGAAAATCTAGTAAATAATTTGGACGGGAATAAAGAGCGCGAAAGTGTTACGAGACGGATTAGTCGGAGGACGGGCGACTCTAAAATGTCCACGGCTTATTGTGTGGCGAGCGCCACAGGTAGACACGAAAAGTTTCAAAATTATCGTGTAAATAGACAAAAACCACAAGGAAAAAACGCGAAGAAAATAAATATGTTGACAAACGAAGATTCACGTCCGAAACATACAAATAGGCCTTCACATGACAGGCTCTAGCAGGTAGGAATTTAGCGCCGGATCAGGTGAGTCGAATTCGATTTAACTAAGTGTACATATTAAATTTCATATTATTTTGTGTAGATGTCCTAGTGTAAAATTTTAAATGTGTTTTGTCTTTTAAAAGTGAAATTCAATAATCAAATGTACTCAGCATTAGTAAGTTAAATGTAAATTGTATGAAAAGTTTTTTTGTGAAAGAGGTGACTGAGATATGTAAAGGAGGGCCACTTTAATATATGAGCTAACCTTTTCTTTGCAGATATTACGTCTTGCAGCCGAAATATCATTTAAAGGCGGGGGTATTGTGAAGAATCCAATTAAATTCACAAAAAAGTCCCATATATTTTCAAAAGAGAACTCTAGATAGGAAAAGCAATGTATAAGCATAACAGCTCAAAATATTTCTAAGTCTCAAGGTTCTGCAGGAAATGATAAAAAGAATCAATCCATCTAAACCAATCTTAAAGGTTGACTGAAAAGGAGAAAGGCATGAAAAAAAAAGAGGAGTTACGGAATCCCTTTTAAGTAGCAAGCTTGCCGATATTTTCCCAGGACAATTTAAAAATGAAACTAGATGCGAAATTTTCTCACGCTAGCAACGAGAGTCTCTCTTGGCCTATGATATTGAAGCTTGTTAGTGATGTCATTCAACCTAGACACTGAGTGGGTCCTGGGTGGGATATAGATAGCCTTGGTTTTAAGAAAGGCAAGTTAACGGGAAGATGTGTTTGGAATCCCAAGGAGGGAGTTGCTCTCAAAAAGTTTGGGGCTGAGATTTCGGACAGCTCCGAAGCAGTCTGCCGATTCGGGCAGGGTAAGATTTCTCCGGTGGAAACCGCGAGATATGAGTAGTTGACAACGGATTGGTATACACAAGAAAACAGAGGAAGCTGTTTCTTACGAGACTATCGTGACAGGATTTTGGATTTATATCGAGAAAGAATCCAGTAGAATTTGAATGCTAATCCTATACTCTGAACATTATAATTTTAATGAACATTGTCGCCAGCTGTAAAGTACCCAGAAAATTAATTTAGTTGTAATGCAAGTATTAATCAAGAAATATTAATTTATCTTATGTCATTTAAATAAATCGTTTGATTTAAATATTACTTGGGCCTCCGCTTGACTGAAGTTCCACGCTACCACTTCCACCTGTAAGTCGAAGGTTTTACACCATTTTAGAAACAGAAGTACTTTACCCTTCAAAGGGTTAAACAGCAAAGCTGAATATTCTACTTATATGGCATTTATTTCTTACTATTTTCTATATATCTGAGTTTTTATTTAATCACCACTATATGAGTTATCGGAGGAAATACAGGTTTCCCACGATTAGTGCGACTAATTAATCTGCACTAACCGATAATACCGCACTTCTCGAAACATACATTGAATGGGAAAACTGCAATAGATCCACGGCCAAGTTTTTCAAAAGCCCAATATACAGAGTGTCCACGTATAACCTGACCCACCTTTATTTTCGCAACCGCTGGTCCTAGATGCATACTTCCAATTACAATCATTGTTTAAATAATGTAAATAATTATTTTTAAAGCTATTTGGGTCAAGAAAAACATTTATTAAATAATTACGAAATTTAAATTTTTTAAACGGTTCCCCGGCCCTATAAGTGATAGTTAGTAAATTTTACGTGACACTAACAAGTAAGACAAAAAAAGTCCCATTCAGCTAACATTAAAATTGACCGAGTTATGAAACTTTGAAATGCATAACTTATACCACTTTTTTGCATATCAAAACAGATGATTTCGGCCATGATTTCAGGGGTCGTATATAAAGTACTTAAACTTATTTCAAGGTATCTGCGCTTTGAAAGAAATTGTACAACTATTACGAATGAGTTAACTTTTATTAGTTAAGTTTCAGAGTAGTTAAAATAATTGTATTTTAACATATGTTTTATTTTGTAAAGATTTTCTTTTAACAAAAATTATGTTATTTTCATAAGTTTTTATTTAACTTACAACAATCGTCTTTCCAGTTTAAAATTTGTACTCGAACTTTAACTCACTTTCAAGTGTCCGATCGAAGTTAAAATTTATATACTGGCTTAAATCCGATGACAACGTAATATTATTATGATTTTCGACGCTTACCATCTTATATATACTTATATTAGAGGATAATGCAAAATAAATCGGATAGATTACCGTCAACAAGTTTAAGGAAGAGTTTTAGATTAGATAACATAAACCTGCGATGGTTGTGTTTTTTAACTTTCATAATTTCGTTTTATGTATTTTTTAACGCTGAATAAAAAAATTACGTTCAGTTTTAACCATCATGCCAGGATTTTTCGCAAATCATAAATTTCAAGGTTAAAAAATAGCGAAAAATCTTAAACTGTAAAATAGATGTAAGACTTTTTTATTTAATCCAATAATTTATACAATTTTTTGGCTTATACTGGGTGTGTTACAGGTAAACAGCTCAGGGGTCCTATGAGGTTGGGAGGGGAAGGGGGATGAATTTTAATTTTGGGCTTTTTAACTTTGAAATTTGCGATTTGACAAAACTCCTGGCGTGATGGTTTAAAATGAAGGTCATTTTCGGTTTCAGGGCTAAAAAATGCATAAGAATCAATTTTCAAAAGCTAAAAAACATGGCGCAACCCAAAATTTGAAAGACAATGTAATCTAACAGCATTTTAAAATATGTATCATTTTGTAAAGAATTGAGGCTGTTGTTTTTCATCCTTTTATTTAACAACAATTCTGTTATTTTTATCCCCTTATAAGTTCAGTACAAATTGTATATTTTGCATTAATACGTCAGAATGACTATAGATTTCACATTTATATTAGATTGCAATGTTAATTTTGCTCTCAACTATTTTTTGGTTATATCTGACGATTATTTATATTTCTACTACATTTGTGAATGACCCCTATTTCGCAGCAAGAAATATACTCCAAGTTCAAACAGCTATTACTTGGTCAGTTGTAATCGTAGAGGAAATCTGTCGAGTATGCATGATTATATTCCTTATAAAATCTCTCAAGGCTGGGCAAATTCGTGCTGTTGTGTTGTGTTTCCTGGAGTTAGTTGTAAGCCAAAACGCGCTCCTATCACTTTGGGCGGCTCATTTAGCCGCTATAACACGGAAAGTAGGCTTTTCTTGAGTTTCGGAAAATTCAAGTTAAACTAAGATTAGTCGATTTTACTTCGCATTAACGATCTAACTATTAACTCAAAAAGTGATCACTTGATTTAACCCAACGAGCACAATTATAGACGAAATAACGTTTTGAATTTTCCCTATACTTATTATGTCAAAGCAGTACGTGGTACTGCGGAATTTGCAGGCTCCTATGCAAATTTCACTCACTTCATACCGATTGGTAGACAAAAAATGACAAAAATGACGTTGCTGAATAAAAGTAGCTTACACCAGATGTATTTAGTTGATTCGCCAATGCTTGTAGTTAGAATGTACACAACAGAACAGTACGTAGAAATGATATTACTTTATGGCCAGTAAAATCGGAAGGGATGAGAGGCTGTAAGGCAATACGCAATTAAATTTCCAAATGATAGCCATCCGTCTAAAAACACGATTTTAAATGTTGTAAAGCGCATACGAAAAACGAGTAGCGTTAAAAAATATCCTCGATCTGGAAGCTCAAGTATGCATGTCTCTGACGAGAAGATTTTAGGATATGCTCTTGCAGTCCTCCACAGTGTAGTGTTAGGGATATTAGTGAAGCTTGTGGCCGCTCAAAATCCCATGCATGGAACGTTTTAAATATACACGGAGCACATCCTTATCGACCGCAATTGGTACAAGCGTTTTTGCCAAGAGATGAAGATACACAGTTTGATTTTAACAATTTCATTATGAACAAGCTAAAAACAGACTCGTCGTTTCTGAATCACATTCTTTGGACAGATGAGTGCACGTTTTCAAGAACTGGCGTTGTGAATAGGCAGAATACACACTTCTGGTCTGTGCAAAATCCGCATGTCATACGACCCAACAAGCATCAAGTATTATGGTCTGTTAAAGTTTGGTGTGGCATCTGGAAGGGAGCGTTAGTGAGGCCCTTCTTTTTTTATGACACTTTAACAGGTACAAAGTATGTAGATCTGTTACGTGGACTATTATCTGACTTCTTATATGATCATGTTTCGTTAGCAGACCTCACCAAGATGTGGTTTCAACATGATGGGGCACCAGCCCACAAAACAGCCTCCTCCCGAACACTTCTACGTAGCATGTTTGAAGATAACATGATAGGTTATGGAGGCTTGATAGAATTGCCTTCTTGATCGCCGGATATAAATCCCCTAGATTTCTTTCTTTGGGGTTATTTAAAAAACAAGATTTACGAAGTAGAATCATTAAGCCGAGTAGATTTGCAGAATCACATTTTATCCGCCATCAGATGTGTCAAGCCTGTAATGCTAAAACATGTTCAAGACGAATTTCTGTCACGTATCCGTCCATGTATTGTAGTCCAGTGAAGACACTTGGAACACATGTAGTGATAAAGTATGAAAGACGATATTTATCCACATTGTTTATTTCTATTTCGTTTTTATTTGAGTTTATCTGCGAGAAAGCACTACTTACTATGTTATTATTTAAAATTACTTTATTAAATTTGTATGAGTTTGTGCGCTGTGATTTTATGTATTATACAAAATATACATTTGCATTTTCAATACCAGTGATTATATAAATATTATACTGTCTTTTAACTTGAACAAGAACCCTTTTGTCATGATAATATCTAACTCTAAAACCTCCTTGTCTTTCTGATAAGGGATATATTCTCATCTCCATTCCTATACGATCCCCATACTATGCATGATAACTTTGAACTCAAATTTCTCAGTGAATATTGGTCTCACAGATACGGAACTTTTTGTGTTTGTAATACTTTTGAACAGACAAAAGTCTCTAAATATAAGTATAGGGACCTGGGGGCTGCATAAAAATTTAGATTCTCTAATTCATCACTAAACTCTGCACCTAATTTTTACCACTTTTGTAATTGGACGTATGCATCTAGGATCATAGGTTGCAAAAATAAAGGTTGGTCAGGTTATACGTGGACACCCTGTATATAAATATACAATGTAATATTATATTTGATATTGCTTTTGATGTATTATTTTTAGAAAGAACATATGGCGGGTACCATGTCAAACTATCCAATGTGAAAACAATGTTGCCAATGGGCTCCTTTTTTTAAATTCAGATTTCTTGTTTGCCACCACTCTTCTGAAATGGTAAAATTCTCCTTGTTTACTCCTTAATTAACATCCCATTAAATAAGGAGAATTTTACTATTTCAAAAAAATGGTGCAATCAAGAAACCTGAATTTTAAAAAAGTAGCCCACTGGCAACACTGTTTTCATATTGGATAGTTTGACATTCTACCGACGATATTACAGCTTCATTTGAAACCTTAAGAAAAGTTTATACATTTTTTATAAACTACTATTAACATAAATGTGTGAGCTAATTTAATAAATAACAATCAAGAAATATTAAAAAGTCAATTTCAATTTTAATTCTGCTTTACCAGAATTCTTTAGGTTATTTATGCTAGCATACTTACCTTTAAGGTTATTTTTCCAACATTTATGTACGAATTTATTTCACTCGTAATTTTACTTAAAACTTATTGAAATTTCACTTAAAACTTGTTGAAATACAATTTTATTATTTCAAACTTACATACATTTTAATTTATTTAAGCGAAAACTTATGAATTGCCAATTGCAGATTTTTTTCTTCTATTCGAAATCCGTCTTACGGTAACAGAAAATTTTATTTTCTGATCTTCGGTTCACTTGCGTACTTCTACTGATGTATGAATCTATATGTATAAAATGCTGTCTGAGGAATTTGGAAAGCCTTTTTTTAATTCTTATAATGATATTCCTTTTTTCGTCATTTTCAAAAATTTCACACTATCTTAAAAAATGGATCACCCATTTCCTGCTTTGCACATTAATCGAAATTTTGCCCCCACTAATCGAGGGACCATCTAAAATCTTTACTGCACTAATTAAAATCCCACTAATTGAAACAGCACTAAGTGAAGGATGCCTGTAGGCTTTCACATGGACGATTCAGCTAACAGCTTCTGGTCCGTTTTTAAGCGAGTGTGTGAGAAAGAGACCGAAATTTATAATGACATTGATTAAATTGATCTTTTTAATTTAATAAAATATAAATGTTGATAATTTCATTCTGTGAAAATTTTATGAATAAATATTTGGTATTTATTTATTTTGTTATTATTGTTTTTCAGAGATATCATTTTTATGCTTCATGTAATTCAGCACAGGGTTTCAACAATATCATATATTTTACCATTAAAATGAAACAGAACACAAATTATTCTTAAAGCTCAAAGATTATTGACAATACTACCAGAAATGGAATTGTTTCTACCTCAAAACCCTTTATCAATTATCCCGTTAAACAAAGCTAAATATTCAACGGATATGGCATTTATTTCTTACCCTTTTCTATATACCTGAGTTTTTATTTTCTCCCCGCTTAGATGAGCTATCGGGGGAAATAGTCTTTCACATGGACTACTCAACTAACGGCTTCTGCCTGTATCTAACAGAGAGAGAGGGCTCCCAACGAAACAAATTGCTACGTTGACAGCTATAGAAGCTTGCTCTCCTACTCAACTCCCAAAGAGCGTCAGAAAATCTCAGTTCAGCCCTCACGCTCTCTCCCCCAAAAGGAAATCGTGAGCTACTGCGGATCATGCAGCAATTTCCCGAATACGCTAATAGCCAGTCTGCCACTAATTTTGAGTTCGAGGTAGAAGACAAGGCTGAACGTGGCACGTGAGTAGCTTCATAAAATGTCGTGACTTTAATTCCTTGCCACCAGAGAGAACGAAAAACGAAGAGAGTTGCATTTGGGGAGGGTCGAGCACACCTTCCATCATTTTCAATTATCTCTTCGAACAAAAGGCTTGCAATAGATAACGATAAATCTGCTTTCGGAATGTTCGTTTCCCCAGGCTCCTCTCTTAAAAGTTCTTTGACACGTTCGGAAACGAAACACTTAGACGACGCGCTCACTAATATTGCACCTCATTTCCAAATTTCTTCGAAATTGCTTTAATAACTAGAGAATTTCCTCGAATTTTTCATTTAAATGTCTTTTAAATGACAATTAAACAATAATTAATGAAACTCGCTAATTTTCGAAATCATTTTCATTGTACATAAACAAAATTCTTTAATGCGATGAAGTAGGAAAAATATAAATATCCGTCTTTAAATTTGAATAGGAATTATCAATTTTAATTCTCAACCATCCTTTTTTATTAACAATAGATCAAGAGGTCTGATAAGTTGGAATAAAAATTCCATAACGTGGAATTCAAAATAACTCTTTTATTTGAAATAATATAGGATGAATATATATATAGGGTGTCCCAAAAAGGTTGAAACGTCCTTGAACAATGATAATTGCAAAACTTTTCAAAATAAAGTAGGATATAAGATTATCATTAATTTTCAAAACGTACACTTTTAAATTTTTTATACGGCCCATAGTTCTTATAAGTTACAATTAGAAAATTATCTCCATGCTCTGACAAGTACAAAAGTTAAAATTTTATTCTTCTACGAACCAACATTACTTTGAATCTTCTGAATTTTTGAAGCCTTCCGACATTAAAATTGATAGAGATTTTTAGTGTCGGAAAGCTTAGAAATTTCACAAAATTCAAAGTATCACATCTCGATAAGTTCTGATCGTAAAAGAAAGGAATTTTTATAGTTGTACAAATCAGACTGTCAAAAAATGCCCTAAAATTAACATATAGGACCAAGGAACAGTATAAAAATTTTAAAGGTGTTTGTGAAAATTAATAGCAGTAATACTTCATCAATATAGTTTTAATTCCTACCTAATTTTGAATATCTTCTGATTTAATAGTTATATTATGTGCTATTATAATATTATTATAATATTATGTTATGTTATATTATATATATAGGGTAGACTAGGGAGGGTTGACCCACTTTTTACAAAATGATTTTTTATTTTTTAAATATTGAACGTAGAATAAAGTTTCATGTACCATTTTATTTGTTATACAATCAGTTACCAAAATAAAATTGCTACAAAAGTGCAACATATAAAAAATTTGAAAAATGGTTGATTTTAATCATGAAAAAATAATGGGTCATGGCTACTCACATATGGGAGGGTTGGCCCACTATATGGGAGGCTTGACCCACTTTGTTTTATGTTGTACTATTTGTGAAGAGAAATAAAATCAGTTTTAAAAAAGTAAAATAACTTTATTCTACATTCTTTAATTATCATAAGAAAATATTTTTTTTAAATATGAGGCTTAAACAAACCTGTTAAGACGTAAGCCTAAGTCAAAGGAGAAAATTTTTGTTTTAAACAGGATTTTGTCTGAGCAGGTATAATTGTACTGCAGGGAAAATGAAATTTAACATATAAGGCAGTATTCTGTTAGAGACAGGTTCCGTTTTCATAGTGTTTCATGTTATTATATCCGGATTTAGGAGCCATTGTCCCGCTTTTTTTATCTCATTGTTCCATTTTTTGTGACACTCGATCTGACAAATATAGTTGTCACATAGTTTGGCTTCATCTTACTGTATTCACCATGGTGAAACTTCTCTACATAAGAACAAACAATCTTCTTGAAACACCATCAAAAATTTGTAAATGCGCTAGGCCTTTCGAAAGATCTGAGTCTTTCTTCGTCAGGCGCAAAAAAGACGTCCTTCTACTATGAAAGCAGAGGCAAGACACATAGTAGAAGGACGTCTTTTTTGCGCCTGACGAAGAAAGACTCAGATCTTTCGAAAGGCCTAGCGCATTTACAAATTTTTGATGGTGTTTCAAGAAGATTGTTTGTTCTTAGTCATTCACACCAGTTTTAACTTATTTTGTTTCTCTACATACCTTCCTAAAGTTTTTCGATCGATGCTATGATCTTTTGCAACCGCATGAGCACATAACTTATCATTAACATGATTTAAACATTTAAGGAGCAAAGTACTTTCAGTACTAAAATGTTGAAATAAATGACTGGCACTGGAATTTACGAACAAATTTATTTGGAAATAAGAAAAGGGCTATATTTCACATACGTATTAAATGAAACAGATTTTAGCAAAATTCTGGTGCCATTGTGATGTTTCGGAATTAAATTTAAAATTAAGTGTTTTTATAAACATACCACTGCCCCTCAAAGGGTTAAGACTGCTGCTTCTATCCTTTCTAGACCTTTCTAGTCTTTCCCACTGTTTCTTTTTACCTATTGTAAGCAATGTTTAAAAGGAAAAATGTTCTTATCAACTTTCTCATTTTCTACCAATTTTTCACATTTTTCTATAGTCAGTTTCAAACATTTTTCCATCACACTATTTTACTGAAGCTTTACAGAATAAATTTACATTCTTTTATGTATATACCATTAACTTTTCATTATGCACAGTGCATAATAAAAAGATTTCCAAAACCACTTAATTAAGGGAGCCATCAGAATCTGGTCAACCCTCCCTCACATTGACTGGGTCAAGCCTCCCTACATAGACATTTTCTAAAGAATACCACATTGTTATATTTAGCCTAACTTACTGTACAGTCTTTATTCCTGGAATGAAAGCTCAACATTTCTGCATTACTTTAAACCTACTCACTTAAATTTCTATGATATAATTTATTTGAAAAAAGCTTACAAAATATTTCTAAAAAACACAACTTTTAGGCTGAAAACGCCTCACAATTGATTTTTTCTACACCCATTTCGATTATCTCTATGTAACGAAGACTGTTATTTGAGCGTTCCAGTAACTTTTGTGGACACCTATTGATAAAACTCTGACATTCTTTTAAATATGAAAATTGGTGGGCGGGTCAAGCCTCCCGTATGGTCAACCGTCTCCAGTCTCTTCTATATACAACTATGTATTTACTTTTTAAAGAATACAAATACCAATTAAAATTAAAAGAATACATGCGTGTTAGATTCTGTAAATCATTATTGTACTTTAGAACATCATAATTATATTACTTGTAATAATATCGTTTCTAAATAATGTCAAGCAGTGGCTCAAGGAGGTACAGCTTCATATATACTTTCGGATTTTTATTAATATTACTATGAAATGAATCATTATTTAGAAACAATGATTATGATTACTATCGTTATGTAGATGATATATTTTATTTCAATGACTTTAATATCATACCGTTACCTACTCATTATACCACACAGCTTATATTGTAGTCAACTTTCAAGTAATATTTGATATTTATGATAAAATAATTTATTTTTCTTTCATAGTAAATATATTTGTGTATTATAAATCATGCTTATATAAAAATAATGCTGTTTATAAAAATATTTTACCTAGAATAAAATATTTTTGCTCAGATAAGAGTAAAAATAAAAACATTTAATTAATCAGTAATCAAGCTAAACTATATGGTTGTCTAACCTTCATAGCAAATTCAACAATTAATTCATTTAAATAACACATAGGCATTGGAGAAGGCTGCATGTATACTTTTTTGTATCCAAATCTTGCGTTATGGCAGCAATATGGAATTATTCCATGGGATTATCTGCAGTAACACCCTCTATTGTCAAGATCTTGAACAAATTATTTGTTGGTGTCATACAAAATCGCATACCACGCTGAATCTGTATCCACGTTTATCTGTAGACTGCATATCTCTCCGACCCATAGATCTTTTTTTTATCGCGTTTTACTTTCGCACCGAAAACCGTAGCGTTTTCTACAATAAGTATTTTTTTATATGTTGTTTTCTAACGGAGATTCCCGATAAATATTATTTATTAAATATAAAAATTTCAAAGAGAGGGGTCTGTAAATTCCAGAGGCGTGAGAGTGGACCCACGGGGACGCAATTTTCAAACTTTTTCAGAAACTCTCATAAGATGTATCATCGGAAAGCCATCGGCTCACTTTTTCATATTAGGAACCTTTCTTCCCCCCTCACCCAAATTTGGTCTCCCGAGGGTCAATTTTCAAACTCAGCTCCTAATTAAGCTACAGCAAAATTCAACTGCATTTGAAGGCTTGACCGAAGGTGAAACGCCTCACGGTCCGTCGATTGCTGGAGTCCATTTTTGATATCAGACTATTAGGGGGCATTCCCCCCCCCCCATGGGGGTGGCAGAAATGGATTTTTTCATGTGACATAAAAGCTTTTCGTCTGTACATTTCTAAGCACCCACTAGCCGTTTTTTAACTCATTTTTTCACCAGTAGAGGGCGTTTTAAAATTTTTATTTCTTCATTACTACCCCATACAGTTTTCCAAAATTACATAACAAATGAAAAAAAATACATAACAAATCTCAACAATTAGCATCTCCTCCCCCCATTTTCACACAGTGAGCGGGTACGCATTTCAGAAAAAATTGAGTTAAAGATATAAAATCACACAAATTTAAGGTTCTTTTAAGAATATTATCACGGGACCGGACAACGCCGGTCGGGTCAGTTACACACACACACACACATAAATGCAGACATATATATTACAAAAACCATTGCAATTTTAATATACGAACTTAAAATTTAATTTTAATTTAAAGTTATAATATATATATATATATATATATACAGGAGAAAAAGAATTTCAGCTTTTAGCTTTTTTTCTCACAGAAAACGGGTGATTTTGCTTATATAATTGAATTCTGTACTCTTGATAACGTAATTCAATATATAAGCTTTTCAATTATTTTTATCAAAATCCATATTCTTCTTTTTTTCTTTATTATTAATTCTTGTTATATAGTACAAGGGACTTTATTTTATACATACTAGCTTGTTTATTATGTTTTTGATATCCATTCAGTGTGTTTGGGCACACTGTATTGTTGTAAATTCATTCATACTATCACAATTATTGATGGTGGTCAGTAATGTAATTAATGGTTATATATATATATATATATATATGTAGAATAGGTGGGATTGACTGTGGTCGAACTTTGGTAGTAAAAGCTTCTGATTGAGCACTCGTAGTATAGAAATAATCACGTTTTAATGTCTTGATTAAGCATAGATTATATTTACAGAGCATATTAACTATATACAGGGCTTAGGGGGATGAGGGGGAATTTCTTACGGCAGTTTACCGGCATTCAATATATTTCGGAAGCCTGACCGGGTACGTCTTACCAGGTCAGCCCGCAGAACAACTCTGACGTTACATCGAAACTTAGCCCTCCGGCTGCGGTTCAGAATTACTAACTCATCAGGTTTTGTCTTTTAGAATTTGTCTACTCTGTCAGTTCTCATGGAATTTTAGCTGCACCTCTTACTGTGGTCAGGATGTGGTTTAGATTGTTTTGGGAACCGCAAGCCACATCCATATATATATATATATATATTATATATAACCATTATATAATTACAATTCATCATCTTTTTCTGTTATTAAAAATAAAATAAATAAATTGAGCATCAATATATTGCACTTACATAATGCAAAATAAAGCAGGATCATCTATTAGGTAGCTTTCATTACAAAAAGCTACCTATTGCAGCCGTTCGGAGAAAAGCGATTAAAAAAAATTTGGTATATTTTCATCGATCATCACCCCCAGACCCCGAAACCACCCTCCGTTCAAAGTTGACATATATATATATATATATATCCATATATAACCATTAATTAAACAATACCGACCATCATCAAAGACTGCAATATTGTGAATGATTGACTGCACGCCATAAACTAACAATATAGAACTGTATGTGTAAAATAAAGTACCGTATACCTAATTACAAGAATTAACATGGAAGAAAAAAAAGTCCTTCCGGCCAGTGCCGGGAGGAAGAGGTAGCTTTCATAATCCTTATTTAAAAAAAGCCAACTTATATCATGCAAACACACGAAGCTCAATTTAGTGGAAACCGAATATAGGACCGTGCTACCGCAAATTTTTTGACAAACATGATTTTTCCGAAACTTTGGTCTCACAAACAGCTTCTTTGTTCTCACAAATACTTTTATTACTGACAATTATAACCTTTTTCCTAAGATGCCTCATGTTGCTGTTTGGGGAAACCTTGTATTTTTAATGGCGTAACTAATGTCTGCAAAAAATGCGTTGGGCACTCGCTTGTGTAAAAAATTTCAGAGAAAAAGAGATTTAAAAGAAGGACACATTAAACGTAGTTGTCGGATTCTCATTCTCTATATAAAACATTTTTCACTTAAAATAATGATAACCCGTAAGGCATGGTGACGTCACGGCGACGTCGTTGTGAAGTCACACTGTGACTTTGTGACCGTCGATGTGACGTCACGTGACGTCGATGTGACGTCATAGTGACTAGAATGCGAGGTCGTTATGGCCGTTTTAGAGGTCGTTTGTGACGTCACATTGTGACCACTCTGTGAAGTCACAGTGTGACTAATTTGTGAAAAGTGTGACATTTGTGACTACTTTGGCATTAATTTTGTGACGAACATGTGACGAAAGCGACAATGCTTTGAAGTCACATTGTGACCAATTTGTGAAATATGTGTCATTTGTGACGAACTTGTCATAAACACTGTGATGATTTCAAATGAAAATCAAATTTCAAATTAATTTCTTAAAAGGCGCAAAGACCAACCTAGTGAAAATGATTCCATGCCGGGACTCGAACCCAGGCCATCAATATAACGCACTGACATTCTATCGACTAAACCACACGGAACAATACCCAGTCTGGAAAATTTCACACAATTACATGTTGGCAAGGTTGCAAAAGCAGCACAAGATGGGATATTTATCGTGAGCCACCGACATGGAATAAACAGGAAACTTAATTCAATCTAGCATCGATTGAATCTATATTAATACTTGGAAATTTTTACAGGGAGAACCATTCGCCTTGCATACAATATTTCAAATGAAAATCAAATTTCAAATTACATGCTTAAAAGTCAATTTTAATTTGAAATTTGATTTTCATTTGAAATATTGTATGCAAGGCGAATGTTTCTCTCTGGAAAAATTTCGAAGTCTTAATATAGTTTCAATCGATGCTGAATTTAATTAAGTTTCGTGTTCGCCCCATGTCGGTGGCTCACGATAAATATCCCATCTTATGCTGCTTTTGTAGCCTTGCAAGCATGTAATAGCGAGAAATTTTCCAGGCTGAGTGTCGTTCCATGTGGTTTAGTCTGTAGAATGTTAGTGCGTTATGCTGATGGCACGGGTTCGAGTTCCGGCATGGACTCTTTTCACTAGGTTGGCCTTTGCGCCTTTTAAGCAATTAATTTGAAATTTGATTTTCATTTGAAATATTGTATGCAAACCGAATATTTCTTTGTGGAAAAATTTCCAAGTATTAATATTGTGATGAATTTTAAAATGGACAATTTTAAAATAAAGTTTTGTTTGAGATATAAAATCGTATCTTTTTACCATACTTTTTAGCAAAATATAGCTATTTTGGAGTCCTATTCTTCTAAAATAGTTTCAATTTTTACACTTAAAAACAATGTTTGTCAACTGACATCTTTTTTTATTAAGTTCTAAGCTTGATCTTGAGTTCAAGCTTGATATTAAGAATGTATAAGATTTTAAGGTGTTGTGGTTGTGATTAATCTTTGCTTTATTAAATACGACGTAAGCCATATTTATTTAAATTTTTTATTTCCGTGTAAATTGTATTTTGTGAATATGAGCTTAAATAGATTTGGTATGTTCTATAGGAAAAGACTGATCTGGGAAATAGAAAAAACAAGTAAGAAAAATCATGCGTTAAGCATAGATTATAAAACACTTTCCAACACTTCCCGAATGCTTTAAAAAAACTTCGTTATTTACGGAAATAAGGTAAATAAGAGAACTAAGTAAACATTTTAGAAAACGCATAAAACATTTGAAAAACTCATTTCCGCAGTTACTGTCCATAGCTAAATAGGTTTTCCAATTATTTTGAACAGCCCTGTATTTGATCTGTAGGTTGATATATATATTATATAATGGGATAATTTAGTTTAGCAAGAAAACGCATAACAGGTTGAAACTCTCTTTCAGCAATTTATAGTAATATATGGAAACGTACTTTAATACTTTTGCACAACCCTGTAGTTCACCCAGAACCTTCATTAAACGCCACCGTTTAGTTAAAATTTAATTCAAACTAAAATACACTTAAAACAGCTGAAATCACATTTCCAGAAATTATAATTTATAGACGGCCATGTATCCAATTCTTTGCATGACCCTGTATACCATTTTATCTATATTATACAACAGTAAATTAAACTCAGTTCAGCGTAAAAATGCACAACTCATTTAAAAACCACCTTTAAGTAACTTGCGCTCATACCCAGTAATCCTTGCGAATACTTTTGTGTAGCCCTGTATATGAATTATAGCATTTATATACACCATATACTATGCATAAATATAGTGAATCATAAAAGCGCATATCATAATTAAAAATGCATTTCCAGCAATCATCACAAAGGAACAGAACTTCGAATACAATACAGTATCTGAACTATATTGTGTGTGCCTGTAAATGCTATATGCACTTCATATTCTACATGAAAAATTTATAGTATGTAAACCTCAGCGACGTATATCATTTTCATTATATATGAAATAGATTAACATAATTAAAGTACGCCTCAAACAATTCCCTCCACCGCTATATCATTATGTATTGGAATTTCTTTTTAGCCCTGTAAATGAACAATAACTATTCTTTGCATCTCGTATTCTTCAGAATGCATATTTTAGTACGTTTCATAAATGCATATCATTTTTTTTCTGTATGAAAACGTGTAAAGTCATGAAAAAACCTTTGAAACGATTTTTTCCCATAGGCCGTAATGTAACGGAATACTTTTGACTGTACCTGTAAATGAACTAAACATGCTACAAACGTCGTTATACATAGGGATCGTGCTATGGTAAAGTCAATAACATCTAAAAATTTCAGAGCAATCCGAGTACATTTACGAGAGTTAGAGCGCGGACAGACGTCTAGACAAACCAAAGTCATAAACACTTTTCAACTTTGTTGAAAGGTGTTAAAAAGGAAATATAAAAGTAAAATAAATGATTGAAAGGAAATATAAAAGTAAAATAATGAACTTTAAAAAATATATACTAAAGCAGTTTAATCTATAAGCTTCCTATCAGGCATGAAAAACACTTTATTTCAATGCTTAAATATAATATTTTATTTTTTAAGGGTGTATTTCAATCCAAACTGCTTATTTTCTGATTCATTTTTAAATTCCTTTTTCTTCTCAAACGCATCAAACTGAAAAATTCTCTTATTTAGAAACTACCTAATGTGCCGTGCTTCTCGATTTTTTGATAAATGCAGAAAATATTACAAAAAAATGCTGTCAAAGTAGGCGTTTTGAACCGAATTTTTCACAGCGGAAGATCTGGGAATGAAAAAAAAAAAAGGGTCTTACTGAGAAAATAATTATTTAAAACTTAAATTATAATGAATTGAGGGGAAAATGAAATCACACGATCTCTTAAACATCTCTTCAAAAATCACCTCAGCAAGTTTCATGTTTTTACTTTTAAAAATGAGTCTGAAAATGTCTCGGAAAATATCGAGCTGTTGAAGGTGGAAAAATATTTTTTCGAATACACCTTTAATGCCAATATTTATGTGTATCGAAAACATAGAAAATGAGTTTACAATCGAAGAAAATTTAATAACTGATTCTGAATGTCTATAATTAAATGTTTGATTAAAATCGCAAATAGAAAAAAAATGCTTAGATACAATTAAAAATAAATAAATAAATATACCAATTTGAAAAACACTAAAAATAATAATTAGTATTTTTAATTGTACTATTAAACAACAACTAACTACAATAGATGAATTAAATGCATTATTAGATTTAGCAATTTCTCAAAAATCTTTCCATATGTTATAAGGAATTCCTATTATTTTATAATTTTGGCAAATGTTAAATCTGAAAACATTGGTATGAAGATTCAGGATTTTAAATAATAATTTAAAATATTATTAGCAAAAAAAAAGAATCTTTCAAAAGTTACGCTATTATAATATGTAAAAAGACATTTTCCCACTATAATGTTAATTTCTAAACTGAAACACTTTCGTAATATCATACTATTCGAATATAGTATTTAACTCCAAAACAATAATGACGATAAATACTGTTATATGAGTGTTAGTAATCAGAAAAAAAATAAGAAGCCGAAAAAAATTCCACATCACTGTCTCAATCTCAAGTAACTGCAAATTAATGTTTATATTCATCCCACTATGAATGTAGACATGATTTTTTTTTTTTTTTTTTTTTTTTTTTTTGAGCGATGGCCGATTAACACATTTTACAAAATAGTGTCGATTAGGAAAATTTCGCTTCAAAACAATTCCAGATCAGCCACTTTCTATATGTATAATATAAAACTATTTAATTCATACTCGTAATATACAAACAGAAATAAAAAATTTAAATTAAATAAGACTTACCTTTTTTTGCTGTAAATTAATAATATCCGAGTATTTTTGCCCGAAAATGGCAGACGTTTTTCTCTTACATTTAAAAAAGCAAAAACGAAAGCTGACATTGTAGGCTTGGTCATGTTCTTTTCCGGCGTGTATTACAAAAAGTTCTCTGTTTACCCTGCGGTTGCGGTCATATCCGACGCAGACGATCTTCAGCAGCTGATTTTACTATTTATTTGCAGTCCTAACTTTCAGGCGGAATAGTTTTATAAGTTAGTCTGTAATTAAAATTTTCTATTTGAAGAATTTTCCAATGCATTTTACCATTTCTTTTTTATCAGTTTCAAAAAAATTCATTTGAAAACGGAAGTTTATTAGATAAAACACTGCTTAAATTTTTAAAATGTGTAAAAATAAATTTAATGGTAATAATACCACCCCCCCTTTTTTTAAGTAAAGTTTGTTTCATGCGTAATAAATAAAAAATATCTTCTTAATAAATAAAAAAAATGTTTTCGAGGATAAAAAATTTTTCTTTGTCAATCTGTCAATCTTTTTATGTTAATTTTCTGCAGAATAAAACAATTTGTAAAATAACTTTTTTAAAAGTCATACCTCTAAAACACAAATTGGAAATGCGAAAAATTAATTATATCATGTGTTTTGCATATATTTTGTATATATTTTTTTTTTTTTTCGGAAAAGGCTAATTTTATTTAAAAAGGCTGAAAGAAGTAATTTTTTTTAAAAAAAACAGTTACTAAAAATAGATTAACAGGAAAAAAAATATGACTTGAATGCAAATTATAAAGCAATAAATGCATATATGACTAAACTCTGAAGATTCTTTCTGCGTGCTCATTAAAATCTGCAGACTTAACTGTAATAGAAAATGTTTAGTTTGAAATCACAGAAGTGTTTCGACCAGTGGTCGCCAAAAAAGTTAAAAAATTTCCTCCCTGCAAACTAAATATGTAAAGTGTATAGATTTAATATTTCTAATTCTAAATATGTTTCAAATTGCTCCAGCACATAGCATTTTTCTGAGAAATACTTTTATAATAATAACAATCCGTGATGTATTATTATATTAAATTGCAATGCTAGATAAAATTGAAATCATGAAAAAAGTTTACTTTCACTTCTTAGATATCAAATTGATAAAATATAGCATGGAAATCTAGTTTGTTGATACTTGTACCGTGCGTTTTTCTTTTTCTCCCCTCCCCCTTCTTTTCGTGTCCGAATTTACTATTTGCTGTCCACTAATATTCATTCCTTATGCCGCTGTGACTAGGGCATGTTTTAAATATTTCTCTTCATTTTCAAAAATTTTTGAAGTTAATATTTTTGTCACACTGTGATTTACAATATGGTGGTTTTTTTTGTCACATATATGACGTGACGTACGTTACATGCAGTGACATAACAGTGACGTAACAATATTTTTTTAATTGCCGGAAAAATAAAATTTTACAATAAGTAACATGTTTTGAAGAATTTTTATAATTGTTTAAAGTTTTCTAAGAAGTTCACATCTCAGTCACAATGTGACATCACTGAGTGGTGGCATTTTAGTCACAGATGTGACGTGACCACAGTGACTTACAGTGACGTCACAATGACGTCACTGTGACCATGCATGCTATGAGGGAATCATACAGCAAATGTTAAAATTATAACTTTTTGAGACATATTCATATAAACAAAGAAGCGTTTAACTAATACATGAAATCAGAAGGAATCCTCTGAAATGTGAAATGCCGCGGGCAAAAATTTAATATTTTCTCATTCAAATCTAAACAACAAAATGCTGATGAGTATAATATAATGAGAAACTGATAATTTACAATGGAATCAAATTTGTTTTATGTCTTAGAAATATAATGGCATATTTATTTACATACTTACTCTTTTATCTAACAAATAATGTTTTGCATGTGTAAAACATTTATGTAAGTAATTTTTTTTTTAAATTGAGTAATATATTACACTCTATAACATGCGCATAATTAACTGAAATCCTCACAATTTCACACTTTGAGTGCACAAACAGTAAAAGTAATTTTTCATATATATATATATATATATATTTAAATATGAGAAGTTTTATTTATTTATTTTTTTTTTTTTTACGCGTGGCACTAGTGTCATTCTACGGAAAGCGTTGTAAAAATTTCAATAAAAAATTTACTAATCCAAAAAAATTATTGTTATATCAGTAGATCACAATCACCTATTTTAAGATTTAAATAGGTGGTTGTATGGCCTTTTCATTATTTGGTGCTTAATTTATTTTATAATAATTTAGGGAGTAATTTTCTGCAATTAATATTGCAACGAATGATATACCTACGGAAGAGTCAAATACACAGCTTTTGCTTCATATTGCCATGATTAAGGTAAAATATGAAACTTGATGAAAATTTCTAAAAAAATCTTTATGTCGATAGTTTATGTCTCTATAATTGATATATCAATTATTATTAATTTATTAAATAAATTATACATAATTTTTAATCAATAATAGAGAATACATAAAATTCATGTCCTTATCTAGTTCAGTGAGAATACTTCAACATTAATGAAAAACAACTATGGGCACTAATCTACTGAAATTAAAAAGGGAATATTTTTATTAGGTGCGAATTCTGCTACAATTAGAAAATTATTGCAAGGGAGAGTACAATTAAAGCTTCTAACAGCATTTTAAGCATAATTTTTATTTGATTTTTTTTTTTCGGAGGAAACTAGAGGAAATTAGTTGTAACACATAACGGAAGTAAACATTCATTTAAAAAAAAAAAGTCATACTTTTCATCAATTAAATATTTTTAAAGTGCTATATTAGATAAAACCCCAAAACCTTAAAAAAAAAATACTCTGCAAAAATGCAACTAACACGGACTGAAAAATAACATTTATTGTAGAATGGCCCATTAATTAACTGATAAATATGACTGACAATATTCTCCTTATCCTCCGCGTCTAATTTTCTAAACTGATGCATTCAAATATATAATACACTGAAAGATGTTACTTCAAAATGTTAGCCATGCTAGAAATTCAAAGTGCTATAAATCAAACATTTTTTAAGATATCAACAAAAGAACAAATTTTCAGAAACAAAAACTGCTCCGGAATCTTTGTATCAAGGCCAAACACATAAAAAAAAAATCTTTTTCATTTTCCAATTTTTTAATACCTCATTTTGAATTTTAAATTTAATTTTTTTAAAATGGCAACCCTTTTGAAACAAGATGGCGAATGAAGCTGGCCAACGAACTCGGTCGAGACATTGGTATGTACTATGTACAGACCAAGTTACATCCAAACAGGTTCATAAATACGCCTGTTATCGCGTGACAAAAATCAGGTCGTTTTAAAATGTCAGCCACAAGAGAAATTCAAAATGCTATTACTCAGCCATTTTTTTTTAGATATAGACGAAAGAAAAACTGTTCCGGAATCTTTGTATTAAGGTCAAACACATACAAAAAAATCTTTTTCATTTTCCAATTTTTTGGTATCTCATTTAAATTTTTTTATTTTTTAATTTTTTTAAATGGACGCCATTTTGAAACAAGATGGCGGATGAAGCTGGCCAACGAACTCGGTCAAGATATTTGTATGTACTATGTAGACACCAAGGTACATCCAAGTAGGTTCATAAATATGCCTGTTATTACGTGAGAAAA
The DNA here is from genome assembly GCA_963932465.1 of Maratus speciosus. Classification (NCBI taxonomy): domain Eukaryota; kingdom Metazoa; phylum Arthropoda; class Arachnida; order Araneae; family Salticidae; genus Maratus; species Maratus speciosus. The sequence continues at coordinate 406,946,307 of OZ010796.1, forward strand.
ATCAGGACGTTTCAAAATGTCAGCCACGCTAGAAATTCAAAATGCTATAACTCAGCCATTTCTTAAGATATAGACGAAACAAAAACTGCTCCCGAATCTTTTTATCAAGGTCAAACACATAAGAAGAAAATATTTTTTCAATTTTCAATTTTTGGTACCACATTTCAAATTTAAATTTTTCTTAAAAATTTAAATGGCCGCCATTTTTAAACAAGATGACGGGTGAAGCTGGCCAACGAACCCGGTCGAGACATTGGTATGTACTATGTATAAACGAAGTTACATCCAAATCGGTTCATAAATACGCCTTTTATCGCGTGACAAAATTCAGGACGTTTCAAAATGTCAGCCACGCTAGAAATTCAAAATGCTATAACTCAGCCATTTTTTAAGATATAGACGAAACAAAAACTGCTCCGAAATCTTTGTATAAAGGTCAAATACATAAGAAAAAAATATTTTTCCATTTTCAAATTTTTGGTACCACATTTCAAATTTTAAATGTTTTTAAAAATTTTAAATGGCCGCCATTTTGAAACAAAACGGCGGATGAAGCTGGCCAACGAACTCGGTCGAGACATTGGTATGTACTATGTACACACCGAATTACATCGAAATCGGTTCATAATTACGGGAGTTACAGTGTGACATAGGTCAGATATATATATATATATATATATATATATATATCAATTTTGAACGGAGGATGGTTTCGGGGTCTGGGGGTCATGATCGATGAAAATATACCAAAATTTTTTGAAATCGCTTTCCTCCGAACGGCTGCAATAGGTAGCTTTTTTGTAAAGAAAGCTACCTAAAAGAATATATATATATATATATCTGACATTTGTCACACTGTAACTCTGGTATTTATGAACTGATTTGGATGTAATTCGGTGTGTACATAGTACATACCAATTTCTCGACCGAGTTCGTTGGCCAGCTTCATCCGCCATTTTGTTTCAAAATGGCGGCAATTTAACATTTTAAAAAAAATTAAATTTGAAATGTGATACCAAAAAATTGAAAATGGAAAAATATTTTTTTCTTATGTATTTGACCTTTATACAAAGATTTCGGAGCAGTTTCTGTTTCGTCTATATCTTATAAAATGGCTGAGTTATAGCATTTTGGATTTCTAGCGTGGCTGAAATTTGGAAACGTCCTGAATTTTGTCACGCGATAAAAGGCGTATTTATGAACCGATTTGGATGTAACTTCGTTTATACATAGTACATACCAATATCTCGACCGAGTTCGTTGGGCAGCTTCATCCGCCATCTTGTTTAAAAATGGCGGCCATTTAAATTTTTAAGAAAAATTTAAATTTGAAATGTGGTACCAAAAAATTGAAAATTGAAAAAAATATTTTTTTCCTATGTGTTTGACCTTGATAAAAAGATTCGGGAGCAGTTTTTGTTTTGTCTGTATCTTAAAAATGGCTGAGTTATAGCATTTCGAATTTCTAGAGTGGCTGACATTTTGAAACATCCTGATTTTTGTCACGTGATAACGGGCGTATTTATGAACCGATTTGGATGTACCTTGGTGTGTTCATAGTACATACAAATATCTCGACCGAGTTCGTTGTCCAGCTTCATCCCCCATCTTGTTTCAAAATGGCGGACATTTAAAAAATTAAAAAAAAATTTAATTTAAAATGAGACACCAAAAAATTGGAAAATCAAAAAGATTTTTCTTGTATGTGTTTGACCTTAACACAAAGATTCCGGAACAGTTTTTGTTTCGTCTATATCTAAAAAAAAGGTTTGAGTTATAGCATTTTGAATTTCTATTGTGGGTGACATTCTAAAACGACCTGATTTTTGTCACGCGATAACAGGCGTATTTATGAACCGATTTGGATGTAACTTGGTCTGTACATAGTACATACCAATGTCTCGACCGGTTTCTTTGGCCAGCTTCATCCGCCATCTTGTTTAAAAATGGCGGTCATTTAAATTTTTAAGAAAAATTTTAATTTGAAATGTGGTACCAAAAAATTGAAAATTGAAAAAATATTTTTTTCTTATGTGTTTGACCTTGATAAAAAGATTCGGGAGTAGTTTTTGTTTCGTCTATATCTAAAAAAACGGCTGAGTTATAGCATTTTGAATTTCTAGCGTGGCTGACATTTTGAAACGCCCTGATTTTTGTCACGTGATAACGGGCGTATTTATGAACCGATTTGGATGCACCTTTGTGTGTACATAGTACATACAAATATCTCGACCGAGTTCGTTGTCCAGCTTCATCCGCCATCTTGTTTCAAAATGGCGGCCATTTAAAAAAATTTAAAAAATTTAAAATTTAAAGTGAGATACCAAAAAATTAGAAAATGAAAAAGATTTTTTTCGTATGTGTTTGACCTTTATACAAAGATTCCGGAACAGTTTTTGTTTCGTCTATATCTAAAAAAATGTTTGAGTTATACCATTTTGAATTTCTGTTGCGGCTGACATTTTAAAACGACCTGATTTTTGTCACGCGATAACAGGCGTATTTATGAACCGATTTGGATGTAACTTGGTCTGTACATAGTACATACCAATGTCTCGACCGAGTTCGTTGGCCAGCTTCATACGCCATGTTGTTTCAAAAGGGTCGCCATTTAAAAAAAATAAATTTAAAATTTAAAATGAGGTATTAAAAAATTGGAAAATGAAAAAGATTTTTTTTATGTGTTTGACCTTGATAGACAGATTCCGGAGCAGTTTTTGTTTCTGAAAATTTGTTCTTTTGTTTATATCTTAAAAAATGGTTGAATTATAGCACTTTGAACTTCTAGCATGGCTAACATTTTGAAACGATCTTGTATTTGTCACGCGACAACACACGTATTCGCCTATTTCGATGTAAGAAGGCATGTGGATAGTATATATCAATATCTCGACGAATTTTGCTGGCCAGCTTCATCAGCCATCTTGTTTCAAAATGGCGGCCATTAAATTAAAAAAAAATTATATTTAAAGTGAAGTGCAAAAAAATTAGAAATTGAAAAAGGTTTCTTTCTTAAGTATTTAACCTTGATATAAGGATTCAGGAGCATGTTTTGTTTGTCTTTATCTTAAAAAATGGCTCAGATAGCAATTTCAATATCAAATGTGGGTGACATTTTGAAAAATCTGATTTTTTGCCTGCGACTGCACTCGTATATATCAATCGATTCCGATGTGAGTGAGTATGTGCACAGCAATTACTAAGGTCTCGACCAAGTTCACTGGTTAGCCTCATTTACCATGTTGTCTTAAAATGGCAGGCACTTTAAGAAATCGCCGAATTTGGCAGCCAAATATATGTTACTTTAAATAAAAGCAGCTTGGATAAAGCTGACTAATTTCGCGAAATTCTCATTCATAATGATTTAGTATTGATAAAAATTAGTATTGAATCTCCTATATTCGGTTTCCACTAAATTGAGCTTCGTGTGTTTGAATAATATAAGTTGGCTTTTTTAAAATAAGGAATATGAAAGCTACCTCTTCCTCCCATCACTGGCTGGAAGGACTTTTTTTAACTAAATGTATCATCATCAACAATTCTTTTGCATGATATGTATGTTCTCATAATTTAAAATTTCTAATTCAATAAAGGAAAAACCACTAATGATCTCAAAATATAAGAAAAATTACGAATGAAAATAGAACTAATGACTTGTAACACATTATCAAGGACAATTTTACGAAATCATTAATAAATTGCGGACAATTAAACCATTTAAACACATGAAAATTTACCAAATTTGATACAATGACCTGTTATAGACAAAATATACAAAAATCCATCTAAATAATGTTGAACTAATAAAAGACATATAAAAAACAAATAAAAGATCAATTGGGTGGATGTAGAATGAAGCTTATAGTGTATTTAACTTCATCAGGGGTTCGTGAAATACAAATATAAGCAATACATAATCGGTTTCTGTAAAGAATCAAGCTGTAACCTGAAAAATATCTTTTATGTACCCAATTGACTATAAACCAAGAAGTATTTAACCACGCCATAAAAAATGAAAGAAAGAAATAATTAATCAATGTAAGACCTGTACAGATCAACATAAACTAAAATGGAACATGTGAATTAAAAACGTACTCAGCAAGATAAATATTATCACCATATCTAAATCGCAAACATGTAACCTGTTTATCACAGCGAAATTCCCGCCTAATTAAATGGTCTCAGTTAAAAGCGAATCCATACGGTTTGAATACAACATACCAAGTAAACAATATTATTATTAATATAAATATAATAATTTTAAATTATCGTATTTTATTGCGTTAAACTTAATGTTTTTCCGGAAAAGGCGCCCTCTAGTGGACATTTTGGAACTAACTTTTTTTCGAAATTCCGTGAGCGCATCTCGTGTATAGTCTATATACCAAATTTCATTGCATTCTGCCCCCGTTTGCGCTGTAGGATGCTGTTTATAGTGGTAGTTTAATTATAACCACCCTGTATATATATTAGGGTGAGTCGAAAAAACCAAAATATTTATAATCGAAATGTAATAGCGCGGAAAAGCTGCGTTTTGCAATAAATAATATATTAATAAAATATCACATCGTTCGGTTAATATCTTTTACCGCCGCAAGGGGGCCAAACTTTCAAAAAATCGCAAAAAACATGTTTTTTCAAATTTTTTTAAGTCATCCAATCGTACCAATGCAATTTCTAACAGTGCCTAATAGCTACATGAAGATGTGAGAAATATCTCGGTAAACGTTCATTATGATAAAATCATATCTTTTACCGCCGCAAAGGGACCATATTTTAAAAAGAATTTGAAAATTTTCAATTTTTCATTTTTTCGAAATTTTTATAATTTCTATAATATGTCTATAAATAAATAAATTTACTTTATATCTATTAATATGAATATACATAAATGTTAATAACTATTTGTAATAGACTGGAAAATAAAAAAGGGTAATCATTCATTATTCTTGACGATCGCTTCATCTACTGATGTACCACGCTGCTAGTCGCTTTAGAGCGTAGGAGGCTTGTCGGGTTCGACTCCCGCTGGCTCCATTGCACACTCTTTGTGGAGTTCCCGGATGGTAAAAATTCTCTGTGCTGTAAATTTCTTTGTGCTATCTCGTCCCTGTATATCGACAATGACTTGTAAGCGGGCCTTGTTGTCAAGCACACACGTCTGATGTATGTGTCCAATAAAACAAACAAACAAACATCTACTGATGTTTTACTTCATAACGTAAAATGAACAAAGTATTTTTGTATTTTATTAATTAAAATACAGAGATGTTTAACTGAAACGGGTTAAATAAACTTAAAATGAATAAGTATTTGATGTAAATGAATTTTATAATATGACTTGCTTTCAGATGAAGCCATTATTCATCAAGAGGCCAAAATTGATCAGATATGATCCTCCCTTTGTTCTAGTCCACAAACTTTATCAGTGCTTCAGTGACTAATTTCACGCATCTTTCTACTGATTGAGTGAGACAAGGAAAGTTATAATAGCTGGTATCTTTAATCGAACATCATAAACTCACCAGCGTTGTTAGTCGATAGAGAAACCGTAATAGGCGGTTCCGTTAGTTTACAGTTTTGTCAGAAGACTAATTCCATACAATTTTAAGTTTGAAAGTTCAATTCTGCAATGATGAAATGACAGATGGTACTATTCGCGTCCACAGAACTTCGTGCTTTGGCAATTTTCTTCATGGCTGGTGTCCTGATCAGTGGCGTGGCGTGAAAATTTCCGGTGGTCATCGCAATTATTTAAGTTTGTGGTGAAAAATTATTAACTCTAAAATTCAATGGTTGAATGTTCAAAAAAGAAACTTTAAATCTTACCTTCACTTATACATGAACTCCAAATGTTCTGCTAAAACTGGATCGTAGAGTTTTAAAATATTGCTTGGTCATCGCCGCATCCAGCGATGACCGGACGCCACGCCACTGGTCCTGATGTTCTCTCCTTCATATGCTATCATTCCAATGAGGCTATTTTCATTATTTGTGAAATAGTCATTTCGTGAAATTACAGGAACTATAATCTTTCGTAGATGATCTGTCAAGTAACGGAAGTCACTAAATATAGTGCTCAGATTCTGGAAAACATGAGGGAATCATTTTAATTGTGAACCAACTGATGCAGTACACTTTTAGGATGTAGGTACTCAAACAGTATGACAAGTTAAGGAGTGGATTTCTCTGTTCCAATGCAGAGTCTCAAAATTCGATTAGCAGTAGTGATCCACCTTGCGCGAAACATTGGTCCACGGATTCAACAAAAAGGGCAATTGAACAGATGCGTGTTGAAAGAGCTTATAAAATTCCACATATACTTCTAATCAGTTGACAAATCGTCTTTAAGAACAGCTAGGTGATCAGATTAAATTGGCTTAAACTTTGCAATTGGTAATGATTCGCAAATCATAAGAGAACAACCAATTGGACCACAATATGAAAGAAGACTTGACTTTTGCCATCAAGATGTTCGGAAAGATGTCTCAGCGGAAGCTCATTGAAGTGAGGGCAAGAAAGCCGCTAAAATGGTTTTTTTAAACTTGTTCTCAAGTAATCATATAACACCACCTTTGCATCCTGTGTTAAAAAACAGTTCCACTATATCCGATTGCAATTATTTTTTCAGTTTACATTTCATTTTTCTTCAAAAAATCTATAATGTCATTGCATATAGAAGTCGGCTTGCCAGACGATGGGGTCAAATGGAGAAAATAATAGAGACCTGGTATCCAAAGATATGTTCTTCCTTGACTACGCGAAGATGAAACTTTGCCACCGCTTTAACCTGGCAGCTATTTCTATCTTTAGGGCCATCAAAGTATAGATTAAAACTAGTATATTACAAAAAAAAGAACCAAGTGAAATATGGCCCTCTAGTACTGAGAAAATAATTTTACGTGCAGGCTGCTGCAGGTGTTTCTATCATTGAGTAGAATTTTTTTGATAGAATTACAGTGATCATGGTTTACAATCTGTATGAAATTAACAACAGAAAATGCCTTTCCTAGCCTATTAGAAGTGTAAAAAATCTAAAAATATTATAAAATTATGAAAATTTAAAAAACTAAAAATTTTAATTTTTAACATTTTTTTATAAAATTTGCCCCTGTTTCGGTGGTAAAAGCAATGATGTCACCAAAATGAAGTTTTACTGTTACATAACTAATATCTTGGTGTGGCTATTTCGTTCTATTAGAAATTGAATTGATATGTTTGGATAATTTTCAAATAAATTCGAAAAAAGTATGTTTTTTGCGATTTTTCCGAAATTTGGCCCTTTTGCGGCGGTAAAAGATATTAACCAATCGCTGTAATATTTTACGTATTTATTCTCTTTTACAATAGGCAACTTTCCCGTGCTGTTACGCTTCGATTATAAATATTTCGGTATTTTCGACCCACCCTAATATATATACACACACACACATATATATATACGAAATATTTCAGGTGCAAGTCGTAACAAAGCTTTTTTTCAAGTACTACGGATACAAAGACCGTCAAGATGTAAAAAAGCATGTATTATAAACCGAAAGAAAGAACAGAATGCCTCTACCGAATTAAAAGTAATAAGCAATTTGTAAACTATAAATGAAAGCAACTTCAAACAACTGTTTTTTAATCCACAACTTGTTTCTAACTGTGCAAAAGCATACATATTTTTCGTATTGCATATTTTACTTTTTACTTATTGTGCACCAGTTAGCGTGTTTAAGCGAAAGTGATTTAGCACAAGAGTGTTGTGTTATAATCCTTTATTGTCACCTAAATTCAGTTGAATTCACGTTGTTGTCAGTAAAGTGCCTTTATAAATAAGAGAGTGGCGCCGTGTACACAGAGCGCATGCTTAAATACACTGTTAAAAATATGTAGCTTTTGCTGCGTAGTCACTCCACGGCTTTTATAGAAAACGATTGCTTGGCAATATTATAGAGCATTCTCAATGGTCAGAATACAGATCTTCTATAACAGCTGTGCAGTGATTGTGCAGCAAAAATTGCAGATTTTTAACAGTGTAGGTAGTTTTTGTCCAAATTATGAAAACATACCTTCTAAAATTTGGAAATTATTGCCTGGACAAATTTGATTAGACGAGTGAGACAAATCAATAAGCATTTGTTTGCCGACAGTGTCACCCTTGTAAAGTTTTGGTCCCGAATGCTCTCAACGTCTCAACCAATAGATTTTTTTATTTGTATGTCAACACGCTTACTTTTTTCCTCTATCTTGTGGGGAAAATGACCCTTTTTAAATTCTGTCTTTTTTGATGTCTGAAGCGTCTTAGTATAATACGCGCAACCCAATTTTTAATGCATCATTTGAGGGAGATATTTTGGACCAAATATAAGAGAAAAACATTTCAAACAGATTTTATTCTATTAAAATATAACAATTATAGTTTATTAATTTCATACTTTATTCAGCAGGTTCGAGGTTCTATAAATTTAAATACAAAATTTCCACAAAGTGGTTTCATGGTGTGACCAACACTCGCATATACAGAGCCCATTGTAGGTAGTGTCAGTCAATTCTTACATGCTCATGTATCACGCGCATCTCCATTTTAAAAGAAAAATTTTCAAACAAAACCCGAGTTATATACACTAAAATATGCGGTAGCTTTATAAAATTACATTAGATTAAGGTAAAAAACATTATGCAGGTATATCTTACAATGAAATAAGTTTATATGTCTTAATTTAGATGCTCACTTCAACTTTATTCAGTGTCTTTCTACAGCTGAAGAAGAATTTAATCACATTGTTGCTGGAAAGTATCAAACTGTTTTTAAATGCATACTAATTAAGTAGGTTCAGAAGTCAAGACTAAGGAAGGTACCTGGTATGTTAAAGAAATTAATGATTGGAGAAAGGTAATCTGACGTTGTACTGAATAGATTACCTTAGAAACAATTTGTAAAGAATATCGACGTCCACTTAATGATTTTTTCCGGTATTAAATTAATCAAATAGGCAGCATTGCACAAATCAATAAGAAATCTTAATGTATTGTGAGTTTTCTTTGTGCATTGCGCTTGATGAGTATAATTTTATGTGTTTATCTTCAATATAAAATTTAGCATAATCATTTATCATATGTAAATATAAGATGTCGCATACGTGCAATGCTTTAACGATTTTAAACGCTTTTCGATGAATTCTGATTGTGGTTTTTTTTATAGAAATCTTCTACATATTATTGCTAAATGTGGTATAGCGATTTTTAAATTTGCGAATGAAAAACACATTTATTCTTCTTCCGGTAATCCGTCACTTTTGCTTTACATTTAAACAATTGTAAGCTTTTTCGTTTTATACATTTCATGCATATATATAATACAAAGGAAAGGCAACTTATTCCAAAAAAGAACAAATATTTCACCTTTAACCCTCCAGCGGGCGTGCTACCGCAAATTTTTTGACAAACATGATTTTTCCGAAACTTTGGTCTCACAAACAGCTTCTTTGTTCTCACAAATACTTTTATTACTGACAATTATAACCTTTTTCCTAAGATGCCTCATGTTGCTGTTTGGGGAAACCTTGTATTTTTAATGGCGTAACTATTGTCTGCAAAAAATGCGTTGGGCACTCGCTTGTGTAAAAAATTTCAGAGAAAAAGAGATTTAAAAGAAGGACACATTAAACGTAGTTGTCGGATTCTCATTCTCTATATAAAACATTTTTCACTTAAAATAATGATAACCATACAGCAAATGTTAAAATTATAACTTTTTGAGACATATTCATATAAACAAAGAAGCGTTTAACTAATACATGAAATCAGAAGGAATCCTCTGAAATGTGAAATGCCGCGGGCAAAAATTTAATATTTTCTCATTCAAATCTAAACAACAAAATGCTGATGAGTATAATATAATGAGAAACTGATAATTTACAATGGAATCAAATTTTTTTATGTCTTAGAAATATAATGGCATATTTATTTACATACTTACTCTTTTATTTAACAAATAATGTTTTGCATGTGTAAAACATTTATGTAAGTAATTTTTTTTTAAATTGAGTAATATATTACACTCTATAACATGCGCATAATTAACTGAAATCCTCACAATTTCACACTTTGAGTGCACAAACAGTAAAAGTAATTTTTCATATATATATATATTTTTTTAAATATGAGAAATTTTATTTATTTTTTTTTTGTGCGTGGCACTAGTGTCATTCTACGGAAAGCGTTGTAAAAATTTCAATAAAAAATTTACTAATCCAAAAAAATTATTGTTATATCAGTAGATCACAATCACCTATTTTAAGATTTAAATAGGTGGTTGTATGGCCTTTTCATTATTTGGTGCTTAATTTATTTTATAATAATTTAGGGAGTAATTTTCTGCAATTAATATTGCAACGAATGATATACCTACGGAAGAGGCAAATACACAGCTTTTGCTTCATATTGCCATGATTAGGGTAAAATATGAAACTTGATGAAAATTTCTAAAAAAATCTTTATGTCGATAGTTTATGTCTCTATAATTGATATATCAATTATTATTAATTTATTAAATAAATTATACATAATTTTTAATCAATAATAGAGAATACATAAAATTCATGTCCTTATCTAGTTCAGTGAGAATACTTCAACATTAATGAAAAACAACTATGGGCACTAATCTACTGAAATTAAAAAGGGAATATTTTTATTAGGTGCGAATTCTGCTACAATTAGAAAATTATTGCACAGAATTTTATTGCAAGGGAGAGTACAATTAAAGCTTGTAACAGCATTTTAAGCATAATTTTTATTTGATTTTTTTTTTCGGAGGAAACTAGAGGAAATTAGTTCTAACACATAACGGAAGTAAACATTCATTTTTTTAAAAAAAATCATACTTTTCATCAATTAAATATTTTTAAAGTGCTATATTAGATAAAACCCCAAAACCTTAAAAACAAATACTCTGCAAAAATGCAACTAACACGAACTGAAAAATAACACTTATTGTAGAATGGCCCATTAATTAACTGATAAATATGAGTGACAATATTCTCCTTATCCTCCGCGTCTAATTTTCTAAACTGATGCATTCAAATATATAATACACTGTAAAAAAAGAATAAATAAACGAATGTGCTTGAAAATGAGAACAAAAACCTACTTATTTTTTCCAAATATTTTTAACTCAGAAATATATTTTAAGTACGTATTTAAAATTTACTTAGTTTCAGAAGCAACGGATATTGTTTCATTTTAATAGCAATGTATTAAGGATTTATATAATAACGTTAATTTCAAATTTATGTAGAAGATTTTATCCATTTTTTTTTTTCAAGAACGGCGATACATATATGAATATTATGGAACTATTTATCGCATGCGACATCCTATGTTAAATTAATTTTTATTGAGTAATATATCATGCGCTTGACAATAAGCAAATGTGTCTCAATATTAAAAACCAAGTTTTAAATGTATAATCGTATTCAATTAAAGTTCGAAGAAATTGGTAAAAACAAAAATACATAACCAAATTTATAAATAAAATGTGGACTAACGATATTGTAGTTATCACATAAAAATAACTTAAAAACTCGTAGTAGGTTTCAAACCAAACTTCTGATTCAGTACAAAATTATTTATATTTCCGTTAGTTTAAAGATGTTGGTGAAACATAAACTTTCAAAGTTCTATATGCAGATTGAAATAAATAATCTCTATACAGACTAAAAAAAAGCAAAAAGTAGCTTTTATATTCCTTGTTTGTTAAAATACGGCTTATTTCACTAAAACACACGAAGCTAAAATTATTGGAACTCGATTACAGTTCATACAATAAAAATTTTCTTCAGTACTGAATATGAATAAGAATTTCGACAAGCTAGTCAGATAAATCCAAGTTGGCTTCATTTAGAGTGATTTATAATTCGTTGCCAAATTTGGCGATATCTTGATGTGCCCACCATTTTAAAACAATATTTAAAACAACATGGAGGATGAAGCTAACCAATGAACTTGGTCGAGACCTTGGTAAGTCCTGTACGCATGCCTAGTGACATCGAAATTGGTTTATATAATCCAGTGCTGCAGTATAACAAAAAAAAAAAAAAAAATGTTTCAAACTATCAGACACCTTAGAATTTTAAACTGCTATATATCAGCCATATTTTAAGATAAATACGATAAAAAATGCTCTGTAATCCTTGTATTAGTGTCAAATACTTAAAAGAAAATGCTTTTTCAATTTCCAATTTTCTGTACTTCTTTTTAAATTTTGTAAATTTTTAAACTGCCGCCATTTTGAATCGAGATGGCGGAAGAAGCTGGCTAATGAACTCGGTCGAGACATTGGTATGTCTGTACGCATGCTTAGTCACATCTAAATCGGCCAACCCTTTATATACGGAATTATGAATTCATGAAAATTTTATCTTCTAAAGCATTTTTCGTGAATTGTTTAAACTACTTTAGAACATTTACTCGTACATAATCATTTAATAAATTTTAGAAGGGTTGAAGGATTTAGAAGGATTAATTAAATTTGAATTTTTAGGGATTTTGTGCAATATTTATAACCCCATTCAAATCTTTTATTTTAAATATTTTGCTCAGTATTTTCTAGAATTAAGAAATGTACAAATATAATTCAAACTGCTATATCTTAGTCATTTTTTAAGATAAAGACGAAACAAAAATGCACCGGAACCTGCTTTACAAACACTTAAGGGAAAGAAATTTCAATTTTCAATTTTAAAAAATTTAATTTTTTTTTAAATGTTCGCCATTTTGAAACAAGATGGCGAATGAAGCTAGCTAACAAACTCGGTCGAGAACATGGTATGTATTGTACACATGCTTCGTCAAATCCAAATCGGTTAATTAATACGCGTGCTGTCGCAATATGAAAATTATATTGTTTCAAAATGTCAGCCACCCTAGGAATTGAAACTGCTTTATCTCCACAATTTTTTAAATTAAAGACAAAACAAAAAATGCTTCGGGATCGTTGTATTAAGGTCAACTGCTTAAGGAAAAAATCTTTTTTAAATTTCTAAATGCTTTATATCGCTTTTTAAATTAAAAAAAAAAAAGACCGCCATTTGAAACAAGAAGGCGGATTAAGCTGTCAACGAATTGGTTGAGACATTGGTATTTACTATGAACATACTAAATTATATCAAAATCGGTTCATAAATACGAGAGTTACAGCATGACAAAAATTAGATTGTTTCAAAATGTCAGCCACCCTAGAAATTCAAACTGCTATATCTCAGCCATTTTTCAAGATAAAAACGAAACAAAAAATACTCCTAAATCCCCGTATTAATGTCAAACGCTTAAAAAATGTATTTTTCAGTTTTTAATTTATTTGCACCTCTTTTAAAAATTTAAAATAAAAAAAATTAAATGGCCGAAAATTTGAAACAAGATGACGGATGAAGCTGGCCAACGAACTCGATTGAGGCATTGATATGTACTATGCACAAACTAAATCTCATAGAAATCGGTTTATAAATACGAGAGTTACAGCATGACAAAAACCAGATATATATATATATATATATATATATATATATATAGACAGGGTTGTTCAAAAGGTCATGTCCATATGGCACGTGTGGATGTGTCAGGACATGAGGAACAAGAATTACATACGAAGTGTGGGTCGGAAACGCGATCGTGACGGTGCAATTGCATCTTAACCGTGACAAAAAGGAAATATAACAAACGGTGTAAAAAGATCTTTATTTTACAAAAAACTTAATCGAAGTACAAAATACAAATGGAAAATGTTACAACTCATAACAAGTGCTCAAAATGTGCCCCATTAGCCTTGATGCATGATGCTTTCCATCGGCGCCGCATGGAATCGCGAACACGTTCCAATTGTCCAGGAGCTTCCCGGACACGTGCCGCCTCTTCAGCGATCCGTGCCATAAGGTTTATGGCCGATAGAACAGGTGTAAAGAGACACCAGAGACTTAAGATATCCCCACAGATAGAAATCTGGGGGGTTTAGGTCCGGAGATCGCGGTGGTCACGGTACAGGACCGATTGGAATGTGTTCGCGATTCCATGCGGCGCCAATGTGATGCATGCATCATGGCTAATGGGGCATATTTTGAGCACTATGAGTTGTAATATTTTCCTTTGTACTTTGTATTTCGATTAAGTTTTTTGTAAAATAAAGGTCTTTTTACACAGTTTGTTATCTTTTTTTTTCCGTCAAGGTCACGATGCAATTGCATGTCACGATCGCATTTCCGACATCCAGTTCTTATGTAATTCTTGTTCCTCATGACCTGACACACTCACACGTGCCGTTTGGACAATCTTTTGAACCACCCTGTGTAAGTCACATCTGAACGGAGGGTGGTTTTGGGATCTGGAGATCATGATCGGTGAAAATATACTAAAATATTTCGAAATGTTTTCCTCCGGATTGCTGCCATAGGTAGCTTTTTACTTTCTGTAATGAAAACTACCTTAAAAGAAAGAAATTAGTTGACGTTATTAAACAATTACCTTTTCATTTAAAATGCAGTTTTTCTTAAAGATTCAGACTACCGTCGATACTTTGGTCCAGCCATAAAAAAAGATTAGAATCTACAAATAAAGCAAGTGTCAAAATATTACCTTTAGTAACTTGTAACACATGTGTGATCATAATTTGTCCTTTAACTTTTTATTTTGGCAGAAAATATTTACGTTTTCATAAAGTTAGCATGAAAACAAGTATTTCGGGGCTATTTTGTGCCAGGCCTGTTTTGGTCCAAAAATAGCCCCAGTTACTTAGAAATGCCTTTTATACAACCAAATCTCTTAAAACATGTTTTAAGTAGCTTTTTTTCAAATGTTACTGTTGCAAAATGTTACATTAATTGAAAGAAATTAAGTTGAAACTGATGTGAAAGAATAAGAACAAAAGAACTTATTAAAACACCATCAAAAACTTTTAATTGCGCTAGGCCTTTCGAAAGATCTGCTTCTACTATGAAAGCATTTGAGTCTTGCTGCTACTTTCATAGTAGAAGCACGTCTTCTTTGCGCCTGACGAAGAAAGACTCGGTTCTTTCGAAAGTCCTAGCGCAATTAAAAGTTTTTGATGGTGTTTTAAGAAGATCTTTTGTTCTTTTTACATTAATTGTTTTTGTTCCAGTTGCTGAGGATAACATGACGAAAACTGTTTCTCGTTTCTTTAATATTAACAATTGGTTAATTGTGTTTAAATGTTAAAAAAATTTATTTGTTTATAGGGTTTGCAGTGTTAATTTATTAGCAAATGCTATTGCAAGGGTTTTGCATAAAAATGTATTCATTTACATATGAAATGTATTCATTTACATATGAAATGTATTCATTTACATATGAAATGTATTCATTTATATGAACTAAATGAATGGATCAAAGGAGCCCCTAGCAGGGACTACTTTGTTCCAAAACTTTAAAAATAATTTAAAAAAAATAAAGAATTCCTCTTTAAAATCATACAGTTTGCTTCATTGTTTAATGTTAATTGTTTACAACTCCATTTCGACGTTGAAAAATCACATATAATATTTTTTAATAATGGAAATGCAGGTGGAACCAGGAAAAAGTGGCCCAAAGTAGCTCCGTTCGACGGTGTATTATTATTGGCCTCTGAGTTAAATTTTATGAGAGTTTTTTACAATACATCCTCATATGAGGTTGCCACACATGATAGGGTTAAATGGGGGTCCCGGTCTGTTTATCCACTGTGCGAAATTGTGACAGAAGTACCAAACCAAACAACCAACAACCACATACGGATACTTGTGCCTAAAAAATATTCTAATCAAGCCTTTTCAATAATTTTGAAAATTCTACGCCTAAGGAGGAGATTGAAATAAATAAACACATCTACGGTGCATTAAAAAAATGAAGAAACTAGTTAACATGACTGAACAATTACTTTATTATTTCCCTTTAAACATGAAGATATTTTTAAAAGAGTCAGAATATTAATAATGGCCTACGGGTATGAAAAATTCTCACGCTCTCTTTCTCCTTTGACCAGCCCCTCTTTAGCATCGATAAGCTAAACGTAATTGCAGGCTTTTTAATGTGAGAGGCGGCTACCAACGAGCTCAGAGGTCAACTCGTAAGTTGTTACCCGTTTTTTCCCATTTTTTGTCAGTCTTTTTTACTTTGGGTCGAATTAATGTATAATTGCAGGCTGTGAGATCATGCACGATACTTCCTCCATTCCCCTCCAGTTGCCAGCTGCGCAATGGAGAAAGTTACAAACCTCTGGTAAATAAGTATTAGCCAAACATACTTCCCCTCTTAAAGATGATGAAGAGAACAAAGATTCTCCTAAGGATTAAATCACTATGATTAAGCGCAGTACAGTTTGATGGAGTTATTCCTTGGCATTTGACAGTTCATTAAAATTTGTATGTATCAGTCGTTTATTTATTATTTGCGCTCATTAATTTAAGTTTAAGAGTAAATATAGCATAAGTTTTTATTTTTGTATCACAGAGAAAGTTCAGTCCTGCTGCAGTTTTATTACAGTTTAATTCACATATGCTGTCTTCATATAAAGAAATTAAAAAGAAAAAGAAAGCAATAAAATATACATAAGTTCTTAAACCGAAATTTTTTGTGAAAAATTTAATGTATCAGATCTGTAAGGATATGTTGCATTTCTAATGCATCTATTGTATTTATTATTGCACGTATTGTTCATATTGGAATTAATTTTTTAATTCATATTAATGGACTGAAAATTTGTATTTCGCTTTAAATGAACTGTTTTCAAGTTGTATTAAATCTTATAGATTATATTGTTTAAAAGTGATATTATAATAAAATTCCAAACTGTAAGTCATATCGCTCACCCGCAAGAAAAGTGACACACCTCGCAAAAATTCATTTAGCATTTTATTCCACTAATAGGTCTGTCATAGGTGCACTTTTCTACACAAAACGTTCCATATGCGTAATTATACGGAAAATTACTTTCTTACGCTACATGTCCATTTGTGACCACAGAAGAGGGGTGGATTGTGTTGGGAGGTAAAACTACCTAACCCTTCAAACCTCATCTTATGTCTTCATTCTTAAGTGTTTTATGCTTTTTATCACGTTATTACTCCTGGATGCAGAGGTAAGTGCTATAATTTCATCTTACAGTAAAATCATACAAATCTTCTTTTGCCTCTCCTGTGAAATTTACTTTTGTCGAGATATGTCACTTTTTTTGCGGTTGAGCGATATGATCTTCTTATTCATTTTTGTTACATTAGATAAGGAAAAATATAGTTTTGCATTCAAGATTAATGTAAACACTTAGGCTGACGGCATATACTTAGTATGCATACTGATGTGCTAATATGCATCATATTATTGAACTTGCGTATCTTTCCTACTGTAGTCGCAAATAAAATAGTTAATTGATGTAGCTTGAATTGTGAAATTGCTTGAATATACTAAGAGTTAACCATGAATTATATCTACATGTGCTAGTGCAGTAAAAAGTCTGAAATATATTTGCAATGAATGTAGAATCAGACGGATTTACTCTATAAACTTTATTTTCAGGGAAGTATGATTATTTCATAAAGTATCACTCACACTCTACACAGAATTTTGAATTAAAAAATAAATTACAAAAACGGTAAACCATTATCCGATAAATAACACTAGCTAGGCTAGTCACATATGTCCTACTCTCAAGGTATTGCTACCCAGACAGATACTCCTGTGGGAAAGACTACCTTAAATATAAGAAAACTATAAATTAATGTAATTAAGAGAGTTCCTTATTCAATTTCTAGTATTTAACCCGGAAGCACACTCAGAGAGTACGACATACGTTAAATATAAGGAAACTATAAATTAATGTAATTAAGAGAGTTCCTTATTCATTTTCTAGTTTTCACCTGGAAGCACGCAGAAAGTACGACATACAGCCTCGGCCAAAAGTATTAGGCACCCAGACTTTTAACACATTTTTGGTTTTTAAGGTAAAAAATAAAAGTCTTATTGTTTTATAAATTATTATATTAACGTAATATAAGAAAAAAAATCGATTTTTAGTGAGCCCACCCATGGCTTTAATAACAACAGCAATCTCCTTTGGGACATACTGCGTGCAAAGCTTGCCCATTTTTCTGCACTTATGGCATCCCACTCTTGAATAAGAACATTTTTCAAAGCTGTTTTTGATGTTATGTTGTGTTCTCAGATTTTGCGCTTTAATGTGCCCCAAAGTTGCTCGGTTGGATTAAGATCTGGGGACTGCGCTAGCCAATCCAGCGATACAATGTTGCTGTCTTTAAACCAGCGCACCATGGAGGCTGATTTATGAGAAGGAAAATTGTCTTGTTGGAACATGACGCTGCGTAAGTTGGTGTTACCAAAAATGTGCGTTAACGAAGGCATCAGCACAGTTTCCAGCACAGTTATATATTTTTGGCTGTTTATGCGGCCTTCGCAAACAAACATTTCACTAACGCCATCAGCAAGCATGCAGCCCCAGATCATAATGATACCGCCTCTGTGATTTATATTAGGCACAATGCAATCTGATGATATTCTTCGCCGATACGTCGCCTCAGGAAGGTCACGCCGGTGTTCCAAATACCCGGAAATAAAATTAAAATAACACATCTTAAAATATTCTCATTTTTAATACAAAAGCCGACTCTGACAAAATTATGGTTATTTTTCCTTATTAAAAAGGGTTAAAATGCTTACCTTAAAGTTAGATTAATCGGAACGCAGAACATTTGACCAATCATCTTCCGTAAAAATGTTGATGTCGTCTAGCCCCCTCCAAGCGATTCATCTTGTTATTTTCTGAAAGCCCTATCTTCTTCCTGGCTTTGCACCCTTTTAACCCAGCTTCTGCCAGTCTTCTTTTTGCCGTTCGAGCACTTATAGTCTATCCAATGTCTTCTGGCAGAGCTGAAGCGAGCTCGAAAGAAGTTTTCTTTGCGATCTCTAACAGATTCAAGTATTAATTTTCTGTCCTGGCATTTCGATGTCACGCATTTTCTGCGTTTTTGTCTTGTTTACGTGAAACCGAGTCTTCGTGAGCCTTTTAATAGAAGATTGCAGTGCACATCGAGAACATTTCATAAACTTGCTTATGTCTACTTGAGATTTGCCTTGTTCATGCAATACTTGAATTCTCACTCTTTTTTCAATAGACAGTTCACTTTTTTAGGCATTTTAGAATTAAATGATGTAAAATTCGTCCCTAGATCATACACGGAAATTAATTTGCGCTGCAAATGTAAAATAAATACTGGCAAAACATTCGACGTAATTTTTCAAAAATTTGCATTTCCTTTGTTTTAGTCGCCATATGTCACTAGTCGTTCCAAAGTTCTTATCTGTGTTTTGAGTGCCGTTTGGAAACAACCCTTACGCCTTTGTATAAAGCGTTTATTATTATTTCTAATATTTTTTACGATTCAAGTGTTTTGTAGGGGTGCCTAATACTTTTGGCCAAGACTGTACGTTAAATATAAGAAAACTATAAATTAATGTAATTAAGAGAGTTCCTTATTCATTTCCTAGTATTTAACTCGGGAGCGCACGCACAGAGTACGACATACCCTGCATGCGAGAGGATTTCACGTTTGTCAACCTCATTTCTCAAAAAGTAATTTTCGATTAATTTTATCTCAAAATTTGTAAAAATTATCTGCTATTAAATAAGGCGACGATAATTATTCGGAAATATTAGTGGGAAAAAAAAACGTACGTCCCCTGGGTATGATATACCCTGTGCATGTGCTCCCAGATCAAAGAGCTTACTTTTAGAACTTACACTAAAGAAAAAAATTGTAGGCAGAGGAAGTGTAATTTAGTTACACTTATGTTAGAATTTGAAAATTAAGCAAAATTGAATATTTCGAAATTTTGGTCCGAAAATGACATGAAATTGCAGCAATATGCATGACTTCAATTTTTTGTAGAATTTCTCCCAGCAAGCATTTTTTCCTTGATTATTATGTGTGAATAATAATAAAAAAAAGATTATTAATTTATATATTTTAAAATTTTGGTTCGAAAATGACATGAAACTGGAATGTATACTACCTAGTATGTACCTAGTATGACTTATTAAATTTTGTAGCAAAAGTTCCAACTAATCAAAGAAAACAATTTTTTCTAGACTGTTATGCAAAAATAAGAAAAAAAGTAAGATTATGTATTTTTATATTTCAAAAGTTTTATCCTAAAATGGCATGGAATTGGAGCAATATGTATGATTTATTAATTTTTGTAGTATGACTTCCAGTCAATCAAAGCAAGCATTTATTTCTCAGTTGTTAAAAACTCATTAAAATATAATCGGTAAAACGAAAGAGTTGAATCACTTTCTTAATCGCAGTGACGGTCTCTACGGCATAGTTTTGTCCATGTAGAATATCGAATTGTGCGTGTGATAGATCCCACTTAACTCGACGTTTCGTGACCAGGGCGTTACAAAGGGCTATTAAAGAATAAGACACAGAATTGAACTAGTAGCTAAAACGGCATGGTAACTATGGCTACCGTAGCAGTTTAACAGAATTTTGGTTACCGGGATTCGCCCACACCGTGAACCTTTTTTTTTTCGGGTCGAAAATTTATTGCTACTAATCATGCCATACTCTTGTGTTTTGTTCACAAATTATTATTTTATCTTTATTTGAGTGATAGGGGTCATTTCCTGTCTTCATTATTTAATGATTATTTTTGTGTATAGCTTTAAAGGGTTTTTTTTCCTATTATATAAATACACTCATAGACTGTTTTCCAAATACGAGATTAGAAATTTCAAAATAAATTCTGTTTTTTTTTTGTTTTTTTTGAAGAGGAGGAGGAGGGAGAAGAGAATTTGCATGCTGGCCACAAAATGGGGAGCTCTAGCCGACTTCTGTGGGCACGAAACCAGTATGGTCTGGGCGGGTTAATGTGCAACGTTTTCAGGGTTTTCCTTGAACGAGAAGGATAATTCGGGTCACTTTCCTTCCAATAATCTTCCTTGGAGGCAGTGGCGTAACGTCACGGGGGAGGGGGGGGGGTTGATCATTTTATTACAAGTATTATTGTATGCTACATTCTGCTTTGTTTAATCGTATAACGTTCAATGATTAAATAAAGCCAAATTTTCTATATAGTTGTGCTGGTAGTAAAATGATACCCCAATGACGCTACTACACTGCTTGGAGGCATCCCTCCAATAGCAGTATGGACAAAGCTGGCCTATGTTTAACAAAATCACTACCTCCATTTTACCTTTTTTAATATACACTTTTACAATTATGCTAATTTTAATAAACTTATAAGTATAAAATACCTCTTTCAAAAATATGACATGAATAAACTTTCCTGTATTATGCGGCAACATTTTATGAAGCTTAAAAGATCAATCATTTTGAAATGCATAAATTTAAAGGGTATTTCATAATCAATGCATGACAAGTAATTTCTTTCCTAATATATTATGTTCCCTATATTCAAATGATTTGTATATGTCAAATAATTAAGCAATAGTTGTGAATGATATTTATCAACTATACTATATATATTGTCATATATGTTTCGCTTTAAATTACAATATGGCTTACAACCGGATATTTTAGGCTATTAATCATACTTCGCGTATCACAAGTGCTTGCTGTATTATAGTTTGAACTGTACTATTAGTAGAAATCATGTATAAAATCTAGATGGTGAAATAACTATGCGTGTGATAGTACTATTCATTGTCGGAACAATTAGGATCAAATACAGATCTTCATGATGAGCATAAATGAGAAATGATGCGGTAATCACCTGTGAATCTGCTCACCGTTATTCAATGATGGCTAATATATCCCAGAAGTAATATATATGTTTGAAGGATCGTTGGAAATCTACTATGAGCAAAATAAAGGACAATAAACGATAAGGCTTACAGGACAGTAGTCGATATGGCTTTAAAAGTGCCCCACTGCGATATGCATGCAAATTTTTAAGTATGTTAAAGAAGGATTATTACCTAACATATATACAATCAAAAAATATTTTAAAAATACTAATAAAATACTACATAATACGTGTTAAAATGACTTAATATGAATTAATACATTCAAAATATAAATACGTAGTAAAATCATTCATTCCCACTACAGAAAATATAATAAATTAAATGGCATTGCACATCTTTCAACACCATAAAAGTTGTCCATACTCAGATGGATAAGAAAATATCCATTTTTTTAAAAGATTTAGCTTCATAAAATTGGTTGTGCTTTATAATTATGGCAAAGCAAAGTATTTGGCAGGAAATATAAAATGTACTGTTATTAACTACTTCACCTCCAGACCATTTTAAACACACGTACGCAGATTTTTGCAATGATTCTTATTTACTTTATGATTTAAATTTAAATGAAAAAAAAATAAAACGTATGTGTCATCAATTTGGATCAGGGTTTAATTATCATCTGCATCATTAAAAATATTCTTTTCTTCAAAATAAATAATGGACCGGCGGCTATGTATTTGCGCTTTACGAAGAGAAATACTCTTATTTGATTATTAAAGAAAGATGTGAAAAGCATGGTTTTCATATTTCTACAATTAAAATAAGTGAAATAATTAATAAAAATGTATGAAACGCTAATGCTTACATTTGACTTGGAAAAGGGTAAAAAATGCATATATAACAAAGGTAAGTTCACCTCTTATTATATCTAATGTCCCATCTCATGTTTTAAAAGAAAATCTACCCCCCCCCCCCCACCACAAAGATTTATCTCAAAATCTTTAAGCATATTTATAGGAAATGCAAACAAAATTATAAAATCTCATTTAAAGCTAATCAAAACTGAAAACTAGCCGTACATATGCAGCAGCCTCGCACCACTAGCGAATACTTCTAAATCTACTGGTATATTTTTTATAAAAAATGAAACATGAAACCGAAATTTAGACCATTACATTTAAAATCACCCCCCCCCTCCCCACGTCCCCCGGCGAGTCTCCTACACTGCAAAAAAAATTCTCAAATTGACAGAGAAAAACTGTCAATTTTGGCGCCAGTGGAAAACGTTTAATTTACAGAAAATTATGTATTTTTTTACAGAAAACATTCTTTTCTGTAAAAAATACAGATTTTTACTGTAAAAATTACAAAATCCACACTTTTTACAGAAATAACTGTTTTTTTCTGCAAAAAATACAGTTTTTTCTGTAAAAAATACAGGTTCTTTTTTTACAGTGCATGAATTACACTGCATTTGGACTATTAAAACATGCTCTTTATAAGCGGCAACCCAAAACATTGGATGGACTCTGAAAGATTCTGGACGAAGAGCGCAACAAAATCAACCTTGATTTTTTATAAAAATATTTTTTATCTTGGAAATCAAGATGTAACATGACAGTTCAAAAAAGGGCTATCATATTGAATATATTAGAAAATAAAATTCTGTTCTTTGTTTATAGATATCTTTTTCCAAAATCGTTAGAAAATTGTGTGAATACCCTCTGTATATACAAGGCTGTGCATATTTTATTTATTATGAATATACTGGGTGGCCAAAAAATGACAAGTCTAGTTAAGAAATTATTATTATTTTTTTTAATAGCAAGCGATATAAACAGGGCTTGCCTTAAGCTATCTTGTGTCCTAAGACAAGCAACATTTTTACGGCCCGCTATTATTTATCCAAAGAAATTGTTCGTGGATTATGCGGAAGTGACTAGTACTAAACTTCATAATATTTTATGTATACATAAATTTCGTACTGGCTACTATTCACATCTGTATACAGGGTATCATGAGAAAGATGGCCACAACTTTAAGAAAAAATACTAGTATGAAAATAGCAGAGAAAATGAATTGGTGTAGTATTTGTTTACAAACCTCTTCTTTGCTTATCTTCTTACGTTATAAGAAGTCTAAAAGTAAAATGCCCCCAATCGATCATCATTAAAACCACTTCCCTCCCAGGCTTAATTTTCCTGGTGAAGGACTATATACCAGGCTGTGCGGTGCAAAATGTTTGTGTCGTAAATCATTTCATAACTTCCGTGATATAATAGTAATGGATTTAAGGTCTTTAAAGGATTTACAACATTATCATAATGCGTACAAAATAATATATAAAACTTGCACATTATACGCATATATACAGTATATACCTAAAACTCGGGAATTTATTTTAAAGATTTATGATATTGATCAAAATGACTTCTACTGCACAGTTCTGGAAAATCTTCACAACCAAAACACATTAGCCGAGTATCTTTCCTAACATGTTTAGTTGTACAAATACAACCTTGCTTTTGGGGGACGTTCCTTTCGATTTGTGCTTGGAATCTGAACAAGTTTATGGCGGGTTTTAGTTTCGTCTCCTTTACTATTACGAGCAGAAAACCTTTCTTTATAACTGCCACTGTACTCTATAAGTATTTCTTCCGAACATTTTATAATAAGATCTTTGAACCTGTAACATATTCACCACCAGCATGTCCTGGTCGCTGACTACTGGAATGAGAGGAAGTACGCAGTGTATGTCCTGGCAGTAAAGAGGTTAATGATTTTAATTTCCCTCATTTCGAGGAAAACGTCAATTTCTCTTGAAAACAATGAAATACAAAGTTGTTATGATAAAATTTAAATAATTAGTTTTCTAATGCTATAATTCAATTTTGTTGTTTTTTGTGGAGGGAGGGTGGATACGGGAAGCAGAGAAGGGAAAGGAGGGAACCACACATCCTTCGTTGAAAACGCATGAATTTTTATCACTTTTGGACAATTTTAACCATTTGGCACCCTTTAACGGAAATTCTTATTACTCCCATGGAGGCTAAAACAAATCAGGAGCTCGGAACAGTTGCCCCGCATGCCCCTGCTATAGTCAGGCAAGGATATAAATTCATCGCTACAATACACTTGGAAAAACAGCAAACTTTAAGAAACAGAATGATATTTAAGTATGTAATATGAATTCAAGTTAAAAATAACAGAAATAAAATAATATAAATTTTCAAATAAACCTGTCATCTTTTAGGCTCATGGTAGTAAATGGCTTACCGGTAGTACGTTAGCTGATGACCTAAGAGTTTATGAGGATGAAGGGGTTAATATTCGTATTAAATAAATTTTGTATCACATTTTCTTTAATAGGACTTTAAATCCCCGCCGGAATAGAACGATTTAAAACTAAACAATGCAATTCACTTTTGATGAAAATACATTCTTGAAACAAAAAATATAAACACACAAAATCTTTTATTGACATACATGAAAGTAATGGCAAAATCTTCAAAAGCTCTAAACTAGCAATTCAGAAAATATTCTTTGAATAAAGGCATGGATTTTTCCCAAGTACTTTCTAACTCTTCATGAAATTCCTGGATTCCATCGCTGGCGCATTCAAAATAAACAAAACAAAATTGTGATACATTTAATTTTCACTTTGCTAAGTGCCTGAGAAAGAGCATTTTGATCATAGAATTTTAAATTAATTAAGGAATACTTTTGCATTATTAAACTGGTCTGCCTGAAGAAGAACACGATAGCAAACGTGAGAAAATTAACAATGGTTTTAACATTCTTTATTTTACTTAAGGAAGTTTATACTTGTTTAAAAATAAAATAAAAATACAGTTAATCATCAAATTTTACGGGAAGTTCAGATTCAGGTAGAGTAGCTAATATTTTTCAGATGCTTTGCGATCAATTAGAGCGATGCGAGATGTTTCTCAACAGCTAATAACAGCATTTATCCCCAGGACAATTTACCTTTTCGCAGAATGTTAGACAGCTACGCGATAAAATCTCCATGGAAATGAATTTGTATCAAGATCTCATTTTTTATCTGCTTGTTGAGTTAATTAATTGAATTACTTATGTTGTTATTTTTTTTCATTCTCGTGATTTCTTTTTTCCTGTCCTTTTAAATATAGGTACATAACAATAAACAAAATATGCACGTTTTTGAGTATTTTCTCTGATGGTAATAGCATAGAGTTTTTAAGTTTCAATTTCAAAAACATACGAAATATTCATTATTTTGAGTATACACTTTTAAATATGTACGTTTCGAATGAGTCAATGATAAATCATTGTACCCAAGAAATGTAAATAAAAAAATATACATAAAAGACACACATGGAGTCAATACATTCTTCGCAAAAGTAGTTCGTAAAGTTTAAAGTGTGCAACTTTTAATCTTCAAGCTATTCGGACAAAATATTTCCGAATTATACATGTACAGTCATGAAAAAAAAGGTACCCTCCTGCTATCTCTGCCGCAACTCATCGTATAAAAATGTTATTGGTAGCATTCGATTAGAAATTAAGTCTACTAATTAATGAAATGCTTAAATTTTGCTTAGGGGGTCATCTTCATATTGAAATTGCATCAAAATATGAAATTTTCAATATGGACACCTAATTTTGACCTAATGTTTTGATTTCCCAGTAAAATGTACCTTGGGAAACAAATGGAAAGTCATTAGGTCAAGTAGTTTACAAATTATGACTGTTTTAAATTTCCAACTCCTAATGTTAAACTCATTTTTAATCATGCAAAACAGATTGCAATGTCAGTTGTTAATTGACCCTTAAGGGGCTACTTCATTCACGCGAAAACAGACACTCGTTAATGCTAATCCTATGGAAGAATTTTTTTAAGATATCTCGTTTGCACTTCAATATTTTTAAATGCTTTTTATTTATTTTTTTTTAACATCGCGAATTGCTGAAGTCGATCTCTACAAAAGCCTTTTTTCACTTTTTCGATTATCTTTGTATGTTTTTTAACCCTTTTAAGGGCGGTGGTATGTCTATAAAACCACTTAATAATAATTCCCAAACTCTACAATGGCACCAGAATTTTCGTAAACTTTTTCCCGTTTAATATGTAAGTGAAATATAGCCCTTTTATTATATATAAATAAATTTGTTCGTAAATTCCGGTGCCATTCATTTATTTCAACACTTTAGCAATGAAAGGGATTTGCCCCTGAAAGGGTTAACGAGGATGCTTTCACTTACGAAACCGGTTCCGAACGTAAAACTATCCTAATAAAAAAAACCTGTAAACAAAATAATCGAAAAAGTAAAAAACGGCCTTTGTAGAGATCGATCTTAGCTAGCCAATGCAAAAAATAAATAAATAAATAAATAAAATAAAATAAAAATATTGAAATGCAAGCAAGATATCTTTAAAAATCATCTCACATAATCACTCATTAGGGCAACATCGGGGGGGGCGACATTAAATTCTGAAAAAGCAGAATTCCTCTTTTCTAGTTTTTATTTATTATTTTTATTTAGAAACTAACAAGAATAAAATTCTCCATCAAAAATGTTTCCAAAATTATCAAATATCTTTTGCTTGTACTTCGAATTACATATATTTCAGACCACCATCTTATAAAAAGAAGAAGAAATACAGATTTAAGTTGAGAATATAACGTTAACACAAAATTAGCTTTTTAATGTGTGGAAGGCTATAATTTGCATATCATGCGAAAGTCTTATGTAACATAAAGTGGAATCTGCGTTTAACCGGTTAGTTAATTTGTTTGTTTGTTTTCTTGATAAAATTACCCATTTATTTCATTTCGTATTTTTAATAGGCACAAAACGGCATAAAATATTCCGCCAATATTTTCGAAAATTTTTCCATTTTACATTATTTTCACAAAATGAATGATAAAAAAATATCTTTAGTTCACTACTACTAGTATTGATATTATCATCATTTTCGAAATCACTATCATAATCACTCATTGCGAACGAGAAAAAAAAATGTGGCTTTAAAAAAAATAGTGACCTTTTAAAAATTTATTTTTAAAAAATATTAAATTTTACAAATTATAAATACATATATAATAACAACTTAAATTTTAATTCTGATATGAAAAAAAAATCTCTTCATGATTTGACGATACGAATTTAGTCAGGGTAATTATTTTTCACGAATTATGTGTACCCGAATGAACCCGGGATAACTTGGTAAGTGTTTAAGCGATTTCCAAAAGTCATTCAAAAGATACGTATTTGTAAATAAAAGACAGTCCCTTATATCTAGGCAACATCAAAAGTACGTTTTCTGTCATTCCAATCGTAGACGATATTGATCAAAATAGAGGAAAAGGATGCAAGAAGGTGATTTTTCGATGGAATGCCTCACGTATTGAAAGAGCACTTACTACTTTGGGAAAGGGCAGCTGATCTTGCTCCCCCTGCTTTTGAATGTGAAGATCGGTGTTCGGCAAATAACCTTCAATAAAACGATCGTCAGCGATTTAAGAAATGAAAGTTCGGATATATTTTGCAGAAGCAGTGAATTACCTCATGGAGTTATGTCTTTCGATGAAGAATAAATAAAATGGTATAATAAATTGACATTGATTAATATTAAATTCATTCATCCATTCGAATATTTAGAGTATTTTCAAAATGTTTTACAATATTATTCAACAAATTAATTAATCAAATCGGAATTATTCCCTGTTATTAATGTAACAATCTTACGTATTTTGTGAGGTAACAGAGATTTAGAACTGGTATTTAAAAAGCACAAATTATATGGGTAAAAGGATAATTAGTATTAAATATCTTGTGATATTAAAATAAAATTTCTTCAATTTTATATCCGGAGACTCCTTTTATTAAGGAACACTCCCTAATTTTAATACATTGTATTCCTTTTCAAATCATAAAATTACAAGGATTTTGTTCATAATTTACTTAATCATCCAACTCCGAGATCTATCGCCGATTTAGAACAATTTAACATAAATAATTATTTCTGCGTCTATGTGCGATAACGAATTTAAGACTAACCATGCAATGTAAGGGAAATACAGTAATCTCTCCCTTGTGCCATAGACGCGAGAGACGCATAAATGAATAACATTGAGTCGCTATATGTTTATCCGGGACTATCGAATATCGACGTATAAGTGAGAGAGACGCATAAAAGAGGCGACGTATAAGTGAGAGAAACTGTATTATTAAAGACCTTATAATAACTTCCAATCTCTTTTTTTACATAAAACTTGCTATCCTCAGAATATTAATATATAATTAAACTAAAGAATGTTTAACTTTGTCGCAATTTACCTAGATATCCAACTCAAAGATCAAAACCAATTAGCAATTTAGCATAAATAAATCTTTCCGTGTTTAAAATAAATTTGGCAGAAATTATTTGAAACTAAGTATGCAATAAAGAAAATGGTTCGAAAAGAAACAAAATCTTATAACACTATTTGCATTCTCCATTTATATGTATAAAACGTACAATCCTCAGGATATTAATTTCTCATACAACTAATGAATCTGTGATTTTGTGTGTAATTTATCTGAACAATCAACCGAAAGGTCGCAGCCAATTTAGAACAATTTAGCATAAATAAATCATTTTGTGTTAAAAATAAATTTAGTAGAAATAATTTAAAACTAACTATGTAATATTATAAAATATTTTGTTTAAAAAGTAAAAAGTTTTATAATACTGTTTTCGCTTTCCATTTATCTATATAAAACTTTCCATCCTTAGAGTATTAGTATCTCATTAAACAACAGAAAATGTTGCATATTTACCTTACACAATATATTTACAATATCAGCACATTACTTAATGCGTTTACGGAGAAAATATTAAGGATTTCAAATTTTCTTTATGAGCTTAATATGGTATTAGTAAAAAATCTTTTCAGTGGTAAAACATATTTGAAACAATAGCTTCTTCAAAAGCTCTTCAAATTGCTTTTATTTGCTACCAAACCCAAAAGAGTGCGCCTCGATACTTTTTGATATTACCCTGTTGAACATAAAAAAAGAGCCTATCAGGCAAATCCAGTATTTAGATACCTCTTTAGCTCCTTATTTGAATGAAGATGGAAACGGATAAGTGATGTGGCACAAAGAGCAAGAGTTGAGGCCCGATAATTGCCTGAAAAGACTTCGTTTTTCCTACCCTTAATCCTCGATATTGTTTGCCTCGATCTATGGAAAATAAAATAAGCGGATAGTTTTCGAAAAGCAATTACGCGAAACCTGTCGAGTGTACCAGAGACAGATCCAACTTGATCCCTTTTTATCGACATTTTCCATTTGATCCACAGCTTAGAGCATACTGTCGACGCGTATAAATATGTTATTAGCAAAATTCTGGAAATAATGCCGAAAACAGTTCAGGAAAATATCCGCAAACAAAAGAAAAAGAACAGGTTGCTCTATAAAGGCGGGGGCCTTTTTTTCTTCCTTGAGTGAGATTCTTTTATTTTTCATGAAATGGGGAAGAAAGCCATTACAAGATCTCTTCTGTGACATTAGTGAATCTTCTCCACAGATGGCGCCCGGTAACGCTTATCTGTCTCTTGTTGTGTCTTCAGGATGTTCTTCTACCATTATAGGTCTTTTCTCTCCATCCTCTTTTTTTGATCCCCCCTTTTGCTCTTTCTCTCCTTGTCGGATGCTTTATGAGGTTTCATTTCGTAGAAAATTGGAGGACCCTAGATGAGACTCGACAATTCTTCTTCCAAAAGCCAGACACATCGCTGATGACCGTTTTTCATCTCCAAAATTTCTCCGACACTTATTTTTAGTCCCTCCCCACCTTGGATGGTCATTTTCTTTCCTTGGCTCCTTTTCCACGAAATAAAATGATGCCGATAAATGATGCTTGCGATTTCTATCGTTTGGTCGAAAATGCTTTGAAGAAAGGAGGGGGAGTGAAGAACCAACGGAGCAAAACAAATAACATTACTTGAGACATGATTTTTTTTTTTCAGTTTTTTTTATTGAACAGCGCTTTTAATAAGCTAGGGTTAGAATGCAATCACACTTGCGCTGATGACTTGCCAAAATGTTTTAGATTTCTTCTACTGCAGTTAAACTCGGAATCGTTTTTATGAGACTGCGAAAATTTCTTGCATATCATGGTATTGTTTTATTTTATGTCATGATAACTGAAAATATCTCAAGTAAAGTATTATTACACTTACTGCTTAAATACAACTTATTTATTTATTGCATTTTATTTCCAACTATTTACTAATTTAGTGCGTTCGCAACAAGAAAAAAATTATACTCACATAAGATTTTGCTTATCTGGCCAAAAATAAATAAATAAATGATTGAATAAAATTGAAAAATAAAAACAAAAAGAAAGGAACATTTAAAAAAAAACTTTAAAAGTATTTGTTATTTACAATAACAATTGAAAAATTTCCCAATACATTTAAAATTCAGAAAATACCGAAGCTTTGGTTTGCTTAATATATTCGTTTTTAACTTATTATATTATATTAATTTATATGTTGTATATTCGAAATAGAGCACTAATTTACGTCAAAAAGGCTATGAAGACAGAAGAGGGAGTAAAAAAAAAAAAAACAATTTAGCAAAACAAATAACATAAGTTAATTTTTTAAAGGATTTTTATAATTATTGAACAAACGTTTTTAAGGGTTATGTTTCAATTACACTTGTGCTGATCACTTGCCAAAAGCTTTAGATTTCATTCAATGTAATAAAACTCAGAATCGTTTTTACGAGACTTCGAAACTTTCTTGCATGTCAGTGTACTATTTCAGAAATATTTTATTTCAAGTTAAGATAAATATCGGAATAATTTAATGAATCATATGAACAATTTTTAAACATACTCCTAAAAAAACATACTTATGACGTGATTTGAAGAAAATATTGACATAATAAAGGAATTTTAACGCATTGTAAATCATCGAATACAGAGCTGTCGAAACAACAAAACAAAGTAAATGTAACTTAAAAGCTAAATGAAACAAAAACGATTATTTTTAGAAAGATATTAGGAAGTTTTTTTATTACATTTTTTATTTATTTATTTTATTAATAAATTTATTTTATTATTTTTTATTTTTGTTTATTGTTATTATTATTTTTGTAGTGGATGTTTTAAACTGAATTTAAACATTTTTAATTGAAAAATAACTCAAAATTATAAAACTTTTGCTTGCAAATTTAAAAATTGGCGTATAAATTTCCTGTTAATAATACAAAATAGATTACAAAACAATAAGAAAATTTATTACCACCTAATTTCCTTCGAATACCTTTATAACGTTTAAATATTAATATTTTTATGCACATTTAGCAGAAATACTCTACCCCAGACTCCATGACACTTCTAAAGATATTCTGATATTTTCCATGAAAAGAGTGAAGTTTTATATAATTTGTCAATATTTATTTTTATGAAAGTTAAATGGTATTTATAAGTTCCATAACATTCTAATGATTCATTTTTTAAAATAATATGAAGCTGAAATTTTCATTTATTTGTAGCTCTGTTGAAATCTATATATTAAAGTTAATTTTTCTTCAGTATTATTATTTTTTATTATTTAATTTTATATCAATATTCTCTAAACTTATACATAAATGTCTTATATTTAGTTTTTGGATTTTTTAAAATAAAAATAACGAAATATTAAGAAATATTTTGCTACAAAAACAATCTCAAATAAATATATTAAAAGTTTGAAATCTTCTTCCATCTTTATCAGTCATAATATTGTAAAGTTTATTTTGAAAAGCGTGTTCCCTTTTTTCCCTGAAAATTGTACTCAATATAAAAATCAGAGTTTTTGCATTACATTAAAAAACATTGAACCTATGAAATAAGAATACTTTATTTTAAAAACGCCTCATTAATGTCAGCGTAGAGTTCCTTGGGAATATTTTGTCTTTTGTCATGTGCACTTCTAATTAATCTGAAAAGTTTTGCGATTCACATCACATGTTTGGAGTTTATACGTATTCAAAGGGGTTTAATTGCTCAAAATATATGTAGTGTCCTGTTTCATTACCTCAAAACAGATATATTATCTTATATAATTAGGAAATTTTACGACTGAATGTGTTTTGCTCAGTTTCGTATAAAACAATTCATCCCATACTTGATGCTGTAAAAATGAAACTAATTTTGATATTTTTGTGATTTATTTTAACTGTTTATGCTCCAAATTTTGAATAAGTATTTCGTCGCCCAAAGCACGTTTCTTTAATTGTTGGCAACATATTAAAATATTTAATAAACTAAATAATCAGTCAAAGTTTAGAAAGGTTTCTTAAAATAAAATCAACTAATTATATTTGTGTTTTCCGAAATAAATACATTAATAACTTTATATATATAAATATTGTATGAAGTCTCTATCCGCAGACCGTGTTTTCAGTTCCAGATCTTTTACTCCAGGGGAGCTACTGTGAAGTGTACTAAGAATTACAACATCTATTGACATTTTCGTCTTCTCAATCTTAACAAGCTCTTGCATTCCACTCCGGGTTTTTTTGTGAGGGTGGATTCCCTACCCCCTGCCAGCCAATAGTAAACGAATTGGCTGATATTAGACGCAATAATATCACTTGTGTAATTGGAAGAAAAACAAAAATTATATTCTATAAATTTTATTTAAGTAACTCTATCAAAGAAAAGAATTTATTTAGCTTCTAATAGACGCTGTACGTGATTGAGAAATAATAATTTTTTTAACAATTAGTTGTTTTTAAAATGTAGAAATATAAAAATTCATTTAAAAAATTTTCAGAACATGCATGTTATTTTGTACAATAATTTTGTAACTTGAATAAAAATATTAGTATAAATGTATCAAACATTTTTATTAATATATTAATATGTATGACGCGATTTACATAATTATACAGAGTGTGCCAAAAAGAATGAAATGCGCTTTAATTTTCTGCCTGTTAGAGATACGTAGGCAATGTAAAATGCAAAAGTTTTCAAAATAAGGTAAGAATTGAGATTATATTGAGGAAATAGTCCTGGCACTAATTTTCTATACTTTTCTATACGGTTACATCAAAAAAATTTATACGGTCTGGAGGTCCTATAAGTTACACATATAGAAAAAATCCCCGCCGGCTCATCCTACAGGCGGAGGTAGATTTCGAAGTTAAGAACTAATTTCACCAACAAAAACTAAATCAAGATTAGAGATAAACTTAATTTAACAATTTTAACTGGCCACTTTTGACGAGTTTTTAATTTCATTTTTCTGTATGAGCTGGTTTCATCAGAATCATGTTAATACGATAATTTTTCTTCAACCCCTATTTTTTGTTTAATAAGTTTTTGCTGTAAGACTTGGTCCTATCAAAATCTTGTCAACATAAAAGTTGTAGATAATATTAAGAATATTTATAATAAATTTAAGTGAATTTGATATTTTGTGAAATGGCGAAGTTATGATTTTTTTCTTCTTCAACCACCCCCCTTCTTTTTCTTTCGTTTTCAATTGTTTTTGCGGTAAGAGTTGGTCCCATCAAAAACTTGTCAGTATAAAAGTTGTAGATAGTATTAAGAAGATTTATAATAAGTTTAAGGGAATTTAATACCTTGATCAGAATTGGCGAAGTAATGAAAATTTTTCGCCCCTTAAGCCTCTTATTAATTTTATCAAAAGTCTGTGATACATAAATTTTTGGCCCTTTTCCTAGAAGCAATAATAACTTTAAACTGATTTGATATGTATTATAATTAAGAAGTTATGGGGTTTTTCGGTTTTCACAAAACCCCTCCCTATTTCCACACCTTTGATCTCATTTTGCTCATTAACGAACTTGACCGAGATTTTCTGCCCCTTGATTTTCTGTATCAGTTTGATCAATTTTGCAAAATAATGGAAGTTATCGTGTCTACAAAAAAGTGATATATATATATATAGAGAGAGAGAGAGAGAGAGAGAGAGAGAGAGAGAGAGAGAGAGAGAGAGAGAGAGAGAGAGAGAGAGAGAGAGAGAGAGAGAGAGAGAGAGAGAGAGAGAGAGAGAGAGAGAGAGAGAGAGAGAGAGAGTTTTGAACTGGGGGTGGTTTGGGGTTCTAGAGGTCATGATCGGCGTAGATCTGCAAAAAAATTTAGGAAATTCCAACATAGGAGAGAATGTAATAGGTAGTATTTCTAAAGAAATCTACCTGAAAAATACCCCATACTCTGACAAGTAAAACAGTAAAAATCCCATTCTTCTACGACCCAAACCGAGTTATAATACGAATTTTGGTCGGTTTTATGTGGCCCATGTAAGTTATATTTGGAAATATGTTGTCATGCTCCGACAACGAGGCTAACGAAAAAGACAGGTTACCGTGGTGCATCCCCAGTGTCTTTTTTTACAGGCCGCTAGAGTGATGTCATGCTCTTTTCGTACACCTGCATTGGTGCATTCGAGCATCACGTGATTCTAGCGGTCTGTAAAAAAGATACGTGGAATGCACCGCAATAACCTGTCTTGTTCGTCTCCGACAACTAAAATAGTGAAAATTTTATTCTTCTACGATCAAAACTCGGCGAGTTATGATACTTTAAATTGTATAATATTTTGTAGGTTTCCGGCACTGAAAACTGACGGACTGTTTTTTAGAGCTGGAAGGGTTCGAAATTTTGTAACAGGCAAAGTATCATAACTCAGTAAGTTTTGGTCGTGAAAGAACAGAATTTTTACTGTTTCACTTGTCAAAGCATGGCATTTTTTTTTTTTTTTTTTTTTACAGTTCCTAATAGAACCCAGGAACTGTAAAAATTTTCTGAAGTGTAATTTTTTGGGAAATAATAGCAGGATATCAACATAATTTTAGTCCCTAACTTATTTTGTTAATAAAATTGCATTCTTTCAGCTTTTTGATAGGAATTAAGTAAATGCGGCGAAAGAAAGTCACACATGTATACTTTAAAGTACATTTTTATAGCAGACGATATTCTTGGCATAGCACGTATTTTAATTACATATTTTTTTCCGTTTTTATGAGAAAAATGCAACAAAAAGATACAGTAATCTACTATTTTCCGTTTATTTTCAACAGAAAGGGATTACTCCAGTTGCCACCATTAAAAGAATGGTATTAAAAACTACAAAAAATTAATGTCTCAAAAATAAATTGAGATGCACTTTTCAAACAAATTTCATTTAAAAGTACTTTTTTTCCCTATACGACGTTATAAAAATTGAAAATGTCCGATGTTTAGAAGCTTAAATATTGCAGTAGAGATTATCAGTATTTAACCGTACAATGATACATCGGCTTTGTTTTATGGCTGGCTTATGTAACGGAACGTTATTTTTTAGGGACGGCATTTTAACTGTTGCCGAAACAAATAGCATATCGAAAGCTAATAAACTCATTTGGCTAGAACACATGTAACATTTATAATAGTAATGTTCTATCAATGTAGAAGAGAGACACGAAAAAAGTCATCAAAACAATAATATAAAATATTAAGATTTGGAGATACTTTTGATGGTTCAAGATATGCTTTTTTGTGTGTAAAAAATAAGCAACTCGCTCAATTAGAGATCCTCAAAATAGCTTACTAAATCATCTTGCAAAGATATTATGGGATAGCCGCTTGAAATTTTTAAAATATTTTATTTCACATTTCAAATGTGGATTGGCATATTTTAACTGGCAAGTTTTGGCAGTTTGAAAGCAGAAGCAAGACTGGTCTTGCTCCTGCTTTCAAAGTGGTAACATGTGTTTTTTGCGCCTGATGAATAAAAAAAAAATGTTCTTTCAAAAGGCTATTAGCATTATCTATTTTTTAAGGTGTTATTAAGATGTCATTTTGCCGTATTGGTTCACACAACTCTGTTCAATAATTTAATTAGACTGTACAAGATTGACTTTTAACTACCGTAAAATTCCGAAAATAACCACCCCTTTGACAACATGAAATAGTGGCAAAAGGGGGTACAGGGCTTATAAACGGAATTTCCTTGAAAATTTCCTCAATACTCTTATTCACATTAATGTCTATTAACAGAAAATAATTGATATACGAAATATTCCGCAAATATTTAAAATAAAATGTTCTAAGAAAGTAAAAAAAATGTAAATAAACAAATATAATAATAAATAATCCACTAAATAATAATATTTTCTCTTTAGAGAGAGGGAAACTATTCAAATTTTATTTTTGTTGCGTATTAAAAGGACTCCGGAATGTGAGCAATTTCAAGTTATTTGAGTGCGGGAAAAAGAAATTATTGAGCTGCAAGCAATCAGAAAAGTCAATTATAAGAAAAAGATCAAAAGCAAAACCCATTTCTTCCTTACTATTATATGTAAAAAAGAAAAAATCATGCGCCAAGCATAGATTATGAAACACTTTCCAACACATCCAGAATAATGCAACAAAACTGCACCGTTTAATAAGTTATAATATTATGTCCAATTCAACCATATGGAAACGCATAACACATTTGAAAACCCAATTTCAGATGGCCTTATCTACAATCGGAAAATTATCCGAATTCTTTGAGAAGCCCTGTACATGATATATAGATTTCTATCTATTAACTACATGCATGTCAAAATTTAGTTCCGTTAAGAAATGCATATACCTCAATTGAAAGTGTCGTATGTAATAAAACCTCGAATCGAACGATCGTTCTGGTTTGCAGAAAGAGAGAAGTATCATTTTTTATCAACAGTTAGCGGTTGCAGTCCATGTTTTACTTTCTACAGGCATGACTAGCTTTGTTTACAAATACATCGGATCTTAAAGGGTTATGTAGTATGATCACGTACGTGAATTCTTTTGTGCAGCCCTGTATATGAGGTATAGAATTTATATACAACGAACAACATGCAAAAAATTATTTTAATTTTAAAGCGTATACCGAAATTTAAAACGCACTTCCAGCAATTATTACTCAAAGACAGTACATGTAACCGATTTCTTTTGTATGTCCCTGTAAATGAACGACAAATGCCATGGATGCCCTTCTCTATCGTAATCAACTTATAGTGAAATTCAGTGATTTATATCAGTCAAAATACATTTGAAATAGCGTAATCTCATTAAAATACTCTGCAAACGATTTTCCCCCTACATCAAAAGTAGTGGAATTCTTATGAGTGTCCTTGTAAATTAACTATTAATCCCACATACTTCATATACAATACCAAACATGCTTTGGAGACCCTAAATAACGTTTATGAATTGCATGAGAATCCAAGTATATTTACGGGAGTTAGAGCATGGATAGAAGGACAGACAAACTGAATGCATAAACACTTTTCGAATTTATTGAAAAGTGTTAAAAATTAATATCTGTGTTACTAATTGACCGACTTCATTCAAATTTTCAAAAAGTTCCAAGAATGGTGCTGTGTAATAATTTTTCAAAAAAACATAATAAGTTATTAGAAAACTCGATCAACCCACAAAAAAAGTGAACCATAGAGTCACTGCAAAGAAAAAGGAGAGGACAATTTGAGCCTTGTTTTGTTTATTCAACTCCATGAAGTTGGAAGTCGAACGTTATCAGAATCAGATTATCAGCTTTGGACAGATAGCATGTTTCGTTATGTAGAAAGAAACCGTGCATAGATTTTTATTTTTTAATTAATGAAAATAATGTCACGTGTTTTTCCACACACACACATTAAAAAAAAAAAAAAAAAAAAAAAGGCAAAGTATTTTGAAAAAAAAAATAGAGAGCGCAAAGAAGAAACCTGGAAAAGGTGAAAGGCGCATTTTCTACGTTTAAAAAGAGCAGGGAGCATTGTCACTTAAAAAACAGGGCAGTTTATGGCGATCTTTGAAAAATGCCAAATGGGCACAAATGGGAGCATGAAAACAAGGAAACTATTCTTGGCGCACTTATCGACACCGTAAAAAATTTCGTTGTCAAGCGATGGATGAAAACATATTCAAATCAAATATTTTTCGTAGGAAGACTTATAAACGGATTTTATCAAGAATAAAATTTGTTGAAAATTGGTGGTGGGGGGGGTCTTATATTTGGAATTTTACGTCAAACGCTCTTGTTAAAATAAGTCAAATAACCAAAAATTAAAAATTTGAAAGCAAGGTATAGCAAATTTGGTAATATTAAATATAGAGAATTTAAAGTAACGTTATTAATAAAGAATTTGATGAGCAGCCATAACTAAAAAAATTATTAAAAAGTAGTGATAGTTGAAACTGAAATCTATAATTTTTCCTTAAAAATTTTCATGTCACGCAATTCGTTTCAGTTCATTTAACATGAAATTTCTTGTGGGGACCTTTTTGCCTAATAAAACCTTTTTCCGTTACCTATTATAAATTAATAATAATTCTCCTTCTAGCAGTCTACGTAACTTAATGATCAAACCATTTAGTAATATGCGAGAGAATTTTGAAATAAAACTTATTTTAGAGCAATGTGAAAATTATATTTCTTATATGCAGTGGTGTTAAAGATTACAGATTTTGAATACCCAATAAAAATATTCGCTTTATTTAATGATAGAAATACGCAATTAAATAAGGAAAAGATTACTATTCAGAAATAGTAGCATTTAAAATCCGTAATCATTGGCACTTATGTATATTTGATGACATTAGATTCAGGATAACCTTGTTACAGACAAGATCATGTAATTTAATTTGCAGCTTCGTGAAAGTTTTTCTTCTATAAAAATTATATCATTCAAGAAAAGTTCCTCTTTTCCACCAATTACACGCCGCATAGATTCTTCCTTGCTTTTCCGAGCATTAAAACCTTCAACCCGTTTTGTAAAGCGGGGGAAAGAAAGAAAAAGAAGATTCCCAAATAAAAAAGAAAACTCCTGATTGAAAGGAATAAAGTCGGAAAATGCAGCAACATTTCTATAATAATCCTTGAGCAATTGAAGGAAAAACGTAATAAGGTGTTGAACACGGCGCTTGAAGAAGATAATGGAGTCATTTAAGAAATAGCTGCCTCTGGCTGGCCCAAATCGATAAAAGCTTTAATAGAGACACTGAAAGAAAGAACCCAGTAGCAGGAAAATTGCAGAAATAGACTGAAGAGTAGGCAGATGGGTTTTAAATTGATTAGCTGTTGGTGGCAACTGGCAAGGCCTCGATTGCTGGTTTTTTACTCCTCCTCTTGAAGTAAACGGGCTTAAGTGGTCTATACCTTTCTGGAAAAGGCAAGGGACTCTCAAATCAATCTCCTTTCCCTTCTTTATTTGGAGTACGTCTAACTCATGATTGAAATGTGATTTCTGTTGGCTGAGGCTATTTTCTTTAAAATTTCATTCCCTAAAATGAAATTTTCAAGCCGCAAACTTTGTATCATAAGTCAAAAGTTTTCAACAGAGGTTTACAGTAAAGAGTAAAAGTGTTTTATTGAGGCTTTCTGCCAATTCATTTTAAAAATTTTAATGTGTATATACTGTAAAAAAAAAAAAGGACTAAAATACGGAAATTGTACTGGCAATCGAGACGACTGTATTATTTCCGTATTTTAACGGAAAATTTTCTTCGTAAATTACAGAAAATTTTCCGTTTTTCTGGAATTTACGGAGCAAATTTTCCGTTAAAATACGGAAATAGTACTGGCGTCTCAATTGCCAGTACAATTTCCGTATTTTAGACCTTTTTTTTTTTTTTTTACAGTGAATTTAAATATAACTTGGGAATTTTTCCTAACATTTTTCCATGAATATGTCACATATGCCATACTTATTCTAATATATCAGGCTTAAAAACATGTTCTCGGGTTAAGTAAAAAATAATATTTTAAAGAAATGAATGTTACTTATGCTTACTCAACGCTGAATGAACGAGATACGATACTTAAAAATACTTTTTATGGTAATTTTTTGATATAATAAAAATGAAATATCGTGCGGCTTATTCCATTACTTCCAAAGACTACTGTTATTTGATATTTAGATAATTGGAAAATGTTTAATGTTGAAGAGATAGAAAACTAGGCAAAAGACGTCACGAATTTTATAATAATTATATAACTATTCTTAAAGAGTATTCAACTCAGAGAAGTTATCACTTTTCTTGGATACTTATATCATCTCTACTGACACGATACCTTCACTAGGGAAGAAATCCCTTGAATATTTTATCTAAGGCAGCCTATAATGTCCTCTCGATTGATTTTCTTCCTAAATAACTTATGAATGTTCTCTGAACATTCAGACATCACGTAAAGCATTCTCTAGATATTTAGAAGAAGTTCAAAAATGTACATTTGCTACTTGGATGTAAATCTAAATGCAGACAAATAAATTTGTTCCAAACATACAAAATAAATCTCTTAATATACACAATAAAGTAAATATAACATACATGACTAGAAATCTGGGCATATTTATGAATTGAAGATATAAGCTAAAGAAACAATGATCACTTAAAAGTGATTTCTAAAGAATAAACAAGCTTCAGCAAAACGAAAAGAACTTATATTTATTTTAGGGGTGCTGAAAGAATAGATAATTAACCAGTTATTGCTCGCCTCTTTTTGAACGATGCTGTTGGTTGCGTGTGAGGGTTTCTCTGACACTACCCTCTCCAATTTTGTCAGCATCTTACATTTTGTAAGGAAAATAGTTATAAAAACTTCGTTTAAGGCTGTTTCAAATCCAAAAGGTCTACTTTCTGACGCATTTTATAATTAATTTTTGTTCAGAAATGCAAGATATTGGCAGGTGTTATTATTCAGAAACTATGTAATCGAAAAACGTTTTCTATTTTTTGGTAAACGCAAAAACCTTCCAGAAAATACCGTCAAAGTGGGCGTTTTGAACCAAATTTTGGACGCAACAAGGTTATAAAAGTAAAAAAAGTTCATCACGTGACCAAAAATGCTTATAACCCGATAAGTAATTTATTTATAAAAAAATGGAAAATGCCATTCGATTGCAAATCGCTTCCATAGGCAAGCCTGCCAATTTTTCGTTTGAATATGAGTCAGAAAATGTGTCAGAAAGTTTCGCCTTGTTGAACAAGGGATTTGAGAACCACCTTAAGTGAAATAATTTATTTTTAAATAAAAAAATAAACGGTCAAGTGCGAGCATTACTCGCGCACAGGGGGTTCCGTAGAATAAATATATGAATTTGTAATTGTATTATAAAAAAAAAAAAAAAAACTGTACATATTAGAAAAGTGTAAATGGGTATATCATGAAAGTTCAAAGAGATATGGAATCAAAATAATATCAAATATAGCTATTCGTATAACTCTTTTTTTAATATTATCCTAATCTGTTTATGATGAACTTAATCCGGTACTGACAATAAAAGCAGTGCATAGTTAAACTTCACTTGGCATTTCATGAAACTAAATTCAGCGTAGTAATAACCTTTATTTCTACAGTGTAGCTAACACAAAACCTTTGTTCAAAGTTTAAATTTGGCATTGTGCTAAGCGCTCTTCGAATTGAGGTCTCAAAGTTGCAACGCCGCCTTGGTCAGTGACGCGTTTTTTCAGATAGGTGTTTAATTAACTTTTAAAGTCACTCGAGGCGTATTGAGAGATACAATCAATGCAAACTATCGCAAATCCCACAGTATTTATGAGATTCCTTCTAATTAAATCTTTCGAGGGCGATTCCCTTAAAAAACGGACACATAATTTTAATTTCAAAACAGACAAACGGCACCACACTGTAAAAAAAAATCCGTAAAAATACGGTATATTTTCCGTTAAATTTTACGGAATACTTTCATCTTCATTTGCAAACAGTACAATTTCCGTAATTGGATAATTTTTCTGTTCTCGGATCAAAATGAAGAAGGTTTTCCGTAAATTTTACAAAAATATTTCATCATTCTTTCAAAACAGTACAATTTCCGTAATTGACGTCTGTGTTGTACAGAGTGGCGCTGTGTTTAGTTGGAATGCGGAATAATGAATTGTTGTAGTGTGAACATATGTTTACGTTTAAGACTTGGTTAGTCACTATTTCTCTTTTCTTTTCTTTTCTTTTTTTCCTCTTTTTTTCTTTATTTTAAGTAAATATGAATTAATATCTTTTCATATAT
Source organism: Maratus speciosus (assembly GCA_963932465.1). Lineage (NCBI taxonomy): Eukaryota > Metazoa > Arthropoda > Arachnida > Araneae > Salticidae > Maratus > Maratus speciosus. The sequence continues at coordinate 406,989,088 of OZ010796.1, forward strand.
CAGTTAAAATTTAATATAATTTATTTTATCTTTCGAATTTAATGCCACCTAGAATGCCGTATAAATTCCAATTTAATTTGTTCAGTTGTTTTTTTAATTTGTATGAAATAAAAAATTAAACATATCAAGTAACTTATTAAATATTAAATAACTGTTTTCATCTGTTATTCGTTTAATATAGTAATTAAAAAATGATACGATAAATATTATTTCTAATTAAAAAAAAACGATTAATTTCTAAAATTATGATAGAAATTTTATTTTTTAAATGCATGCAATTCTGAAAAGGAGTCATAATTGTTCCTATTTTATATGCATGTAATACTTTTTTTTTTTTGGGGGGGGGGGGCATTAAATACTCGTATTCTTACAATAATAATTATTTTTAAATAGTAATATAATTAAGTTAGAAATAAAAGAGCAATTTCATTCAATTAGAAATAAATTAATATATCTTATTTGTCTGATAAAGGTAATGTTTATGTATCAAGATATTTTAATATAGGGAGTGCTAAGTTAACACCACCCCTTTTTGAATATCACAATTTCAAAAATATCAATATTTAGCTATTAATTATCTCTAATTTTATGTCTTTAGCGTTGACTTACGCCCCCCCCCCTCCTCCCCAATTTCAAATTTCAAAAATGCCAATATTTGGCTGTCAATTAGCTGAAATTTTATTTCTAAAACTAACACTGTAGTATTTTTCTTTCTTTCTTTCTTTTTAAATAAAATGTTTTAAAATTGTTTTGAAATTTTGTTTACAATATTTAAAAAAAATAATCTGATATTTAAATGAACTTTATTAATTCTTTTTAAGTTTCAGATAGTTGAGAAGGAAATGTTACAGTTTATTTTTCATAATGATTTTAAAATAATACTTATTATTATTTAATAAAAAAATTGAAAAACTCTATTTTTAATTTTAATATTTTTTAATCTATTCACTTTAACGGATTAGCACATAAAACTTAAAACATATCTGAAACATAATAACGAAATTATAGGTGTATATACAAATAAATAAATAAAAATAATAGTACAATAAAATTTTTAAAATCTTGCAAAAAAGAAGCAATTATTACTTATAATACATTCTTTCATGCACGTAATATTTTAAAGACTAATTTTTTTCTTTTTATAAAGCATGAAATTAAAAAGCTAAATTTTCAAAATTATGGAAATATTCAGAATTGTACACTCAATTGAAAAATATCTCCAACGAAAATACGTTCCTTGCTTAACACCGTGCCTTTACTTCATAAAAAGCATCTGAAATAAGTAACGACATTTGGAAACGTAACTCGAGTCCCCATGGCATGGTGCATAAGGGCGCTAATCTGGTACACTCCGGTTCCCCAGTTCAATTCCACCCTAGGTAAGTGTTGTTTCATTACTGTTATTTGAATAAATTAGAGGTACGCTACTTTGATAAACGTGTCCGTTGAAATTCATAAAGGTGTAAGTTTCTCGAAAAGTTGTATAATATATATATTTTTTTTTTTTTTTTTTTTTTTTTTGCCTTTGAAACAAAAAATTTTAAACGGATATACGAAAAAAAAAAAAAAACGGAAAAAATTTGTTGAAAAACGGAAGATTTTCTGGAATTTACGGAAAAAAATTTTCCGTTATAAAACGGAAATAGTACTGGCGTCTGGATTGCCAGTACTATTTCCGTTTTTTAACGGAATTTTTTTTTTTTTTTACAGTGCATGAATATTTAATTAAAATTTTCCTTTTATCATGTACGTAAAAATAAGCAAGTTTGCATTTTCTAATAAATTCGTTTATAAATTCTGGTGTCAGTTCATTATTTCATAAGTTTATAAATAGAATTACTCCGTGCCGGAAAGGGTTAGGTGGTCGCAGGACTCTTAAAGCTTCAAAATTTAAGAAATTTTATTTTTTTTAGATGTTAAACTCCTATCTTTTCTGAATATTTTGATATAATTGTTTCCTTGAAATTCCCATTATAGAACAGAAGTTTTGGCTTTTAGAATTATACCCACTCAATAGCTGAAGCGGCGTTTCCGAAACTTTAAAGTAATTATTTTCCAAATGGCGTTTTTTGGGCATAACGCGCAGGATACCTCAAAAACTTCTGAATATTTTTTCATGAAATTTTCAAAACATATATTTAATGTTAGTCTGTATAAACTGAACCTAAAATTTTCTTTTTATTGTTAAAAAAAATATTTTCTACGTGATTTTACTGTTGAAAATTTCAAAATTTTGTATTAGCTAAATGCAACATTGCATTAAAAATATAAAAATGCTTTAAATACAAATTTATTTAAGTTCAGGGAAATTATTACAATCTGAAGTATAAGTAAGTACCAAAATTTTCATTCTAGTTGCAATATTTATTTTGTAATCCTGCGCGTAAACTGTTATGCCAATTTTTTGTTCGAGAAATGTCTAACAGTTTCGAGCCCCCTATAAATACTAATTCTGTATCTTACAATTTTTTAAATACATGAAACGAAAGAACATACTTATACCTTTCATCCCAATTAAAATTGTGTTTTAAAATCATATACATTTTAAGACATTAAATGTTGAAAATGGTCTTTTTTCTTCCTTTTTTCCACTTTTTAGAGTCCCGAGACTCCTTAAATTAGTATGTTTTTAACAATTTGGCGTTTATTGCTTTTATACTGTTACTGGACATTACATTATACATATATATTATTAAAAGTTGTTAACTAGGCATAGAGTACGCCGCCCCTGTCCTTATGAATGTCCAAACTGGCTGTACATTTAAGGGTTAATATCTCGGCTAATTACCGATGATTTTTTTTCGAAAATCATTATCATCGATGCTTATATTCTTCTGCAACGATAGGTATATCAGCGATGCTCAACAATTTTTCTGAATGCCCGTAAATCGAAATTTGTGTATAACAGAAAAATGCTAATTACTCAAAAACTATGTGACCTAGGGTAATCGCTGTAATTTTCCGGCAAGGTTTATATTAACGTCTACTACCTTAATTTTTTCATAATTTTAGTTTCAGTAGATTCGGAATTAGATGGGTGGGGGGAACATATTTTTGCGCTACATTTTCAATAATATCTTTGAAAATATAATACCTAAAATTAAAAGGAATGTATTTTTGAGTTCAGCGTTATAAAAGCTTTCACAGGATACCCCACATGATATACATAGAAAAGATTTTTTTTTTCAAGTAGCATAATAAGCCCCTCTTCTTTTTTACTAAATATATTTATGAATGTTTATTAATCTGAAAATATGTGGGTCAGTGGTCTTTATTTCTTCCCCGAATTTGAACTTTCCACGTTCCATAGTTTACGAATAAAATGGCTGTGACAGACAGACAGACAGACAGACGGACAGACACGGGAGTGATCTTATAATGGTTCCGTTTTTACTTTTTAAGTACGGAACCCTAAAAACAAGGTGAACCCAACGACACTTCTAAATTAAATGCACGTTTTTTAAGGTTAGCATGAGAGAAATATTCATAGCGTGACCAACGGCCGGTTATGCTTCATTCACAATTTTTCATGTTATTTGAGATATTTTCTACATAAAAATTCATTTTCAGAAATTGCTGCCCATATCCGGTAATGTATGCGAATTCTTTCGTATAGCTCTCTCTATGCTATCTATAGAATTCATAAACACCACCTAATACAGTCAAAATTATATAAGCTTAAAAGTGCATGCCAAACTGGGAAACGCACTTCCAACAATTATCGATCTTAGTTAATCCTGTAACCGTTTTTGTGTGGCTCTATAAATGAATGATAAATACTATGTACTCCATAATCTATAAAAAACATGTTATAGTACACTTCAATGATTTCATTATTTTTGAAGTATTATAACGCCATTAAAATACACCGTAAAAGATTTTTACCTATTGATGATATTGTAATGGAAATATTTGGTATGCCCTGTAAACAAACTATAAATACTTACTCATTCTATACTCCTTAGAAAGCATTATGTTGGCCCTCTTAGAACTGAATATCAATATCCCTCTGTTTGAAATATCGTAACGTCAAATGAAATGCATCGTAATCGATTTTTCCCCATATACCATAATGTAATAGTATATGGGGAAAATCTTTTAAAATTTAGTAAATTAGTAAATTCTTTTAAAATTAGTAAATTCTTTTTGTGTGTCCTGTAAACGAACTATACATTCTACACACTACATTTTAAATACCGAGCATTCTATAGTAATCCTCAAAACTTCATGGCAATCGAAGTATGTTTTAAAGTATATTTGTATAATATACTTTTACATTCTATCATAGTCGTTCAAAAAATATTCGAACAGTCTATGGATTTATATGATTTTCGTTGTTGTAAAATAACATTTTCAGTAATATAAACCAACAACTAAAGAGAAAGCGGCAGAGTTACTACAATTTGCAGTGGACTTCCGATGTTTGACGAGTTTTTCCCTTTTTCCTATACTATTTACGTATTATTCATGAGAGAAAGATAGTTCGCCGAAAATGGTTGCCTACCCCCCCCCCCCCCTTCACGTTTACGTGTGGGCTTCTGTTTTTGATTCAAAATCACTTTAAACTCTACTGAAGAATTATTCAGCTGGTTCATTTACATGAAAGATTAGTGTATTATATAAATCCTGACAAAATTAAACAACATCGTTGAAAATGATCTTCTATTAAATTTTAGTAATGTTTTCAATTTATGTCTAAGATATCTTTATTAATAAAATTTTAAGCAATACAGATTCTTAAATACGCTATATTTTAAATGAAACTATATAAAAAGTGTATTAAAAATAAATATCTTCTTTGTAAATATTGGTTTTATAAGTTAGAAAATATCTATGGCAAAGTACACGAGATTTGAACTTGCCTCGACCTCCATCATAGGCGGAAAATAAAATATATTTGAAGTCAGTCATGTGCTTCAGAAATATACAAACTATAATGCATTTCTGAATGAGATTCTATTTCCCTCGTACGAATTGTCCTTTCTTAGTCGAATACGATTATTTCTATTTATCTGCATTGCATCTCTTTCACGTGAGTATACGTGAAGCAATGGGAATTTGTTTTGCGGAAGTAAAAAAGAACTACAAAAGTTGACCGATAGACAGCGCTGTACTCGCCATAAGATGCTAGTAAAAAGACGTGACATTCGCACTGCATATTACACTTGTGATACAGTGCGTGTCAATAGTTTAAGCACAATAACAATTTTAAAATAAAACTTAAGATGTTCACTTTATTTCAATATCTGTCTTGTATATGTTGATAATAGCAGTTTTAATACCATATTCAATAAAATTATCTTTTAGATTTTATTTCAAACCATGGAGTTTAAGAATAGAACAAAAATAACCGTGTCAAAAGTTTAAGCACAAAATCGTTTTTATGCAAATTTTACAAACTGATGTAAGCGGTTGCGCACGCAAACGATTTCTGGTTGTATAAGAAGCAGTCAGTTCTTGTTTTTGAATTACTACAAAATGCCTAACTCGAAAGAATTCTCAGACGGGAAGGTGATAATTATTTGGAGTATGAGAGCAAAACATAAGTCTGTTTCTGAAATTGCAAGTGCATTAAAAGGATCAAAACGAGGTATTCATCACGCTTTGGCTCGTGGTAATGATTTCAAACGAAAATTCCGTTCTGGAAGGCCACGAGTGACTACTTTGCGGGAAGACTGCCACTGCCGCATAAGAAACTTAGCTTCAACTGGTAATTACTCGCTTTCGCAAATAAAACATACAGTTGGGGAACAAATATCGAAAAAAATTGTTCATAGAAGAGTTTTGGAATCGGAATACATCAAAAATTGTAAAATGGCTCGGTTACCATGTCTGAAACGACACCATAAAGAAGCTAGATTACAGTGTGCCAAAGAGCATATGTCATTTGGTGATAAGTGGCTGAATGTCATATTCAATGATGAAAAAAATGGAACCTCGATGGCCCTGATGGGTTTAAGTATTATTGTCATGATCTCCGCAAAGAACATAGGGTATATTTAGCCGGCAACATGGTGGTGGTTGTGTAATGGTATGGGGGTTATTTCTTTCAATGGTCAGACATCTCTAGCATTCATCAGTGGTCGTGAAAATTCTGAAAACTATAAAGAGACACTTGCCAATCATTTGCTCCCTGTTGCCGAGATTTTGGGGGGAGAAAAATGGTTATTTCAACATGATGATGCTTCGATCCATACCTCAAACTCAACTTCAAAGTGGCTTAAGTCGAAAAAAGTATCTGTTTTGAAATGGCCGACAATTAGCTCTGATTTAAATCCTATAGAAAATATGTGGGGCATTCTCACTCATGTAGTTTATCCAAATGGAAAACAGTATTCTTCAGTTAAAGATTTGAAAGATGCCATTGAGAACGCATGTTTTAAAATTGAACCAGAAATAATACAGAACCTCATTTTATCGATGGGAAACCGTATATTTAAAGTAATTCAGCAGAATGAATCAATAATCAAGCATTAATTTTTTTATTCTTGTTCTACTAAAGACTAAAGAATTACTGTGCTTAAACTTTTGACACATTCATTTTTGTTCTTTTGATAAATTCTATTATTTGAGATAAATTTTAAAGCATAATTCTGTTAATTATCTTTTTAAAACTACAATTTGTAGGTCATGTGAAAAGGAAAGTAACTTTCAGCCAATAATAAAATTATATTTTGAAATTTTATGTTATGCTTAAACATTTGACACGTATTGTAAAAAGGCGGGGAACATTCAGTTCCTCTAATTCGGCTTCTGAGAAGGTAGTCATCACGCTATCATTAAAGGTTCAGGCTCTGCTTGTGAAGCTTTTTTTACAAGAACGATGACTATGCGGTAATTGAATTGAAGAAATTCCGAACATTAAGGCCCCACCAGTGGCCGAGAAGTTCTGCTCTCGAAGCTGGTAGACGGGAAGTGCTGGGTTCGAACCCAATCGCGCCCGTCGGCCTAATCGTTCGGAGTTTTCGTGGTTTTCTTCGAACCTTGGATTTCCAAGCATTAATACGGGTTAGGTTCCCTTAGAAAGACCCCCACGAAGGGCACCCCCCCCCTTAGGGCCTATATCCCTCGTGTTGATAATTGGCCGTCATAAACACAACCAACCAACCAACCGAACATTAAGAGGCTACTTCAGTCGTCTGAAAAGACACGCTCACTAATGCTAATCCCATGGAAGAAATTTTTAAAGGTATCTCGTTTGCATTTCAGTATTTTTAAGAAATTCTTTTTGCATTGGCTAGATAAGATCGATCTGTACAAAGAGCGTTTTTTTACTTTTTCGATTCTATTTACAGATATTTTTAATTAGGACACTTTCATTTTCGTAACCGGTTTCGAAAGTGAAAAAACTCTTGAGAAAAATCTGCAAACAATAGCAAAAAAAAAGGCAGATGTAGAGATCAATCTGAGCTATCCAATGCAAAAAAAATCATTTAAAAATATTAAAATTCAAACGAGATATCTTTAAAAAATTCTTCCATAGGATTAGCATTAGCGAGCGAATTTTTTCAGGTGACTGAAGTAGCCCTTTAAAGGGTTTAAGAAGCGACTCTTGGCCGATGACTGCATTTAGTCTGAAGAAGTTGATTGATAAATTCAAAGAGATTCGGGTTCACTTTCGTTTTTGCTATTTCCACGGTTTTTGCCCTAGAGACAATTAAAAACCGATATTTTCCTATCGGCTGTGGCACCACCTTGTCGTAGTGGATATGCTTTGAACAAATAGTGCCACAAAAGCATTTCACGTCTTTTAATTAGCATCTTATGACGAGTACAACGCCATCTATCGGTCAACTTTTGTACTTTTTTCTTTCACAAAACAAATTCCCATTGCTTCATACATACTCACATGAAATATCAGGTCATCTGACTAGTTGTCCTTTTTTACAGCCTTTTGAAAGTGAAACTTTAATTATAACCACCCTGTATTTAAAACACAAGCTTTTTTTCGTTATCTGCCTTGGGCTTTCAACTGAATCAATTTTAATAATTATTTTTTTACTTGACAGCTGTTCATTTTCAGATGAGCCTGCACTAGTTAGATTTTTAAATATCTTTATTTTTATACTTAATTTTTAATTTTAAAAGTTTTTAATGAAATTTCCTCAAAATTGTGGCAATCGAGTTCCTTCCATTATTACAGGGAAAAGTAAATAATGGGAATTACTACATCTTTACTGATGCCATTTTCTCGTTACAATTTTAATTTGAACAAAAAATGACGTCGTATTTTTAAAAAATATGCATTTTCACTCATTCCTTACTTTTTTTTCATTATTATTCCACTGATACCGAGTTTCAGACGTTAATCTCTGAGGTAGTCGAAATGTTTCATTGAGTGGAAATGACGTCATATATATAAGGGAACGATCATTTTCTTTAATAAAAAATATTTTACTACGAATGTGACTAAAAGACTGTTCTGGACTGTTCTAAAATTTCTCGACTTTTACACGCCGGTACTGAGATTAAAGCCTCAGATCATGAGTTCGAATGTTCACATGCAAACTTGCAGCTGGCAAACGTGACGTGAAGTTTGGAAATATATTTCTTAAAAACCTATTACACGTTAAAATATTTTTTAAATGATGAATATGAATATGAGAAGTACGCATGTAAATTTTGAAGCAGTGAAAATGACGTTACGTTTAGATTTCATTGAATAAAAAAATTATAATTGCGTCAAGATGACGTAATACACTGTAGATCACAGCCTCAGTTGATAACTCCATCATAATTATGTGTCTTGATTCGTGTTACTGATTACTTATAGGAACAAAATTTAATTTTTCGTGAATTTGAAAAGTTGCAGTTCATGGAAATAGCATTTGGTAACTTTGGTTTAAAATAATATTTGTTTTAAAAGTTAGACTAGACATCGTAAAAATGATTTTTTGTTGTAATTATTTCTATGGGTTTATTATAAATTCAATCTAACAATTCCTTCCTTTTTTAAATATTTTCTTTCGTTGAATTTCGACGGGTTCCACCCCGTAACATTAGAAGGAAATATGTTGCTTTCAAATTGTTTAATCTATACCAAAATGTCAACAAGAAGGATGCCATATCTGCAAAAATAGAATGCAAGCAAATTGATATTTCAATGAGTAAAAAAATTAAGTGTTGGAGGTACATTTTTTTTTTTATTATAATAGAAACGCGACTCTTGAAAAAGTTGATTCAACATTATAAAAATCATATTCAAAGTTGAAGTAGCACAGTTGAGGTTTATTCCAATAGAGCGAAAAATGTCCAAATCAGAACTCGAACTTGGATAACTTATTATTATTTTAATACCTATTGAGCTACCCGGACGGCACCTGGCTGAATTGGCGCCAGGTTGGAATAAACCTCAACTGTGCTATTCCAACCTTGAATATGATATATCCAGTGGGGAAAAAACTTTCCTTCTCTTCATTATAAAAATCAGTTTAAAAAAATTTAATTTGATTTAGTCTAGTTTACTTTCTGGTTCTTCAAACAAATGTCAAGAATCAAAATTAATAGCATTAAAATATTGCAACAAAACTTTTTAATTTAAATGACACACATCACAAAATTCCTGTGAAATTTCAAAAATGCTTTTTCCCTTTCCCTAATGTAGCTTTATTTTAAGTCTATTTGTTTTTATTGATTGTCAAGAAATTTCCAAATAAAATATCTCAGCTTGTGAGGTCTTTTGGAGCTCTTAATCAACTGTAAGCAAATCGGGGGTATCGGCAAGGGAGGGATTGCAAGCGATTAAGGGTGAGAGGAAAGACAAAGGAAGAGAAGAAAAATGCCGGGTCTCCCGAGCAATTTTAATCATCGTGTTCCTTTCCCCCTATTCCTGGTGAGATATTTTATTCGTTGTTCACGCAAAAGTCGCGTCAAACTGTGATGGGGATGACACTGTAATTACAATCCGGTGCTGGCACTTTTCACGGCTGCATGCCTACTAATTAAAAGTGCCTCTAATTACTCCAGGACGACTCTGTCTAGAAAATACTCCACAATGTTGAGACTCCTGATTAATACTGGAAACGGTCAGAAGCAGCAATCTAGTGCTTTGGCGATAAAAAAAAAAGTGCACAAGTTTCATGGCCCGATCACGCATAAAACTCCGTAGGGTGCATTAAACATTTGGAGGAATGCGTAGCATTGAAGGTGTTTCACAGCCCCCTTCCCCTCCTACTCACGACAACAAAGTGCTACAGACGGATTATTTTGGATTCGAGGCTAACTAGGTTAATTCTTGCGTCTGTAAAAGGCTTTTATCTGTTTTACCAGGAAAACATCCCGATGGGAGTAGATTGACATTATTCATTAGAGTGGCGTAATATACATCGTTCTTTAGAGAGAAGCCGAAAACACTTGCAGACAAATTAAAATCGCTTTGTTAAAAACACCTGTTTCATTTAATTACTGGGGATTTTAAATTAACCTATCTATAGATAGCTGCTTAGCCGAAAAGATAATAAAATATTCCTTTACTTTTTTAATCTTTTGGTGCATTGATTTTGCTTTATAATATGTTCTTTTGCATTTTTTATTTACAAAGACTTCTTTGTCTTTGTAAAACTTTGCGACAGGTTAATAAGGTTTTGCACACTAGAATCTGCAATCAGAAAAAAATGGATTAGTAATACTGTTTTCAAAAGTAGAAAGAGTTGAACATGTAAAAGAACATACAACCATAAATTCTTTGGACCGCGCAACACTCAAATCGTTTTTTTTTTTCCGGGTTTTTTTAGTTTTCTTCCTGAACAAGTTAATAGTGAGAATGGTGAATTCTGATTATGATACTGAGTTATTACCAGTTATTTTGTAATGCAATTCTGAGTTCTGAATAACGTTATTAAATAACTCGAGAGTTTGTATTTTATAAATATACAGGGTGATTCATAAATATCGAAACAATAGGCTATTTCCTTAAATATTGCCCCTAGCCCCATACTTCAAATTGCAAAGTTTCATAAAACAAGGTGCAAAATTTAATGACATAAGTTGCAACTCCATAGGGGGTCTATTTGAAAAAATACGAAAATTAAATTTTTATACGACCCCCATAGTGTAAAAATTCCAATCAAGAAAACTTTCCTTATCCACTCCTGAATTAAGCACAAAAAATTGCATCTTCATATCTGAAAAACTCGCAGAGTTATGGCCGTTTAAATAATTCATCAGGTTTTAAGGGATTAGACACAAATTGAAATGCATGCAATCGAAGAAACAATGTTAGTTTAAGAGTTCTAGGAAACATGTAAAAAATATATTTGTTGAGCTAGAATTTTGATTTTTTTTTTTTTTTTTTTTTTTGTGATGGTAAACCGTATAATTTGCAAACAAAATCACATCCTAATATTTCGCATAAAGTTTTTTAAAAATTGAAATGTTTAGTATTTTTTTAAGCGGATTTCATTTAAAATCTTTATAACTCGAAACATTATTCATCGGATATCAAATTTTTTTCATTTAATTAAAGAGGAAAGTATAATTTTAGTTTTTGTTTAAGGAATTTTTTTTATTTTAATTTTAAAAATATTAAAAATATTTGCTTAAAAATATGTAACTTATTTTTAAAAAAATTATATTTCCAAAAGTAATTTTTTTTTTCAATTTGCCGAAACAAAATTAATGTAAAATAATCAAAAGAGTCATGTTCCAAGTTTGCACCTTTTTAATTTACGATTAAAAAAGCATCATGCAGAAAAACGCATTTTTAAAAATTGCACGTGAAAAAGTCACTTCTTTCGGTAGCTTAAACTTCCGATTCAGTTTAACTTTTGCCGTTTCCACCACCTTTTTGTACAACTTAAATGTCCGTAAATAAATGTTTAATGTAGAATTTGAAACAATGCTTTCTCGAACATGCAGATTAAGAGTTTTTCATAATTTTAGCCCTTATAAATTCAGGCTTTTTATCTTCAGGCTTTTTATCGCACCGGCGAGGCCGATAAAAAAGTCTGTAAACTGGGGCCGGGCCAGACCCGGGATTCGCGACTTTTTTCTGAAGACTCGTCCAGGCCGGGCCGATCGTATTTTTTCATACCGAAGCTGGTGTTGGTGTGATTTATGACGGCCAATTATCTATACGAGGGATATGGGCCCGAACCCAGCATTACAGCAGAACCTCTCGGCCACTGGTTATACCGAACCGGGACTTGTTTCCTTATTCCTAGGTCTCCCCTGGGCGAAAATTTCAGTCCCGGTCTCGAGACAACACATATTAAAATCATTATCTCTGACTGACCTAACCCGTGCAAAAATAACTAAAATTTGGCTCAGCCCAAAAACCTTTACAAGAAATGCATATATTTTTAAATGGCCATTATTTTACAATAAAATTTTAAAATTCATATTTTTAAAGGACGGTAGATTTTAAGGCAAAAAAAAATTAAAATACAGTAAAACTAGTGAAAAAAATCTGCCTATGACTGAATACTTTCTTAAACGGAAAAATCTGTTGATCCATGGAAAATGAATATAATAATACCTGTGAAAAAATAGACTACATTTACAACTCCTAAGAAGGGAACTTGTCTATGACGCTTTTTTTTTTTCTTTCCCATGTGATTCCATTTTAAAAGATTTTACTTTATAGCATTTTTCATCATCTCTAACACATGGAATATGGATTAACGTTATTAAAGGAAAAGTGAATCATTTACATATAAATAGAGATTCATTAATAAAACAAATAATCACAGCTTTTGGCACTTCTTTAAAAATAATAATTATAAACATGAAAAAAGAAAAGATATAATAAGTATTTTTGGTCAGAACTCCTCCATACGAAACAACATTTAACCATATCAATGTAAAAAAATATGTAGAAATTCAGTCAGGTCGGTTGGGCCAGGCTACGATTTGAACTTTTCGGGACCGGACCTAGATATTTCGACCCGTGCTGACCTCTAGTGCAGACAACCAGCATACTTTGAAAATAAGTTTAGCGTAAAATCTATACGTTGCCTATTTTATGTCCAAAGGAGAGGCACTGTCTTATATCGACTTTTAATAATGTACAATTTGTGGCTGATCCCTATCTTGCATTCAAAATGAGTCAAAAACTCGTCGCTCAGAGGCATGGATAAATGGTGTAAGTCACGAATTTTGGATTTTGATATTTCTGCGAATTTTAAAGATATCGAGACGAATTTTTTTGTGTTTAATTCAGGAATATATAAGGAAAAATTTCCTAATTGGGAATTTTGCTTTACGGGGACCGTATAAAAATTTAATTTTTGTATTTTCTCATATAGACCCCCCATGAAGTTTAAACTTATCTCATCAAATTCTGCACCTCTTTTTATGAAACTTTTCAATTGGAAGTATGTGCCTAGGGGCAATATTTAAGAAGATAGCCTATTGTTTCGATATTTATGAATCACCCTGTAGGATTCACAGGTACCATAGAATGTAATTTTGTGAGCTTCAGTGCAAAATTCAAGACGTTTCGCGCTTTTATTGAATGAGATAACAAGAAAACAGCACTCCACCCCCCTCAAAGTAACAAATAAAATTAATCATTTTGTAAAGTTAAAATAACAATCTATTTCTCTCATTTATTAATTACACTGGATTCAGTTGGATCTCAAATATTTTTCATTGAGATATGTTAGAAAATATGAAATTGCTCATTTTGCTGTAACATTTTCAAAAATACTTAAAAACGCTTACATTCAAAACCTTTTGATACAACTTTCCTGAAACGCATTCCATCATAAATTAGTAAAAAGTATTGCCAGAAAGATTAATTTTCAGTGCATCGTTTTGAACATTGAAGATAATCAATTTTCAAAATATTCAACATCCAGGTATGAGCTGAAATAAACTGTGATGCCTTTACTTAACGCAATAAAGGAGAGCTAAACATATTTTAAGGATATTGGCGTAGAATTTTTTTCCAGGTTTTGACCGACATTTTGGGAAATTCCGCAGTATGCACTGCCAAATAAGGCTTAGGAAGTCTATATCTATTTCCTATCTATCCAAACTAATTTTTTCAAAAGTAAAAAAGTACATATTGGAAACCATAGATCATTGGAGCACATTACTTTGACTGGAAGTCATCCCCATGAAATAAATTAACATTGTTGGTTACAGTAGGGGAAAGTGTTGTACTTTGAACATATATGTACCTTGGATCTACATAGTTTTTAGATCTATCTATTGGATTTGTATAGAACTAATCAACGTAGTTTTGAGATATATTACAAGATATCACTTTGCAGTTGGTCACTTTAATATAATCAGTGCATGTTGCAGACGATTGTTAAATAAATGATCTCATCGTCAAAAAGTAAATTTTTTAAAGTTACAACTTTTCATTATATCTCGTTATCAACAACTATTTACTTTAAATTCAAAGTTATACATAAAAGAGTATTATATATATATATATATATATATATATATATAACATTTAATTAAAAACAAAAATATATAGGGGAGGTAGGGGAGGTATGATACACTTTTCTTTTACTAATTTTTTATAACCCTTAGAAAGCTATTTATAAACAAATTTTTCGTGTTTTCTTATAAAGTGACCTTTTATTCATTTATTAAAAATATTGTGAATTTAAAAAATAGTCATTCAAAAAATATATCCCAATTATTTTGAATGGTTACTACTGTATCAAATCTCCCCATTACTGGGGAGGATTGATACACTAGCAAGGGGGGTTTGATACATTGTTATGTAAATTGAAAAAAAAAATGCAGACAATTCAATTTATGCGTCATACAATTTTTTATGATAAATCTTGAAATATTTAAGTAAAATTTGAAACGAGATGACATTGACATATTTTTGTTTCAGAAATGTTTTTTACAAAAATATTTAAACTACTGCTATTATTTAAACAATCCTATTAACACACTTTTTAGAAAATAAATAATGAAAAAAACCCCTAGAAATCTAGCTGCAAAGAAAAATGAAGTGAACATTGCTGATTTGCAAACAATTTAACATAAATTTAGCACATTTAAGATTCCTTTAACCCTTTGAGGGGCAAAGCATTTTCAATGCTAAAGTGTTGAATAAATGAATGGCACCGGAATGTACCAACAAATTTAATTAGAAATAAGAAAAGGGATATATTTCGCTTTCATACTAAATGGAAAATATTTTACCAAAATACTGGTGTCAATGTGGCGTTTGGGAATTAAAATTAAGTGGTTTCATAAACATACAACCACCCCAGAAATGGTTAAAAGAAAAACTAATAACTCTATCATTTTGATAAGTAAATTCGGGTAGATTTAACGTTTTTTTTTCAATTTGCCCTTCGTAAATTATAGAAAGATTTTCCCTTTCAGGCCATTTAAACTTTTTCCCTTCTACATGACGAGTAAAGCGAACTAACCATCTATCATCGCACTGCTTTTCTATGTAACCTATATAATGTCTATGAATAGTCTCTTTGTTCTTCCTTACCAATTTCAGTAGCTCTTGCTGTAAAACAATATTGAGTATTACAGTCCTATATTAGTTTGCAAACTTAAAAAAACTATTAAATTTCAAATATACAAGTGTATCATTTCTCCCCAGTACTAATGTATCATTTCTCCCTCTTATGCCTTATTGGATTTTCAATCACTGTGTAGAAATGCAGTTTCAAAATGGTAATCTACTTTCTAGTAAAACTAATCCGAACAATGTGTTTTATAAATAAAAAAAATTACAAGATATTATCTTCACAATAATAAGAGTTATGAAAGAAAATCAGTCAATGAAAAAATTTACATTGACATTCCAAAAATCTTCAAAATTAAAAGAAAAGAAAAGTTGTCAGTTCTTCACTGATTAGTCCAGCTAATGATGGCTTCAGCAAATAAAAGAAGACTTCACATGTGTTAGAATGGCTGTTAATGCCATTTGTTGAGAAAAATTGTCAATGTATCAACCCTCCCTATGTATCAAACCTCCCCTACAAAATCAGACGTTTCGCTGTGCAACGCACAGCCTCATCAGTACACATATCAGCAACAACAGAATATCGAAACATGTCCTGGACACAGTCAAAGTCAAAGTTAAAGTTACTCTTTTAAAAACACAAAATATTCCATGAGGAACGTACCAGATTCATTGAGCGTGTAAGGGTATAGTCTAGTAAACCAGTTTTCCACGAACAATCTATAAAGATAAGTGTTCCAATTACTTTTCAAAATCGATGAATTTTTGAAGGCTGGGGTGTGGTGTGATCGGTTTCAAAAGCATGCTGTACTAATTTAGAGTTTAATCTTCCATTTTTAAAGGCGCCGACATTCTCTTTAAGTCTGATATCCATCGATCTGCTAGTTTCACCTATATATACGTTGTTACAGTCGCTACATGGAATCATGTAAACAACACCGGTTAATTTTGTTACGTCATCTTTATGTTTGTGGCTATTTAAAAAAGAACTTAATTTATTTACTGTTTTAAAAGAAACCCCTATGTTAAAAGAATTAAAAACAGATGAAACTTTTTCCGAAACAGTATCGTAATATGGTAAAGAAACAAAAATATCAGGTTTAAACCTTTGAAAAGGAGGAGGGTGAGGTTGAATTTATAAACTCCAAAGTTTTCTTGAAAATATTTTTAATTAGATTTTTTGGATAACCGTTATTCTTAAGATCTTCGTATATTTTATTTCTTTCAATTTCAAGGATTTCATTAGTAGAGTAATGACGCTCAGAAGGGTAATCCCGTTCACCCAATATCTCTAAACAGATTAGAATTGAAAACGTGCAATTGGTACCGGCACCTAGCTAACTTCATCGTAAGTTTCCAGTAAGAATATAGTGACCGTCGGAAGGAAAGTATTTTTGTGTCCTCACATTATTAGTTTGCAATTGTTTTATTATAAAATTCTACAACATATAAATTAAAGGTAAGTATAAACTCTTATTTTCAAATATTAAATTACTCATTATGTCTACAAAATATATACATTTAGCTATACTTTCATGCTTTTATTTATTTTTGTAGTGCGTTGTTACTCCAATTATAATGCATTAAAACCCAACATGGCGATAGCGAGTAATGGCGCTCGCGTGGAATTCCAAAAGAAGTGTTGACAGTGAGCAACCTTTTTAAAATTCAAATTTATTGATTAACACCATTTTTTTGAAATGGTATAATTCCCCTGTTTTCGCCTTAATTAATATGTCATTAAACAAGGAGAATTTTACGATTTCAAAAAAAGTGGTGAAAATCAAAAAACCTAAATTTAAAGAAAGTAGCCCACTATATGTCTAACACAATATGTCTGCGCAATATGTGTAAAGTGGTCGCAAAATGTCTGCAGTCGTGTGAACCGCCTACACAACTACATATCCCAGCAAAGAGGAAATTGCTGGCCAGCAGCAAGATAGGTGCTGGCAATGATGGAAAAGTGCTGGCTGGTGGTCTACCACTGCATGACCACTGCTGGACAGCTTCAGTCAACTTTGCGGTTGGAAACCATCAGATAAAATTCTGGTAGGCATCCATTTTATCTCATGCGCTGGCCCACCACTACATGGAAGTGCACGAACTTTTGCAGTATTATTGCTGGGAACCCTTACGCTAGGTGGCGCTGCGAATATGGAAGACATTGAGTATTTCAACACAGATCTGAAATGAATATCTTAACACAATTTAAGCTGTGAAGCTATTTTTTTTTTTTTTTTTTTTTTTTTTTTGAAACTGTAAAAAGTATAGCACCACTGCCACCAATAAAATAAATAAGTAAATGAATAAATAAATAAATTCTTTATTTCAACGCACTTTTTTTTCTCCTTAAATCTGGTTTTACTAGGTTACAAAGGATTTCGGTTTTCATAATTTATGCAGTTCAGAATCAATAATAGAAAAAAGCGTATAAAATACATAGGATTTCCATACAATAGAATAATTTCTATACTAGTTTAATGATTGGGAACGTAAATCACAAAAGCCCACATGCAGTTCAAATATTTCTATAGACATTTCTATTACTATAAACACTTCTGAAGATGTTTCTATAGCTCTTGGTGAAACTAGCTTATAGAAAAAAGAGCCATAATTATATAATACTTTGTTTTTTTATAGAATTCTATAAGAAATTTTTGTAAGGGAAAGTGTTGGGCCAGCAAAGGAATAGCAGTGGGATAGCATGAGATGACATGAGATGGGCTAAGTTCGGGAAAATTCGATTAATGGGTCATTTTTGGGTCACAGTGGGTCAAGCTAATTGTATCTAAAAAACGAATCAAACTATTTTGACAAAATTTCGTATTATACCGTTTCTGGGCATGAGAAGACCATTGGACTAAGTCACATATTCGAGAAAATTCAATTACTGGGTCATTTTTGGTCTCTATGGCTCAGGGTCAAGCTAATTGTAACTAAAACAGCAAAAATGATTAAGTAGGAATAATATATCGCGATAAACACAAAGCTAACTTTGACCAAGCTTGGTTCGGTCATTCCTGCTAGTATTCTGTTAAAAAGCCAACAAATGAAAATGTTATTTCACGAAAGTTTCTTCTTGTATCATTAATGGGAGGAATACAAAACTCAACTGTATATTTACACCACTTGTGTACAGAAAATATGCTTAAATGATGCCAATGGTGAAGAAGAGATTATTGTTGTGTCCATGAACCGTTTTAATAGCATTAATGTTGTACCTTGAACCTAGCAATAGTGTTGTACCTTAAACAGGTCCAAAGTACAACACAATTGCATATATTCTATTAAAAGGCCAACAAATGAAAATGTTATTTCACGAAAGTTTCTTCTTGTATCATTAATGGAAGGAATCCAACACTGAACTCTATATGTGCACCACTTGTGTACAGAAAATATGCATAAATTATGCCAATGGCAAAGAAGAGATTATTGTTGTACCCATGAAACGTTTTAATAGCATTAAAATATAATTCATACTTGAGGAAAATATGTTATTCAATCATTTGCAAACAAATCATTAGCATTTTACCAGAACCTAGTCTTATTATCAGAGACAGAATAATTCTTTATGTATTTCCTGATATATTATCAGTTTTTGGAAAATAATCTTAGCTTTTTAGGCAATTGGTTTTTTTTTTTTTTTTTTTTTTTTTTTTTTTTTTACTGTTAATTAATTTAGCATCGTGATAAAACAAACATGTATAAAAATGTAAAAAATGCAATAAAGCTGTTAAAATGCAATTGATATTTATTGTGGGTGGAATTGCCCCCCCCCCCTTTCCCCTCTAATTACACCTTCTCTTTTATATTAATTTTAAAAAACTTTAAATAAGTGTTTGTGACAAAACTGTTATTAAATATACTTTTAAAATTTATTTCAAATACTACGTCATAAAATGTTTCGTCAATTTTATTTTAATTTTTTATAGAAAATGATGCATGGTCCATGGTACAACATGCCCAGGACCAAGGTACAACATGGGTGTTGCACCTTCGTTCTAAAATTAATATTATTTTTAAATAAAAGAAAAACTATAACAGTCCTAAAATTAGAGTTCAAGAAAATTATGAAGAAAGCAGAACATGATAAATAATTAGAAAATATCTTTATATTTCATTATTTACATATTTCAATTAAATTAAAAATTAAAATGTCAAAATAGAACCGAGGTACATGGCCTTCCCCTATTATAATATACAGTGTTCTTTAGAGAGAAGCCAAGAAATACTTGCACAGAAATTAAAATCGCGTGATTAAACACACGCGTTTAATTTAATTTTTAACATTTTAATTTAGTCTCTCTATTGATATTTATATAGCTAAAAATATAACTCTTTAGTTCTTCACGCTTCTGACGCCTGACGCTCTTTTGCGTGCGTAGAAATTTTGGTTTTAAAATGGGTGTAGTTAACGTATTACAGATTACGCGTTTGAATTTGCAACAACTTCTCAAATTTTACAAAGACTTGTCTCCTTTAAATGAAGCTTGAAAAGCCATTCATTCAAGGTTTTAAAGATCATAAATTTAAAGATGGATCTATACATGTTTTGTGAATAGCACTGTACATATTACGTATGCTATTTAAAACTAAGTTTCCAATGCAATTTTTTTCCTATTTTCATTGGCTATTCCTCCGATGATTTTTTTTTTATTATTATTTTACGCAGGCATTTGTCCACTTGATGTATCGTTTTCTTTATTAACTAAATTTCACCCTCATAAACAATATATACACATTTAATATTTTCAAATTTCATTTAAGTCAAGCTTTTCAAGTTTAATATTTTATAATTCTTTACAAGTTAATCAGTTATGATGTTCAAATCCTAAAGTACAACTTTCAACTCCTCTTAATCCATGCAAATCACCAATAAAATTTTAACTTCAGATTCCCATTTTTCCTTTCAAAGAAATTTCTCTCCGTAAAGAAACACAAAGTTTTCAAAAAGTCTTTATCATAATAAGCAAAATTCATTGTAAAAGGCTCCATAACGGTACTTTAACTTATAAACAATCAAAAAAAATTTCTGGCAATGAGTTACATCTCTCGAATGAATTATTCATGCAACTCATCACAAAATAGTTTTATTCGAGTTGTTAAAAAATGAAGATTCTCTCGGGGAATACTTGAAAGCCATGAGAGAATTAACATATTGTTATTTGGGGAAATCTGATACGCAGTTTAGAATTACAATAATTTTATCGGTGAAAAATAAGATTTTTTTCCTTGTCTTGAATCATCCTCTTATCGCTCAAAATTGCATTCAAACGGTTTTGTTGGACTTCGTAAAAAGATTTCTCATATTTAAGGTGATAAGAGGTTTCGAAATTTTTCGACAGATACGTTTCTGCTTTCTGTTTGTGAAGAGTAACTTCAGTTTAAAAAATAAAAAAAAATACTACTTCCATGTGTAGAGTTATTAAAATGTTTGTAAGTATTTGCCTATTCATTCCGGCAAAAACTTTCGAAAAAGTGATTGATGTTAAAAGTTTTATGTAGCCAGTTTTATTAAAGTTTCATCCTGGAAATATATCTTATGGCGCAAGTACTTATGAATTGATTCAAAAACGCTAAATGAATTGAACCACTAATAACGCTGCTTTATTGTTGAAATTAGACTGTGAGAAGTCTAGGATAAGAGTTAGAAATTAAAATTAAAGAGTTTTACATATAAAGGAATTAGAACGAATGTAATAGTTGATTTTTTTTTTAAATGAGTCGTTTCATAGTCGTACCATTTGAATTTTTTAACTTTAAATTTTTCATTTCAGAAAACTTTTATACTTCATTTATTTCATCAAATGCTTTTTCACCGTTTTTTAAATCTAAATGATTAAATTATAATCGTCACATATGAGAGTATTTTTTAACTCAGTGTCTCCTTTTATAATAATCAGAAGTGATTAACATTAGTATTTGTCATTTTCACAAAGAAATTATTTATAAAAACTTAAAATCTGTATTAAGTTTCCCTTAGCTGAGTCACTTTGCATATACCAGCTAAAAGCTAACTTCCATGTTTCATCTAGGTTATAAATGCCTTTTCCCTTTATGAGCTATCTTAAAAATTAAATTATTAAATTTTTAGTGAGGTATTTTTTAAATTACAAACCTCATTATTTTATTTTATTTATCTAGAAAAAAGCTAACTTCTGAACTGCTCAAAATTTATAATAATGTGCTCTTTTGCTGCCCATATAATTTCCTAAAGTACAGCTATATTTATTTCACTACTAAAATTATTTGTTTTTGGATTTAGTTTCCTTTAGCTGAAATTAATTTCCCATCTCAAAATATTTTCCATATGAATAACTTCTTGTAAATAGTATAATTTGATTAAAACGGGTATTTAAATATAAAACTTGTTAATGGAGAAACGATTTTTGCGAGTTATTGAATTTGTAAAAGACAGAATCCAGTGTGGTTGTGAAGCTGAAAATAACTAGTAGCCAGTCGTCAGTAGGCGATTAAACTTTAACCCTTAAATACCTGATTTTTCAAAAATCATTGTAATAATGTTTTTCGGCTTTCATTTTTAAAATAAATCATAGGAAAAATACTTTTAAAAAAAAGTATGGTTTACGGCTAAAAAACAGTTTGTTACTAATCGGCAATACTGGTGTTTAATTGAAAAAATAATTTGCCTTGATAAAATTCTGTAATATTAAACACACAAGAATTTTAGGAACTATAATAAGAAATAAATTTCACTTGCTCACTGCAGGTCAAAATAGGGTATTTCGCAAGCTGCCAAACAAAACAAAAAGAACAAGTAGCAACGATTGAAAAAAATAAATCTATCTTTATTCTTAAACAGCACAAGTGTTGCCATCTACATGTTGAAAATAGGTTTAATAATTTTTTTCAGAATGTATTTTATTGGCAACATTAAGCATTATAGCTTCAATATTATTCTAATAGTATTTTAGAGCCTAAATTGTGTATGTTGCCGAAAAGCAACACCAGGCATTTAAGGATTAAAATATGGCGATTAAATAATTTTATGGACCGGCCAAATGATTTTCATTTATTTATTTATTTTTCAAAATAAAAACTTTTCTTTATTGTTAGGTTTGAGTACAGGACAATTTTTACTAACTGCGATATGCTGCTTTTTAGGTGCGTTCGTAATTATGTAAATACGTAACACATATAGTCGTCGTCTAGTCTGACCGTCTGCCTGCATATAGCAGCTCAAAAACTACCCAACCGAATGTTTGAAATTTAATTTATAAAATCGTTGAAGAATTTTGTCGAGTCATTTCAAATTTAAGGAAAATCGAATAAAAACTTAAAAAGATATTAACAAAAGTTTTCTTCATTCTATTAAATCCCATCAAACGTAATTAATTCAATGATATCCCATGATATGTAATGATTCTAGGTTGCCATGATCTACTTGGCAGTGACTACTAGACAAAAATTCTTATTTTCAATTTTATGTAATTGGTTAAATGCATTTAAGCTATTCAGAGATAAATAATAAAAACATTTTCATTTCTTATTTTAGCTCAATCATATTAAAATTGTGTTGATACAGGATACATTACTTTTACATTATTTATTTCAAAAATATCTTCATATCGGTAAGGTCTGACGAATATATTTTATTGCATACTTATTATTACAGATTTTTTTTTTTATAGGAAGCAAATTATTTGTTAAATACAGTAAGAGCATTTTGGTTCATTATTTTAACCCTGAAACACTCAATATTTTTATTATTAAGGATACTTTTATTTCAAATCATTTATTCCGAAAAATTGTTCAGTCCAAAAAATTTACAATAATCTCAAAATTTCCAACCACAGAGAAAACAAGAAAGAAGTTATTTACATTTGCCCTTAATTTCCTAAAGGTTAGACGAAATTACATCATATGTAAAAAATTTTGTTTTTTGTATTTTCATTCTGTTCTGTGTTCAAGCATTTCAGATTAATTTAAATATTTTTCATATAACTCCTTTAAAATATAAATTTTTAATTGGATTCAAACAGATAATTAAATATTTATATCAAACACATTAATTTAGGAAATAGTTTTGTGAGTGCGTAGTAGGTTAAACGCGCCTACCGATGCCCTTAAATTGTCCAGGTTTCCAGAAATTCAACATCAACAAATAATAATAATAATAATAAGCGACATGATTCTTCGAAATGAATCATGTGAATAAAACAAATTCCACATCTCT
The DNA here is from genome assembly GCA_963932465.1 of Maratus speciosus. NCBI lineage: Eukaryota > Metazoa > Arthropoda > Arachnida > Araneae > Salticidae > Maratus > Maratus speciosus. Next base: position 407,012,685 of record OZ010796.1, read on the forward strand.
TTTCGAAAACTTAAAAAAAAATTTTGCTCTGTTATAAAAGAGCATTCGGTGGAAAAGTGCAAATAAATGTAAGTGTAAAAAATAAATAGAGTTTTTGTCTTTATTCATATATGGGCAATTTCATATGTGACAGAATAACATTTTGAGTTGTAGAATTAAAGTTAAAGCAAATACTCTGAAGCTGTTTTTAAACAAAAATTTATTTTTCAGTTCGCAAACGACTGTTATTGATTAAAATATTAAAAAATATATATAAAACATTTTTTTTACATATTTTATTCTTTCATTTTGAGTAATTTCTTATTGTGTGACGTTATGACATTTTTGTAAACATGACTCTGATCTGTTACTTAAAACTGGAAACTTTTGTGAATTAGGAAAAAATTCAGTTTTTAAACTAATACGTATCTTAAATATGATGTATAAGCAGTACAAAATTATAATTTATAGCAACTTCTCTGTACTAGGGATGAAGTTATTAACTGTCATTTGACGTGACGGAATGACTGAAAGTTTCTTAAACATCTATTTTAAAAAAATTGACTAAACTAATAAATTTCATAATTGTTTTATTATCCAGAATGATAGTAAAAAATTACATTACATAACTATTCACATTTGATAGCTTTTTCAAATACATATCGAGCAGGATTACCTACTATTTGAAATGTCGGCTGAATACATAGAGGTGCCAAATCTGTTTTATCAACTATACATTTATCTTCTTTCTCTGAAAATGTAAATACAAGTCCTTTGCTGTCCTGTTTCCTCAAGTTCAGCACTTCAATTTATGAATTGCTTTCTGCAACAGTTATTTGTGCAAGGTATTGTCGTTTACTTCTTTTCCCATAATATGTGGCCAAGCAAAATGCGCCTACAGCATAATCTTTATTACAGACTACTATTTCTGACTGAATATAGTCCCCTTTTTTGAAATCATATATCTGGATTTCATTTGAATTTGAAAATAATTTGATTTTTACTGAATATTTATTCAGAAAACTTAGATGGTGCATATCTCTTGTGCCTGAAATTGCTGCCGTAACAAGTGACCAGCGGACTTCGTTTCCTTTTGCTTTAGCTTTAATATTCTGGCTGGGTAAGTACAATACCTTGATTACTTGCTATTTTGATTTAATGAAATCATAAAATTCTTCTTCAGTTTGAATATTTGGGAGCAGTTTCTGCGAGTAGTAATCTTCTACATTGGCGTTTCAATTGGCCACCTATGCCATCAAACGCTCCTTTGCCATGACCACTTGAAAAGAAATTCCATTCTAGTTTTTCTAAAGAAAATTCTTCATGCAAAAAATCTTACTGTTTACGAAACACTATTTTGTCATTCCGTAACAGGAAAATTGTCATTTTGTCACACTAGTTATTGTGAAATCATTATATTATTAATAAAAACTAAACATATTACATGAATAGCCTTTATATATTTGCTTTAAATTCAAAAACTTCTATAATTTGGTTGTCAAATTTGTTTGTTATATAAAAAAATATGCAGAAAAACGTGTGACGGAATGACACAACACAAGACTTTATTTTGCATGCATTATTATCAAGAATGTGGCTTTAAAGCTATTGTAAACCATTAAATATTATACTACATGCATTCATTTATTAAAATAATGCAAAATAAGCAACAATTATCTTCTTTTTCTAAGTGTTTTTTAAGAATACTATTTGTACACAACTGCAAGCATTTTACTTTTCAGCCATGTTGTTTATTTAGACCGTTTCCAGTTACAAATAAAATAAAAGTTTTGAATCTAAAGCATTAATTTGAAAACTTGGAATATATTTCAATATATTTTTTAACTTAATTTACAAAAATTATTTAAAAAAAATTGACACTTGTATGGAATTGCCATATATAAAGAATGGATAATTAGCAAATTCAGAAAAAATATTTTTAAAAATCCTTACTATAAATTCCAAATTTGTTTTAACGTTAACATTTAAAAAACAAATGTTCTTTTTTTATGGGCATGGGGGATATTTAATATCTGGATCTTTGGGGTAGATAATTTAATTTGGAGTAGATAATTTAAATTTTGCGCCCAGGTCTTTTTACCTTATATCTTGTCGCGACCATTTTAGTTAAGCAAATTTTCACTTATTATTTTAGCTTAAAACTGCAAAAAAAGAAAAAAAAGATTCAACATACTTTTTTTTCATAACATTTATTCCCAAAAATTGTTCATTCCAAGAATGTCTAACGAATCTCTAAATTTCCCCTCACAGGCATATACTGCTACTAAGAAATGCCATTGGCATTCTTTATACTCGATCATTTTATTTTCGGAAATTGCCAACTATCTGGCAGCGTTTTGCACTGCCCTCTGAGGACTTATTCACTTTCATAACTTGAGGTGAAATCAACAGGGCGAGAAAATAAAATAAACACAAGAGAGAGCTGATACTATTACGTTGTCTTTAAAAATATGTCGTTTTTACGTGATAAGCCGTGTATTGATAGCTCTTAAGTTCCTTGAGCGTTTTCTCTTACTTCTGAATTTGTTACATTGTTTTTATTACAAACCATTCTATCTCGTTTTGAAAAGTGAATAAACTGGTGATCGTGTTTCATTTGGCGTAAAAGTATTTTGAGTAGGCTTTTAATTTTTTGAAGCGCTCAATGTTTCAATCGTTACAATGAATTTATGTGTATAATATTAAATTATAAATTGTACAAATGTTTTATAAGTAAAACAGAGCAAAATAAAGTATTTATTAAGGCGTATTTTACATAAAACAAAATATATTTCGAAATAAAATTAGGATAAAAATTATTTCGTTTAATATGCAAGTTTTGTTTTAATTATTATTTTTTGTTAAATTTATGCACATGCATTTGCATTTTCTTACTGTTAGTAATTTGCTTAAAACTATTCATTTTTATCCCACAGAGTAATAAAATTATGTTAAATGACAATAATGACTACAAATTTACTAAGTTACTGCAAAAATAAAATCTTAAATAAAAGGAAATAAGTTATCAGGCATTTGGATTAACATGAAAATAATTTATTCTATACAGTTTCAAAAAAATATCCAATTTCAAATAATATAACATAATCACAATATGATCACAATAAACTGATTTTTTAATTCACAAACATTTTATCAAATGGGTGCAGAAACCAAATAATAATATAATAACGATACATTATTTGATGAAATTAAAATTCTGTATTGCACTTTTTAAAATTTTAGACAGTTTTAAGTACAGTAGGAATTATTGCAAAATCTCAGGAACTGTAACTCTGTTATAAACACAGGTTTCATACGATGATTAAATTCACTAACTTGACGAAATCGATGATTGAAATCACTATTTCTGAATAGTAATATTTCCCTTATTTAATGTCAGAATACGAATTCTGCGATTAAAAAATTGGCGATTGGGAAATAGTGACACTGAAATTAAAAGACCGTGCGATCCATATAAAAGTTTTAAGTAGCACTCTATGTATAATTTTATAACAATTTTTTGCCAATAATTTTTTTTTTTTTACAAAATATAAATTTGCAGTCAATTTATCAATAGGTTTTTCTTTATCACATTCACAACTTGAGTTTGAATCAACGAAAAGGGAAATAGAATAAATACAACAAAGAGCTGATGCCATTCAGTCGTCTTAAAAAGTTGTTATTTTAATGTAGTCGTGCGCTAATAGTTTAAAAGTTCATTGAGCGTTTTTCTTATTTACCTCCTGAATAGTTATAATGTTTGTATTGCAGTATGCTTTTAATTTTTTAAGCGCTCAGTGATTCATATAATAAGTGCATTTATTTATTTATTTATTTATTTATTTATTTGCTAATATTTTAGATTCAATATTACAAATTGTTATTCACTATCAATTTGAGAAACTTATTAAAGACGTTACTGTTTATATATGAATAAAGTCTTTTAAATCTTTTTATTATGTGCAGTCATAATATACTCTTTTAATTATAAAAGTTACAATTCTCAATTTTAAGGAAATTGTTTGGCATCATCTGCTTAGCTGACTTCCTATCATCATATACATCTAGAAATCAGATTTAATTTAGCCAAATTATTCTGTCATTGCTATATTTCATAAATGTTTTATCCAAGTGTGAGTTATTTTATTTATTAGTAATATCAATGTTGTAGTCTTTAAATTAAATCCATTTAAAATTGAATTTACACATGAGGACGAAACCAATAAAGTTAATTTGCGTGTGGTATATCGTTAAATATAATTTTAAAAGTTAAGTGATAGGATACTTACATTATTTAGTTACAAGTCCGATTTTGGTGTTTATGAAACATTTAAACGCAATCATTTATTTCCTGTTTTTTCTATTCTAAGCAATTGCACGAAACCAATAAAGCACACCAGCGTATAGTCAGTAATCATAATTTCAAAACTTAAACAATAGAATGCTTACATTATTTAGTAACAAATCCCTTTTTGATGCTTTTCTTACATATAGAAGCAATCATTTGTTTCCTACTTGCTCTGTTCTAAAGAATTCCTACTGTTTGTTTATTAATTCCCTTAGTGATATTGCCTCGTGGGGGTAAAGTTTGATGCAATCCATTTCTTACCATCTACGAACAATATACTTTGAAAATGAGCATTTTCCTCACGCCTCCTATTGTGCTCGCAAGTGACGTCACTTAACGGATTAATTGTCTGGCATACCTTCCTGAAACTTTGTTTCTACTTCGAGAAGTATCCACTTGTAGAAATTACGGAGGCATTTCATAAGGAACAGACACAGATAAATTAATATTCATGGGCTGCCCCCACAAAGCAAGTTTTATTTGACTAATGAGTTATGTAATTGAGAAGACAACGTAAACCTAGCTCATTTAAATGGCATGCAAGCTTCTATGCAAACTGTTCATTTTAATTGCATGCTCTCTGCTGGCCATCTACATGCATAATCTTTTCTCTCTAGCATTACTGAATTACGTCAGCAAATTTTTCAATCAGGAAATTGTGCGCATTTTTAACGCTTCCTAAACTGAGACTTAATAGTGCTCGTCGAGAGAGAGCCAGCGTCACTAGCACTTTTAAACGGCAACTATTCTTCTAATTAAACAGGATTAGAATCACCTCATGACATTTCATCTGAAAATCTGATAGTCATTGCTCTGTTCTGAGTTATTCCGGTAATTACACACAAATGAAGATTCATCTCTAATTTATTTACCGGGAGAAAAAAGGCTTTCATTTTAAATTCAGCTTTTTAAAACGTTCGATGCATACTTACCGCAGTAAGTTTCATTAACAACTCTCCTGATAATTTGTCTATTTCCGCGTTTTCTTGTATTTCTAGAAAAATGTAATTAAACAGTAGAGGAATCAAAAGCTGCAATTTGTAATATGTATTGAAGATTAAGAGATATATAATTGAATGTTCATATCGGAAAACTAATATGAAATTCCTTATGCTTTAGAATGAAAACACATTGTAAATATGCTTAAATGTTAAATGCAGATAAGGTGTTTATCTTAGTCAAATATATATAATACGTTAAAATGCTTATTATTGAATGAAAATTTTTTAATAATTAGTTCCACTTTATAAGGCGTTAGTTCACTTAGAGGTATATTTTATTGTCAATAGACAACTATATGACATTTTCCTAGGCGTTTTCCAAAGTACATCTTAATTTTAATGATATTATAAAGACTCGTTCTATTAGAAATTTTTTTTTTTTTTTTTTTTTATTCAACCGTTAAGTTTTATTAAATTTATATCCATCTATTTGTACTTTCTTACTGTTAGTAATTTGACTCAAAATATTCATTTTCAGTTTATTAGAAGTAGAATTGCATTAAACTAAAAAATAAATGAATAATGATTATTACAGAAATTTAATAAGTTATTTCAAAAAGTAACATCTTATTTAAAAAGAAATACGTATAAAAAATCGCTATGTTAATAGAAAAATTATGCAATTTATGCAGTTTCAAAATATAAAATTAGAAATTAGGAAAAAATAATTTAATATCATTTTTTTAATTACAGATGTCTTTTAATGCTTGAAAAAAATCATAACCATATGCCATTTGATGGAAAAAAAATCTTTAAACTTCACACAGTCTTTTAAATGTCTATATAACAGAGCTGTGACTTCAGGCTCGTGGGATTTTAATATGCAGAAGAAGCTATTTTTTATAGCTTGAAATAGCACTACATACATATTTTCATAATAATTCTTCTACCAATTAAATTTTTCAAAAAATATAAGTTTGTATTGAGTTAAATTATACCGATAAGTATATTTTACGTGAAAGTATTTAACATTTTTCTCGAATAAAATTAATCTAAGTATATTTAAATAACGAGCTGAAATGTGGTTTTTAAAAATGCGTAAATAAATTTGCAGTCCCTATCTCTATCACAAGACAAATTTAGTATCTGTATAATGAAAGAGCTTGTTTTTATTTCAAAGTTTTAATCATGGAACGGTAGCATGAAAAATTGAAATGTTTGAAAGAATTCGTGTTAGAACAGCAGAAAACATCTGTTTTATCAAAAGTGCCAAATAAAGAATTAAATGTTGGTTTTTTTTTTTATAATTTCTACTTACCACCTGAACCAAAATACTAAAATGTTCAGATATAATTTCTTAAAGTTCGTCATAAAGAGTTAAGTTTTCGGAAATCACACCTACAATGCGTACATAATACAGTTCTACCCACTCAGTTGTGGTTAATGTTGTCAGATGTCCCGATTTATGCGGGACGTGCCTATTTTCAGGTGCTCCAAGCCCAGTCCCACGTAACCACCGCGCGGGACGCCAAATGTCCCGAATTTTCATGATGCATAAATTCTTCTAAATTCTTTTTAGTACCATGCTATTCATTAGTCTATATCGCGTGAAACTTAATACAGTAAAACCTGTGAAAACAAAACCTGTCTATAAAGGAATATTCTTATGATTCCGCCAAAAAGAGTAGCCTAGAACCTATTAAAACTAATATTTTTTTGGTTACTAGCAATTCTGTTTTTCTAGGTGTAAAACCTTTTTAATTTGATTAACAAAACTTGTGAAAACTGTACCTGTGTAAAATGGAATACTACCTGAAACATAAAAATTTCATAATCCCTGCGTAACCAATTCCATACAATTACAACTGCTCCATCGGAAACCTTCCCATAAGGGAATTTTTTTTCGGTCACTAGCGATTCCACTTTCACACATTTCACTATATAAGATATTGTGAAATGTGTGAAAGTTGTACTGTATTTTTTGTAAGATATTGTGTTTTTTTAATGTAGTGAAACGTTCTAAGGAGGAATTTCAAGTGACCAGAGAAAGATTCAGTTTTATGCAGGTTTCCGTTTTACCAAGCATGTATATCTGAATAATATTCCTTTACAGTTTTCATAGGATTTACTGCTTTTTTATGTCTCGAATTAGAAGCCACTGTCTCTCTTTTATTGTCTCTCTGTCTCTGTCTGGCTTTTTTGTGACAGTGGACCTGGCAACACTAGCTGTGGTATAGGTTAAATCTTTGAAACCCTCTTCTTCTAAAATATCGTTTCTAAAGATCTATTTCGTGTTGAGCTTAGTAAGCGGTAACAGGGTGCCTCTTAATTCTGTCTTTCTTTCCTGGTAAAAATTGTTATATTACACGAAAGGGGCAACGTTCACTCTTAGCTGAATATGACACATACAGACAGCGTTGCATTCGACTTCATTTCTGAGGGTCTGCACTGTAAATATATATATATATGTAAATCTATAAAACTAGTTTCTGTAGAAGCTACATATATCTGTATGCTTACTAAAATTTTATCTGTACAGTGTAAAGAAGAAAGATGTAAATCTACTAAACTATTTTTGTAAAGCTTACAGAAATATGTATACTAACTAAAATTTGATCGGTAACCCGGGATAATTACGTGACATTTTTTTGTTGCAGTTGCATAAAAATTTCTAAGCAACCCAGTTTCCTAGAAAATTCTTAGAAACCTTACAGATTTTTTTTTTTACAGTGTAAACGTGAATCTGTTGCATGAATTTCTTTTTGTTGCAGTTACATAAAACTTTCTACGTATACCAGTTTCTTAGAAAATTCTTAGTTACTTATTCTTAAAGATTTTATGTAATTCTTATAGATTTTTTTGCAGTGTGTGAGTTTAAGAACTTGCATGCTTTCAATTCAAGTTTGGAAGTTTACCTCTGAACCAAAGCTAAATTACCTTGCACGAAAAAAAAAAAAAAAAAAAAAAAAAAACGAATTTTTATAAAAATTATTGAACAAAATATTGTCTGAAATTTATCCTTTAAATTGAATAGCCCTAAAGATCGCTTTTCATAAAATGTATTAATTATGTAGCATAAATTTTATAAATAATGTCTTCGTTAAAAAAATGATTAGCTGCTTTTCAGTTTTGTCAGGAGAAATATTTTTGTTCTGTCTCACCTTTATTAAGTTTACATTGTGACTGAGTACTGGGTGGACTAAACTTTGCGTGTGCTTAAAAGTTTTAATTTGAGACCAAGCCAAAAACTTATGAAAGTTGTAAACCTGAGCCTCTATATTTTCTTCTATGTATTCATACAATAAATTAGTATAAAGTAATAGAATATGTATGAAAAAATGTGTATCTTGAAACATGCTTGGATAAAAAACAAAAGAAGAAGAAAAATAAAGTAGAAAAAGGAGAGGAAGAAAAAATGCACACCAAGTATTTTTTTTTTTTTTCTTTGTTAATTTCATATTTTGTTGGAAGTCTTTCTTTGTTAATAAAGTAATTACCAATTAAATAATTCTTGAAGTTTAAATGATTACATTATTCCAAATATACTTCCAAATATCTGTAGGTGAAAATAGGCACTAGCTACATTAAAATTATGATGAACATAAAGAAATTGAAACAGCAAGTTATTATTTGATATATCAATAGTGTTTAAAACTTCAATTAAAAGCAATCAATTTTAGTATATGTATTATTAGGAATTGTTTTTATTCGTAAATTAGTCGTTAATGGAAAAAAAAAATTCTTATATTTTAAATAACTATATTATTGCAAATTTACTTTTAAATACCTTTAGGTGAAAATAGATAAAGATCAAAGACTACATTAGGAGTGTGATGAACACACGGAAATCGGAAAAAGGCGATTAAAATACCATTCACTGTTTAAAACTTAAAACTTATTATTTTTTAGAATCATTATTGCAAATAGCTTTTGTCCGTATAATAATCGTAAATGGAAAAAAAAAAATAAGAATTCTTACAGTTTAAAAGGGCGATTTATTTCAAACTTACTTTCAGGTGCATGTAGGTGAAAGCGGACAAAGATCACAGGCTACATTAAAAGTACGACGGTGTATCAGTACGTTTTTGCCCTTATATAGAAATAATTGAGTGAAATTTATGAAATTCCTACATTTTATAAGTCCTTTACTATATAGTCAGTGTGCACAGTAATACATTTGTGAAACCGGTGTTTCAAAGAGAGGGGGAGGATGTATTCCGGGAGGCGTGACAGTAGACCCAAAGGGGGGCATTAGTGCAACTTTTACCGACCACCACAAGTGACATATTGTTGGAAAGGCCTGTGACCACTTATTCATGCTATGAACCTCCCGAGCCCCCCCCCCCAAAATTTGCCCTCTGGGGGGGGGCACTTATCTAAATTTTGCGGATATCATTCAGGCCCCCGGAGGGGAATTTGGGGGGAGGAGCTCGGGTGGTTCATAGCATGAATAAGTGGTCACAGGCCTTTCCAACACCATGTCATATGTGGGGGGTCGGCAAAATTTAGAAAAATAACCCCCTTCGGGTCTACTATCGCACCTCCTGGAATACATCCTTCCCCCTCTCTTTGAAATACCGTTTGCAGAAATGTATTACTGTGCACACTGACTATATAGAAAAGGACTAATACAATGTAGCAATTTCATAAATTTCACTCAATTATTTCTACGTGAGGGCAAAAACTTATTGATATACCCTCTTATCATGAACATATGAATACCAATTAACACATGCTGGACAATTGTACCATAAAAAATAATACTATAAAATATAAATGTGTTTTTAACGGACACATTCTTATTTATTATATGAATACCAAAACAAACAGCAACTGAATCACCAATCACCTTTTTAAACATAAATTAAAAGGAACCAATGTAACTCGAAAAAACATCCTTGTACTTTTTCCTGCCCTGTACCATCTTTTTATAAAAGTAATCCAGTGATCGCCTTCTATTCTATTTTCTTCAGTTCCCATAATCCATCACGAACACCAGCAAAACAATGCAGGAAAAAGAATTTAAGGGAATCAATAAAATAAAATCTTGGGATCTAAACGTCGTATACAATCAGGTATCGGTTCAGAGGGTTTTAAAATCATTTTATTTTTTATACTTTTGCTGGTGGCTAAACAAATATTACATAAAATAATTATCACACTGAAACGATCCTCATTATGCAGTGTTTACGTGAAATTTGACTTTAGCTTGTTGATTAGGTGTCTTCTATGGACTGCATTGTGCAGGAGACTTCCTGACAAATTTTACCGATAGAAATATTCAAATAAAAAATTAATTATAAACTAGTTTTGAGGCGTGATCCTAAAATTAGTATATTGTAGAGATAATTAAGGCACTTGGGAAAAAAGTTTAATATTTACAATAGCTAATATGTCACTTGATTAAATACTTGAATAAATAATTTATATATTATATAAACACCAAAAACTGAATAAAAGTGTATTTAAACTGTAACAGTAAAGTAGCAGCTCATTCATATGGATGAAGATGAAAAAAATTATGTATTTAATGCAAAGTTTTAATTAGCAAACTAGAATGCATGATTTAAAAATTGTCATGCAAAACATTTTTTTTTATTATTATTAAATAGAAAAATACCTTGTATGACTTTTATGATTTATGACTTATGAGCATAGCCTTTATTAGTTTGTTTTTAAAAGTTCTATGCACGTGAAATGAAACCAATCTAAAACTTCAGCACCAATTCTGTTATTTTATTCTATATTAAAAATACAAATTAAATAAAACTGTGATAAATATTGAGATAGTGATAGATTTTTAACGAATATTTCATGATACACGTTCTGGGAAACAGTTTATATGAATGAGAAATAATTGTTTTTATGGAAACATTGCGTAAAAATTTTCCTATGTCTTTTTATTTTTATTTCGAATATATTTTGAAATATATTTGTTTAGAAGTGTCATAAAGTCCATGCGTTTTTTTTTTTTTTTTTTTTTTTTTTTTTTTTACTTTTTTTTGAAACATGAACACGAAAGGTATGTCAGTTTACAAAGACATCTTACGATGATGTTTAAGAACCCTAATTTCCATGTGGGTATGAAATTTTCTGTGCAATAAAAAGAAGAAGAAAAAGTAAATGAAATGATAAAAAAATATACGTTTATTTGAGTTTGTAAAATTTTAACAAAAACATAAATACTGTAACTGAAGTAATAAAAAAAAAAAAACTCTAGACAACTTTACGCAGTTATTTATATTTACTGAAATGGAATATGTACTACTGCAACTTTCAGAATTCGAAGTGATGTTCCATATGGATATTTTTAAAACTATGTCTAAATACAAAACAATGTAATATGTATGAGATAATTCATTTGACAACTGATGAAGTTATGGAATTGTATGTTCTTATTAACTAAATAACAAGAAATTTAATAACACGCAAATTTTCCTATAAATTTCTTTTACATAATTCCTAGTTTTGAACAGTTGAAATATATATATACAGGGTGTTGCCAAATTCGACCAACAATTCAGGGGATGAAAAAATTGTCATAGAATATAGGGACATAAACAACTTATTTAGTCACAAATACATGGTGTTACACTCTAACTGAACTCGGGTTGACGGTAATAAATTTGAGAAAAATAAAAGCATTGCAATAAAAATGCAAAGATATGTACAGTCGTGGGAAAAAAAGTAAACACCCCATACTAACTCCGCAAAAAATTATCGTAGAAGAAAGTTACTGATACCATACGATTTGTAATAATGTCTACTTTTAAATGATGTATATAAAATTTGCTTAGGGGGCCATCTACATATTGAAACGAACCATAACTTTGTTTTTTTTTCTTCAATAGCATAAATGAACTCTACGCCTTTCAATTAGCCTAAAAGCAAATTTTTACGCAATTCGAATAATAAGTTTCCGAGAAATTAATTATTTTAAAACGAGCGTATTTTAGGGGCTGTATCCAAATTGAAGTTCGGTACTCAATTGTTGACCCAGAGAGCACCCTTCTTGATCAAGGCATTTTAAGCGCGACTCAAGCAGTCATTAAAGATGCTAGATTACAGGATAGCAGAAGAAATTTCAAAATACCTAGTCACTTCTATCATAGACTTAAACCATCATTTTTCACTTTAGCTCACAGGCTATCAAAGCCTGAGAGCTTATGTGCCCGCCGGTTCTGTATGTACGTACGTATGTATGTATGTACGTATGTACGTACGTAACGCGATAACTTTTGATAGAAATATCCGATTTGCTTCAAATATTTTTCCAGGTTCATTTTGATAAGGAGCTTTCGTGATTAGTTTTTGGGGTTCATTGGTTAAGGTTAAAGGGGGAAAAGGAGGGTTAGTCCACCCCACCCCCCATAATTCAGATAAATGGGTTTTTCATGCAAAATTATTCGATTTGCTCCGAATTTGGTATACCGGTTTATTATGTTAAGGAACTTCCCTGATTAGTTTTGAGAGTTCATTGGTTAAGGATAAAGGGGGAAAGGGGGGGGGGTTCGTCCACCCCCCTTAATTTAGGTAAATGGGTTTTTCATGCAGAATTATACGATTTGCTCCGAATTTGGTATACCGGTTTACTATGTTAAGGAACTTCCCTGATTAGTTTTGAGGGTTCATTGATTAAAGATAAAAGGTTAAAAGGGGGGTTAGTCTACCCCCCTTAATTTAGATAAAAGGGTTTTTCATGCAGAATTATTCGATTTGATCCATATTTGGTATACCGGTTTATTATGTTAAGGAACTTCACTGAATAATTTTGGGGGTTCATTGGTTAAGATTAAAGGGGGAAAAGGGGGGTTAGTCCACCCCCTTAATTCAGATAAAAGGGTTTTTCATGCAGAATTATTCGATTTGCTCCGAATTTGGTATACCGGTTTATTATGTTAAGGAACTTCCCTGAATAGTTTTGGGGGTTCATTGGTTAAGGATAAAGACGAAAAAGGGGAATTAGTCCACCCCCCTTAATTCAGATAAATGGGTTTTTCATGCAGAATTATTCGATTTGCTCCAAATTTGATATACCGGTTTATTGTGTTAATGAACTTTCCCTGATTAGTTTTGGGGGTTCATTGGTTAAGGATAAAGGGGGGGTTAGTCCAACCCCCTTAATTCAGATAAACGGATTTTTCATGCAGAATTATTCGATTTGCTCCGAATTTGGTATACCGGTTTATAATGTTAAGGAACTCCCCTGATTAGTTTTGGGGTTCATTGGTTAAGTAAAAAGGGGGAAAAGGGGACTAGTCCACCCCCTTAATTTAAATAAATGGGTTTTTCATGCAGAATTATTAGATTTGCTCCGAATTTGGTACACCGATTTATTACGTTAAGGAACTTCCCTGATTAGTTTTGGAGGTTCATTGGTTAAGTATAAAGAGGGGGAACGGGGGCTAATCCCCTTCACTTTTTTGAGGGCATTATTCTTTAAAATAAGAGTATAATATACAATTAGTGTGAATAGCCTGTGAGCTCAATGCCATTAGTTTAGCTGGGCACTTTTCTTTTTTATTTACTTTATATTATCACATTTACAACAAAGGTGAGAATGTCTATTAAAAGTTTTATTATAATAATACTTCAGTTTTCTGGAAGTTATTACCGTCAACCCAAGTTGAGTTACGGTACACTGTAAAAAAAAAAAAAAAAACGGAAATACTACTGGCAATCTAGACGCCAGTACTATTTCCTTTTTTTTACGGGAATTTTCACCCATAAATTACAGAAAATTTTCCGTTTTTCTGATTAAAAACAGAATTTTTTCTGTAATTTATGGGTAAAAATTTCCGTAAAAAAAAACGGGAATAGTACTGGCGTCTAGATTGCCAGTAGTATTTCCGTTTTTTTTTTTTTTTTTTTTTTTTTTTTTTTACAGTGTAGAACACCCTGTATTTTTTGGTTAAATGCGTGGTTTGCGACCTCATGTTCTATGGTACCTTTTGTTGTCTAGGCTGTCACCCCTCTGAATTTACCGGTCGAATTCGGCAACACCCTGTATAAAGATTTTATGGTCTTCGAATGAAAAACAATATAAATATGCCAATTAAGGAAAACTTTTAAAAACACAGATTTTCAAGACTAGATTTATTGCTCGCATCTGTATTTATTTCAGCGTTTTGTATTCAAAATCAAAAATATTTATATTATTCCTATAATCGAAGATAGTTGTTAGCTACCATCTTCCTGTGACATTTAAAACTGCTAATTTTAATCCAACATAAAACCTCTGTGAATGAATTTAAGTGCGTGAAAGAAATCAATCAAAAACTTTTTTTATTCGTCTATTGCTTTAACACTTTAGTGCGCAGCTTTGCATATATGCAAACAACAGTGTTTTCAATTCAATGGATCTTTTTTATTCGTATATACCTAATTCACATTAGAAAATTAAAATAGCAATATTTGCTTTAATTAATAACGGACATTCCGTATTTAAATAAAGCGAAATTAACCATTGAAACTTTCTGGTGTAAAGTCAGATTCTCTGAATTACGTAATTTCTAGAATGTATTCTATCATGGGAATTAAAGGGTTAAATGTTAAGTTTTATAAAGTAAATAATTATATAAAATAAGGTATTTGGAGACATACTTATTAAAATGTTTACTAATTTGCAATATTTTAGCGTAAAACAGCCACACGACAGTAGTTTTTACTTGTATTGCAGATGTGTAACAGAACAAGAGGTAGAAGTATTATATGAAAAATGGATCTCTGATTTTTTTTCATTATTTTTTCTGTGTCATAAACCTTTCAGAAAATCATATATAATTTTTTGAAACAAAATAAAAAATCGCGCATTTAAGGGTTAAGAGTACCAACTCTTTAACTTAATAGATTCCCTAATTATCGGGGAGTGAGTAGCTTAAACAACAAACGTAGACTTAAAATATCCTGCTCGCACATCGAACGTGGATTGAATAACTAAATTTAACGTATAAAAAACTGTGATTTATCCCGTTTCAACAGTTAAGAGGGATATTCAGAACAGCGGTATTTTTATTGGATAATAACTAATTTCTCTCATACATAGCCACGGTTCGCAGCGTCTTATATTTTGACTATTACTGTTTCGAAACAATTATTCGTGTTAGATTTTTTTACCGTATACGTCAGAAATCTACCACGAAGATTATTTGGAAGTAGTGGTAGCTTAAACATAGCATTCTGCAACCTCTTTATATATCACGTGATGGTATATCCCGGATCCATATAATCCCGGACATATAGCTACCATCTTCCTGTGAAATTTAAAACTGCTAATGTTGATTCAACATAAAAACCACTATGAATGCGCTCACGTGCTTTAAAAAAATCAATAAAAAAATCAATCAAACCCTTTTTCCTAGGCATGAAACAATTACTTCGTCTATTACTTTAAGAGTACCGACTCTTTAACTTAGAATCCCTAATTATCGGGGAGTGCATAGTTTAAACGACGTACACAGATTTAAAATGCCCTGCGTGCACTTCGAACGTGGATTGACTAATTAAATTTAGCTTATAAAAAAAACCTGTGATTTACTCCGGATCAACGGTCAAAAACTGCATCATCTATCAAAGCATTGTTTTTGACTAATTGGGAACATTCACAACAGTGGTGGTTCGAGAGGAAAACCATGCTTCCTGGCGGAGTTCATCAGTTCCCTACACTGACCTAAGTGTCTGAGCTAATAAATATAAAAGTTAGAACAATTTAGAAAGAATATTATCAGGTTTAATTTTTATTAACGTGATTTCTTTTGCGAAATTAAATATTGCCTCTACCGTGATGGTGTAATTTTTAACCCGTTCAATAGAAAGATATTTTCTTCTCTTTTAAGGTCGGCGTTTTCTACACGTTTTTGATGCGCTTGAAATTTGGCATTTTTCTACTGGCGGGTAATTTATTTAATGTTATTGAAAGGTAAAATCAAACTATAGGTTACTTTGATAATTTATTGACCGGTTGCATGCTTACAAAGTTCCAGAAAGTGTGCTTTTATCTTACTTTCAAATCTATCTCAAAAAGTTTAATGATTTTTAATTTCCTTTTCATTCTATAGTCTATGCAGATATAATTTTTCTGAGCAAAATCCCTTAAGATAATGTGATTGAACTGTAGCTTATGGATACCAATAATTTCAAATTGTGATATTTGCCTTTTTAATTGCATAATTCTGCGATTAAATAAGGCGAAGATTACTATTAGTGAATAGCGGTACTCGCGCACGCAGTTGTGCTAGACTCCTTTAACCGATTAAGCTTAGATTTTTTTTCCCCTCTAAAAGGCGAATTTAAAATCAGAGATTAAAAAGCACATTTGTAAAACGCAAAAAAAAAATAATAATAATAGTAATAATAACAATTTAATTTACATTTGGAATAACTATATATATATATATATATATATAATAAAGATGAAATCACAAATATATGAACAAATGGTAAAATTCTAAAGATGAACAAGATATGAACATGGGAAACCAGTATGTAAAATAAGAAACTATGAATAACCCACAGAATCATCAGAGGAGCTTGTTGGTTAATTCATAGTGAAGATGCGTTATTTCATCCAATTTTGTCGGCATTAAGCCTAAAATTACAAAATTTAGCACCTAATAGCGCATCATAAAAGAAAATAAATGATAAAAAACAAGAGATCTAAAGAAAGATACACAGGATATTTAAAATTATTAAAGCACAATACCTTATTTGCATACTAGGATCCAAAACTTCAAAAAGTTGACACACTGTATTAAAGCATGTGAGGATGCAAACAGATTTAGGACTATTAGAACATGTGGACAGCAATTGCTGAAACCAAAAACTTTGCTGCCAACTGGTGTGCAAAAGGAAAACTATATTCTAATTAGGTTTTTAACAAAAATGTTTAGTGCTGCCATCTATACCCAAAAAAATTAAATTACTTGAAGAAATCGAGAAATGATTTTAGATAAATATTTATTTAAAGTAGATTGAAAAAATAAGAATAAACTTAATAAGTACTGAGTAAATATAAAATAAAATAAATAAGTATATAAAAATAAGTAACTAAAAGGGCATTGATTAAATTAACTAGATTAAAAACAAATATTATAAAATAAAAAATGAGTATATAAATAACATTTAAAAAACAATGAGGATTATTTTGAGATAGTAAAATATAGCCTTGTATTATGTACCAATATGTGAAAATTAACGAAAATATGATGTTAAATGCAAGATACCCCTATTTTTTTTATTAATATATCCATACAATATATAAGCACTTATCCATACACATATAAACATATAAGGTTTTAAAACTTTTTTTAGCATTCCCGACCTCAACCCTCCATAACGGTATTTTTATTTTTTATTTTTTTTTTATAATAATGTATAATGTATGTAAAACATACACACTAGGGTGGTCACAAGCAACATGGGAAAAAAATTTTTTAACGTTTTCTTCGGGGGGACCCTCCAAAAAGTTGCCAATTAGTTAGAAAATGAGATTGGCAAAGTTTCAACTGAAATGAATAACATTAACCCGTGCCTCATCGAGGTTGAAGTCTTGAAAATTTGCAATTTTTGGCAAAAAATTGTCGTTTTTCTTTCTTTACGTGAAAACCATTTGCCTTAGAAACCTGATTCTTGTTTTATTTCATAGAAACGGTCGTTGCCTTAAACTTTTACTCTCATCAAAACTTATATTTAATGAACATTAGTATTTTTCAGGTCAGCTCGTGAACCATACCCCCAAACTCTGCATTTTTGAAACATAAGTGAAAAATGACAAATTAATAATTTTATTACTTTTCATATTTTTTTTGCATTATTTTCATTAATAGGCAAAAATAAATGAATAATTTTTGCAACTTTAAAAATATTTCACGAATTATAATTGATTATTAGTTATCTAGTTCTGTGTTTAGTAAGAAACAGCTTCTCGATTTGTATTGCAGTTGAACCTCTGAATTTCTCTTTTTATTACAAGGCTGTTTTTGTTACCTGTTATCGTTATCTATTTTTAGAATTGACGAAATATTCCGTAAAGCCCCCCCCCCCCTCCTTCTGATATGATGGCAGAAATGTAAGATTTTTTAAATTGGCCACTTGTCTAATCAAATCATCGACAGTAAGCTACCAAGTAATCGTCAAGTTTTATGTATTTTATTTTAATATTCGCAAAATGAAACTGAACGCCAGAGAAGCTGCTGGATTTAGAGTACATCCACCAGTTAACCACAGACTTTAATTTTAAGTAGAAGTGCAATCGACCCCGCAAATAACTATTTCGTAAACAAAGAGCTGAGATCATCAAAAACAGATTTAAAAATTTCGGTTTAGAGAGAACTGTTATTCACTGAGATGGAAAACTGCTTCACCATTTTTGAATAAAGAAAATGTAGGGATTTTAGAAGTTTTAATTAGTTGTGGGGATGAAGAAAAGTTACTACGAGTTCCACAGCTTGAAAATAGTATCGGAATAATTCAGGCGGAAGCTGTATTTTCAGCAGTTGAAGAGTGGAGGAAGTTGGTAAAATCCAGGCAATATGTTTTGATACAACTGCAGTAAACAACTGTCGCCTCAGAGGAACCTGCGTTTTTTTATAGCAATTGTTAAAGGAAAAGTCTTCTGTATTTACCATGTCGCCATCATAATCTAGAAAGTATTCTAAAAGCTGGTTTTGATTGTAAAGTGGAAATAATCACTGCCCCTCTGCCAGATATTTAATAAAACAATTCTGATTGGGTGGTCTAAATTAAACCAGAGTAAATATAAAAATGCTATTGAAGATGAAATACTAGATATAAATAGTTAATTCAGAAGAAATTTCAAGTTTTCTTACAGGACCTTTTAAAAATTAACAGCTCAGGGATGGTTAGAAAGAGTTTATCCAACTTTGTTTAATTTTTATAGGACTCCTTCCTACAAAAGACTTTTTTCAAAGTTTAATCATGTCAGATGGATAGCACAGGCAATTTATTCTCTCAAAATATATTGTCATAGATAATCTCTCAATAACAAATTTAGAAAAAGAAGGTATTAGAGACCTTTGCTTATTTCTAATCAATATTTATGTAAAATCATGCTTCAATACTCCCACTCCCACTTTGGACTCCAATCCAAGACCTGTAAATAATAAAATCACTTGTTCACTACAGAAAAATTGATAAATAGGTTGCAGACAAAGCACTCGTTAAAATTATAAACCGTCTTTGGTATCTTAACTCGGATCAAGTTGCATTTTCATTTTTAGATGATACTTTGGGGAAAAAAGTCAACATAAGCATGACTGTAAAATTAATGTCATTTGAAGAAGAAATGATGATGACTATAAGAATTTAAAAGCAACAAAAGTTTTCAACGAAGTGGATTTATTGAACAAAGAAGTCAATGTTTTTGCTTCATCTCAAACTATAAAAATGTTTAAGAGATTTTATATTAATAAGCATTTTTTAAATACTGATCCCAATGTATGGTGTTAAAATAAACCTTATTTGAAAGCAAGAAAACCGTGAATGGTTTTAAAGTTGTCAATGGACGCAGCTAATAGGGGAAGAAAATTAACCAGAGATTTCATTTCCTGTTTAACAAAAGATGAAAAATAAAAAAAGTATGTGCTAAAAGTTGTGTGTGAATGTAGAAAAACTGTTCAAGATTCTTCAAAAGCCACCTTATCTAAGCCATTTACCACCTTAATCCTTTCTGGGGCAATGGTCCCATGTCGAGACTACCTAATTTTAATTCCAAACCTACTTGTTTGTAAATTTAGGTGTAGTCAATCATTTCATTATTTTACGAACAGAATTTTTCTGTACTGGAAAGGGTTAATGTGACAATTGTAAGGGATAATAATTTATTATGCTTCCTTTCTTGTAACACAATTTTAATAATAAAATGCATTTGAGCATTATTTGATCTCATTTTTATATTTTCTTTGCCCCCTTTTTTAAAATTATTTCAGTTTAAAATAAGATTTTTTTCATTTTCTTTGGATATTTTTTTTAATTAAACCCTTTATTACGTACAAAATGAAAAAAAAAAAAAGAAAAACAAAAGGTGGAAGCAGATGAAATAGAATGTTACTATTTTTCTTCGCATTTTCCTAAAAAGTAAATTTTTAGGATTCGGGTGAAGTCTGGTCCTGAAAAATGCGCATATTTTTAAATCTATACATTTTTAGAAAAAAAAATGGTGTGTGGTTCTTCAAAACGAAGCTTTTTTTATAAAATGAGACCTGAATTATGTTTCTGGGTTCAACTGTATTTATTTCATGATTGAAAAACAGCATTTTTTTGTGAAAAATCACGTTTTTTTCAAACTTTAACCTCAATGAGGCACGGGTTAATATTATCCAAATGAGCTAAAACTTTGCCAATCTCATTTTCTTGTCTATTGGCAACTTTTTGGGGGGTCCCCCGGAAAAAAATCGAAAATTGATTTCTTGTGACCACCCTAATACACACGCATATATACTTTTTTTAATTTTGTTATTTATTTTTTTTTATATATATAAATTTTTGTGTATGAGCCACATCCCACCCTCCATAATAGTGTTTTCGATTTTTTTTCCATTTAAACATATTATATGCCTATACTGGTAAAAAGTAGAAAAAATGAATATTAAGATTTGATCCATGCAGAAATAAAAGAGACGGGATAATTATAAGACAATGCTAATTGCTTTAATTTAAAAATGTTTGGCTGTAAGAATTGGGAGGAACATAAACGTTTGATATGAAGACTATGATTAAGTAGAATGTTCCTATATACTAAAATATGTAAGCAGGAATTGAAGTTAGTAAAATTAATTACATTAAATGAAAAGTCATTACGTTTATCATAAATATTGAATGTTAGGGTATTATTAGGGAGAATAGTAATTTTAACATCCATAAAATTGATACTAGAATTATTTGAATTGGAAGTATATAGGTTCTAGATTAGAAGGGTAATTTACAGAAGAGATATAGAATTATTATTATTATTAACAGAAAAAATAATTATATCATCTACGTATGTGTAGAGCAATATATTATTGTTAATAAATTTTCTTTCATAAAAATAAAGATATAAGCACAGTCGTCGAAAAAAAAAGTAAACGCCCCTACTAACTCCTCAACAAATTATCGTAGACGAAAGTTACTGGTACCGGACGATTGGAAATAAAGTCCTCTTTTAAATGGTGTGTATAAAATTTGCTTAGGGGGCCATATACATATTAAAACGAATCCAAACTTCATTTTTTTTCAATGGCAGTACCCAAATTTAACGAGATATTTCAAATCTTCAGTTCAAAATATACCTAGAAACCAAATTTCAAGTCATTCAAATGATAAGTTTTTGAATTATAGACATTCAAAATTGAGTACTTCTAATGTTAAATTACATTTTCATATTTTTATTTATATCTCCTGAAATTATGCTCCTAATGAGCTAATTTTTTGTGTAGCAATAATACTAATATACCCAAATGTAAATACGCTGCATTTGCAATTTTTATAATTTTATGATATGAATTATGAAATATGAAATTAATATTCGAAAAAATTATGAATTGCAACCTACAATTTTTTTGATGGATTTAGATTTATTAAGTCCTGCTTTATGGATATCCAAAATTTCACATTTTTCTTCCAAGTAGTTTTCAAATTATGCTTAAAAAACGGCAACATGATGGTTTAAGGGGCCGTCTATGATAGAAGTGAGAAAATTTTTGAAATTTATTCCGCTATCCTGTAATCAAACAGGCTTCATTGATGCTTAAACGTGCCTTGATCAAGAAGGCAGCTCTCTCGGTTAACAATGGAGTTCGGAACTTCAATTTGGATACAGCCCTTAAAATACGCTCGTTTTAAAATAATTAATTTCTCGGAAACTTATGGCACGAATTGCATAAAAATTTGTTTATAGGCTAATTGAAAGGTGTAGAGTTCATTTATGCTGTCAGAATTGTGTACTGCTATTGAAAAAAACAAAGTTATGGTTCGTTTTAATAGGCAGATGGCCCCTTAAACAAATTTTATATACATCATTTAAAAGTAGACTTTATTTCCAATCATTCGGTACCAGTAACTTTCTTCTACGATAATTTGTTGAGAAGTTAGTAGGGGGTGTTTACTTTTTTTTCCACGACTGTGCATATTGGTTTGACTAATTAGGATTTTAAATTTCATGTAAAGAAAATTCAAACTTTATGCAAAAGAAATATATGCATAATGAGATGCATTATAAATTTAAATTGTTAGTATCGGCATTTTTTAAAATAAATGTATAACGTAGATGCTTAACGTAGTAATTTTTACATGCTTAGAAAAAGGATTTGATTGATTTCTTTCAAGCAAGGGCAAAAAAAAAAAAAAAAAAAAAAAAAAAAAATTTCAATCGCTAGCAATGCCACTAGTCTTGGAAAATCTGTTTTCATAATTTTTTTTTCGTTGTATATATTAAGTTTTACAGATTGTGTTTTGTTTATGAGCTGTTTTTTTATAAATTCAGATCAACATCTTATTTTCTTATACATGCATGCGTTTGACTTCAGGTCCGGGTTTTTGACTTAATATTAAATAAATCACAGTCGTAAGAAATAATGACTGAAGTTAATACAACTTTCATTAAATAAATAAAATTTTACACCTCAAATTTTATTAAAATCTACTGACTTTCGATTGCTGATAACATCCCTTCATGCTTACAATTATCTATGACTGAGTTTGAAAACTAAAAAAAAACATCATATTGTTTTGTATTATAAACACAATACATTTTTCCCTACATGTTCTCCCTTACCAATGTATCAATGGTGATTAGAAATTACTATTCAAGAGAAATAGTAATCCGGTTATCTTTTAAATCTTCTTTCATTTTACGTTGTTAAAAATTTTGTCCTGGTTTGGATCGAATTTTGGTGCTCAATTAGCCACCACCATAAGATGGTGAAATCTCGTTTTAACTTTTGGAACTTCGGTTGAACCACAGTTCAAATTGTTGGAGCGAAATTGCAGTTGCCATGGAAGTATGGTTCAACAAGAGCTTCAAACGTTGGAACGAGATTTCACCATCTTATGGTGGCAGCTACTGATCACTAAAATTTGGTTCAAACTAGGACATTTTTATCAGTGTACCATGCATATCATTAGTTAAATCATTTTCTTTTTTTATGCGAATAGAAAACAAAAGGGTGCATCACATGACATTAGCCGTACGAAAAGTTTTTTCAATGCTTCATATCTTTTATTGTCATTTTGTGTATTTAAAGCACTTTTAATGTTTTAGGTTCCGAAACTTCTCGACGTTTTGTGAAAAACTTTTACATAAACTATACAAACTAAAGTGAAGATTTTTTAAATGTGAGCGTGACAAAATTGGCATTTGTATTTCGTGTAATTACCATAAAAATTTATCAGGTTATACAAAAAATATCAAGGTCATATCATAGTCATATAAAATTTTTAGGCTGCTTTTTTAAAAATTGTTTAATTCAAAGAAACACCTATCGTAGTGAATGATGTACAGCAGGGCCGTCGAACTTTGCACCCAAGAAACACCTTTATTTCTGAATAGTATATTTCGCCTTATTTAATTTCAGAACTACCATTAAATACTGCAAACTGTAAATTAAAAAGCCGAAAATTAATATTCAGAAACAGTGGCAGTTCGCAGGCTTCATATTGGATAGTCCTGATGTATACTACAAGATATATGATTATATGTTACTTTATTGGCTATTTTGTATCTAGAACTGTAATAACAAGTAACCAGAATATGACCGAAAAGTGACTGAGCCCTGTCAAAATACAACTCTTGTTAACAATGTCGTCAGGAGCCGTGGAAAGTGAGTCATTTATAAGACACTGCCATAGATATGTTCCGTTTTGCTGCAAAGGAATAAAAAATCGGTCACAGTGGCTTCACCGATGATTCACGAACTTATTGCCACTTGAAAGCCATAATGGACTAATTTATTGCGTCATACACATATTTTTGCCACCGTTGTGACACTTGTGCCATTTGTGACGTCATAATAATGTTACATTGGTGAAATGATATTAGATGAATTCTTCATTATAAATTATTTGATATCTATTGAAAGTGCATTTTTTATCCAGTTACAAAGGAATTAATGGAAGATTAAAATTATAATCCTCTTTGCTTACAGTGAAAGGCATTAAGTTGCTATTATTTGGAGAGTCGAGCAACGCAAATATAGATATGTGTTATTATCCTAATTCTTGAAACAATAAACTTTTTGCTTGTACTTGAAAAGACATTCACTTCTCATATTTCTATTTTAAGAAGCAAAGCCTTTTGAAAGAGGTGCTCTTGAAAACGTTCAACTTAGATAAAGAAATTGCTAGTGACAAGATCAGACGGAATTAGGATAGATTAACTTCTTTAAATTCAAAAATAAATGTGAATAAGAAAGTAAATTAAAAAGTTTCACAATGTCTAGTATATTTCAACAAATCAGTACTGAATGTAATGCATTTGACTGAAGATTAACAGTGGAATATTAACTTAATCAGATGAAAAATTACTAATATTATATAGCTGATTACAAAAAAAAAAAAAAAAAAAAAAAAAAAAAATTAAACAAATACTTATTAAAACGTTCGAGATATTTTTTTATTTCTAGCTACATTTAATTCAAGAGGACAATAATTAATTAAAAGACCTTTCCTCTATGACAATATAGACATTGATTGATCCTAATCATAACTTCCCTTAAATTTCCAGTTAAATATAAATCTTAAATAAATGAGTAGCATTTTATCATGTCATTGATGTCAGAATTGTGCGTCTTAATTTTATTCACAAATTTTGTATATATTATTAGTTACATTGCCTTTGTACATTAACCCTTTGTTGCATACGTAAAAAACTTAAAAACTGGCAAATCCCTAACATTAAGTTTGCAATTTTCTATTTACTAAGTTACCAAACTTGTGACACTATCTCGATTTTTCTACTGAAAGCAAAAATGTCACAGGGAAGAAGCTTGTCTAAGCTTTGAATAGGAACTGTAAAAGAAAGAGGTTGGATAGGGAAAAAATAGCAATCCGTAGCAATCCACCGTGGTGGACAGTATGCAACAAATGGTTAAAAAATCAATCCGCTTTGGTAACAGCATAAGTATGGCTGCTGTATTGCACATCGTAATTCTAATTCAGTGTTAGAGAAGAAAATCTAAAAACAAAATAGATTAATACTATATTTTAAGTACATGGGCAGCACTGCAATTAGAGTCTTGTAAAATTTTGCAAGACTCGAAATACTTGCTAGAATGTTCTGCATAGAGGCTCAAATTGTAGGAAAGATCAAGGCATTCAGTAAATAACGTCATCTCATTTTACCAAATTTTGTCAGTTAGACCTTTGTCATTCAAAAGAAGCAGCATGTTACATCTCAACTCAGTTTAGAAATTTGTTCATAGTTTCAATGATTTAAAGTTAATACCGTGTTTAATCTGTACAGAGTTTTTCATAATAATATGGGATTTACTTTATTGTAAAGGGTCATCTACATATTAAAATCGCACCTAAATTTAAAAAGTTCAAACATTAATTTAATTTATGTTTCGCTTACTAGAACAGCCGAAGGGGTTTCATTTGAACACGACTAATATAAAATCCATTTTTTAAAATGCTTAAAAGTTTCTTATTTTAAAATCATTTATGGATTTTTCTCTAGACAGCATCAAAGTTTTCGACTCTTTACCCTACAAATGCTTTTTGAGTCTGTCAAATATCTCCTCTCAGGGAAAATAAAGAATAAGTATGAGATATACATATGTCTGTCTTATAAAGTGTGAGTGTGCCTTTCAAAAGTTTCCTGTAACTGGCTTCTTTTAAACATAGAAATTAATATAAAAATATTTTATTTTTAAATAATTAACATCTGAGTGCTTTTCTACTGTAACTAGCAATAACACTAGAATCACCGGCTATTTTATTCAAGTTTCATAAAAAGTGTTTCACACCAGAATATTTGTTTAAAACTATTTAACTTATTTAATTAGCCTATTTTCGTGTCACATATGTTTAATATATATTATGAGGAAATTTCTGGTTCAAATCGACTATTATCAATTTGGCAGGTGTCAAAATTACCCCTAATGGCGGTTCTAGTGTTAAGGTTTATGACTCCTTATATACAGGGTTGCCACAGGTGACTATTTTATATTCTGTTCGCACTAATATTTTTTTAATATAGACTTTAAATTGGGAGGAGTGAAAAATTTCACTCTTTGAAAGAGTGACAGGCATTTTCACTCTTTTTGGAGTGAATTTTATAAAAATACATTCCTTGAAGAGTGGAATTTTCCACTCCCTAGAAAAGAGTGAAATATTTCACACCATTGTCGAGAATGAAATATCTCACTCCTCTGAAGAAAGTGAAAGACTGGCATTATGCACTTTTAAAAAATTCCGATCAACTTTGAACCAATATATATAGAGTAAAATAATGAAAAGCACCAAAATATGTCACTTCTTAATTTTCAAAAACTCAATTTCATAATGTAACCTTGGAAATTACGCTCATTTAGTACTAAAATTCGCTCCTTTTCAAGAGTGAATAGTCACTGTAAGAAGGAGTGAGTATCGTAGTATTGGTATTACACATCAGCCAATCAAAACAGCGTCTACAACGACTTTTTTAAGATAAGAGAAAGACGTCCGCCTTTTTGGAATTAAAACACGGATATTACTAAAGTGATTATTTATATGGAACGTAAAAAGTAAGTCTTATTTAATTTTAATCTTTTATTTCTCTTTTCTATATTATGATCATGATTTGGTAGTTTTAAGTTATATAGAAAAAGTCTGATCTGGTTTTTTAGTACTTACAGTACTTAACGTCATTATTATTTTGGAGTTAAATATGGTATTACGAAACGGTTTCAGATTAGAAATTAGCATTATACTGGCAAAATGTCTTTTACATATTAAAGTAGTGAAACTTTTGAAAGTTTTTTTTTTATTACTAATAATATTTTAAATTATTATTTAAAATCCTAAATCTTCATACCAATGTTTCCAGATTTAACATTTGCCAAATTTAAAAAATAATAGGAATTTCTTATAACATATAGAAAGATTCTTGAGAAATTATTAAATCTAATAATGCATTTTATTCATCCATTGTAGTTTGTTATTATTTAATAGTACAATTATAAAATACTAATTATTATTTTTAGTGTTTTTCAAATTGGTATATTTATTTTTTTAAATTGTACGTAAGCATATTTTGCGGTTTGTGATTTTAATCAAACATTTAATTATAGACATTCTAAATCAGTTATTAAATTTACTTCCATTGTAGGCGCAATTTCTACGTTTTTAATACACGTAATTATTGGCACTAAAAAATAAAACATGATATTTAAGCATTAATATAAAGTGTTTTTTATGCCTGATGGTTATGGATAAAACTGCTTTAGTATATTTTTTTTAAAGTTTATAGTATCACTTATATAATACAAGATTGAATATATTTTTAAGAGATAAATAACTACTTTTTACATTAAAAATGTCTTTCAAACAATAAGAACAGTACATATGTAGTCATTTATTTTCTTTTCACTATTTCCCCGATCAGTCTTTTCCTATAAAACATACCAAATATAATTAGCTCATATTCACAAAATACAATATATACGAGAATAAAAAATTTAAATAAATATGACTTATCATGTCGTTCTATAAATAAGAGTTGTATCCGTTTTTCAACAATAGCGAATGAAAATTCGAAATCATAATTAAGTTAAGGAATATGTTTAACAGAAAAATACATACATATTCCAGAGAATATAAAATTCTAGACCCCATCTTCATATTCAATAAAGCAATGACAAATCACAACACATAAAAAACTTACACATTCTTAATATTTAGATCAAGCTTAGAACTTATTAAAAAAATGTGTCAGTTGATAAGCATTGTTTTTTAAGTGAAAAATTAAAAATATTTTAGAAGAATAGGACTCCAAAATAGCTATATTTTGCTAAAAACGTTATTTTAAAATTGGGCTTTTTAAAATTATCATATATTTATCGGTCATGCAATGAAAGCAAACACAAGGGAAAAGATTGTAATAAAATATTTTAATTTTTTTTTTCTGTCAGTAATCTAATTTAATTCACATGTAACTTTAATTGAGTTTTTCCTTAAAAGTTCAATTACTATTACAAACTATGAATTAAATAAATATTTTCAATAAAGTATTTTATTCAAATCTCTACCACGCTTGTATTTATTTTCATTGCATTCTGTAAAAGATGTGATTCTTTAAAATGCCCATAAAACAGCATAAAAAAAGAATTCACTGCATAAATATTGGACATTCACTCCTATGATAGAGTGAGTATTCACTCCTTCCAGAGGTGAAAAAACGCATTCATTTAGCAAGAGTGAATAATCACTCCTCGGAAAGAGTGATTATTCACCCATGTTTAGAGTGACTATTCACTGTCCAGGAGTGGGTATTCACTCTTTCAGAGAGTCAAAAATTCCACTTTTGCT
This sequence comes from Maratus speciosus, assembly GCA_963932465.1. Lineage (NCBI taxonomy): Eukaryota > Metazoa > Arthropoda > Arachnida > Araneae > Salticidae > Maratus > Maratus speciosus. The sequence goes on from OZ010796.1 coordinate 407,041,455, forward strand.
CAGAGTGAATAGTCACTCTAAAGAGGTTGGGCATATTTTGACTCTGCGATAGAGTGATTATTCACTCCTCCAGAGTGAATAGTCACTCCTATTTATTTAGAGTGTAAATTTTGAAGTATGTTTCTCTTGCAAATGTTGTCAAAGTGCGTGCTAAGGATTTCCGTTTTCAGAAAGTGGCGCCAGTTAGAATTAAAAAATAGTCGCCTGTGTCAGCCTTCTATATACAAAAGCTTTTGAGAAAAATCCCTTCTCAAGAAAATGTTATTTTAAAGTAACTTATATTTTCTCAGTAGCCTATTCTTACATGAGCATGGCTATTACTGTTATATGTGTCTGAAAAACAAAAGACATGTGCGTCACGCTAACACTACCAAAGGGAATTTATGATGCATGTTTCTAGCCATATGAATTATGGCGCCTTTCATTGTTTGCCAGCAGCTGAGATGTGCGTCTTCTTATTGAAATGTTCGAAAGGCCTGATTTAGACATTACTCGAACAAAAACTTACATAATTCATTAAATTTTGTTTTAACGATACTTTGTAAAAGTACAAACATAACTCTCATAAGTTTATTTTTAATAAAAATCATTTTAATATATTAATAATTAATTGATATTCGATTACTAACTTTCATAGAAACATTTATTTCATCGCCGTTAAAATCCACATAGTCAAAAACTAAAAAATAAGTTAAAATAGCAATTTAAGCCTTTGTGCAGGAATATTAAAAAGCAGAAAACCAACGTTTAAGAATGCACAAATAATACGTGAAAAGCAGCAAACAGCTCTTTCGAATCTACTAGCGAGATTCTTCTTCAGTGCAAGATAGAGCAAGACACAGCGTGCTAGAAAAAGCAAAACTGAGCAAAATGACAGAGCGCCGGCTTATATACCCGAACCGATACGGGTAGCAAATGCGCCAAAAACAACCAATGAATCAGAAGCAGATGAAACGACTGAGTGTACAAGTAGCGACGTCTACCGGAGAACGAGAGAAAAAGAAACCAAAAAGAGGAAATTAAATTAATGCTTTCCAAATACTTGGAAAATCAGGAGTACTAGATAAGTCATTCACTAAAGAGTGAGAATTTTTAATGATGTGCTAAGCTTCCCAAAAATCAAGGTCAAGGTTAGAAGAACATTTCTCGATAATGATGGCCGAGGAAAAATTATGAATTCCATTTGAAAATTATGAATTCTCTATTATGAATTCCATTGATCCCTGCATTCAATTTACCTCTGAAATTGAGACCAATAACTGTCTTTCTTTCCTGGATGTCCTTGTTATTCGTTGTGATAATGGTTTTCAGACTACCGTCTTTCATAAACCTTTTGCTGTCAGTCTCCCACCTCACAGACATTCTTCTCATCCTCCTAACCAGAAATTCTCTGCTTTTAATACTTTTATTTTTCGGGCTATCAACATTTGTTCCACTCCACAGTTACTCAGTGCTGAACTTAATTACCTCGAAGCTATTGCTGTTGATCATGGTTATCCCTCTAATATTATAGATTCTATCCATAAGAAATTGACGAAACCCGTTCTTTCTGAAAAGAATTCTAATTCCAACTCGAATACTTCAGTTGTGTTGCCATTTTTTCCTAATATCAGTCAGCAAGTTGCTAAAATCTTAAGAAGGTTTGATTTTAATGTTATTTTTTCTCCTGTTAATAAAATCTTTTTTTCAAATCTTAAACGCCCCATTGATCGCCTTGATAACTGGGGTATTTACCAAATCTCTTACCAATGTGGTCTGTCTTATTTTGGGCAGACTAAAATTGCTCTTAGATTTCGTTTAAAAGAGCATGAAGGTTATGTTAAAAATCAGGAGCTTAAACGTTCTCCTATTGCTCAACATTGTTGGTCTTTTCAACATAGGTTGAATTTTTTCTCAGTCATCATTATCCAGAAATGTTCTTCTAACCTTGACCTTGATTTTTGGGAAGCTTACCACATCATTAAAAATTCTCACTCTTTAGTCAATGACTTATCTAGTACTCCTGATTTTCCAAGTATTTGGAAAGTATTAATTTAATTTCCTCTTTTTGGTTTCTTTTTCTCTCGTTCTCCGGTAGATATAGCTACTTGTCCACTCAGTCGTTTCATCTGCTTCTGTCTCATTGGTTGTTTTTGGCGCATTCGCTACCCGTATCGGGTCGGTTATATAAGCCCCGATACGGGTCATGATCTCTGATACCTGATCTCTGTCATTTTGCTCACCTTTGCTTTTTCTAACACGCTGTGTCTTGCTCTATCTTGCGCTGAAGAAGAATCTCGCTAGTAGATTCGAAACAACTGTTTGCTGCTTTTCACGTATTTTTTGTGCATTTTTAAACGATGGTTTTCTGTTTTTCACAAAATAAGTGTTCGTTCCCTTATGGATATTAGTTGTCAATTTACCAGCAAATACAGTCACACCTCTTTATGCGAGGTCTTTTTTTGTGGTCTTTTCACTGCGATTCTTTTTATGCGATGTGTAATAAAAAGTGTGTAAAACTACATAATATGAGTACTCTATGCACAGATGAATGAAGCATTTTTTTTTTTTCTTTTTCTTTTTTTTTTTTTTTTTTTTTTTTTTTTTACGTTTTATAAAGTTAAACTATTGAAAATCTTCAAGTGATGAAAGCGATTTTGAGCGAGTTCATCTCAAGACAATGCGCGTTCTTGGCTATGAAGAATAATATTTAAATTATAGGTGCAGATCTACGGTCGCCAGTTGCCACGTGGCGACTAAATTTTTTGCTGTGGCGACTAACTTTCAGTGTCTTAGTCGCCAGAGATCAATTTCCAGTGTTTCCAATTCCCGTCGCGGAATTTTTATATATATTTTTTTATTCAAGAAAAAGTACCTGCTCTTTTCACTGGCCGACATCAAGTATGATCTTGATTAAAAGTCAGGGAATTTTTGCAATCTCGGTTACCGTCGTGAACGCTGCCACTGTGATGTGCTGTTTTCTTGCCGAACAGTATGTTCGAATATAATTCTGCGCATGTCCGCTCCACTACGAAGCTTAGCAGCTGCGAAGCTCGGTACATGAGCGCGCTAATGGTAAATTTTCTCCTTTGGACACCAGCGAAAGCAAGCATTTCTTCGAAGGTTTCGTCCGAAATCCAGAGTTGAAATAAATACTCCTTTACTGCAGATCGGCTCACGAGACAGTCCAAAGTTCCCGATGCGATTGAGATTATTTAAAGGCTTTGGATCATGGAGTCGTGAGGATAGAGGATTTCGAACTCTGCAGAAAAAAGAACAAAAAGAAAAAGAAACTCTCACGAAAAAATACTTAACGCGGGGTATATTCTTGCTCTGTAAATGTTTTCTGCAAGTGCGAGATTTTTATAGTGCAAAATAATCTTACACATTCCTAAATTTTTTTATATGTATACTTTTATATGACAAAATCAAAATAAGAAATAAAGTTTGCCTAATATTTCCCATTATCACGACTGCTTATCTTATACATGTTTTGTTATGCAATTGTATCTTGTCCAACTTTATCTTCTCATTTTACCAGATTTATATTATGCTTTTTTAATATCAAAGTTTTAAGAACTTTAGGATTAAATTAAATATACACATTTGTTTTAATTAGTCTGTGTTTTGTTGTACATATGTATTTATTAATTAAACTATTTTTCATTTTGAATTCCTGGGGTTTTTTGTTAAGTTTTTTCCATATAAACACTATTGTTTTATGAGTTTGTTTCACAATGTGGCCACTCGATTTTCGTTAGGAGCCAAAGTGGCGACTGGATTTTGAGGGTTTAAGAGCCACTGATTCCTTAAAAATTTTGGAAATCTGCACCTATAATTTAAAAGAGTAAATTTTTAAAATTTTTGCATTATAAAAATGAGTAAATAATTTCTTTTTAATGTTTCCATGCGTAGATAATTTTTTTTTAATTTTGTTGTGAAAAGCAATTTCTAGCCACATCCTGAGGAATTGATATATTTGCTATGTGAGATTATTTTTTATGCGGTTTTATCATTATCCACTCATTAGAAAAAAAATATGTTGCGAATAATTCATTGATATAGCTAACTATGCAGTTTCGGTTGTTTTTTCTGTGTGTGTGTGTGTGTGGGGGGGGGGTTATGCAGTGCCTATACAGCACACAAAACACCGGTTCGACAATATGTAAAATCAGCAGCTTTAAAGGGCTGAAATTTTTCGGAATTTGTTTTATTATTTTATGTGAAAGAGCAATCTTTTACGATTCCAAATCTGTTTTAATTTTATTCCTACTATTAATAGAAGATGCATTATTGCCAATTTAAGAAAACAAGAAGTAAGGAGTCAAATACTGGAAGTGGGCGTAGGAGGGCCAGGAGAAATGTAAAAAAGGTTTCTGCGTACTATTTTCTCACGTCTTATACGTAAAAAGGCTAATAAACCTTAATTGACACTTCTAGATAAATTTTATAGATAAGAAATAATGTAGATAAGAAGTCTGTAACTGCGATTTCTGGAAATTCATTTTTTTTTCATTACATTTTTCATTACAATTGAAATTTCATTACATAAAATGCATAGTTATGCATATAATTGAATCAAATTTCTTGTGTATGTTTTTGGCTATGACTAGCAGGTCCCACTTGAATTTGGGAGCAACCCGCCGGAAGGGGCTGCTGTAAATAGCAATTTTTCTCAATTTTTCATAGTTCTGTTGTATATCGTCATGTATGAGAATGAAAAAATTTTTGGATTGGCATATCCCAGGGCCCGACTTATACAGGGGCATGCGGGGTAGCTGTCCGGGCCCTCCTTTTGCCCTCCCCCATGAGAGTAATCAGGATATTTTCATTAAAATTAGCGAAAACTGACCAAAATTCATATATTTTCAAACATTTAGGAAGAAAGTGCGGCCTTCCTTCCCTTCACTGCTTCCAGTACTCCCCCCCCCCCCCTCATGCAAAAAACAAATTATATCATTAGAAAACTAATGATTAAAATTTTATTATAACAACTTAGTATTCTATTGTTTTCAAAAGAAATTATTTATTAACGTTTTCCTCGTAATTCGGTAAGTTAAAACCATTAATTATGACCAATTTGTGGCATTTTCTTTTAGACATCTCATAACGTACGAAGATAAGCAAAGCAAAAGTCAGAAAAGAAGTACTCGTATCAATCAATCTATCATTTTTTCTAATTGTTATCCTGCTAGTATTTTTTCTTAAAGTTGTGACTACCTTTTTGTAATACCCTGTATAGTGATGTGAGCAGTACCGGGTACAAAAGTTATATATACATACAATATGTATGAAGTTTAGTACAAGCTACTTCCAAATTATACTCAAAAAAAATTCTACAGGTAGATAGAAGGGCATCATGCCAGTATTTTTCCAGATCCTTAAAAAGAATTTATTAAAATTTTATTATTACATTACCAAGTTTCAATGTTCATAAAGTGATGTCCATGAAATTGGTGTCCACAGACCTGACTTGTTTCATACGTTTTTTAAAACACAGCTAAATATTAGGCTGAACAGAATAACGTTACTACATTAAGTTTCGGCAAATAATATCACCTGTTATTCGATTTAATTTTACTATTTTATAACCCTTACATGTTTTCTTCTTGATCACGAAACTAATTATGCGATCTGAACACTTATGATTCTTTTACTGTTATTTCAAAGATTTCTTTTTTCTTAACATAACATTTACAAGGTATTGATACGTTTAAATAACTAAAAAACTTCTATTTCGTACTAAACTTTTTATGACTTCGTTTTAACTATTTAATAGTCTATTTTTGTCCCTGAACATGACTATATTTTACATAACGGTAGTTATTTATAAAATAAAAAACTATAAATAAACACAATTACACTTGGGAATTGAAACTGAGGTTGGCTTCAGAAAGCACAGAGATAAAAAAAAAATGTAATGTATCATAAGAAAAATTAATATATACCCAATATATTTATGCCACCTTTATATACCCAATAAGTGGTACAAATTAGAACTGTACAGGCCAAAGACAGGATTTCTCATATTCTTTGGACACTTTAGTTAGATGAAAAAATAACATTATTTATTTTATTATTTACATGTATTGTACTCTTATACTATACCACATTTCTATTATAACATATTTTCAATTGCAATTATTCTTATGTGACATCGTTTTGTAGATTTTTAAGAGAATGAGCCAGTCAATACAGGAAATCTCTATAATCAAAGAGTTGATAAAAAAAAGTACTGAAAGTGTAAATTAATAGCATTTATTGAACAAAAGAAATATTTTTTTTAAGTGTTGAATGATTAAGTATTTATTTTTTATTTATTTAAGCAAACTAAATTAACTAGTTTAATTATTAACTCCTTCGTAGATTCTCTGATACGTCGTAATATACCTGTTATCCCACTATTCTTTAAACCATAATCCTTTTTTAACAGATGGGCAAATAATAGACGAATCCCTTAGCAATTAAAAACTTTTCTTCTACCAAGCCTTTCAGCTAGTCACAAGCAATAAACTTTAAAAGAATGGAAAACGGAAAAGTAAAACGTTTAAAATGTTTACTTAACTGAAAAACCCAGCCACTTATACAACTGCACATAAAAGCACGGCTTCGATTGTAAAACTGTTGAATGGCGTGGAAATAAAAGAAAAAAGTTATTTTCTCTTAAGTTTGTTTCTAAGCTTGTATTGGTCGTTATACGGATATAAAACCCCCTTCAGTTCTCTGTTCTTCGGTGGAAACGTTTGATCGTGCATATCATGAATACCTAATACAAAACTGGTTGCAATCAGAATGCTTGTTAAAGGAAACGGAGAATCAGATTGCTTTTGGGCATTTTTTTCCTTTTTTTCTGTATAGGAGGGGGCTCCCTATTCTTTGTTCCGTTTTTGTTTTCCTTTCGTTTAAACACAGTACTTCGTAAGAACATAAATGAAACGTTGTTTTTCATTTCCTGACTGTATTCTTCTTTTTAAGCTCGTTGCTTTTTTAAAAAGCTTTTCTTAGAACACTATTTTTTTCCTTGCCTTCCATTATTTTATTTTTTTAGTTTTCAGAACAATCACAATTTGCGTGTAAAAGAAGCAGGAAGTCGAAAAAATTAGTCTTTTTGTTGACTTTAAACAAATCTGCATTTAACCTTGTAAATATATGCGCATTGATTAATAATTATTCAAAGTTAGATTAAAAAAAAAGGAGGAATGTAAATACGTTATTTTACTAACTCTTCAATGCGCAGTAAAAAATTAGAATATTTTTGAAGAGGTTTTTTCCGAGCTTTGTATAAAATTGTCATACTTAAATGATGAAGTTCCCGCACCATCCCCTGTCAATGTTTCTGCATATTTCATAAAATATATTAATAATTTATAAGAAATAACAAATCATTCAGACGTACTGGATTTTTTTATTATTATTATTTAAGGAAATTCTTAGTGTAAAATAAAATGTTTGAAGCGTTTATACTTAATAAAATTTTATAAAATCACATTTTAAAATGACGGTGACCCATTAAATCTAAGATATGTATTTGTATAACCATGTCGTCCCTGACAAAGGGAATATAAACGAGATTTGAAGATTGCTTCAATTAATCAACAACAATATTTAAATGAATAATCTAAATTTTAATAAAGTATGGTTGCTTCATAAACTGGTGAATTAAAATATAAAATTGAAGAAATAGATTTCTGACTTTTAAAAACATTTTTCAATATTATTCACTGGAATATAAACGATTGAGGTAGCATTTTTTTTTTTTTTTTTTTTTTTTTTTTTTTTTTTTTTTTAAGGAACCAAAAAACCAACATACTTCTCATTTCTTTTTTCTCTCTCTTCTAAACTAAGCATGATGAAATAGCATAATTTGAAACAAAACTGTCATTATATATTGCATTAAAAAGTGCAAACGCGTGCATAATTAACCATAAGCTTAAAAGTAGCATTAGAAATTGCGACATGCGCTTTTGATTTCGTTTGAATGAATATATCTTCCCTGCTAAATGTCTCATTATTTCAATTATTATTTCATTGAATAGGGGTAGGTAGCTTTCTAATACAATTCATTTGAAAACTTTTTGAGGATTTTTAAAAATAATTTCTACTCGTCTTCTTTCCCATTGACCACTTTCTTAAAGAAAAAAAAAAAAAAAAAGGTCGCCAAACAATGTTATTTAACGCCAGTAATACAAAAGCGTGACATTGCGTTTAATTTTAAATGCAGATCTAGAATGCGATGTACATATTCCATCGTGATTTATTTCGTGGATAAGCCAATTCAGTTTTTTTTTAATGAAGGATATAATTTATATATTATTTCTCCGTTTTTTTCTTGCATTTTGAAATTAAATATGTTAAATATCGAGACCTACCATCTACAAAGCTTCACGGTAAGCAAAAGAATAAAAAATTACAGCAAAATTTACTGCAAATTTATGCTTTGAAATTGCCAGCATATTTTGCTGTAAATTGACAACAAAATATGCCTTAAATAACATTCTGTTTGGAATTTTACAGAAGAATATGCTTCAAACATGCTAATGTTACTTATTACTAACGTTACTATTACTGCAAATATGACTTTAATCATACTAAATTTTACAGCAAAATATGCTGGCAATTTGTGTGATAATATTTACAGCAAATTTTCCGGAACTTTTTGCCGTTTTTCCGTGTTGATGAGATAAACTATTTTCAATATTACGGGACTCTGGCATCACATCAATGGTCATAATATGATACTTAATCTGTAAACGGATAAACAACGGCGACGTAATATTAAAAACTGTGATAAGTTAATATCTCTGAAAAAAGAAACATGGTTCTACGGCTGCAAAATTACATTTGTAAGCACACTAAGATTTATTTATAGTTGGTCAAATTAACATCAATCAAACGGGTACCGTAAACTCGGGTAACTTTGACCCTTTAAGAGTAACTTTGGCCCTAGAGAAAAAAAAGATTAAATCTGCTATATTAAACTGCTATATTTCTGCTATATTTTTCTACATCGTTTGAGTTATCGACAAAGTTTTGGTCTTATAATATAGGTGGTAGCATTAGCTTGAGGCTGGCGTCTCATTGTAAGTAATTCGCCCAGGTTCCACCATGGCAGCACCAATCAAACAAAAACGTGTGAAGACGGTCAGAATTTTGCTCTGCCAAGCTGTAAATTAATCCATTTGGACCTTGGTAAGTACGTGTTCTTATAACCTCATTAGTGTAGATCAAACTCTAATGTAGAATTATGCATTGTCTTTCTTGAGGTAAAAAATAAAAGCTTTTTTCTAGTTGTGGTAACTTTGGTCCAACATTTGGGGTAACATTGGCCCAACCAATTGTCATTTAAATTGTTGCATATACTTCCTGTAAAGGCATAAAAATGTTATATTTGAAGGGGAGCTTTGCCTTATTTTGTTGAATTTAAAAATTGATATTTTTGAGGTAATTTTCTTGTTTATTTTTGGCATACTTATGAAAAAGACATTTGTGCTTATACAAAAAATAATTTTGCTGAAAATTCGTCCAGTGTATTCGTTACAACTGAACCAAACAAGAAAGCTATTGACAAAGATGGCTGTAACGTGGGAAATTTTGTACTTGCGCTGTATAATGGCAATAGCTATCCCAGAAGGATTACTTTTAAATCAAAGGAGGGTTGTGTTGTTGACTGCATGGAAAAGAAGTTAAAGTGTTGGCGGTGGCCACAGCGACCGGATTCCATGGTGTATGAATGGAACATATTGTTGCAAAAATTAGACCACATAAACTTCTGTCTAAGAGAAACCAATAAACAGTCCCATGCCTGGACAATCCACCTTAAGCAATATTTGTGAGTTTTTTAATATTTTTTTTAAATTAAAATATATGCTAATTTACTGTCTTTTTACATGTATACCCTTCTTACCCTCCTCCCGTCTTTTTCAATAGGGTAACATTTGTCTACATAATAATTATAATCAATTCATGCAGTTTGTTTATTTTGTCTCCCCCCCCCCTTTTTTTTTTTACAGTTGTGGTTTGCTCCATTGGGTAAACATGGGAACTTTATGACGTTTGCGTACTCTCTGGTCAAAAATTATTCTGTACTCTTAGACATTCATGTCCATTTTGAAATTTTAGACTTGCGTGTATCATCGTTTTATTCTGATGACGATCGCAGAAGCGATTTGAAACGTAGATTTAAATATTTTAAATGTGTTTGTGGAATCACAGTTTTGTTGTTTGTACCATTCAGCATGTTATATTTGATTTGAATACATAATTTTAAGGTCCATATCATGTTGTAGGCCCTATAACATTCGTTTTAACACATGGGCCAATGTTACCCTAATTCAATGTATATTGGCCCAAAACTTTCAAAAACATTTTTTGACAAAAAGAAATTTATGTCGACAAATTTATGATAATGGGTGGTTCCATATGTTCTTACCGAACAGAAAATTAACATGAAATTCATTTTTTAAATAAAATAAGAGAGTGGAGATGCTGAACATGCCATGAAATAGAATTTGGGCCCAAAATACCCCAGTTTACAGTAAAAAAATAGATTTATTCAAAAGTAATAGTGATTTATACTTATCTCCGAGAAGTTTGTACGTCTAAGCGGCATTTACATTATGACGTTATTGTCCTAGGCATTGGCGTTTCTGGCATTAAACCATAAGACACAACTAATCAGCATGCTTCATTGAACATTAATTGTTTACGCCACCGCTAATCGGTAGGGTCGGTGATTTAACGCCAAGAATGCCAACATCTAGGACGGTAACGCCATAATATAAAAGAACCTTGACCTTCTGGAAAAATATTCCGGGAAAATTGGCGGGCCTAAAAATATCACATAAATTGACAAAAGCCTCTATAAAAGCAAAAAAAAAAAATCAAGCCTGTAGAGTTCTTCCACAACAATGGTTATTTGATGGAATATGCAGAGAAATTGACGAGTGCTTTATATTAAGAGACCCCGGTAAAAGTTCGGTTACTCTGATTGAAGAAATAAAATGGTGTATGGAAAATGGCCTATCACTGTTTTATATTCACAGAAGACTCCAAAATCTGAATAATTAGGAGCTGAAATTTGAGCATTTCAAAAATTAAACACCGCTATAGCTTTATAGATTCAGATACTCGTTTAACGCAAAACATCGAAAATTTTTCAGATTCAGCTAAATAACAAAATAAAAAACACCGTGGAACAGCACGTCAGCACATAGGATCCATATTCAAGCGAATTTATGTTGCGGCGAATTTACACAAATGATAACCATTTTATTGTTAATTTGAACTTGAATGGCATTGAAGCCTTTTGGCCGTCAGAAGGATTTCTGAAAATTTTGCATCATAATTTTGATGCTTTATCTGAAGTTTAGGTGCATTTTATGTTTTACATCTCTTATTTACAATTGTTATATATACTATATTTTGTTTATATTTTCTGACTATATAAAGAGCAATCTGTTCCTTCCAAATTTCCGTTATTATCGGCATTTATTACATTCCTCCAGAAAACAAAACTGAAACAGTAGTATACAAAACCACAAACAAGGAATTTTAATTCGAAAAGCTTTCTCAAGCGACTTTTAGGAAGGGATGAGTCATGACTAGTATTTTTTTTTTTAACTTTTCAGTGTAGTACCTTCTCGACAATATTCCTTAGCCGGGATACACGACAAAACATTCGACCACGGTTATTGACCGAAAATCGTGAACGTGTAACGAATGTGGTGATAACCAAATGTGACGTCGGGTTTGTCCACCGTGTTTCGCGTTGCGACCGTTATGTTTTACTGAAAGTGGTCGACGGGTAAAATAGATAAGTATTAAATAATTTTCGTGGATGCAACTTTTTAATCAATCAACATATAGCGTAACAATAGGCATTTGTTTTCCACATTAATGTAAAGTAACATTTTCAGTACCATAAGATAAATATGCAAAATTAAGAAGAAATCGGCGTTGTTACCAAAATTTACTATGTATATAGAGCCCAAACTTGGCGAGGTTACCTTCCATTTCTATTTTTAGTATAAGAAGCTAAGTTATTATTAAATAAAACTTGATCTGTTGAAGGTTTTTTTTTTTAACTGTCCATCTCTTTCGGATAACCTTTTTTGAAGGAATAGCACTCAAAACTGTATCAAAACAATGACAAAATCTACGAGTCTTAACGCATGCCTATCCTGTATGCTCACTTCAAACATTTTTAATTATGGAACAATGTTCGTTAAAAGCCTTTAATAAGTTTGACATTTAAAACAAAATTAAAAAAAAATCAATTAAGTGACAAAACAAAATGCTGCGCTGATCACATTTTTTAAAAAGAATTGCCTAACATATCAATATTGTACTGGCTGCGTCAAAAGTCCGTTGCAGCTTTAAAAATTAATTTAACTGTCTGATATATATTATCATCATATCTCAACAGATGGCGACAGAGTATTTATATTTTCATCATATCTCAATAGATGTCGATAGTAAATTCTTATTTCCCGGTCATTGGTAAATTTCCCCCATGTGTACGTTTTTCTGTCGGGCGGAGTTTTGACATAGCTGATATCTTTGTTCATTTAGATTCCTGAAGAAGGCCGCGGAGGTGTTCTGAAACTGTATAATAGATGTTTTAGTGATTTTAATGTTTTAATCTGTATTAAATGTTTATACACCATTTTAGCAAATGATTTGTAGTTTATTTACATTTCACTTATTTATGTTTGGATTTAAATTCTGTTTCGTTTGTAGGTCCTAGTACTATCACTAGATACTTCTGAATAGGGAATTTTAATTAGTATAATAGTCCTGTATATAAATTTTAGTACAGAAATTGTATCCTACCCGTTAATCAAACCTTTTATTCATATTTCGATCAAGCGGTCTCGGAGTCCGCTCACTGTAGTTATGCGACTCAATTTCTGTCCCAGATTTTAAGGGTTAATATTAAAATTTGTTGGCTTTTCGGAATCGGCGGTTTTGTTAAATCAAATTCTATTAAACAAGGTGATTCAGCTAAATGGCAAATATTGTATTTAAAACTGCAAAAGTGTGTTTTACAGGCATTGGTTAAGGAAACACTTGTCATTTGTTTTGAAAAAGGGCAGCGGTCACATTTTCAAGATGTCTCAGGCTAAAAGAACAGTCATTTCCTGCCACTCAGACACTTTGAATTTGAGTATTATATAGTAACAATGGACAGTTTTTAAATTGCATTTCTGTCTTTGCTCTATGTTCGAAACGATAATGGACCGTCGAATTACAGAGAAAAACATAAAACATATGCTCTGTTGGTCTCTCTCAGTTTCAAATGCCTTGTTTTACATTTTTGCTCTCAGTTATATCTAAGACCAAGTTATGTGCGTACGCGGGTAAAAATCTTTGAAAAGTAAGCATTTTCAAAAAATACTTTTACAGATTAAAACATAAAAAGCTGTTTTGATTATTATTGAACAGATTATTGTATAATCAGTGTTACTTTTGAACCATTTGTTCAGAAGGGATGGAGGGGTACATAAATTTAAAGAATGTAGTTCATTAGTTGGTAATGTGGCCTGAAATTTTCCCCAGGAGGTCTCTCTCGGGGAGGCATTGTCACCAGTTCCCTGGAGGTAAGAAACACTGATTGCAATTTCACTGGCTTGTAGATATACATGCCTGTGAATTTCAAAAGAGAGTCGTTAAATGGGAAGTATATTCTTAGAATTTATAAAAATTACTCTCTATAACTACACGCAAATTTATACTAATTATGCATTAACTTAAATTAATCAGCAATAAATGACACATTTCACACTTATCGCATATTAATGATGCTTCCTGCATAACATTAAAATAATGACCTACTGTTTTTCACGTAAAGTTAGTTAAAACTTCAAATTATCGTTGGGAGGGGAAGGACTCGATTTCTTACAGGTTTTTAGCTACAATGCCTTTCACTTAAGTAAAAGTATATATAAGTAGATCCTTTCCCACTGATTTCGTGAGACGGTGAGAGAAAGCTTCCTTTTCTCGAAAATGTTTTTGAATTTCTTTTCTCTGTTTTTTGCGATCAAAGGTAGATACCACCTATCTTTCATTCTTCCATAGATATCCCTAACAAAAAACTAAATATATCTAAATATTCCGCAAAATCATAAAAAAAGAAAAAATAAATAGCATTTAGCAAAAACACGTATTTTTTTCTTAAAAACAATGTCACATATACAGGGTGTTTAAAAAAAGTTAAGAAAATGAAGGTAAAGATAAGAGAGTTATAAGAAAGTAATAAGAAAGTTAAGGTGGTTGATGGTAGAGCACAGTACAATTAACAATTTTTGTTTAGAAAACCAGGTCGCAATCCATTTATCCAGTGAAAAATATAAGGTATAGGAAGGGCCGGCGCAACGGTTAGCGGGGCACCTGGGTACCCAATGTATATTGCAGTATTTGAGGGATAAAATTTGTTTTTAAATTGTATATTTCATCGAATAATATACAATAGAAATAATAAAATGTATGAAAAATTCCCCTCCTTATGCACATTTAATGTGCATAATTATTTCTAATTTCACAAAATCTTCTATGCTTTGCAACATTTTAAATACTTAATTTTAATATATTGGGTTTTAACTTTATTTCTCACAGGCAAAGTTTATATAATTGTCTGGGTATATAAAATAACCTTGTAAAGCAGTTAATGGTTCCCAATGTACACTCATTGCCATAAAAATTTGCGCACCAAGAAAAAGACGTCCAAATGAAACGAAATTTTACACGCGTAAGTACTACTGTGATATAAGTAAGTGAGTAGAAAACAAAAGAAAAAGGATCATTTATTGCAGAAAAAAGTACAAATGAACGGAAATTTTAGTACTCTGTTGGACCCCTCTAGAGCGAATGCATGATACGATACGAGAGGGAATTGAGGCATACAAGTTCCGTATGATGTCCTGAGACATCTCGTTCAACAATTGCTGTAAACGCGTCTCGAGTTCAACCAAACTCGTAGGGTGTTCAACTTGCTGTCACAAATGATCCCAGATATGCTCGATTGGTGACAAATCTGGGGATCGAGCAGGCCAGGTAAGGGTGGTAATGTGGCGGAGGCAGGCTTGTGACATCCTTGCAGTGTGTGGCCGAGCATTGTCTTGCTCAAAAATGACTCATGGGAGCCCTGCCACGATTGGCAACACATGTGGCTGAAGGATGTCCTGGACGTACCGCTGGGCTGTCATTGTGCCAAGGATCAATGTTAGGGGTGACCGTGTATCGTAAGCAATGGCACCCCATACCATGAAACCAACTGTGGGAGCGGTGTCTCGCTGTAAAGCGAAGGCAGGATTGAAGCGTTCACCACCGGGCCTCCACACGCGTATACGATTGTCATCGCTGCTCAAATTGAATCTAGACTCGTTGCTGAAGACGACCTGGTTCCATTCCGTTGCAGGCCAATCCCGTCGCGCGCGACACCACTCCAAACGGAGTCGTCGGGTGGGTGTCATTGGCAGAACACGTAATGGGCGCCGCGATACCAGATGTCCTTCAGCCAGGCGCCTTGCGATGGTTCAGGAAGACACAGGGGTCCGTAGTGAAGGTGCTCCCTGTGTCTGGATAGCGGCCAAAGAGGCAAATGGCTCTACGCGTGCGTTTCGTATGATGTGACGGTCTTCTCGACGACTGGTCTGTCGAGGGCATCCCGAGCCTGGTCGCCGTGTAAATGACGTCTCTTCAGTCCACTGGTCCCAACACCTCCTCACAGTAAAATCAGAACGGCCTACTTGACGAGCTACTAGCTAAGCTGACAACCCAACTTCCATCATCCCGATGATTCTTCCCCTCTCGAACTCTGACAGCTGCTCATATTGTCTTCGACGGCTGCGTAACGGCATGTCTACCTCGGCGTTTCCTTTGCAAAAGAAAAGGTACTCTGAGACAAGTTCTGCTTACCAGTTTTGTACTCCAAGGAAGACGAAGTTCAACGCTCTCTAGTGGTATTACACAATGCGCAATCACGCTGCATTTATAATCATTTGCATATCTGCTTGATATGTACCTTCATGCTAAGTTTCGTTACGACCCCATAATTATTTCTTGGTGCGCAAATTTTTATGGCAATGAGTGTATACTGAAGCACTGGACGGAAAAAATTTGTTTTTAAATTGTATATTTCATAGAATAATATATAATATCTATACTAATAAAAGAACAAATCGCTCTGTCTGTCTGTCTGTGTGCGATGACTAGCAAAATCTACGGAACGTACGAGGCTCAAAATTTTTTTGAAGCTAGCCCAAAGTGTCTCACGATGCACCATAGCTTCAGAATTTTAATATTCTAATTAACAGCTGAGTTATTAATTATCAACCGTCACTCACTTTGATTAAAAATCCATTTCGGAAGGGAAAATCTCTGACGCATGCGCTGAAGGCGCTGATACGCAAATGAAGAACGGAAAAAAATATTTCGGCGGTATTTTGTCATTATTTATTAACTAACATCGTCCAAACAGCTAAGTAAAGTTTAAAACGGACATGTTCTGAAAGATTGTTCTCTTACGTCTCAAATGCTGCGATCAATTAAAAAATATATCGCAATTAACCGCTTGAAAAAAAAAGTTTAAAAAGGATCGTTTTTCTGAAAAGCGTTTTTCTCCCTTATTACAACACCTCTCCAGGATGCAATTTTAAAGGTACTGACAAGTCAAATATATGATTATAAAGCTGAATCCGTCTTTAAAACGATGGTGCAATTGGTTTTTAAAAATTTGAATTTTAACCCTTTCAAATACACCGCCAAATGCAGGTCACTTTCCGCCCCATAAAGATGATTTACATTTCGGTTAAATGTTTATCCTCTAAAATATGCATATTTTTTTAATGAAATTTTAAAAAGAGGTTGGTTTTAGTAATATTTACGATTCATTAAAATTTCAGAGAATTTGGACAACAATAATCATTTATTTTATTATGCAAATGAAACTGACGCGACGCGGAAAAAAATAAAGGCAGAAACTATTTACACTCCGATATGGAACGTTAATTTACTAAGCTTTTCGTAGCAGTTTTGGCGTAGTGGCTTAACCCCTTGGTTTTCTGTACGAACAGACCCAGGTTCGAAACTAGGTAGGGCAAAGTTGAAATTTGAATTAGTAGATTTTTTCTATTTTAAGGATTTTATTTTTCTTTGAAGGGTATCTAAAGTGAAAGAATGTTCCGACGATTACGTTATAAACAGGCTTTACTCTATTAGAAAATAAATTTGCTGGATAGTACCTTTTTAAAAAATTTATATAGCATATTTGCTTGCAGTGTTATTATTTCTTTTCCAGTATTACAGTTTCGGATGCATTTGTAATTATTTTTTCATCTAAAGATTTTAAATAAAAAATTAAAATATTAGAAACATAATTAAATTTTAATTGAGTTCACTAATTAATTTTGAATAAAAGAGTTTAAAACGTGAGATAAATAAAAATTCAAACTTTCCAACTGAACATGAGTCGGGCCCTGGTAATTTGCAAAGTCTCTACCTCCTCCCCCGCCCCATTCTGTACCGACCTGCGATACAAATTTCCGGTTTATTTAAGAATGTTATTATGGGCTTCTCAGTGCATAATTTTAAAGTTGAGTCTTAGAGTCTTCTTCCCAGACCAATACCCTCATATTTTTATTGAGGCCCCAGGGCCCTTTTTCAGACATTTACCCCCCTTTTGGTGCATTTCTTTAAAATATTATTTTAACGAATAATTCATATGCTTAATTTTAACTAATTGAACATCTAAAGTGCTAAGTACTAAGACATTTTAACATGTTTCATGTTAGGGCCCTGTTTTTAATTATCAATTGGCCCCTTTTGGGCCCCCTTTTACAGCTCCTTTAAAAATGGTCCAATTCAGAACCTTTTTTTTTTATAACAACTACTTAGGACTTCCAGACACTATATGAGAGACAAAAAAAAATTCTCAGGTTTCAGCTACCACCAATTTTGAATATTAATCGCCTTCTTGGGGGCCGTTGGTGCAGCTTCTTTAAAAAAATTTCCGAATTGCTTGCAATTTTCTTTAACATAGTTGTAGCGTCTTCCGATTACTTTAAAATAGGGGTGCACAACCTTTTTTAGAGAAGGGCCACTTACAAAAATTTCTGGGTTGTCGGGGGCCACATCAGTAATACGGAGAGAATTCTATTTCGGGGAGGTGATCTGTGACGTATAATCAGATAAAAATATGGTTTCAGACACGGGGAGGGGGGAGTTTTGCCTCTCTAGGTTCCCTTACCCAGTCAAAATAACCAATTCAGTTGGTAAGGATATATCAACAATTCACGTTTGTATATATAACACAGATACAGCAAGGATTACTTTCAAGGAGTGATAATATACCTTGACTTTATTCGGGAGTAAATTTTGATTTATTATAACTGCTACAAAACAAACATAGGCATGAAAGTGGCTAGTGCCGAAAAAAAATGTAACCTTTATGAACGAAGAAGAAAGAAGAAGCCAGTCAACGAAATTTGAGGTTTTACCGTGCCTGATCAATGAAATTCTCGATTTTTCCGCGCCCGATCAAAAAACTTTGCGATTTCTACGGGTCTGATCGACAAAATTCGCTATTTTTTCGCACCCTATCAACAAAATTCGCTTTTTTCCGCGCCTGATAGACGAAATTTTCGATTTTTCCGCGCCTGATTGACAAAACTCGCGATTTTTCTGTGCTTGTACGAGGAAATTTGCGATTTATCCGCCCCTGATCGACAAAATTCGGGATTTTTCCGCGCCGGATAAACGAAATTCGCGATTCTTAACTGACTCTGACAAAATTTGCAATTTTTTCCCGTAGCAAATTGACTAAATTCGCGTTTTTTCTCCCGTAAATCTGACGAAACTCACAATTTTTTCGCTACTGATCAACAATTTTTAAATTTTTCCGCGATTCATCGACTAAATTCGGGATTTTTCCGTGCCCGATCAACGAAATTTACGATTTTTATGCGCTTGATCGACAAAGTTCGCGATTTTTTTATTAACCTGACCAACAAAATTCACGATTCTTAACTGGCTCTGACGAAATTTGTAATTTTTTCCGCGTCAAATTGACGAAATTCGCGATTTTTTTTAGCTCAATAGACAAAACTCGAGATTTTTCCGTGCCCGATCGAGAATTTGCGATTTTCCCGAGTGGATCGATTAAATTTGCGATTTTTCTGAGCCCGATCAGTAAATTTCACGATTCTTAACTGGCTCTGGCGAAATTTTTTTCCCGCGGCAAATTGACGAAATTCTCGATTTTTTTCTCGCGATAAACAGACGAACACCCGATTTTTCCGAAGCCGATCAATGAAATTTGAGGTTATTCCTCTCCTAATCGACAAAATTCGCGAGTCTTAACTGACATGATAAAATTTGTCATTTTTTTCCCGCCGCAAATTGACGAAATTTGTGGATTTTTTCTCACGACTGGCAAAACTCATGATTTTTCCGCACCGAACAATAAAACTTTCAATTTTTTCGCGTATCATCAACAAAATTGACGATTTTTCCGTGCCTGATCTGCGAAATTTGCGATTTTTCCGAGCCTGATCGACAGAATTCGCGATTTTTTCGTACCCGAGCAACGAAATTCTCGATTTTTCCCGAGCCCGACAAACAAAACTCGTAATTTTTCCGTGGCCGATCAGCGAAATTTGCGATTTTTTTCGTGCCTTATAGACAAAATTCGCGATTTTTCCGTCCCCTATCAACGAAATTTGCAATTTTTCCGTGCCTGATTGACAAAATTCGCGATTCTTAAATGGCTGACGAAATTTTCCGTTTTATTTTCGGCAAAGTGACGAAGTTCACTATTTTTTGTTGCGACTTATGGACAAAAATTGCAATTTTTTTCCAATTATAAATTAACGAAATTCGCGCTAACCCATCGCGGGCCACAGGTTGTGCATCCCTACTTTAAAAGCTAATAACAATATCTTTATGCCCAACTACATGCCAGTTATGTCCCTGCCCCCCCCCCCTCTTTGAAGTTGTTGCACCACTCTGGACCCCAGGGCCCGGTCTTTCTTTATGCCTCAGTTACCACTTTTTTCGAACATTAATCTCCTTTTTTAGCATCAACTTACGTTTACTCACCACAGCCGTACATTAAAAATCGCGTTAATTAAAAGGTAACTTTAGAAAATGGATTTCATCAGTTTAATACATATCGTGTTAATGTTAAAAGTAATTCATGAAATTTACAAGGGGAGAGGTCATCTTCCACCGCTTGGGGGCGCATTCTTTCCTCCAATTCTAAGGAACTAATTTCAATGGGATTTGGTTCATTCAACTTGGATTACAACTACAACTACTTTCAGTATTATGACATTTATCTTAGACTTCAGTTACCAACATTTTCATGATTCAACATTCATGATGCATTCTTTTTTTTTTAGATTCTATGCGCTTGATTACTACGAGGTTTGGCTTACTCAACTTGGTTTTCGATTGTCTCCGGCACGTGAGGCGCACTTCTGATACATGCTGCCTTATGTAGGGTGGACCCAGGTTACAGGTTCGTTCGGAAAGAAGTTTGTTGGGAACGCACTAGACGATGCGGAAGGCAATGGGTCCTCCGAAATTAGATTCATTTAAAAGAATTTCAAAAGATATAAAATCATAGAAACTTGAGTTTTGTTTAAGGTTATTATTTACGGACCCCGACAACGCCGGGTGGGTCTGCTAGTAGATAGTAAAATGTATCAAAATTCCACTACTTTCAAATTTATTGTGCATAATTATTTCTAATTTCGCAAAATTTTCAATTCTTTACAATATTTTCAATATTTATTTTTTGCGTTCAAGGTTACTTTCAGGAAAATCAAATCTATACTATACATTCCCAGACAATTATATCAACTTTGCCTGTGAGAAATAAAGTTAATACTCACTGTTTTTCTCACTGAGGAACATTTTGTGATATGTGCATGTTACTAAACAGATTTAAAAGTAACAAACAAAAATTTAAAAAAATATAACGTTTTCCCTTTCATGAAAAATGAGCAATTACTTTTAATTATGTCTACTGAGAGGTAAAAATAGTTTTGCATTTAATTATGAAATCTTGAGCGGAGAAAGATTATTAATTTCTTAGGCAAACATATAGCTGAGATCATTGTCATTATTTGAAGGAAAGTAAAAACCTCTATTTCCCTTAAACGTTTCATCAGCGATATGCTGCTGAGTGGAATGTTCCCAGGGGGTCGTCTCATCAGCGGTTGTTCGGACAATTTTCACCAGAAAAATTCGCTGCGAAAAAATGACGCTGTAGGGGAGTGTTAGTAATGTATCACTCATCAATCTTCATTCTATATGTATAGAATTTCGCTTTAATTTTGCAAAATATAAAAACAGGCGTATATATTTCGCTCTTTATTACTTATGACTTTACAACGGCTGCTCTTCTGAATGTTTCTAGAATTAATTTATTATCTAAAAAAGTGGGTGGATTGGTGAATTTATTTTATTGTTCGTTTGTAAAAAAAAAGAAAAAAAAGTGTTTTTATAAATGATTTGCGATCCTTTATCTCACTGATGGAGATGAAATGTTTTAAGGAAAAATCATTGCTTTTAAGCAAAATAAATTGCGCAGAATAGATTTTTCACAACCTATATTGCATATAAAAAATGTATTTCATTGTAAGATATGTTAATGTTATGTTTCTTTATGAAAATTTATTATGTTAGGAAGTTTAGCTATAAAAATTTATCTCTGAAATAAATACAAAAATTAATTCTATAAATTTAAAGTTAAGTAAAAGCTTACAAGATTTCTTAAACGCGTGAAAATACTGCGATTATTCCGAAAGTATTACCACGGGCGTTTTTATCAAATTGTTATTAACCCGTAATGGCCACCGTTGGGTCCCAGGGACCTTTATGCATATGATTCACAAGAAAGCCTAATTCGGGGCGATTTCAACCAATGTTTCTGAATAGAAATTGTCGCCTTATTTAACATAGAATTTTCGTTATAGAGACGAAAAATACTATTCAGAAAAAGTGGTGGAAGTATGCCCTTATAGTAATTCAATCTTTCCTTCACAATGCACAAAAAATTGACGACGTGACTTAGATTTTTTAGTTAGGGTTTAGATTAGGGTTTCAGTTTTATAAATTTAATTTTTTTTTCTTTTAAATTTCTAAAAAAAAAAAAAGACTTGAATATAAAATAGGGATTTGTCCATCTTTCCTTGGTAGGACAAGTCATATACAATTATGAAGCTATTGTGAAACGAAAGTAAAAAACAAAATCCTTTTTATAAATAATAACAGGTAGTATGCACAGTTTTTTGGCCCATCGTTGGTGGTTTGTGGAAACCGCTAGGAAATGTTAGGATTGTGAAATGGTAGGTACAGAGGATGCCCGTCTAATTTAGAGCATATCTGAACATGATTCTGATCATCTAACGGTCGTATCAATGTGGACCTTTGTTGGCAAATGGTTGCTTGTTACACTGATAAAAATGAAGTACTCAAAAATGAGTAAATCGATGCACTCACATAGAATGTTTTGATCAAAAATGAACATATGTTTTCCAATTTGAAACATCACATGTTATCAAACCCAAACAAAACGATAATTTCGTACCCTGTAATTGTTTATTTTATTTATGGTGGCATAAAAGATGTTCATGATGATTCAAATATTAAACTATGTACGGTATTTTAAAATAATATAAAAGTGCTTACAAATAAAGCTCTTGTTATAAAAATATTCGATTTGAGTATCTTGCTAATAATTTTGCTATTTTTTTTAAAATAAATAATAAATTAAACGTTTCTTGGTAATGATTTAGAACGGAAAATAAATGTTGGCACATTTTTACTTTAATTTGTATGTTCAGTGGAGCAGTACATAACGATTCATATTTGAACACAACCATGGGTTCGAAAATGAGTGCATGTGTTTCTCAATTTTGAGCCCATTTGTATCGGAGCTATTTTGAGTATGTCACGTATTTAAAATTGATTACATTTTACTAATTTTAGGTATCCGTTTTTTCTTTCAGTACAATGTTACGGCAAGGCGAAAATTTCTTACTGTGGGCCAACGTGGAATGACAATTTGCCGAGAATTAGCCAACTTTAGCCCAAACATATTGTACTACTTGGAATGCAACATGCTAGAGTAATACCCATAGGCGGATCTTACTGTTAAAAAGATCAAATAAAGCTGTCGCAAATGTGATACGTTTTATTAGATCTCTAATCCACTCTTTGTTCAATTTTTATATAACTCTGCCAATTGAAAGTGAGATATACCTTCATTTCTTGAGCATTTCTTGATGCATTCATTTCTTCATGTCTCTCCACGACTGGCTGACCTACATCTTAGAGGGCCGTGCCTTAACCAACCGTGTTATCCAATGTATCCATCTAATTGAAAAGAATGAATTTCTTTTTAAAATCCTAATATTTATTTTGGTGATCTATTCTAGACTTTCTCTCCGATGAAGATCATATAACCTGTTGTCCGCTCTTCATTTTGAATTTTTTTTTCGTGCATGTTTTTCATACATTTTTTTAATTGTATTTTTCAATTTTGATTATGTAATAATTATTATATTACCATCATTGTTCACTATGTAATCGCCATTCTTCATTCTGTAACCATTATTGTTCATCGTGTAGCTATCATTTTATTTGTTGAAAATGGGATGCTCCTCCCAGTAAATTTTCTCTTGGTCCTACTTTTTGTCAGAGATTCGGAATGGTAAATTTGCCCAGCCAAATTATTCACCTCATAAAGCTTAGTTGTACTTCAGGATCTTAGTTTGGGATGTGCCTATTCCTTCCCTGCATTCATTTCTAATACACAAGCATAGATTTAAAAAAAAAAATAACAATATAACATGGACGGAAGAATCTTTTTAGTTCATGTTAAATTGGCGGTTAAAAATATGAAGTAATTATTTTACTTTGGTAGATACTGTATACATTATACTTGAAATACTATATAATACACAAAATATTTATTTTTTGAAAAAGGGGGAAATTGATACAAATAAAAAACTACACAATTATTTTAAGCAGATTTTTATTATTTCCCTTCCTTTAAGATATATTCGTCCTGTCCTTCCCTTTTTTATTAAAATTAGTGGCTCTTATTTTAATTTGCATTTCACCGATACAATTTAGACAAAAATTCTCTTATCACAGTCAAATTTCATAAAGAAATGGAGCGCTAATTTTCAAAAACATAATTCTTTTTATAAAAGTAGTTGTTGTACGAAATCAGCCTTGAACAGATTTTTCCCAAAAAGAATATTTCCAATCTAAAATAATTTTGTATCCACCAGTTTACATCAGATAAATTATCTCAAATCATCTAGAAGAAACACAAATTTATACAAACAAGTAATACAATAAATTTACCAATTACTTCATTCTTTCAGATAATAAATTTATTGTAGAAGAATGCAAAAGAGAAGTCGTTGAAAAGCCATAAGTAATAACAAGCAAAATATATAATATTCCTGCTCCTGGATTTTAGAAAATTAAAGCGAAATTCTATGCATATAGAATGAAGATTGATGAATGAAACATTACTAACACCCCCCTACAGCGTCACTTTTTCGTGGCAAATTTTTCTAGCGACAAATGCCGGAACAACCGCTGATGGGACGACCCCCTGGGAACATTCCACTCAGCAGTACATCGCCGATGAAACGTTTAAGGAAAATAGAAGTTTTTTCTCTCCTTCAAATAATGACACTCATCTCAGTGATAAGTTTGCCTAAGAAAATAATAAACTTTCTCCGTTCTAGAATTCATAATTAAATGCAAAGCTATTTTTACTTCTCGCTAGACTAAATTAAAAGTAATTGAGCATGTTTCATGCAAGTGAAAACTTAAAAAGTTTAATTTCGGCTTGTTGCTTTTAAATCTGGTAAATAACATGCAGATACAGTCTTTTATTTTGTCTTTTTTCACTGTTATCCGCTTTTTATTTTGCGTAAAAAATGTTTTTTGTCGAAAGTTTTATTGTTTTAAAGTTGTATACCTGTAACACTGGTCTCTTTTTTGGATATCAAAATTTACAAACAATAATTTTCACGCTGTATTCAATTGCAAATGTTGTGGAAACCTACTAATAAAATTATTGAATGGAAAAAGTGGCATTTAAGAAACGTATCAGTGGAAGCCCTGCTGAATAAACAAAAACAAATTAACTTTTAAATTTTTCATAAAGGCGCGTATTTACCTAACAGGAAATTTAAAATATTTGTAATAATGTTATTGTCTCGACTCAGTCATACTTTCATCATTTTATACAAATTTTCTGGAAACAATTCCGGTAAAACAATTTATAGGCGTTGTAACATAAAGGAAGATTTTATGATAATGATTCTATATGTAAATTGTCATAATTTAATTCTTGGTAGCAAAATAGGTTGTGAATTAACTGGGATACTATAATGAATACATACTGATATCAAAAACCTATGTTATTGATTACATTACAAATTAAATGAATATTATGCAATCAGTTGCTATTACTTGTATGTGTCAAATTTTTATTAATTGATCATCACAGCTTATTTTCATTTCAGTACAGCTTCTCTATAATCTATACTAATAATAAAAAAAGATGTTTGTGTATCTATATGTGATGGCTGGGAAAATCTACCGCGCGTGGATGTGGAAATTTGGAAGAAGATAGGTATAAGGCATGTCCTAATGCATCCGAGGCTCAGAATTTTCATTTTTTGATAATCAAACGAGATATACAAACCGCAATTAAAAATGTCTTCCCAAAAAAAGATCATGGCGGTGCGTGCCAGAACCCCGTCCTGAAACACGGAAGCATAAAAGACCCGAAAGTGCGACAGCGGCTTTTTTGAAGCCCATCTTTCAAAACTAGCATCGGCCGAACCGTCACAATACAGAAAAACGTAAGACACTAAACCACATCTACATCCTTAGAGCTTTCTAACGGAGCAATCTATTTGAAAAAATATCAACACTTTCAAAAAAAGTAATTTTAAAAAGTCAAATTTCTGTTTTTCCTCCGTTTTTCGAAACCCGCATTTGCTTAACTAACAGAAAAACCGATTACACCAAATAAAAGATATTTACATTTAAAACCTTGCAATTCTTTCGAAAAAATATATATACAAAAAATGTTTCCTGGGAGCCATTTTGTTGTTTTTCGCGATTTTCGCAATTTTAATAATCAGCATCCGCGCTTCTGTTCATGATAAGAAAAAAAACTAAAAATACCAAGCCATATCTACGTTCATTTTCCTTTAAAATGTCGCAATCCGTTTCGAAAAATACGAATACGGACCCTTTCAAAAAAATTCTTTGTGAAACTCATGTTCGTGAATTCCGTTTTTCTGCGAGGTTTAACATTCTACATTGGCTTCGAAAATAAAAATACGAAAACACCAAAGATAATAAACACTACAGTTACGTTCATTTTCCTCTGGAATGCCGCAATCCGTTATAAAAATATTAACGCCTTGAAAGCCGTTCGCTACCGAAAGTCCCTTTTGTAATTTCCGTTTTTTTCCTTATTTATATTACTCGTTTGAACATGAAGGAAAGCTCATATAATTTAAAAATTATTTGACGTTATAGCTAAAAGTATATATTTTAAATATCGAAACTTTCATTCTTGCCTTTTTATTCCAAAAGAAAATGAACAGTATAAAATGTTGAATGTAAAATGCAATATTGCTGTCACTTGTTTGAGTGTGAAGGAAAGCTCTTAAAAACTTTAAACTATTTGACATTATGGATAAAAGTGTCTATTTTAAATATAGAACTTTTCATTCTTGCTTTCAGTTTACTTTTGTCTGAAGAACATTTTAAATTAAAGCATAAAAAAAGATTTAGTTGAACAAAAAATTATAACTTTATCGTGAATCAATGTAGATGGCAGCACTAAATTTATTTTTCTTCGCAATATTGTAAAAAATCTACCCAAATTTAAAGCGAATGTAACAAATATTATCTTTTTTAACCCAATTTTGTTATATTAGGAATCAAAAGTCAATCTTGACAATTTTTTAAGCATGTCATGGGCTTATTGATGGGCTTTATGCCTGTGCAATATTGTTAATGTCTAACTTTTCCTTTATTTAATTTTTGGAGCATATATAGGGTGTATCTGAAATGCTTCAACAAACTTAAGGGATTATAGTACTCATTAGACGAACAAAAAATGCAATGGAACATGGGGTCACAAACCCCTTATTGAGTCACAAATACAGGGTGTTTCACCCTAACTGTAGTCGGCTTGTCGGTAATAATTTTGCGAAAAATTAAAATATTGCAATAAAAATGTAACGATATGTACCTTATTTTATATGAAATGTGATAACATCACAAAAAGTTGTGGAAAAACAGAGTACCCACACAATCGATGATACCGTATGAACTGATAATCACAGTCCTAAATGGGGTGAGTTCAATGCATATTGATGGCGCTTATAATGGAAACTTCTACCCCTTTTTGTGATGTTATCACATTTCATACAAAATAATACATATCGTTACATTTTTATAACATTAGTTTAACTTTTCCAAAATTATTACCGACAAGCCGACTTCAGTTAGGATGAAACACCCTGTTTTTGTGACTCAATAAGTGGGTTGCGACCCCATGTTCTATTGCATTTTTTGTTCGTCTTGATGAGTACTATCATCCCCCTAATTTTGTTGAAGCGTTTCAGATACACCGTGTATAAGAGGAAAAATTGTGATTTTGCAATTTTTTTTTTTTAAGTTTCTATTTTGAAGATGAAGGAAATAAATGGCATCTTACAAACTTGAGCAATTTGATCTTAATATGTAACGCTACATCAGGTTTAATTTCACAGATGTTTTTGAATTCTTTTGATTTTTATAACGTTTTTAATTTTCTCAAAATTGACAATTTTTCAATTTTTACAATCAATTTAATATTAATCATGGCGTTACCAAATTATTATCACTAAATAAATATGAAGATAATTTTCCAGAAGTTACAACATTATAAATATTTTTAATTTGTGTTAAATAGTTTTCAAGTTACGGAACTTCAAACTTGCAACTTTGAGCTATTGCACACATGCCATTCTATGTCACAAGATTTTAAATGCCCAGAAGTGCCAAAATACTTTATTTTTTGTCGAGATGTTTTGCAATGCTCTATTTGAATATGAATTGAATCTGTGTACCAAATTTTATTAAAATAGGTTAATATGTGACCACGGCTTTTTTTTAAATTTTTGCTCATTTTGGGTGGAATGACTCAAATACATAAATTTAATAATCGAATAATTTAATTCCTGAATTAAATGCCTTAAAATGTCAAGTTGACTTTCGTTCAGTTTTATTTTAGATAATTTACTGACATTAACATTCTGCATATATATATTTCTCAATTATAATACTATAATATAATTATTCGCTACAAACGAGGATATTGGATAAATAATATCAAATTTAATAACTTTCTTGTAGAAATCATATCATTTTAAAATATCCATAGTTATTTCTTGACCTGATGGGTATATATCGGTTTTATTCGGGTCATGTTTAACCCATTTGTGCCTGAACTTTTATTTTCTCAAATTTGTTGGTAAAATCACTTTAAAATGTTACAAAATGAACCGGAAAAATACTAAAAAAAAATTACGCTAAAAATTTTTGTTTTATTTATTTGATAAAATGTAAAAGTACTAAATATGGGAATATGCATATGATTTGTAATTGTATAATATGCATAATTATATGTTTTGTCTAAATTTATATAAAATAAGATTTTAAATTGTATATTATGTACCATAATTAGTTTTTTTATGAGTTACTAGAAAAATATATTTATTTCTTTACCGATACTAATAACAAACACTATATGTATTAGTAATAATATACTAAGAATAATCGTATTTGAGGCTTAAAAACAATTTGTTTCATAATCATCTTGAAAAGGACTTTACATAAATAACTGTCTGCTAAATAGCTAATAAAAATATGGACCCATTCGTGCCTAGCGCCCAATATTTTGTTCGTTACAAAATGCATAAAAAATAGGCTTGAATGTATAATTTCACAATTTTAAAAAATACGTATTTCAAAGAAGTCTACAAGCTAAGATTATGACTTATATATATATATTTTATATAATTTGTAGAAAAAACATAAACAAACCTACTTTTCACATTTCACCATCGCAAAAAATGAAAAATCTATAAACTCCGAAAAAAGCCTTCATTTTAAGCAAATAAATATCCTTCTTATGCTGTCATCTTTCAGTAACAGATAAAGACGTTTATAGATAGTTATTTCATACAATTTTCATGGTATAAAGTAGCAGAAAATTATACAAATTTATTAAAATTCGAAGCACCCCAAAATTAGGACGCTAGGCATAAATAGGCTAGATTGCCGTATACGAATTATTATCTGGATGTCACAGGGTTCTAAGGATAAAAATAACAAATTCCGTAAGCATCTTCTTCAATACAGTAAAACTGGTTGATTGTTTACTGCTAGTTATATCGATGGAAGTCGACGGATCTTGAGTGGAAACAACGTTGGTAGTTGACAACTTGGATATGGAAAACTTGGACATCATCTTCAGTGTATTGATAACAAAATAATAATTTGATAAAAAAAAATATGTAACAGATATACACAATTATAGTAGACGTTAATGAACAATGTAATAGAACGGAATGTTACGCGAAAAAGTTTCTAAGCAGAGAACATGTTATTCAGAAATTCACTAAACATCGTATAAAATTTAGTGAAAGAGATCATTGCAAAATCCAAAGATCATTTGTGGATTCTTATAATGGTGTAGTCTAAGGGGTACGCGGGAGGACGGTGTCCCCGAAGTTTTTTATTTTTTCTCAAACGTCCGCCTGCGTTTTATTTTCAAAGAGACGCTAGGGACACGGGAAGACGCATACATTTCAAACTGCTTAATTTTTTAAAGGATAAGCACGCTAACGGATTAAAAATTTTAAAAAATAAAGCACTGATTTTTAATATTTTCCAAGAAAGATGAAAAGTGATTATGGCTTCAGATAGTCTGTCTATTTAGCTGTTCTTACTCTAACTTCCGTAAGTTTGCTTTAATTGCAACAAGATTGGCGAATGTTTTGTGGTTTATTGCAGTATTATCGTTATTAAAAATGGTGTATTAATCGAAACCACCGTTTGAAAGCTACCATATTCACTCTTTCACTCACGCCACGCACACACATAAACTCACCGTAAAACAGCAAAAACGGACTTTGTTGACCTAAAAACATAAGGAAATACAAACATACGTACATCCGTATAGAATCATTGTAAAAAAAAAAAAAAAAAAAGCGAAACGAAGGAACCTCAAACCTTAAAGCTACGCTAAAATTTTATAATTTTTTTTTTTTTGTTGTTACAATACTTTACTTATACCACACATACACATGTCCGGAAAGTAATAAATGCAGTAATTTTCATTGTTGTCAGTGGAAAATAGGTTTAATGTTATTCTACGCCGTTTTCAAACACTAAAGCTGAAAAAAGAGAAAAAAATCTGGTTGCGTGAATTAGCGTTGCTGAATTCCGAATTCTATTGTTCTGCTATTCAAATTCGGACACTATGTTCGGGACTTTTAGTACCCCCACTTTTTTCCGGCACCACACCACTGGTTTCTTATATTTGGCTATGTTAATGATAGTGATGGTCATAGCTGCAGTATAATATAAATCGTTATCGTATCTATATTTTTAAAATGGTGTGATCAATACAAAAAAATCAATTTTGATTCTCTAATAGCGTGGTATATACCTTTAAAATTGACTGTAATTCAATTTGGTAACTAAAAACATGTGGATAAGACATATAAAAGTTAATTATATTTTAAATTTTGCTGCACTAAAAATTATCTAAATTTGAGCATGCATTATTACGGGATAAAATCGTGCAAATTAACATCTTTCGAGATGATCAAAATCTATAAATTCGTCTTTTCTTTCTTTAAAAATACCGTTTTTCTCTCTAGGGGGCGCTAGAATCCTTTTGTTAAAAATATTTTCAATTAATTTTATGTTTCTAGGAAAAATATTTTTTTAAATGTGTAATTTCTAGCTATTGTGATTAGATTTTTAAAAAATTTTTCATTTAAAATTAATTTCTTTTGCTTAATTATAAATGTTTCTGTCGGTTCTGGTCGTACAAGGGTTAAAATCCTACAAAACTAGTGACTTACAATACAATTAGATCTCAAACTACAGTAAAAATTAATAAAATTCCTGTAAAATTGATAATTTCCTGTTTTGTTTAATTACTACTATTAATTTATGTATTAATCTTCCATAAATGAAAATATAAGTTTACCCCTCATCTTATAGCTTGATTACTCTCAATAGTGTAGAATTATAGTTGAAAACCCTCCTTTTCTATAAAAAAAAACGCCATTTTTCCCGCAAGGGAGCGTTCGAATCGGTTTTGGAGGCGGTACGAGAGGCTGCACGGCACGGTACGGTTGCACGAGCGGTGGGACGGGTGGCAGTTGTACGGTGCCACGCCACCTGAACTTCAACTGTCCTTTTCCTAGTGCTAATGTAAAAAATAATTAAATTGTCTTTCCAACAGCATTGTGCAAAAAATACAAAATTTGACCTAAATCTAATAATTGTAACACTTTAAAATTGTACTTATTGTAACTTTCTCCGGAAATAATATTGTTGTTGATGCTTTAAGTCAAACTGTTTAAACGAATGGCTACACTTTTCAAAACCTTAGAAATCCATTAAATCATTCTGAAATTTCAATTTAGACATCATATATTGAATGTAGATCTAATTCTAAAATTAAGTCAAAACATTTATAGCCATCAAACAAACATATGCTTTTTAACACTTTTCACATAGTTGAAAAGTGTTTATGAATTCGGCCGTCAGTCTGTCAGTCCGTCTCCCCGTACTCTAACTTTCTATATACGGTCGGATTTTCATCTAATTTTTATACGTTATTAAGGTTTAAATATTTAGAATGTTCGTTATTGAAAATGAAGTTTCTAGCATTTATAGTTTCTTTAAAAGACACACAAAATAATTTCGTTACATTACAGTGGTGGAAAATTGGCGCAGAGGAGGAGCCTATTGACACCATTAAATTTTAGTAGTATTTTTCGACTTATATAATGACATAATTTCTGAGTTTCTGTTAAGGTGAAGAATACTATAAAATATTTGTGGTGTCAATAGGCCCCTCCTCTGCGCAAATTTCCCACCACTGTACATTATAGTCTATTAGAGGAAATCATTTACGCTGGGTTTTATTGATGCTATAATATTTAAAACATAATCAAATTTAAACAGAATAACTAAGGTAGATCACTACACCACAAACAAATCACTACAACTTATTTTCTTCAGTTTATGGAGTGCGTAGCATTTTTTGATCATTTACACAGATGTACAAAAGAATTCGGTTACAGGATTGACTAATGATCAATAATTGCTGGAAATGCGTTTTCCGCTGTGATATACGTCTTTAAACTTATCTAATTTTTTAGTGTGCTACTTGGTACGTATCAAATTTATACATCATATACAGGGCTGCACGAAAAAACTTCCAAATATTGACGGATATGGACAGCAATTACTGAAAATGGATTTTGACTGAGTTATGTATTTTTTAAAATGATTATTTAGCTATCTTATTTCATTGTAATAGGAAAAAAATACATTTCTTTAAAATAGTCTATCAGTGTTGGTAAGTGTTTCATAATTTATGCCTGATGTATTTGCTCTTGTTGTTCACTAAGGAGGAGTTTCTAATGCTCTTAGTTAATTTATGTCATTTTATAATCAACTGTTGTCTTAAATTGAACACTTACTATTGGGTCAATCCATTTCAAGTGGTCCAGAAAATCAAATATTCGTTGCTCGAACATTTTTAAAAAATCTGAAATTTTTTGTGCAACAACTCTAACATGATGGAAGTTCAAAATGACTATTATTTTAATTTTATTTATTTTTGTTTGTGCATGGCGGCCATCTTTGTTTCATCGTCTGCAGCAATTTTCTCACAAGAAGGGTTTACGGAATTGTAAATAATTCATCGTTTATTTATCCAATTCAAGTGCGGATTAAAGCAATTTGTACAGAATACATTGGGCTAAAAATCTGGTAATAGAGTAGTTTCCGAAGCTAACTGCTTATTGGTAAAATTTAAGCATAAAGTTTCAGTTTTTTTCCAAAATTTGTCCGTTTACAAGAGCACATTTTTCTAGCAAGGAACATTGTCAACATGACATAATTTTTTTTACAAATAGGCCGAAAGTACTTGTATTCACACGCCGAGTTCCAGATCTGGGACTTGCTTTCTCTTCGCTAAAAAAAATCCCAAATTTTTCAAAAATGACACAAATCGCACTTTTCAGGCTTTGGTATCTCTGGTGGGGCACGAGATAAAAATCTGATTTTTTTTTTTTTTATAAGAGTATTGTATGATAGTGTTATGCACAAGAGATTTCAGGATGGAGATTTGACTACAAGCTGAGATATGGCAAGGGCAACATGTCAAAACAATACTGCCAAACTATTGCTTTGTTGTAGTCACAGCTAAGTATTTATTACAGAGTATCATTTAAATTTATTTTTTAGATTATCTTTAAATAATAGTAACAGAAAATAAAGCCTTTTGCAATTAATTAAAAAAATAATTATGCCTAAGGCCTACATTTTATATGGTTTCAGAAATTTTTGTTGTAATTTTAGTAACTAAAAGAAACCTCAGCATTTTTACATAAATAAATAAATATATATATATATATACAAGACCTGAGACAAAATCAGAATAGGGAATGAGAAAAGCTGTTAATGTTGGCATACTTGTTGAGACATGATCAAACGTGTCAAAACACATTCCTGCTTGTTGGTTTAATAAAAAAGAAAAGTGCCCAGCTAAACTGATGGCATTGAGCTCACAGGCTATTCACACTAATTGTATATTATACTCTTATTTTAAAGAATAATGCCCCTCAAAAAAATAAGTGAAGGGGAATTAGCCCCCGTTACCCCCCTTTATACTTAACCAGTGAACCTCCAAATCTAATCAGGGAAGCTCCTTAAAATAATAAACCGGTATACTAAATTTGGAGCAAATCAAATAATCCTGAAAAAAAACTATTTATCTAAATTAAGGGGGTGGACTAGCTCCCCTTTATCCTTAACCAATGAATCCCCAAAACGAATCAGGGAAGCTCCTTAACATAATAAACCGGTATACCAAAATTGGAGCAAAGCGAATAATTCTGCATGTAAAACCCGTTTATATAAATTAAGGGGGGTGGACTAGCCCCCATTCCCCCTTTATCCTTAACCAATGAACCCCCAAAACTAATCAGGGAACTTCCTTAACATAATAAACCGGTATACCAAATTCGGAGCAAATCGAATGATTCTTCATGAAAAACCCATTTATCTGAATTAAGGGAGTGGACTAACCCCCCTTTTCCCCCTTTATCCTTAACCAATGAACCCCCAAAACTAATCAGGGAAGTTCCTTAACATAATAAACCGGTATACCAAATTCGGAGCAAATCGAATGATTCTGCATGAAAAACCCATTTATCTGAATTAAGGGGGTGGACTAACCCCGTTTTTCCCCCTTCATCCTTAACCAATGAACCCCCAAAACTAATCAGGGAAGTTCCTTAACATAATAAACCGGTATACCAAATTCGGAGCAAATCGAATGTTTCTGCATGAAAAACCCATTTATCTGAATTAAGGAGTTGGACTAACCCCGTTTTTCCCCCTTTATCCTTAACCAATGAACTACCAAAACTAATCAGGGAAGCGTCTTATCACAATGAACTTAGAAATTTTTTTTGAAGCAAATCGGATGTTTCTATCAAGAGTTATCGCGTTACATACATACATACATACATACATACATACATACATACAGAACGGGCAGGCACATTAGCTCTCAGGCTTTGATAGCCTGTGAGCTAAAAACCACAATTTTAATGCTGCTTGCCAGTCCCTGAAACTTGTTCCTACCATAAGTATGTTCCTGTAAATGAAACATTATGCAATGTTACCATGCATCATTCTCAAGTAATTTTCAGAAAATAAAGATACCCAAAGCCTTTTTAAAATTTATACTGCAGAAAAATCACATTTTTTCATAAGAAGTAAGCTAGGAATTATTAATGAATTGAGGCTTGCACATAGTGATTTCAAAGTATATTTCTATGAGCCAGCAGTGCCAAGACCTTCAATCAAGTTATCAAGAGATGACAAGACTTGGATCCTACAAATAAAATTTTGAGAAAGATCAAAATTGTGGTTTTTGAACCAACAAGCAAGAATGTGTTTTGACACGTTTGATCATGTACCAACAAGTATGACAACATGAACAGCTTTTCTTTTTCCCTATGTTGTTTTTGTCTCAGGTCTTGTATAATTTTTTTTTCTTTATGTAAAAGTGCTGAGTTTTCTTTTAGTTACTAAAATTACTTACAACAAAAATTACTGAAACCATAGAAAATGTATGGCCTTAGGCATAATTATTTTTAGCTCACAGGCTATCAAAGCCTGAGAGCTAATGTGCCCGCCCGTTCTGTATGTATGTATGTATGTATGTATGTATGTATGTATGTATGTATGTATGTATGTATGTATGTATGTATGTACGTAACGCGATAATTCTTGATAGAAACATCCGATTTGCTTCAAAATTTTTTTCTAGGTTGATTGTGATAAGGCGCTTCCCTGATTAGTTTTGGGAGCTCATTGGTTAAGGATAAAGGGGGAAAAACGGGGTTAGTCCAACCCCTTAATTCAGATAAATGGGTTTTTCATGCAGAATCATTCGATTTGCTCCGAATTTGATATACCGGTTTATTGTGTTAAGGAACTTCCCTGATTAGTTTTGAAGGTTCATTGGTTAAGGATAGAGGGGGGAAAACGGGGTTAGTCCACCCCCCCTTAATTCAGATAAATGGGTTTTTCATGCAGAATCATTCGATTTGCTCCGAATTTGGTATACCGGTTTATTATGTTAAGGAACTTCCCTCATTAGTTTTGGGGGTTCATTGGTTAAGGATAAAGGGGGGAAAAGAGGAGTTAGTCTACCCCCTTTAATTCAGATAAATGGGTTTTTTATGCAGAATGATTCGATTTGCTCCGAATTTGGTATACCGGCTTATTATGTTAAAAAACTTCCCTGATTAGTTTTGGAGGTTCATTGGTTAAAGATAAAGGGGGAAAAGGGGGGTTAGTCTACCCCCTTAATTCAGATTAATGGGTTTTTCATGCAGAATCATTGGATTTGCCCCGAATTTGGTATACCGGTTTATTATGTTAAGGAACTTCGCTGATTAGTTTTCGAGTTCATTCGTTAAGGATAAAGGGGGAAAAACGGGGTTAGTCCACCCCCCTTAATTCAGATAAATGGGTTTTTCATGCAGAATCATTCGATTTGCTCCGTATTTGGTATACCGGTTTATTATGTTAAGGAACTTCCCTGATTAGTTTTGGGGGTTCATTGGTTAAGGATAAAGGGGGAAAAGGGGGGTTAGTCCACCCCCTTAATTCAGATAAATGGGTTTTTCATGCAGAATCATTCGATTTGCTCCGAATTTGATATACCGGTTTATTATGTTAAGGAACTTTCCTGATTAGTTTTGAGCGCTCATTGGTTAAGTATAAAGGGGGAAAAGGGAGGTTAGCCCGCCCCTCTTAAATTAGATAAATGGGTTTTTCATGCAGAATGATTCGATTTGCTCCGAAGTTGGTATACCGGTTTATTATGTTAAGGAACTTCCCTGATTAGTTTTGGGGGTTCATTGATTAAGGATAAAGGAGGAAGGGGGGCTAGTCCACCCCCTTAATTTATATAAACGGGTTTTTTATGCAGAATTATTCGCTTAGCTCCAAATTTGGTATACCGGTATATTATGTTAAGGAGTTTCCCTGATTCGTTTTGGGGATTCATTGGTTAAGGATAAAGGGGGGGGGGGCTAGTCCACCCCCTTGATTTAGATAAATGGTTTACTTTTGCAGGATTATTCGATTTGCTCCAAATTTGGTATACCGGTTTATTATGATAAGGAGCTTACCTGATTAGATTTGGAGGTTCACTGGTTAAGTATAAAGGGAGAAACGGGGACTAATTCCCCTTCACTTATTTTTTTGAGGGGCATTATTCTTTAAAATAAGAGTATGATATACAATTAGTGTGAATAGCCTGTGAGCTGAATGCCATCAGTTTAGCTGGGCACTTTACTTTTTTATTTTAATTAATTGCTAAGCTTTGCAAAGGGCTTTATTTTCTGTTACTATTATTTAAAGATAATCAAAAACATAAATTTAAATGACACTCTGATATAAATACTTAGCTGTGACTACAACAAAACCATAGTTTGGCAGTATTGTTTTGACATGTAGACCTTGCCATATCTCAGCTTGTAGTCAAATCTCCATCCTGAAATTTCTTGTGCATAACACTACCATACAATACTCTTTTTAAAAAAAATTCAGATTTTTATCTCGTGCCACACCAGAGATATCAAAGCCTGAAAAGTGTGATTTTTGTCATTTTTTAAAAATTTGGGATTTTTTTTAGTGAAGAGAAAGCAAGTCCCAGATCTGGAACTCGGCGTGTGAATACAAGTACTTTCGGCCTATTTGTAAAAAAAAAAAATATGTCATGTTGACGATGTTCCTTGCTAGAAAAATGTCCTCTTGTAAACGGACAAATTTTGGAAAAAACTGAAACTTTATGCTTAAATTTTACCAATAAGCAGTTAGCTTCGGAAACTACTTCATTACCAGATTTTTAGCCTAATGTATTCTGTACAAATTGCTTTAATCCGCAGTTTAATTGGATAAATAAACGATGAATTATTTACAATTCGGTAAACCCTTCTTGTGAGAAAATTGCTGCAGACGATGAAACAAAGATGGCCGCCATGCACAATCAAAAATTAATAAAATTAAAATAATAGTCATTTTGAACTTCCATCATGTTAAGGTTGTTGTACAAAAAATTTCAGATTTTTTAAAAATGGTCGAGCAACCAGTGCTGGACCACTTGAAATGGATTTACCGTATTGGTTAAATTTAAATTTACTAAATTTTGTTTCTGCAACTGTTTAGTTTTATTTAGGTTTAGTTAAAATTCAATTGGTGTAACCCTTTGGTGCTGTGTTAAGTTTATAGATAGGTGTCATGTTGGTCGGAATTAATTTTTGTTGAACGTACAGTAATACATAATATGCAAATTTATGAAGAAAAAACAAAATTTATCAGATCTTTTTTTTAAATTTAGATATATGTAACACAATAATACGTTTTAATTTTATGTAAAAATTGCATTTTATAGTTCTCCATCGTGTGGTATCTTTCAAAGCAGTGTCCTATAGGAAACACTTAATTTTTCTATTTGAACCTACAGAGCAAATTTTACTCTTTAAATCTAAAATCTTTTTTTTTTTTTAGGCTACTTTAAATTTCACGGCACACTTCTTTCGGTAACTTTCTTTTTGACATTTTAGAGTATTATTTAAAAAATATTTTAAGAAACGGAAATGTCTGATGGCACTTAAAGACAATTTATCAAATATTATTTCGAATTCTACATATCTCCGAAGCTTGTCGACTTAATATAAGATGAGTATGGCTGAGAGCAGATATACGACTGGAACGGTAAAAAATCTGCAGCGGCTGAGAGAAGACATACGACTGTAACGGTAAGAAAGCTGTGGCGGCTGAGAGAAGACATTTGACTTGAACGGTAAAAAAGCTGTGGCGGCTGAGAAAAGACATACGACTGGAACGGTTAAAAAGCTGTGGTGGCAGAGAGCTTGGTGGCTGAGAGTAGACATACGACCGCAAAGTATTAAAATATGTTTATAAAAATTTACAACTTTAATGATGTAGATAAATTTAAAATTATTACTATACTAGCACTATTATTATTCAGTTGTACTCTACTCTAGAGTTTTGACTGAAAATCAAAACACACTTTTCTGAAACTTTTTTTAAATTGTACTTTTGATATAATTGACTACAAGGTAAAAATATATTAAATTCTCGTTAGTTGTATCTTTTCATGATACTCAAATTACTTTAAAGAGCTACAGAAATTTAAAGACATATATGAGGATATTGGTTTGAATTTAGTGACGCGCTGTATAAACGCCTCCACTTTGATGGACTAGAAAACTTAAACAATGACAGAACTGGCACATTCATATTAGCATAGCTGGAAACCTTAAGGGGTTTTTCAAATAAAGTAAATATGTTTCAACCAGAAATTTTAATTAATGAATGGAAACACATAACAATTACACAAAAAGAAGACAACATTTTATTTTATTTTTAAATCTAGTTCAGAGTATATACAGTGAGCAAAAAAGTATTTGCACACCAGGTAAATTTGTTGTAGCATATGTATAAATAAATAAAAAGCAACCAAGAATTAAAAATACCAACACTTTTACAAAAGAATTAAACATATTTAATATCTGATTTAATAATTATATTTAAAATATGAAAACATAAAAAAGTAGCATTTGTACTGCCAAAAAAATATTTGCACACTAGCAATAAAAATAAAACTAGAGGAATTATTTATAAGTTAAAAACAGTGCTAATATTTAGTATGCATGCCCTTTGCTTCAATTACAGCTTGTAATCGTCTCGGCATTGATTCTATTAATTTGTGACATGTTTCACTGCTGATTTGTAGCCATTCTTCCCTAAGAGCTTGCTTAAGTTCTGATTTGTTAGAAATTTTCTTTTTCCTTATTTTCACATCCAAAATATGCCATAAATTTTCAATCGGATTGAGGTCTGGTAATTGTGATGGCGATTTCAATTGATTTTTTACATTATAAAGCAACCATAACCTCGTAATATATGCAGTGTGTTTTGGATCGTTATCCTGTTGGAAATAATATGAATTAGGAATTCCTAATTTCAGAGCACTATTAGATAAATGATCTCGCAATATATTAATACATTGTTTAGCATTCATATTGCCTTCAATAAAGGTCATTTCGCCAACTCCGTTAAAAGACATGCATCCCCAAATCATTACATGACCACCGCCATGTTTTACAGTTTTTTGGCTTTCGCCATACAGTTTTCTTACCATCTTAGCCAAAAATATTGAACTTGCTTTCATCGGAAAAAATAACAGTTTTCCAAAACTCTAGTGGTTTGCTGACATAAGTTTTTGCAAATTCAAGTCTTTTCACCCTATTTGTTTCACTAATAAATGGTTTTTTTTCGAGGGGCTCTTCTTCGAATATTTGCATCATGAAGAATATTTCTAATTGATTGTGGTGTAACTATTGTTCCCGACGTTGAAGCGACATCAACAGCCAATTCTCGAGCACTTAGAAAAGGGTTTTTTGAAGATTCTTTTATGATGGCTCTCCTTTGCCTGGTATTTAGCTTTCTTGGACGCCCAGTTCGTGGCTTGTTTATTGTCGAACCAGTTTATTTTTTCTTCTTAATTACATAACGAACACTAGAAAAGTTTAGATTTAATTTTTTACCTATTCCTCGGTAACTTAATCCAGAATTGTGAAGAAATATAATCTTCTCACAGGTAGCAACAGACAGTTCACACGTTTTCGGCACCATTAGAACAAAAACTCCCCAGAATCCCTGCTCCAGTTAATATATTACGTGACTTTAAAGTGCGGGGCTAATGTACTGCGAGATTGATATGCTAAACATTTGCACAATGTTCACATTTAATGCCTTTTTTAACAGTCAATGCTTCTTGTGCAAATACTTTTTAGGTATGAGAAAATATTAATTTATTTTTTAAAATGTGTAATATTACTGTTTAAGGAAAATGGGTAGTTATTTTTATTTTCTTCTTATTTAAATAAATGAATAATTAAGAGAATAGTATCAAATTTGCTTTCTATGGTTACTTACGCAAAAAATCGTCTGCGTGCAAATACTTTTTTTGCTCACTGTATATCTGATTTTTATGAAAACGTAATATTGGCTGCTGTGTATTAGACAATTCTCATTATGGATTAAACATATATTACATTTCATTCGTATTCGTGAGAAATGATACCAATTCAATGAATACAAATAACAATAAAAATACAACAATAAAAAACGAAAATTAGACCGACGTTAGAAAGTATTTTAAGCATGCTTTAGTTTACACCTGAAAAGATTAAAATCTTTGTAGAAAAACAGGAAATGTTTCTTGAAGAGCTACTTAAATCACTATTTTCAAACGTCAAATCATACATGAACATATCCATTAACCTTATCGTCTAAAACTCTAATAAATTTAATAAAACATCAAAGTACATATTTTTAAATGCTACTATGAGAGAATATCTTGTATTTCTTCACTTTTCAATGCATCTTCTTTGAGGCTTGTCCTAATCTAAGATATTACTGCCAAAAAAATTAAATGTGATTAAATTTGGCTTTTTTGGAATACTTTAGCTTGTAAATTATTTGCTTTAAATCGCGTAATAGTTTTAATGATATAGATGTACAGTCGTGGAAAAAAAAAAAGTAAACACCCCCTACTAACTCCTCAACAAATTATCGTAGAAGAAAGTTACTGATACCGAACGATTGGAAATAAAGTCTACTTTTAAATGATGTATAGAAAATTTGCTTAGGGGACCATATACATATTAAAACGAACCATAGCTTCATTTTTTTCAATGACAATACCCAATTTTAACGAAGTACTTCAAATCTTCGGTTCAAACTATACCTAGACACCGAATTTCATGTCATTTGAATGATAAGTTTTTGAATTATAAACATTCAAAATTTAGTGCTTCTAATGTTAAATTACATTTTCATATTTTTATTTATATCTCCCGAAATTATGCTCCTAATGTGCTAATTTTTTGTGTAGCAATAATACTAATATACCCAAACATAAATACGCTGAATTTTGAATTTTTATACCTTTATGACATGAATTATGCTTTATGAAATTAATACTTGAAAAAATTATGAATTGCAACTTACAATTTTTTTGATGGAATTAGATTTATTAAGTCCTGCATTATGGAAATCCAAAATTTCACATTTTTCTTCCAAGTAGTTTTAAAATTGTGCTTAAAAAAACGGCAAAATGATGGTTTAAGGGGCCGTCTATAGTAGGAGTGACAAGATATTTTGAAATTTCTTCTGCTGTCGTGTAATCTAGCAGGCTTCATTGACTTCTTAAGGTGCCTTGATCAAGATGAGAGCTCTCTCGGTTAACAATCCACTTCGGAACTTCAATTTGGATACAGCCCTTAAAATACGCTCGTTTTAAAATAACTAATTTCTCAGAAATTTATGGTACGAATTGCATAAAAATTTGTTTTTAGGCTAATTGAATGGTGTAGTGTTTATTTATGCTGTCAGAACTGTGTACTGTTATTGAAAAAAAAAAAAGTTACGGTTCGTTTTAATATGTAGATGACCCCCCCTAAGCAAATTTTATCTATATCATTTAAAAGTAGACTTTATTTCCAATCGTTCGGTTCCAGTAACTTTCTTCTGCGATAATTTGTTGAGGAGTTAGTAGGGGGTGTTTACTTATTTTTTTCCACGACTGTAC
Organism: Maratus speciosus; assembly: GCA_963932465.1. Taxonomy (NCBI): domain Eukaryota; kingdom Metazoa; phylum Arthropoda; class Arachnida; order Araneae; family Salticidae; genus Maratus; species Maratus speciosus. The sequence goes on from OZ010796.1 coordinate 407,083,996, forward strand.
TTCAAATTTTTAATAATCTAGCTCGCTTATTATTCGGTTTTCACGATTCTTGATGCTTCAGCGAAAGTCAAAACACACAATTCCAAGCCCTTTTTTAAAGAATAATTTTTAATGTAACTAAATAGCTTAAAATAGGAGAAATAGGAACAGTTTCCAAATTTAGGCGTAAAGAAAAAAAAAATTTAAGCAAAAATTCCTGCCTCAAAATTTGGAACTTATCTTTTCCTTTTGATATCAAAGCAACAAAAAATTAAAAAATTAATTATAAAATATGTATTTAAAACATACGGCGTTTCTAATCAGCTTACAAAGTGGGGTGAGTATGAACACCTATTAAAATCCATGTGCGTTCTTAATCATACATGCGAAAGATGAAAAGTAATGAGTAACAATTCTGTGAGGTGAATATGAACTCAAAGTTTCAAAACTTTACATAGTTTTAAGACGATTGTTTTTTGTCGTCTCATGATGTTTTGTTCCCCCCCCCCCTACCCCACTGTTCTTATTCACCCACAATTCAGGTAACACATTTAAAATGATTAAATTCTCCTTAGTTATTTCCTTTTGTGATGCCCGTATAGTCCAGAAAGTTACAGAAATTTAAAATTAAACGAATAATTCCCGATATTATCTTTAATGAGAAACTGCTATTCACTTAATACAAATACAAAATTGATATTTCCATATTAGACAATCCTAATCATGGATTAAACACGCGTTTCATTTATTAATATTCATGAGCAATTGTTAACTGCTCAAAGTATAAAAAATAAATGAAAATTGGACCAATATTAGAAAGTGTTTTAAAGCATGCTTTAGTTTACATCTGAAAAGATTATAATAGTTGTAAACGAACAAGAGTATGTTTCTTGAACAACAACTTAAAGCAGCATTTTGAAACATGTAATTTCCTATGCATACGGGCATAAATATCAATCCTTCTAAAACTGAAATAAATTGAGTAAAACTTCAAAGTATGTATGATATTTTTAAGTGCTACTATGAGAGAATATCACGTAATTCCTTGTTATTTCATGCATCTTCTCTGAACCCAAATCCTTCGTATTCCGCCCGTTTACTAGTGTATATATATATTTTCCATTTCGCGAACTGTCTCAAGGGTTTAATATTTGAAATGTCACCACGTGAAAACTCAATTCTGCCTAGGTGAACTAAAAATGATCTTGGAAGAACAGCCGCTGTACATTTCTGGAAGTTCCCTCGCAAACTTGTTCAATCAATGATCTCTGGTAAAGAGAGTTTATAGGAGAGGAGCGGCGACCGCGGTGTATTAGAAGCTGTTCGAATTGAGTCAAGTAAAGTTGTACGCAGACATTTATGGCCTACCTAAGGGAAAGAATTCAGACACAAATGAGTCGTTGTAATACCCATTTGCAGCATGGGCTTTTGGGAGCGATGTATACTGCTCTGAAAAGGGTGGAGGGGTTACGGGGATGTATCAAAAATTGCAAATTGTGCAATTAGTTTGTTTTGGATGATCTTAATAGCTATAAATAAAAACGAATTGTTGTCAGGGAGAGGATTAGAGGTCGCAAAATATTGCTTTTTATAAAAATTTACAATATTTATTTAAGGGGATTCGGTACTCTCTGAACTCTTTTTTTTTTTTTTTGAACATTTTACACTTTCCCGATATATTACTAAATGGTTTTATATAAGGAAAACGAAATCAAGAAAAGCTTCAATTCTTACTGTAAGATTTGAAAATTAGGATAATTAGATAAAATAAACAAATTAGGAATTTTTAAAACCACCCTTCTTCTACAATTCTGAACTTTTGCCATGCTAATATCAAAAGGTTGTCTGTGAGAATTGTGTCTGCCGGTTGTCAGCAAAACTCTGGGGATTTAAGAGAGTCTCGGTCTTGGGTTCAACTACAGGCCAGGACAATTTTTCACTGTATTAGAAACATGCTTGTTTGTATGATATCGGTACCAATCAGTATGACTGAGTTAAAAATAATAAAATATATCTACGTATTCATCATTATTGGATATCTATTACCTTCAATATATTCTGTTGGGCAGTTTGAATTAGCGATATTCCGTTATTCCGAAAAGGTTCACTGGGTGAATTCTGCCTGCTGGTTGTGGGTCTAGGTGCTAGTTAGGTACCAACGCTCAATATGCAGAACGTTCGCAATTGAAACGAAGGGTCTTGTCTCCCGGCCCAGACACATTTTTAATCACAAGGGGACCACCAAACATAGATTTTGTGCACACAGACTTGTGCGATTTTTAAGTAAGTTGTAGGGGTCGTACCCCTAACTATTCTAGTGAAAGGTTTTCTTCAAACGGGCCTTAGTTTTGGTGAAATTTGGTGTTAAAGTTCAGCATACGTTTTAAATACTCATGAGTTTAAACTTCTTTTCGTGATCATCGTGGCGACCAGATAGCGTGCTCGAGCTCATTCCAGGAGGTGAGGGTTCGATCCTACCATGTGCCTTTTTGCCCCTTTTTTAATTAATTTTATATTTTTGGCACGTTACGAGTTTTAAGAAAAATTATGAATGCAGCAGCTATAATCCTTTTTCTGATAAATTACATTTACATTTTTTGACTTTTTCATGAAAATTTATTTTTTTTCTGCAATTTTTAAATTAATATTTCTTTTGACGAAAATCCAAACTAATTTATGTCTAGAAATTTTCTTTTATTTATTTATTGATTTTTAGAAATCTTTATATTTTAAGCACAGTTCTGAAATAATTTTTTCGCTTTCTATGAAAAATTTATTTAATTGACCAGAAAAAAAGAATTATAAAATGAAATCTCTTTTTAACTTTGATTTGTTCTAAATATGCTATAATGTGTTAAATGATGAAATACAAAAAAAAAAAATTATTGTTTCGGACATTGGCATTTTTTTGTTTAGTAAATATACAATTAATCGGGGGATACACGTGGTAAACATATTCGCAACGTAAAATGACATTAAAATATCACAATAAAAACAATTTCTTTTCATGAATTTTTTTTTATCAAATGCTGGAAGAATACATTTACGTCCATATATTTTTCTCTTACTTGATTTCTGATGAAAACGTTTGAAAGATTTGGCATTAAAAATATTTTGTATAAGTTATGCAAAAAAAAAGAATAAATTTTCATTTAAAATTCCATAGAGTAATATTTATATATATATATAACCATTATAAACAACAACACAAATGATCACTTACAATTGTGAATATGCAAATTAAAAATGAAGTTTTTTTTTCCTTCATAAAATATTTAAAAATATATTATTATAGCAAGCGAGACAAAGAATTGAAAATACAGTAAAATAGAATATATCATACAAATGTTGGAAATATTTGAAAAATGGAACTGTTTGTGGAACCAAAGCAGAATCGCCAGGCCCATATTACCTTAAGTTCCACAAATAACATGTACGATTTCATCCTTGCATTAGCCATAACAAGCTAAAAGATGCAAAATCTGGGGTATCGTACACAGTAAATACAGAAAAAAGAAGGCAAAAATAACAAGAGATAAAAAAAAATAAATGTATTAAAGAAAGCATTTACCTCCTGAAGAATTAACAAAGTCAGTAATGACACAATAAATTTTAAAAAGTGTTAGAAAAGATTTGCACATGTTGCCAGAAATAATAAAAGTATCAAACTGCTTGTACATCCTCGATTTAAGAAAAACAGTGTAATAATGTTGATTTAAATTACAGTTCTGTCACTATTATTAGATCAGATATACCTCTGCACTCTTTCGTATCCGTTAGATAATACAATTAAAGATTACTGCCATTATATTATATAAGAAAAAATAACAACAATAATAATAATTACCATTATTATATGTGGACAACTGAAACAATCTATTGCTAATTGTAATTAGATTATTTTCGTTAATTAATAATTATATTAATTAAATAATTATTCCTGCTTGAGGAAACATGAAAGAAAGAACCATGAAAGTCTTTGTATATTTCATGAGAACTTAGTCATGAAAAATCTTATTTCTAATAACTCTGATTGATGTGCTCTTGAAGTATCCAAGGACACTCATCGTTTTTCCTTTCATGTTTTCTCAAACAGGAATAATTATTTTAAATAATATAATTATTAATTAACGGAAATGATGTAGTAATTACAATAAGCAATAGATTGTTTCAATTATCTAAACTGGCATAGTAATTAAAAATATTCATCTTTAACAATTTTTTGTGAATAGCTCATATCATAATATTAAAATATTTATTTGCTTAAAAGACGTTATAAAACACAATAAAAGTATATTAAAAATCTATATTTATATGCTTCAACTCAGTTTCTGAGTAGTCATCAGAATGTATAACAGTAAATTACAAATGCATATGAAAAATGGAAAAAATCATCGAAAATAAACAAGTAATCAAATAACGCGCCCTATATTTTCACGATTGCTCGTGTTCCCTCTATGTCGCGACGCTGTAAGTTATCCAACCATTCAACCCATCAATTCGGGATACGAAAAGATAATGTATCGTTACAAACTCCTGAACCTCTTAAATAAATTTCAATGGACTCTCTTATGAATAATTGTAAATAAAAATTAGACCTGTAGTTTTATAATGTCTTTTAAGCAAATAAATATTTTAATATTATAATATGATTAGTAGTGGACGTAATTTTGACTTACTACTCGCACTTATTTATATTTGAATAGCTTATATTTTATGTTATGTAACAAAGAAGCTACAACAAGTTTAGACAAGTTCAGATAGGTTTAGAAAAGTTCAGACAAGTTTTGACGAGTTCAGACAAGTTTAGACAAGGAACAGATAGCAGAGAGAAGCATGCATGTCCCCTCACTCGAAAGCAATAATGAATGAAAAAGGCGTGAATGCAGCTTATCTAGTTGTTCTTATCTAGGTAGTGACGTCACTGATAAGGAACCAAGTGATTGCGTTATCATCCAATCAAACGGCAGGAAGTAGTCACGTGACATCCTGTCCCCCGATAACATTCTGTCATTTCACTCCAAGCCGTTGTGTTAGACGCACGTCTTTTCAATTAGCTGGCGTTTTTGGTAAGTGTTGAATATTTTATGATTTTAAATATTTAGATGTTAGAATTTTAACGTTTTAAAATTAAATTGTTATAGTATATAATTACTTTTTAAAATAATAATGGAACTATTAAACAACAATTTGAAATAATAAACTGAGTAAAAATTAAAGTTCTGCAGGTATATTTCATGAAACTAAGTTGAACTGAAAATTGTAAAAGGTTAGTCAGACAAGGAAAATCATTGAAAATCTGCAAAAAAAAATTATGCCCGGATGCTGTTAACCCTAGTTAGCAAAGGAATATTTCAAGTTTCTTATATTGCAAATTAATGTGAAATAGTGAGAATATAATTAATTTGAAAATTACACTATTTGTGATTTTTACAGTTATTCAAAAATATACAAGTGGATTATCGAGGGAAATGAACAGATTTTGAAATTTTTCATTTGTACTCTACGATAAATGAGTTTCTGAGTCTTAATTTTTCTTTTCGAAGTTAATAGTCTACTTCAAGTTTACACAAAGTCTATTTAATAAGTCACTGATTTTTCAATTATGTCTGCACTTAAGTTTCTGCGCATCTGCAGAATACGGTAAATGACTGTTAGGATAAACTATTGGTTGCAAATGTAATCAGTATGTTAGTCAGGTGATGATTAAACATATGATCGCCAGGATAAATAATTGGATGGTTGGATGAATTCAATCGTTAGTTAAAACAGAACAGTTTTACAAACATTTTACCTTAAAAAATTTTTCAACAATTTTTTTTTTCTTAATTTTTTTTCTTTTTTTAACTTAATTTTTATTCCTTATTTCTTTTTTTTTTTTTTTTTGGTAACTAACAAATATTTTAAAGCATATAAAAATTAAACATGCATACATTTATTATTTCACGCGCATGCACACACGTACACATGTACTTATATATATCATCCTCATCATCATCATCAACCGTTTTCAATCCACTGCTGGATGTAGGTCTCCCCCAGATTTTTCCAATGTTTCCTGTCTAGTGCTTTAGTCATCCAATTTACACCGGCTACTTTTCTGATTTCATCACTCCATCTTACTTGAGGTCGTCTTCTTGGCCGGTTTACATCTCTGGGATACCACTGTAGGGTGTTTGTGCTCCATCTATTGTCTTGTCTTCTTGCGATGTACCCAGCCCATTTCCATTTTAGCCGTTTAATTCTTTCAATGATGTCAAAAACTTTCGTCTGACTTCGTATCCAGGTTATTCTTTTTCTGTCTCTTCTAGTTATACCTAGCATACATCTTTCCATACTTCTCTGTGTTGTTTGTAATCTTTGTACCATCCGTTTTGTTAGCGTCCATGTTTCTGCTCCATAAGTTAGGACAAGCAAAACACATTGGTTAAATACCTTTCTTTTCAAACACAGGGGCATGCTACTCTTCAGAATAATATTGTTCTTCCCAAAAGCACTCCATCCATTTCTTATTCTTCTATTGATTTCATTCATGATACTATTATCAGATGATATTTCTTGCCCAAGGTACACATAACTTTGCACTTCTTTAATTTCAGTGTTGTTGTAGACGATATATATATATATATAACATGAAACTGGTATGTTTGGGAAATAGCTTTGAAAAATAAGAAACATAAATCTTTGAATGAATGTTCAATTTGTATGATTGATAGCAAAGTTCAGTTGAGTCAATTATGAATAATGGTAAAATTGCATACAGAAATATATATTTTCAAATGAAACGTAAAATTTTCATCAAGCTTATCGACACGTGGCAAAATATCACCAAATTTGCCTAGCAAAACGTGTTTTTGCATCATTCTATGTTTTTTTGTTGTTATTGTTGCTGTTGTTAACTTGAGAATACAAAATATTTGTTAAGTTGTAAATATTCAAAAACTTTTTTGAAAAATATTTTAACCAAGTTAAAACATTTTTGTTCAGTTGTAAATTTTTTTGTTAATAATTCAATTTCTTCTTTTTTATTTATTTATTTATTTATTTATTTATTTGTCTTGTAATTTTTTTTTTCGTTCACCTCTTGTTATTTTAGATGATGTTTGAAATTTTTCTTCAATGTATATTTAATTTTCTTTAGTACTTTAAGAAGACATTGCTTATATGGGATGGATACATAACAATTGATAACTAATATTATGTTAGATAACTCTGAAAATGAGAAGGTTAAATTGCTTAAATAATTTTCTTTCAAATAGCAAAGATAACTTGAGTAAAGAGGGTAAATTGGGTAGAATCAAGATTTTAAAATGGTGGTCTTTAAGTTTGATATGTAAAAATACCATGATAAACAGAGATTTCCGTGGATTTATTCGAACCTTGCGTAAATACGAGTTAGCTTTGACATCTCTTCTCGGTCTCAAACCCTCGTGTAGATAATCGACCGTCAAAAATAGCATAGCTCCTAAAATTATTAAGTCTTGTCATATGTTTAAATGCCGGAACATAAGATTGTAGGTTCAAATCCTGTTGGGTCCAGACAAATTGACCGTGTAATGTTTCAGGATTTTTCCTTACATGAAATCGATTTCTTCAACGAAATTTAGTTATCTTTGAAAATCCTTGTTTAATATGAGGTACTACAGTTTCTTCAGAAAGTTCGATGAAAGACTGACATCGAAAATATGAAATCTTCTGTATTTCCTGATTATTATTCATACGCTCAAGCGATATCTTCATCACCAAATACCCTTTAATGAGACCCATTTCGTGTATTTTCAGCTGTTAAACTTTCTTGATGTTCAACTCGTGATTATGAAATACTTCAAAGTCACAATCTTCACGCTCACAAGGATAAAACATCAGAGTTTTAAAAACCTTAAGTACAGCGGATTGCTTCAGCTTTTTTACATTTTACAACAGAAAAAGTCATTTTTTGTTTAACACACACAAGAGGCAAACGAGAGTGTTGTCTTAGGTAAACGAGAGTATTGACATGTTAGCTAAGTTCAAATTTTCGTCTCAACACTACTCATGGTGGAAGAATCTTAACCATCGATGTGATCTACGATTCGGATAATCGAGGTTCACCTCGAAAATATATGCTATGCATTTTATATACACACACAATTAATTATATTAATGAGGATTTTCGCTTTCAAAAGAAAATTAAATTATTTCTAAAATCATACTACGACTTCTAATATCATATAAAGAAAAATCAATTATTATAAAAATTAATTAGCAGAAATAGTCTAATTACAATTAGCCATTGGTGCTTTTAACTATCTAATCTAGCATACTAATAATTAAAAATAAAAATCTCTAATAATTCTCGAAAATAGACTTGCATTTCAGTGGCGGTAATAAAGTCAAGATTACACAAGGTATGGATAATAGGTGGGACAATTTTCTCGAAAAACGTTGAGAAGAACGGCGTTCTACCCGTTTAACTAGGTGATCTTTATCGTTCACTGATTACGAATCACGTGGGAGCGCTATCAATCAATCGAACGATAGAACGATGTCATGTGATATCACGTGACATTCTGTTAACTGATAAGAAATCCACCATCTTTTTTTTAATTTCATGTTGAGTGATTGATGAATGCGGACACATTTGAATCAAGCGGTTTAAGGTATGTTTAATTTTCCCTTTGTATGTAAAACGTATAAGTAAAAATAAGGGTTCCAGTTACATAATCCGTGGGGGTGTGGGTGGCGGGTAATTTCAAAGGTAAAATATTTCGTTTTATTTGGTGACAACACCATGTGCTAAAATATATTTCCCTCGAAAGGTTTCTAAGTGTCGTTGACTTTAAATATATGTCTACACCATGCAATATGCATAGCAAGTGGTTAAAATTTCATTCGCGGAAATGTTGTTAAATTCGTAGTATAATTATTCATGAAGCTATTTAAAAAAATTCACTTTATTATTTGAAATGTTTTTCAATTCTCTCACTGTTTTTCAATGGGAATACTTCTTTCATTTTGACGCGATGTAATTTCTGTGTGAATCCAGCGAATGGAAGGCAATTCTTCAAACTGTCAAAATCAAGCTTAAGTTTTTAAGAACTAACAAGAAATCATATTTTTCAAGAAAGAGTTCTCATGAACGTTCCAAGGACTTTCATCATTCTTCCTTTCAAGCAAACATTTATCATATATTTTTCAGGAACTATCAGACAAGAAATTTTTCAAGAATGATTTTTTAAAAACTAACAAAGAACTCCCAAAAACAAACTCTCATCGTTATTTATTGCAAGTATTCTCAAAAAAGTACCCATCTTTTAAAAAAGAATCATAAAAAATGACTTTTGGAAAAGGGGACAACGAGGATAAAAAATTTTTAATAACATTCTTTTTCTTCTGTGTGTGATGCTTTATCCAAAGGCGACGCGGATAGTGGCAGTTCTTCAAACTATCAAGAAATCATATCTTGCAAACATTTTTGAAGAATCTCATGAATTACCTAACGACTGTCATCATTCTCCCAAGCATGCGTTCAAACCATGAACTTTAAAGAAATCAAGCATACGTTCTTCGAAAGGAAAGACTCCAATGTTTTTTTCCTAGAAAATCATTGCTGCAAATAGAAGCTGAAAAAACGGGAGTGCATTCGGAGTTGATAATACAAAAAAAAGTATGATTTTTCAATAATTTTTCAATGATGCGTCAATTTTCTTCAAGTCATTCAATATTTCGCAAGTTCTGCAAACATTTTCATGAACTAATTTCTTCCATTTTGTGAGAAAATAACTTCGAGTAAAACAAAAAGTTTTAACTATGTTAAATTTTACTGCAGACATTTCTTAATTCATTAATTTTTTATGTCCAAGCATACCGCAATCTTTAAACTTCTGAAAAAAACATATATAATTTTATATGAATATCATGATATTTGAAACTTATGTGAAGATATTTGGAAAATTATATATTTCATTAAACGTGATTGAATCCTATCAGTGTTAAATATTAAAGCAGTACATGGCTTTTACATTTATTCAACCATTGCTAATCAACAGTTAATGGATAAATTTCAAAATTATTATCTAGACAACAATCCTCTTCTCTCGAAAGATAAACCAAAGCAAGTCCGACTTGTTTATGTGTGAGCGTAGATTATTCAATCAGTTAAGTAAGATTAGAAAAAATCTTTGAAAGACATTTGTCTATATGAGAATTCCACCAGGTAACGTGTTTTAATAAATCTGAATTCTTATTGATATGTAGAGAAATTTAAATTTTTCAAATTGACAAAGTTTTAAATTAAAATTATTAAATAAAAGGGCTTCCGAAAATGTTTGTCGCTGAATATTGCATAATTCAAAAAAGTTTATGATGAAAGCTTTAAAGTTCTTTGGGTTAATAAAAGATTCAATCAGTCAAAAAATTTATTTTAACGAAACTTTTTTAGCTAAGTTATAACAAAAATCTTTAAACTTAGTTTTTTCCTCACACAAGCATGTAGAATATGTTGGATATAGATAAAAGTAGGTAAAACTCGTTAGAAGAAACAATGCGGAGCGGGCAAAATTATTCACTACACTGTTACAAATTTCTTAAATCACATATTTTATGTCTTACATTTTCTTTAACTAAACGTTGGGATTAATTATTTTTCTTCCACCATGTTAATCACAATATTTTTTGTAACTTAATTAAGTTTCAATATGTATATAGAATGATATGAAGATTAAGTAAATGAGGGTAGATGAAAGAATTTTCATACAGTATCGGGGCCGGGGCTTAAAATCAAATTCACCATTCACACCAATTGTGGAAAAGGAATTTTTACACTTATTATTATTTAAATGATTATTCATATAAACTAGCTTAACTTTTTTAATGTCGATATAATTGTTAAACTACCATTTTATGAAAGAAAAGTCAAAGGATTCCTTTTGCAGAAAAAAATCTCTCATAAAAACATTATGCTTAAATATTCAATAAATCAAGTTAATTTTCTGAAAATTTGAATCTCTGAATTTATTCTCCCTTTGTCTAATATGTTTTAAACACTAAAAATGTGTATACTGAGTCAAAAGACAAACTTTCTTAATTTATTTTTCATCTCAACGTTTTCTTTATTATTATTTCAATGTCATTATTATTATTATTATTTCATTGCTATAGTTCAATGTACGTACTTACATTTTTAAGCAAATTTTACATTTCTTTTGCTTATATGTTGTTAAGAAGAACTTTAATATTTACTTTATTTTATAATCTCTCATTTTTTTTATTAGCAACAATATCTTTTTCTTTATTTGATAGCAACAGCCTTTATTTCGTTATTTACATTTCAATTCATCCAGTGTCAACATATTTAATTTTATTTCGTTATTTACGTTTCACTTTATTTAATGGAACATCTTTTAATTTTATTTCGTTATTTACATTTTATTTTATTCAGTGGCAACACTATATTAATCTTTATTCCGTAGCAACACTCTATGCAAAATCTCTTCTCTAGGAAAATAGATCTTTCCCTCGAAAATGTTCTAACACCTGTTAAAGTCCAAATCTGTTTAAAAGAAATTCTTCGCTAACATCCCTTCTCGAACAACACACATCAGAAAATTGTAAGCGAAAAAAAATCTCTCACGCGACATTTTCTAAGTCTCGCTAATTCATTTCCACAGTATATATCATCATGTTATACTACATTTCCTCCAAAAATTTACGCTAAAATGATAAAATGTGCTTATGAACCAACATCAACCTCTCGAACAACACACATGAGAAAATCTTATGCAAAAAAAAAAAAAAAAAGAAAGAAAGAAAGAAAGAAAAAAGAAAAATCTTCTCACATTCATCCAAGAAAAAATTGATGAAAATAACTCAACGATTGTTGTTACATGAGTACCGTTTTGTTAAACATACTAGACCGACATAAACATGCAAAGAAAAACACTTAACGGAATTTCAAAAGAGACATTTTAAAATGGAACCATTTTTCAGAAAGTAGGGGCCCTTTCACAAAAAATTTGCAGAATATCAGAAAAGACATTTGAAAAACACACACAAAATTTTTACTCTTTAGTTAAAAATGATAATTAAAAGAATTTTCCTTTTGTAAAAACTCCTAGTAAATTAAAAAAAATTGAGTTCTCAAAATAAAAATTTAAAAAAAAAAAATCTAAAAAGTTTTTCTATCACCTTAAAAAAATAAAGTTCACAAAGGAAAAATTTTTAAAAAGAAAAAATAAATTCTCGAAATTTTTACATAGCGAAAAAAAAAATAAAAAATAAAAAATTACTCACAAAATTTTTTCTATCACGCGAAAAAATAATCTTTAACAAAAATATTTTTGACTCTTGATCATTTTTAAAAATTCTTCTCAAAATAAAATTTTCTACCTCCCGCTCAATAAATAACATCCTACTATAAGACAATATTTCCCCAAAAACCTTATTAGTTCACACTTACGCTGTTATCTTTACACATTTCCGGTCTACGTCTTCTCCAAAAGATTCTTATCAGGCTCGAACTCTAAAATGAAAAACTTCCGGATGGACTTCATTTGACCTCTATCGTGCCGCCGAACGCACAAAACCATACTACTCACATGATATTCATGTATGTGAATGTATTACATTAACTGAGTTTCAAGTTTATCCACGTATACATATTTTATATCACATACATCACTGAACATGGTTATTAAATAAATATACATATTTACCTTTTAGGAAACAGAAATGCAGTAAATTGACAGATTTATATCACATACATCACTGAACATAAAGTTATTAAATAAATATACATATTCTCTTTTTAGAAAACAGAAGTGCAGTAATTTACTTTAATGTCTACATCAGACACAAAACATTAATTCCTTAACGTTATGAGATGAAAATATAGTATACTGTCAACTTACTCTCTATGTCATCAAGGAATGACCCATGGAATGTAACAAATATTCCCTTTCTGAACCCAATTCTATTATTTAAAGAATCAAAAAGAAATCTTGATTTTTTTTTCAAGCATAGCAAGGACTTATTGATCATTATGCATATGCCTATACAGTATTGTTGATGTCTGAATTTTCCTTCATTTGATTTTTTGTGCCTACATTAGAGGAAAAATTATGATTTTCTAATTTTTTTTTTTAAGTTTCTAAATTATTTTAAAGATGAGGGAAATAAATGTCAACTTGCAAATTTGAGCAATGTGATTTTCATATGTAACACTACATCAGGTATCAATTTCACAAATGTTTTAAAATTCCTTTGATTTTTATAACTTTTTAATTTTCTGAAAATTGACAAATTTTCAGTTTTTACATCCAATTTAACCATGGTGTTACCAAATTATTATTACTAGATTCTTATCGATTCTCTCTATTACTCTAGATAATTTTTCAGTGATTATAATATTATAAATATTTTTAATATATGTTAAATATAGAGCGGGCGGCGGCAACACGAATGACTACGTCATCCAGTTACGGGATGAAATCATGATGCAGAACAAGATATTTAGGAATAGATAAAGGAATGACTGGTCTGCCTCGACATTTCTTGGTACGATAGGCGCAGCAGCGGGCGCCAACTCGTGTACAAATGAAAACACTATAAACATAGTATTTTACATTACATTGCCATATATACTACTTCATATCGACTTTCAAGATGAATTAAGGGTTTAGGAAAAGCTTATTAAGAGTACGTGAGGAAAAGACTCATTTGGCATAACTTGGTACAAAGCGCGAAGAACGCCAATTCGTTATTTTCAGAGTGTTATTACGTCATCGAGTTACGGCTTGAAATTTTGGCAAATGAAACATACCGATTATTACAATACGAATACTTCAGTCTGCCTCGTCATATCTTGGTAGGAGATGAGCAGAGCGGGGCGCCAATTGTTAATTTTGGCGGTATAATCATCTCATCGAGCTACGACTTTGAAATTTTGCACATTAAAGGAACATATCAGTACAATGAGGATATTTCAGTCTGCCTCGTCTATCTTGTTACGAGACGAGCAGACCGGGGCGCCAATTTTTAATTTTTGCGGTATAATCACGTCATCGAGTTACGGGATGAAATCATGATGCAGGACAAGATTTTTAGGCGTACATTAAGGAATGACCGGTCTGCCTCGACATTTCTTGGTACGATAGGCCCAGCAGCGGGCGCCAACTCGTCATTTTGGCGTCACTATCACGTCATCGAGTTACGGGATGAAACCGGTGCCAAATTAAAGGTGAAAAATAGTCTTTTAAGAATATTTTGATCTGCCTGCGCATATCCTGGTAGACACCCCCGGCAGACTAAAATCCATAACAAAAAAATACGTCATAATGTACAAATGAAAACCCTTTAAACAGAGTATTTTACACTAAACATTAAACATTCCGATTAGTACGATACGAATATTTCAGTCTGCCTCGTCATATCTTGGTAGGAGATGATCAGAGCGGGGCGCCAATTTTTAATTTTGCCGGTATAATCACATCATCGAGCTACGACTTTAAAATTTTGCACATTAAAGGAACATATCAGTACAATGAGAATATTTCAGTCTGCCTCGTCATATCTTGGTACGAGGCGAGCAGAGCGGGGCGCCAATTTTTAATTTTTGAGGTATAATCACATCATCGAGTTACGGGATGAAATCATGATGCAGGCCAAGATTTTTAGGCCTACCTTCAGGAATGACTGGTCTGCCTCGACATTTTTTGGTACGATAGGCGCAGCAGCGGGCGCCAACTCGTCATTTTGGCGTCACTATCACGTCATCGAGTTACGGGATGAAACCGGTGCCAAATTAAAGATGAAAAATAGTCTTTTAAGAATATTTTGGTCTGCCTGCGCATATCCTGGTAGAAACAACCGGCAGACTAAAATCTATAACAAAAAATGCGTCATAATGTACAAATGAAAACCCTTTAAACAGAGTATTTTACATTACATTGCCATATATATTACTTCGTATCGACTTTTACGATAAATTAAGGGTTTAGGAAAAGTTTATTAAGACAAAAACCTAGACCTTGACAAAAACTATTGTTTCATGTAAAAAATTTCTGAAATAATTACTGAAATAATCTCATTGTACCTATATGTTCCTTTAATGTGCTAAAGTTTAAAGTCGTAGCTCGATGATGTGATTGTACCGCCAAAATTAAAAATTGGCGCCCCGCTCTGATCATCTCCTACCAAGATATGACGAGGCAGACTGAAATATTCGTATCGCACTAATCGGAATGTTTAATGTTTAATGTAAAATACTATGTTTATAGGGTTTTCATTTGTACATTATGACGTATTTTTTTGTTATAGATTTTAGTCTGCCGGGGGTTTCTACCAGGATATGCGCAGGCAGACCAAAATATTCTTAAAAGACTATTTTTCACCTTTAATTTGGCACCGGTTTCATCCCGTAACTCGAAGACGTGATAGTGACGCCAAAATGACGAGTTGGCGCCCGCTGCTGCGCCTATCGTACCAAGAAATGTCGAGGCAGACCGGTCATTCCTTAATGTACGCCTAAAAATCTTGTCCTGCATCATGATTTCATCCCGTAACTCGATGACGTGATTATACCGCAAAAATTAAAAATTGGCGCCCCGCTCTGCTCGTCTCGTAACAAGATATGATGAGGCAGACTGAAATATTCTCATTGTACTGATATGTTCCTTTAATGTGCAAAATTTTAAAGTCGTAGCTCGATGATGTGATTATATCGCCAAAATTAAAAATTGGCGCCCCGCTCTGATCATCTTCTACCAAGATATGACGAGGCAGACTGAAATATTCGTATCGTACTAATCGGAATGTTTAATGTTTAATGTAAAATACTGTGTTTATAGGGTTTTCATTTGTACATTATGACGTATTTTTTTGTTATAGATTTTAGTCTGCTGGGGGTTTCTACCAGGATATGCGCAGGCAGACCAAAATATTCTTAAAAGACTATTTTTCACCTTTAATTTCGCACCGGTTTCATCCCGTAACTCGATGACGTGATAGTGACGCCAAAATGACGAGTTGGCGCCCGCTGCTGCGCCTATCGTACCAAGAAATGTCGAGGCAGACCGGTCATTCCTTAATGTACGCCTAAAAATCTTGTCCTGCATCATGATTTCATCCCGTAACTCGATGACGTGATTATACCGCAAAAATTAAAAATTGGCGCCCCGCTCTGCTCGTCTCGTAACAAGATATGACGAGGCAGACTGAAATATCCTCATTGTACTGATATGTTCCTTTAATGTGCAAAATTTTAAAGTCGTAGCTCGATGAGGTGATTATACCGCCAAAATTAACAATTGGCGCCCTGCTCTGCTCATCTCCTACCAAGATATGACGAGGCAGACTAAAGTATTCGTATTGTAATAATCGGTATGTTTCATTTGCCAAAATTTCAAGCCGTAACTCGATGACGTTATAACACGGTGAAAATAACGAATTGGCGCCCCGTTCTTCGCGCTTTGTACCAAGTTATGCCAAATCAGTCTTTTCCTCACATACTCTTAATAAGCTTTTCCTAAACCCTTAATTCATCTTGAAAGTCGATATGAAGTAGTATATATGGCAATGTAATGTAAAATACTATGTTTATAGGGTTTTCATTTGTACACGAGTTGGCGCCCGCTGCTGCGCCTATCGTACCAAGAAATGTCGAGGCAGACCAGTCATTCCTTAATCTACTCCTAAAAATCTTGTCCTGCATCATGATTTCATCTCGTAACTGGATGATGTAGTCATTCGTGTCGCCGCCGCCCGGTCTAATAGTTTTCTGAAACGGAACTGCAAACTTGCAACTTTTAACGATTGTACACATGCCATTCTATGCTACAAGTTTTTTAAACGTCCAAAACTGCCAAAATATTTTATTTTTTTGTCAAGATTTTTTGCATAACTCTTTTTAAACATGAATTGAATCTGTGTACCCCAATTTTATTAAAATCGGTTACCATGTGACTACAACTTTTTAAATTTTGCTATGGCCCATATATAATTCTAAAGAGCAAGAGGAACATGTCTTTCTAAGTTACTTTTGGAATAAGATTTTTGAAAATTCAAAAATATCTCTTTTTCCTCAGCTTAATTTTTTTTCAATATCATTTAAAATATATAAATAAGAATCATTTCATTTGAACAAACAATGCTACTTTTTGAAAGTTACTCTCGCAGTTAGACTTTTGGAATTTAAAGGTTTCGTCTTTTTTCCCCTCTTCTCCTTAATTTTTTTCCACATCACTTAAGAACTAAAAGTAGCAATCATTTGACTTTTCCGACATTTTTTTTTTAAAGTAAATATGATAAAGTTGCAGAGTTTCAAGGCTAATCCGCCTTCTCTACATAGATTCAGTTACCATGGAAAGGGCGATTTCGATCTATTTTTTAAGTAGAATGTCTACATGCTTTGCCATACATCATAACGTTTACTGAATCCTTACATTTGTCTCTCTTGACATTCGTGAAGAAAATTGTTTGAATGAAAAATATTTCGTAATCTCTTATATAGAAATTCTTTGAATCTCAAAATACCTTTATATTCTCATGAAATCAGAATATCCGTGTATGTAGTGCATTATCATCAAATATTTGATAGTCTTTCCATTTTATATCTAAAAACGTCTTTGAATGGACATTGTCCGAGCTTACAATAGGATTTGGATTCGAAATATTAAGATGTGGTTTAGAATTGAATTTATACTTTATCCTTTAGTTTCCTGAAACTTGAATGCATGAATCGCAAGATCAGATCATTTATTTATAAAGGGATATTAAACATCCGTCTAGCATTGCAATATTCCATTTCTTTGTTGTTCATGAAAATACGTAAAACCTTTTCTACTTTGGAAAATTGTGAAAAAAATTTCGTTTCAGATTTAAATTTGACTTTTAGACTATTTAAATTTATGATTTCCTGTTTCATTCTGAGTAATATGACATTGGTCAATCGATAAATCAGTATATATGTTTATGAAAAAAAAATGGTCCATTTTTACAGTTAACAATTAAGAATAACTGGGAAAAATATATGTTTAAAAAGACAAGAGAATTCATAAAAACACAATTTATTCTTTGAAAGACTTATTTTTAAAGAGGACTAAGGTCAATAAGAATATAAATGTAGTCCATACAACAACCATGTTAATTTTAAAGTATGTATACCATAGAACAATTATTAACTAATAATACACAATTTATTTAAAATACGCTAAATATATAATCTACAGCTAGTTTTGAATGGGTATAAATGAATTAATTTAAATTGCGTTATTGTGATAAACAACAACAACAAAAAAACATTACACGACAATTGCTACTACAGATTTAAAATTTATTGCTTGTTATTACAGAAATATAATTTTATATAAATATATAAAATAGATAAATAAAAATATAATATAATAAAAAGTTTTTATCTTTTAAATGAATTCTTTTTTCAAATATGAGTAAATTGAGGTACCGGTTACATTTTAATTTTTTATAAATCCTTCTACCCCTAACGTAAGCATACATCAAAATACGATTGGTACCTTTATTCGGTCTGTGTGGCGTAAACAGACAAAATGTGAAAATTAAACTTTAAAAAGTAGCAAATGAAAACATTTTTTTTTTCATATGAACGAAGTGAGGTACTTAATTTACTTTACAATTTTATAAATCCTATCCTTATGTCCCTAACATAAACATATATAAAATTCCAAATCTTCGTTTGCTCTGAGTGGGAAAAATATAAAAAATGTGAAAAATATTTCAAATATAAAAAATAGCCACATTTGACCACTAAAAAAATAATTTAACCATTCTCTGTATGTGTGTGTGTGGGAGTGTGTGGGGGAGGGGGGGCGATGGCTAGGGAAATCTATCGCCCGTAGAGGCTTGAAAATTTGAATAACGATAGACGAAGAGAGGTTCGATGCATCGAAGCTCAGCTTATTCATTTTTTATGATTAGCCGAGATATTAATTGAAAATTCTAATGAACAAGGCAAAATAGCAAGCCTCTATTGTGCCGCAGATTGTATCTGCGTCTGACCGGATAATCCTCGGTTCTTCAAGCAGACGAAGGGATTGGGTTCCTTTTTTCTGAATTTTGAAATCACAGTTTGAAATCCTAAATGTAAGAGGGGAAAAACTTAGCAAGCCTAAATGCACCTGAGGCTCAGCTTATTTATTGTTTTATGATTAGCCGGTACATTAATTGAAAATTCTAATGAATGTCTCAAAATGGTTAGCCTCAAACGTGTCGCCGATTAGCCCCTGACCGCGTAATCCTCGGTTCTTCAAGCTGACGAAGGGAAGAGGTTCCCTTTTCTGAATTTTGAAATCGCAATCGCATGTCCCTCGTGCTACAAAAAGAGCCCCCCAAAATACCGTCTTATTCAGGGTACCTTTCCGGTTCTAATGGTATTTTTCTTTTAATATTAGAGGTGAAGGTGCAGATCAACAAGTGTTAGACCAAATGTAAGGTAGGGTATAAAAGTGGTCTAGCTTTTAAAAAGATACCAGAGAGTTCGGTCATCTGGCGGCGAGGTCATGAAACTATCACAATTTGGTAAGGAGAAAAGATGGGAGGAATATGAAACAGCTGATTCATTGCTGCCGTTAGCAGTTGCCATTCTTTTAATCACCAAATCTTCACACTTCGATACTTTATCAGGCAACTGAATTAAAATACCTGCACATTTTAATCAATACCTATTGCATGTTTTGTTGTTACCACAACACTGATAAGATAATAAGCAGCGTTACGAGGTCCTTGATCAAAGGATATCATTAACTGATAATGGCTGCCTTTCAGTAAAATATTCAGTATGTTGTTGGTCTAAAAATGGGCTAGAAGAGTCGTTCTAAACCTCCAATCAATCTGGTGGGTAATTTTCACACATCAACCCATTACTGGGTTGCCCCCCCCCCCCCAAGCCTTTACTTTTGATTTTCTTAGGTTTTATTTTCTAAAAACTCTTTTTGAACTCATATGTAAGCTAAGTACCAGGTCCGTCTATTATCTAATATTTTCACACAATAAAATATCCCCCCCCCCTTATACCTTTACTTAGTAACATTATTCGTTCTTTTCTACTTCAAAAATATTTGACGTGTATTTATAACGTTTTTTCTGCATCTTTTAGAATTCACATCTGGAATGTATATAACTTTCTTCTAGAATTTCATTCATTATTCCGAATGTCAGGGAGTAAATTTTTTCGACTAACATTTATAAAAGTTTGGCATTTTCCTATGCCGAGCTATATAAATTCCTTTTCTTTTTAAATTCATGCTTTCCTTCAATCTACTACGTACTAGCTATAACTTTTTCCTTTCTAAATTTATAGTTGCTGGAGCTAGTCTCAGCAACTCGGCATCAAATGATCCGTAATTTGAATGGAAAAGGTTAACAAATACAAATAGCATTACCACTTTTAATTAACGTGTTATATATACAAAGAGAGCTATATTTTTTTTAAAAAATTCAGTATTATAGGACAGTGTAAGGTCAACAAGATATACCAAAATCGAATTTTAATAATGATAAAAATCCAAAATTGTTACGAAGGGTGTTATTGTAATTCTTTTCTCCTTTATGCTATTTTATCATTATCCTTTCCTCATAGGGATTTTACACTTTATATAAAATTATTTTACATAAAATTATTATCAAGGAATTCGTTGAATATATAATCCAAAAAGAGAGATCTTACCAAATGATGTAACAATCAGTGGAATCATTTTATTCATATCAGTGTTTTATCTTTTACAGTAGGGCTCTTCAACCATTTTTTCCTGGAAGTCGTTTGCCACGGAAAATTCCAAAAGGCAATCTTCTCCTTATTTAATCGCAAAGTTTCGGTCATTAAGAAAATAAATTTTTCTACTCTAAAATAGTGTTAGTTTGGTGGCTCGCTGTGGTTGAAGACCCCTATTTTAGCGTATAAAAAAATAAGCCACTGAGCCTATTTTAGTTGTTATATAACCACTATACGAAACTGCTGAACCTAAGCAGAAGTTAAAACTTATTTTGTCTTCTCAAAATAAAATTCTTTGGAAATGACATGCAAAAATTCAGAACGTATGATATAAAAATGTTTACTGATGTCTGGTAAAAGGAAGACTATATTTTACACTCCACTCCCTAAACATGCGATATAAAAAAGATTTATTGGATATAATAAATATTACTTGAAACATTATTTTTCAAGCAATAGTTTTAAAGAAATCGTATTACAGTTAAGCACCATAAAACAAACCTCTAAATCGTGTATTTGACATAAAGAAAAACCATTTACCCGCATTCATAACATATTTAATCGGCTAGTTATGTCTTTATTGGCTGACTTCACTCTTTGATTGATCATTTGTCATCAATAAACATCCGGCGACATGAAAAAACGATTACTTAAATTCTATTGAATTTCTTTCCCGCCTCCGCGGTCTAATCGTAGCCGCTCACGTTTTTATCGCTAAAAAGCTCATCTGAAAATCCGTTTATTCTTGGAGCGCCAATTTCTGAATCAACATCAGTCATGTCTAGTTGATAAGGCTAATCTAGCCTGTATCTCTAGGCAGCCTCACTCTGAAGCTAATGAAATGTCAAGTGAAGCTCTTAAAAGGACCCCACCTTCCCGATAAATAGAATGACCCCTGACTTTCTATGTGCACACCAGTTGTCAGCTGAAGAGTCGATTGGACTCGGTGTGCCGTGACTACATCTCATCAACGACGCCGATTTCTGCCAAGCCATTTAGCCTCCAGAGTGCATTAGATCTAATAGCTTGCAAACGTCAGCACCCATTCGCCGAAAAATTATTGCTTTGGGATTGTATAATTGGTCTACTGCCTCAGACGAATGTCTTTGCAATAATCATTTCGAGAGAAAATGTATAAAATCTGTTGCGCAGCAGTCATTAAAGATTAAATGACTTTCATATTGGCATATACTCAAACATTCTTACGGTTACTAATTCTTGATGCACTGGCATAGTGGAAAGAGGGTGTTATATAGATGATGTGTAAACAACCAACGTAAAGAAAAGCATAAGCAGAAAGCATGAAAGCACACAATGATTTCAAAGCTTTTTAATAGGAACACCTTCTTCAATGAAAAATGAAGGAAAGAGTGACAAACAAAAGTACGTGTTATTAGTAATGGGCATAATGAGTTATTTTGATATTCGAATGAAACATTCGGGAATGCACAAAAGCATAGCTGCCAAACATCGTATTCTTTCTAATCATTTATAACCAGAAATTTTATAAAAAGAAAAAAAAAAGAATTAAATTAAGCGCCACGAAAAATGCTCTTTATTCGCGTGCGGAGAAACTCGATCGTTTTGTTAAACCTATAGGAGAAATCTTTACAGATTGACAGAACCGGTTCTAACGGGTTCCAAAAGAGAAAGGATCTACACATAAAAATCTGTAACCAAAATCGAAACAGTACAATCATACAACGTTAAATATCGACCTCGGGTATCCTATTAAAAAGGGTAAAAATATATAAAAATGCAAGCGAGAAATCTGTAAAGATTTCTCCCATAAGTTTAGGTCCATAAGTCCCAACCTAGTGCAGGTTCTGAAAGCCAAAAATTTGTAATGAAATTTCCCACGTAACAATCTGCAGCCAATTTCGATATATATATTCTTAAATTGTAGGCAAAAGGCACTTAGCTGGTGGCGTTATCTCATTTTACTCGAATTTGTCAGTTAGAACCATGTCATTCTAGGGAACTGGATGCTATTTAATAAAGTACTTTCGTTATTTCAGAATTTAAAAAATATGCATATATAGCTATAGATTTTCGACAACTAAAATTTCATACTATTTACATTCAAATTTCATATTTTAAAAAAATGTATCGCCATTCGTTCAAAACTCTGATCGAGAAACCGCTTTTCTTATTACTGTGCACACACAGTAAAATTTAAACAAACACATATTCAATCAATTCCCGTTTGTCTTAACCCATCGTAACAGGTCTGGTTGTGATAACATCAGATCTATTATGACGTTTTAAAAACGAGCCCCACTGGGTTAAAATAACTGCATGATGGAGCTACCCTAATACGGTGTAATAGATCTTAAATCGGCCTGGTTCATCTTTAAAACGCCGTAATATACTGGCCTCCAAAAGTTAACCCTTTGATCTCTGATGGGTGAATTTCTTCCCATTTAATTTTAATCTACAAATGTCACATTGGCACCGGAATATTCAACAAAATTTATTTGAAAATAGATTAATGCATTTTTTCGTGTATATTACAAGCCGAATCTTTTGTTTACAAAATACTGGTGCCAATTTGAAATTTAGGCATTTTGAAGAAATTCGCCCCCAGAGCTCACAGGGTTAAGGAACAGGGACTGGATGCTTTTGATTGTATATGTATTGTCGAATATCTACCAAAATTATTAGCGAATTGTTCTTGAACTTCTGAGATGAAAAGAACATGTTTGATTTCATATTTCTCGGTGAAGATTTAGTTGGGAGTCCAATTAGAGTACTAATAATAAATTTAATAATAAAATAATATTTGGGATCACCAATGAAACAGAAAAGGCTGAAAATGGTTTGCCGCTGCGTTAAATGACTATTTGGGTCCTGTTGTCTGTGTGCATTTATGTAAGCATAATACTCATATTCGTGAAGAGGCTATTGTGTCTGTGAAAAAATCAAAAATTTTGTTTGTAGCATACAGAGTTTTCGACCAAATTTCACACAGCTTTCCGAAAACCTGGCAAAGAACAACAAAAAGATATAGTAAATTGATTGAAAAGTTGTTGAAAATCCCTTATAATAAAGATTTTTTGAAAGCAACTCCCTATATCACCCCTATCTTTGTGAATTTTCGCGGTATTTGACTGAACTTTTTATATAAGTTGCCCTAAATAGCTGACTACTAAATTATAAAATAAAAATTTTAGAATCTTCCACGAATGTGCAGTTAAAAGTTATTTCATACAAATGCCCATATCTCATCAAATATTCAATATATTCATGTTTTAATTGCAGTCTACTGTTGCTGCTGTTTTTTGTCAGGTTTTCGGAAAGTTGTGTTAAATTTGGTCGAAAACTCTGTATATGCTATAAACGAAAAACTTTTGAATTTTTCACAGGCACAGTAACATCTTCACAAATATGAGTACTATGCTTACACAAATGCACACAAACGTTGAACAGGACCCAAAAAGTCATTTAACACAGTGACAAACCATTTTCAGCATTTTCTATTCCATAGGTGATCGCAAATATTATTTTATTATAAAAATTATTATTAGCCCCTAATTGTCCTCCCGACTAAATCTTCACTGATAAATATGAAATCAAACATGTTCTTTACATCCCAGAAGTTCAAGGACAATTCCCCAATAATTTTGGTTGATATTCGATAAACCGTGTACAATCGAAAGCATCCAGTCCTTGTTCTTAACTTTTGGAGGTCAGTGTAGATTTGGTGTCGCGCCGAGACCTCTAACGATGAATTAAAGCAATAAAAGATTATACAAAAGTTTCCATGACATTATTCGAAACCCACTGTAAATTTCAGAAAACTCTCTTTTAATCCCATCCACACATTCGTTCTCCGTATGATTAAAAATCACTTATCAATTTCAGCCAATCTACGATATGCACTTAGTTTAAAGCACTTAAGTTCAGCCTCGGAATGTTACGCATCAGTTAAAAAATAAACTTGCACAAAAAATAAGAAGAAAGCTTTATTTTTCGATAGCAATTGTGAAATTAAACCTTATAAAATTCTTTAATTATCTACATACTCCAAAAATGCGTTATACGTGGTCTCGGATTGTAGGCTAAAGATTCTTAGATGTGACATCATCTCATTTTAGACGATTTTATCCGTTTGAACCTCGTCATTTGAAGAAAATTGAATGTCATTTTAATAAGACCTTTATTTCGTCAGATATTTGTTTAAAAAGTAGAAGATATAAAATTTTCCATTGCTAAAATTTCATACTTTTTAAAATAGTACCAGTGTTCGTATTTTATAATAGATGTAATATTTCATGAAAATAAAAAATAAGTATTTCCATTCTTACAAAAATGTAATCGAGAAAACATTTTTTTTTCTTTTTTTTGTTACCGCATTTACATTAGATGTATGTCAGTTAGAACTGAAAGCTAACCAAACGAATCCTCAATCGATTTCCATTCTCTTAAAGCCAGAAAATTGCAAGAAAAATTCCCAAGACATTCCGAAATCGGCTTCAAATTGCAAAAGACTTTCTTTATTATTATTATTCAACCTACCCATTCCTTCTCCATATAATTAAATTTCGTTTTTTCATTTCCTCCTAACCCCAAGATACACCTTCAGCACTTATTTCAGTTCAGCTTTTGAATGCCACATATCGGTTATTTTAAGTTTACCATAACAAAAATGGAATGAAAGTTCCATTTTTGTATAACAACATTAGAGTTAGAACCTTATAAAATTCCCTAACTTTCGAAATATGCTCTAGAATACTTTATACACAATCTCAAATTGTAAAGATTAAAGTCAATAGCTGACGTCATCACATTTTAGCCGATTTTGTCAGTTAGAACCTCGTTATTCGAAGGTAAGTGAATGTCACTTCAATAGGTACTTTTTGTTTCAGAGCTATGTTTTAAAAGTACAATATATAGATTTTCAAACGCTAAAATGTCTTTTTTAATATTACTAGTGTTTTCATTTTATAAAAGATTTAAAATTTCCTAAAGAAGAATAAAAAAGTTTCTCCATACGCGCAAAACTTTGATCGAGAAACCACTTTTATTATTACTGCATTTGTAGAACTAAAAGATAACCGAACGCATTCTAAATCAATTACCGCTCTCTTAAAGCCAGAAAAATTGTAATAAAAATTCCCAAGACATAATCCGAAATCGACTGCAAATTGCAAAACACTTTTTTTTATTATTATTCTTGCACCAACCCATTCCTTCTCCCGTATAATTAAAAGCCGCTTTTCCATTTCAGCCTAACCCCGAGATGCACTTAAGCACTTATTTAAGTTCGGCTTCTGAATGTTACACATCGACTAAATTAAGTTTACCATTCGACGGGAAGAAATTATTTGTCGCGCGACAGGAAAAGAAGAAATCAATGGCTATTAAATTAACCAAAGTATTCTCTGTGACAGCGTGAATTTCAATATCTTTTAGGAAAATGAAATGGCCAGGCTTTTTGCAACATCGATGGTGAAGCTCCTAAGAGAAGGAATAAACTTGTGTTTCTAATGATTTAATATAATTCTGAAGTACGAAATGGAAAAGGCTTGTTATCTTTAAAGGCTAATAGATAATAGCGATTAAACATAATTTCAGAGTCGGCGCGGAAGCTAAACGATTGCGTTCCATTTGTATCAATAATAATTGCCTCTCATATTTAGTGGAAGTAATGGATGGTTTATTTTCATAAAAGCGCCTTAATATTTTAAGTTATGCATTCATTACAGTTATAGGAATTAAGTTATGCGAAAAGGGAGTTAATATGTTCTAAACGGAAACTGACCAGTGTATGTTTCTTTAAAACTATATGTTAAAATATGCTTTGTTATTTTTTTTTTATATAGAGAGTGTTTTAAAATCTTTAGAAAGATTTCAACTCGTTGTATTTTATTCATAAATTAACAAAATAAAATCACACATATATTATTTTCACACATATGTAATTTATAAATAATAAGCAGCAATAAATTTGACACTTATATAAATAAACACAACTTAATTAAAATAACTTTTATTGTAATTAAAAAACCTGTGGCGATACGGTCCATTAAGGATCAGAGTCTACAGTCCCCAACCGTGTTTTCTTGAACTTAGGCCCGGGGTGCTATAGAGCATATATCTCGGTCAGGTTGTCAGTCTAACGCAGGACCCTCAGTGTTTAGTTGCTAAGCAACCTTGATATTCATTTTATCGATCCCGAAGTGTTGAAAGGCTAAGTTAACATTGTCCAGCACGGACTCTGAATCTGTTGCGTAGCAGTCAGATGCGCTGAGCGCTAAGTCACTGACTGTAATTAAGCTTAGATTATTTTGTTCAAGAAACTCCAATTTATAAAATATATATAACGTTGTTTTTTAATCTTTTCATTATTTCGGGAGATACAATGTTGTAATCTTCTTTCCGTACGAATGGTCCAGTCTCCCATTATTAAATTTATGTAGCATTTTCCCTTTTAATGCATTCAGGCTACTTCTTCATAGAAATCCTCAACTTCTTCATCAGTATAGCTTTTACTGTTCGTGCATAAACTTGGGTAATTTGCAGCTTGTATCTTCTGGACACCTGTATTACTAACTTTGCAACTCTATCTGATGCACTATCATATTCTACGATGTGATTCTTCCACCTTTTTGAATCAGAAATCCTACACCGCTTGTTCTTCCATCTTCTGTGCCTCTGTAGTATAATATATGTCTGCTATCAAGATCAATCTTCTCTTCTCCTTTTCTTCTTACTTCACATAATCCTAGGATGTCCCAGTTGATTCTTTCTAATTCTTCTTCAAATTACTGTAAACGATTTTCCGAAGATAGGGGTCGTCCATTATATGTAGACAGGGTCATCAACTTATGGCAGCCAAGCCAAGCCCGGTGATTCTTAGCACTGTCTTCATGTCTTTCTGATCGCTGCCGTAACCAAGAACATGCAGACCGCCGGGAATTAAGGGCCGTGATTTGTTTTGTGAATTCATGGTAAAATATGTGGCCAAATTCTTTTACGTTTTGCCAAGCGGGTTAGAGGAAGACTATCCGCGTTCGCTCCCCATGCATTATGCAAGGGTATTAACAGGCTGTACCGGTGGAAGGTTGGACATTAAGTCACCGCTCCCAGTCGATTCCTTTAAGTCCTCCTCGAAGGCAATTAAAGGGTCTTCTCCTGTATATCCTGTACTATATCCTCGTTTTCCGAGTAGACGCTTCTTTCACCCCCCCTAATGCCCCCCCCCCCACTGCATATATACAGAAATTTCAATCTTTTTTGTATTTCTATTTCCATCACATTTTCAAAATGATTGTATCTTTATAGAAAAAACCTATCTTTACAAAAATAAAATTACTGTATTCTGTCATTAAGTTTGTTTCTGTAGTATGTTATAAAAGGGTCCTTCTATAAATGTTCAAAAATGTTCACTTTTTGAATTTTTAAACGACCTCCAGACAAAAATGATAAATTAGAACAAGTTTCCTTTTTGCGGCAACAAGATTATTACAAAGAAATGCATACCTGTATCATGAATGAGCTATTGTTAATTGAAAATTGACTGTTATTATTGGGAACCATATATCAAATTAGAAATATAAATATGTTAGATATTGTAAAAAATGAAAACACGGATAATAATATAAATGCAGTAGATCTTGAGTTAAAGATATTCGATGCTTGCAATATCATTAGTGACAAACAACTATAGAAAATATTTATAGAAGATCAGTTATGTATTAAGATGAAGTAAAGCACTTTGAGAATGCTTTGTGAATTGATTTTTTGGATTTCTAAGATGTAAAATTATTTATCTATTTACATGATTGTTGTCTGTGTTATGCTTCGTTTAGACGTATTTGTGACGCAATATTTCCACACTTTTAACGCATTTTGATGTAAAGAAAAGTTAGCCAACTGGTATATGGTTTGTATTTTTACCGATGAAATATAGCATTTTTCATGGTATAAAAGAAGAATATAAGTCAGCTTTAATTATAATTCGGTGAATTTACAGGCATGCAGTTTTTTTTCTTGTAATGATTTTGTTGCATCATAAGGAAAATATTTCTTATTGACCAATCATGTCTAGGGAATCGTAAATAAATTTAATACGTAGAACTTTTTTCAAAATTAATGGCAAATCTATTTCATTCATCTAATTTTATTTCCTATTTCATGTTAAACAATTTTGCAATTTACATTACCTACTTATCTCAACCAGTAAACAAATTAAAACGCATTTAAAACTTTTTGGTGACTCCTGATTATGCATCGCTATATCTTTCTAATTTACCAATTTTGTCAAAAGAATCGGATAAACTGTAAAAAATGGAACTTTTTAAAAATTAATAGAAATACTGCTTTATTCAAATAATTTTGTTTCCCACTTTATCTTGAGCAATTTTGTAATTTACATAGACTACTTAACACAACAAGAAATAAAAATTTAAGTGCGTTTAAAACTTTTTGGGAACCACTGTATATGCATCATTATTTTTATGAATGATTTCTCCGTACTCTAAAGTGGATCAAAAGTTGTAGATGATTTTAAAAATTAATAACTTGCGACTTAGTTACAGACTTTTTTAAAACTAGGATCTAGACACACTGAAATTTTACCATGCATATCTTGGTTGAACTAAAGGTAGAACATTTTTTTAAATTAACACTCAATGATTGTGCGCTAAATATTCTGTAGTGTAGAGGCAGAAAGTTGTGTACCACCGGATGTAAGTCAGTCCTTACCTTAGTCAGTCAGAACCTTATTGTGAATAATGCGCAATTAAATTACATATTGTTATCCCTGTGGGAGAATTTCTTTCAGTCACAACCGTAATAATTAAGTGTTCATGTTGAAAATAATTTTTTGTTCAACTTTCGTGCTAAAACTCCTAAGTACCCAGATTCCAAAATGGAAAAAAGAAGGAATAATCTAAGTCTAAAGTTATAAACACTTAGTCATTTTTTAAATTAACTGGTGATTTTTCAACTACCCAGTATAAAGTAGTTGAATACTGGAGAAAATTTTCTCAAAATGGCTGACTAATACTATTGTTTCTGACGCAACCACATTAAATAAAAATGTAATGGAAAAGTACAATCTATGTGCTAAACCTTTTAATCTACTTTTATTAACAGACTTAGAAAACAAAGGAAGTTATACAATTCGTTTGTATCTCTTTTTTTCTATGTATATCTGTGCATAACTCTTTAACAGTTGCTCAAATTTTCAAACTGTTTTTTGTAAAGGATTTACACTGCAGGTGGTCTCATTACAACATCAGGATCTGACAGTAATATATTTGTCTGTCTGTTCCTATTTATTATTATTATTATTATTATTATTATTACTTTTGTAAAGTCTTGTAGTAATTAGAGAATTAATTAACAGAACTATGCCTGTACCAAGACTTCACAAACGGATTGCAGTTCCCACGGGCTGGAAACCATTTATCTTAAATAGACAATAGGAAAATCGCTCGAGATATTTTAGTTTCTATGTCCAATGACATTAAAATTCGTCACGGCCCGGCCTTTATCGATGGATTTCTTCTTTGGCCGAAGAGTTCCAGCCTCTTGGAGACGCCAGATGGCAACTCGGCGCCGGGAGGAGAACAAAGAGATCCAATCAGAGCGCCTGGACTTCGCCGATTGGAAGTGCGAAAGAGGGGACGTGCCCCGCCCGTTTTGGGAAGAAAAAGAGGATGGAGAGATGAGAAGTTGGTTGGAGCGTGGAGAGTGTGTTGGATTATCGCAGACAGCATCAGCTGGCGAAATCCATTCTCCGAGAGTCATTCAGACTCTATAATTTAGTGACTGGACTATTTGTTTTTGGTTGGCGGCTAAATAGCTGGCAAGTCCCATTTCTCTCCGCGACATCATACTCAGGTGTTAATAAGACATATGAAATTATCATAGACTCAGTGGCTGGTGAATTTTCCAATTATAATTGATGGACAAACTCAGATTTATATTTGTATAATCCTAAGTAAACCCAGAATAAACTTGTTCGAAGGTTAATCTAGAGTGATTCCTGTCTTCAGCGCCACCAGATTAATTTTGAGGACAGCGAAATCGTTATACTTTATATAAACTTCAACTTTCGTAAAATTTGACCATTTTTCACGAAATTGTAACATGATGTTCAGGCACACAGGAACATTCGTCATATTGCGTATAGTTGTTTTTTACAGAGTCAAGCCAAAAAAAAAAATACATCATCGCCTGCTACGCTTTAAAAAGAACGATATTTTCAACAAAGGAAATTGAAATTAATCTGAATTAGAGTCCTGCATCGGATCGATAACGAGGTTTTATCCGAATACGACAGAACCTGCGTGTTAGATCGAGTCAGCACTAATTTATTTGGGTTAGAGTTTGAGTCGAGTTGATTTTAATTGTTTCGGGTTCGAGTTGGATTTTGTCTGTAGGGAGTCGGGTTTAGTAATCCGTTTGTTATAAGATAGTCCACACTGTTGTTTCTGAGGAAAAAAACTATACATTTTTATTATGTTCATTTTTCTACATAAATTATAAAGTTGATATTACGGTATATAACTATATGGTATATTTTCATAATTGCATTAAAATTTTTTTAACTTACTTGTCAGTCATAACCTTCTTCGTAGTTATTGGTATGGTAGTTGAAAATCTTAGCAATTATTGTACTCCAGGTAAATCATTTAATGCGATAAGAAACACAGGTACTTCCCCTAGATTCAATTCGATATCTACATTATCTAAATGCGATTTAGTACCGTACCAAAGCTATTAGAATCAAGTGCATTTTAAGTGAATAGAGATAACGTACTGAATAAAAGTCTTTATTGCTTTCGCTACTAAGGCTGCATACACACACTTATTTTGCCATCCTTCTACAGTTTTCGTGAAAAATCTTTTATTCTGGACTCTTCTGCGGTTTATTCACAAAAGAATGAGAGGAATCTACAATGGGTCAGGAGATAAGGAGCTCAACTGTACTTGAAGGAAAGGTTCCTCTTTTGCAGGACATCAGTCCCTTTCCTTTTACAGTCATTAAAGATCAAAAGCACCACTTGACCACAAGAAAAGACGAAAATTTTCAGAAAGGAAAAGGAATTTTGTCAGGTTTTCAAGGGAAATTTTTTATTGCAGAGACATGAGCGACAAACAAATTGGTAACAAAATAATTTATTGAGTACTTATAATATGCGTTTGAGTATTTCACTAAGTTAAATCAACCAGCAACTTTCGGGCGGTTCTGTATAAAAACAATTATAACAAGAGAAAAGTCTTGTATGTTACTATACATAAATACCAACAGACAACAAATAAACATGAAATTTCTCTTTCTAACGCTTAGTTTATTTCTAGCTCATGTTTCAACAGTTAAACAAAAACCATTCAATCTTGACTAATTAAAAAAAAAATCAAATTTCAAACTGATTAACACTTCCGGTACTTGTACAACACAATTAAGATGACAATAAGAGAAAAGAATTATCTATTTGTAAAGCATTTTATATATTGCTTTTATTTTTTATAACCTTTTTCGTAGTTATTGGTAAATGGTACTTATTTGTAATAATCTTGTTCGCAGTTATTGGTATGGTAGTTGAAAATCTCAGCAATTATTGTACTCCCGATAAATCATTTAATATGATAAGGAATACAACTATTTCTCCCAGATTAAATTCACTATCACATATCTAAATGCTGTTTAGTGCCAGGCCAAATCAATTGGTACCAAAATGATTTTAGGTGGATAGAGATAATGCGCTGAATTTGTTCCTTTATTACTTTCACTACTTACTCAACACATATTGCCTTTTCTAGAATAGCAGTGGAAGTCGTCATGCGTGCAAGTGAAATGTTTCACTTCAAAGACATGAGCGATGATTAAACAAAATAGTCAGGGGATAATTCATTGAATATTTATCTCTATTTAAGCATATCTTTAACATAAATCAATTAGCAACTTTTGGGCCATCCTATATAAAAGACAAACTAAAGCAGTTTTCTTTTTGAAAACTTCCGATTAACTCTACTGCTACTGGTACAAGCACAATTAAGAAATCAGTGATGGAAGAGCATGAATTATTCGTAAAAATATTTTTTATCTGCATTTATCATTCATAATTTTTTTCGTAGTTATTAGTATGGTTGCCGAACATCTTAGACATTGTGCTCCAGATAAATCATTTTATATCATAAAGAACACAACTACGTATCCTACAGTCAGTTCACTATCCACATATCTAAATGCCATTTAGTGCCCGATCAAAACAATCAGAACTGAGTTGATTTTAAGTGGACAGAGATAATGTATTGAATCTCTTCCTTTATTGATTTTCCTGCTTAATCAACACGTATTGCATTAGTTTTCAAAAAGAAGAATGATTTTTTCCGGTTTTCAAAAGAAATGTTAAGCTGCAAGGACATGAGAGAGATATAAATTAAATGAAAGCAATATAATTTCTTATATAGTTATAATATATATTTGAGCTCTTCTTTAACTTAAATCAACTAGCAATTTTTGTCCACTCTGTATAGAAAACTGACTTCAGCAAAATTCTTTTCAAAACTTCTGATTAACACTGCCGATGCTAGTACAAGCACAATTAAAAAAATCAATGATGGAAGAGCATAAACTATTTGTAAAATCTTTTTTTATCTGCTTTTATCATTCATAATTTTCTTCGCAGTTATTGGTAAGGTGGTTGAACATCTTAGCAATTATTGTGCTCTAGATAAATCATTTTATATGATAAGAAACACAACTACTTCTCCTAGATTCAATTCACTATCCACATATCTAAATGCTATTTAATTCCGGACCAAAGCAATTAGAACCAAGTTGATTTTAAGTAGATAGAGATAACGTACAGAATTGAGGCCTTTATTGCTTTCGTTGCTTACTCAACACGTATTGCATTAATTTTCGAGAAGAGGAGTGGAATTTGTCAGGATTGCAGGTGAAATGTTTAACTTCATGGGCATGAGCGAGGAATAAACTAAACGGTAACAGGAGAAATTTCTTGTATATTTATTATACGTGAATACCAAAAGATAAAAAAACAAGTTTGAAGGTGATAAGCGCCCCAACGCACGTTGCCAATTTCTTGACATCCAAGTCCAGCCTGATAAGAAGATACTAATGGTTTGAGAAGGAGGTTACGCAACTACGTACGTATGAATTTTTACAGATAATTCGCATTCTTTTCATTAGGTAGAGATATTATTATCGCACAGAAGATTATAATTTAAACTGTGAAATCGTATTTCATAATAAAAGAATATTTTTTCAAAAGAATGACAGGAAATTTTACGGTTAAAGCAGTATCGTAAGAAATTTAAAAGTATACATATTTAAGTAAGAAAGACACTTTGATAAAAAATATTTATCATATAAAGTCAAACAAACATTTAAAAAATTGTATTTAAAAAATATGAGTATTTGTTTTGAGGGGCGGCGATTCTTTATTGAATTTTTATATGCATAAGAACAATTTGAAAAAAAAAAAAACTCATTCTATTCTGATTAAGAAAAATAAAATAAAGTAAAGTAAAATAAAAGTATTGTTAAAATATATTTAAAATAATAGCAAAAATATAGTTTTAAAATATTTTTTAATTAAAATCGGATATATATATACTAAATAAAATACAAAGCTTTCAACATAAATTCTATTAATCATTCACTTTTAAATAACAAATGTGAAATAAATATTTTCGATGTAATACAAACAGATCTGAAGTATCTTAAATTACTTGATTTTAGTTCATTTTGTTTATTTTTAAAATAATTTATTAATATGTTATTTTTTATAAATATATATTTTTACACGCTCGATAAAAAAAAAAAAAAAAAAAAAAAAACTAAATACATCAAATAGTTGGGACACAATCTTTTGACTTTCATGTCCCTGAATAATAATTTTTTATTTAATACACTTTTTTTGTGTTTTTTTTAATTTCATATACTGGGGAACATCCCATTGCATGATTGCACAATAATATTAACGAGATAAATAAGTTTTGGACGATGTTGGGGGTAAAAATACTTGGAAAACTCCTACACCGTCCCGTGTCCCTGACGCTGATATTTAAGTTTGGAGCTGTCTGGATAAAATTGTTTCAATAAAAAAAATTCGATGTAATTTTTTTCTGAAACTGGAACTATGGTTTTATATAAATATGTAGCTAAAAACTAACCTGCACACATTTTTATTATTATTTTTTAACTCTGTCCCTGGGTTTTAGATTCCTTACCATCCCTCTTCTAAAATTATACAGAAAATCATTTCAGATGCAGCCACAGAATTTTTTCAAGTTTTTTCTCATGCAGAAGTATGCTAGAGAAATAATGTCTAAAATTCTTTGGCAGGAAATTTACTGTAGAATTTAACTCAGCATTTAGATATCAATTTCAAGCATCGTGGCTTTATTGATAGTCTCACTGTCCCCAAAGTTTATTCCTCACTTTTCGAGGTAAATTTAAAAATAAGATTTAATTTAATCCAATGTTAACAACTGTTTCTAAAAATCAATGAACATTGTGGCTATCACTTCGTCTTAACATGATTTTCCTAAAAATAGGTGGTAATTTTCCTTACTGTTCCATCCTTACCGTCCCTTATTTTACCATTTCATCCCTTTTTAGCTCACAGGCTATCAAAGCCTGAGAGCTTATGTGCCCGCCGGTTCTGTATGTATGTACGAATGTAAGAACGTACGTAACGCGATAACTCTTGATAGAAATATCCCATTTACTTCAATTTTTTTTCTAGTTTCATTCTGATAAGGCGCTTCCCTGATTAGTTTTAGGGGTTCATTGGTTAAGGATAAAGGGGGAAAGGGGGGTTAGTCCCCCCCCCCTTAATTCAGATAAATTTCATGCAGAATTATTCAATTTGCTCCAAATTTGGTATACCGGTTTATTATGTTAAGGAGCTACCTTGATTAGTTTTAGGGGTTCATTGGTTAAGGATAAAGGGAGAAAAGAGGGGGGGGCTACCCCCCCTTAATTCAGATAAATGTGTTTTTCATGCAGAATTATTCGATTTGCTCCAAATTTGGTATACCGGTTTATTATGTTAAGGAACTTCCCTGATTAGTTTAGGGGGTTCATTGGTTAAAGCTAAAGGGGGATTAGTCCACCCCCCTTAATTTAGATAAATGGGTTTTTCATGCAGAATTATTCGATTTGCACCAAATTTGGTATACCGGTTTATTATGTTAAGGAGCTTACCTGATTCGTTTTGGGGATTCATTGGTTAAGAAAGAAGGGGGGGGAAGGGGGGCTAGTCAACCTCCCTTAATTTAGATAAATGGATTTTTTTGCTGGATTATTCGATTTGCTCCAAATTTTGTATACCGGTTTATTATGTTAAGGAGCTTCCCTGATTACATTTGGAGGTTCATTGGTTAAGTATAAAGGGGGAAACGGGGGCTAATCCCCCTTCACTTATTTTTTTAGGGTCATTATTCTTTAAAATAAGAGTATAATATACAATTAGTGCGAATAGCCCGTGAGCTCAATGGTGTCAGTTTATCTGGGCACTTTTTTTTTTTTCCAATACCATCCCTTTTTTTTACCTTGCCGCCCCTTCTTTAACACCCGTTTAACACAATGTTATACAAAAATTCTGTATTAAAAGTACTATATTGTTATTATTTCTTATTTGAATGTCCTGTGGGTACTATGCAAATTCATTATAAGTAAAAATTTAGAAGAAAATAAAAAGTTATAGGGGTAAAATGGTAAGGCAAATTAAACTCGCAAGTTTAACTTAAACCTCAGTTAAATAAAAAAAATTTCGCTGCTGAACATTTTTTCTTTATTTCTAATCATTAAGGCATTCGTCTA
Organism: Maratus speciosus; assembly: GCA_963932465.1. NCBI lineage: Eukaryota > Metazoa > Arthropoda > Arachnida > Araneae > Salticidae > Maratus > Maratus speciosus. The sequence goes on from OZ010796.1 coordinate 407,120,505, forward strand.
TCAGATTAAAATTTTATTTTAACAAGTTTAATTTTGTCAGATTTTTTTTTCCCAAAAGTCAAAAGTTTGTGAGAATGCCCCAGTTCCAGGAAATCACACGATTCTTTTGTACAAAATGCAACTTTTGAAACAATAACTTCAGCAATAATATCTATTAAAGATAATACGTGTAATTAATGCGTGCACCTTCGGTGATACCTTCAAAATAGAAAATTTAAAAAATATTTATTTTGAGGGTAAGGAGATTCATTATCAACTGCTTGCATGCATAAGAATATTTTGCTAAAGAATTTGACATTTATTACTCTTACACTCTGACAAGAAAAAAAAAAAATTAAACTAATAATAGCAATACCGGAGGACCCACAAACCCATTCAAATTTCAAAAATTGATGAAAAATAATAATAATAATAAATTGTTGTTCGGATTGCAAGTTGCAAAGATACTAATTGTCAAAGATTCTGAAAATAAATAAATAAATAAATAAATTTATCCCAATAGTTGGCGCTACCAATTAAGGCACGCTTTATTACAAGACATAAAAAATATTGAGATTATACAGCATATATTTATTTGCACTTGAGAATATAGTATGCATTTTTATATTTCTTTTACTTCTTCAATAAGCCTTATGGAGCAAACCGCACTCTAATACTACGATTTGTTAAATTTTTACTAATCTTTGAAATGTGATGGGATCACTTGGTATACTTAAAAAATAAATACCTAAAATGAAGAACTTAAGTAAATACTGAATATATTGCAAAGATGTTTAAACAAGCATCAAATAATCATTATTTTTTAATTAACAGATACAAAAAGGGGGTTTTCATGTACTAAACGCAAAATTTAATAATTTTAATTTACCACACTTTCTTTCGCTTATTTTTTTTTATTTATTTATTTTTTTTTTATAAAAATGTATTTTTATATATTCACTTTATTTTTTTATCATCTACTTCGTTATACATGAAATGTCAAAAACCCGAAATTTTTAATGTAAATTTCACTTCTATTAAGTACGCGAAAATATACTTTTACTTCTTTACAAATAAATTTTCTTGTAAATACTGGTGTCAGTCAATTATTTCAACATCTTGCGAATACAAGTACCTTGCCCCTGAAAGGGTTAATGCGATATTTTTTTTCTTCAACCTCTATGTATTTTTAATTTGGTTTTGGTGTAAGAATTGGTCCTATCAAAAACTTGTCAGTATAAAAGTTGTAGATAATATTAAGAAGATATATAATAAATTCATGCGGACTTGATATCTTGTGAATTGACGAAGTTATGGATTTTTTTCTTCTTCAACCCCCCTTTTTTTGTTTTCGTTTTTATTTTTATTTTATTTTATTTATTTATTTTATTTTTTTTTTTTGCGGTAAGAATTGGTCCTGTGAAAAACTTGTCAGCATAAAAGTTGTAGATAATATTAAGACAATTTATAATAAATTCACTTGGATTTGATATAATGACAAATGACGAAATTATGAATTTTTTTCTCGCCAAAACCCTACTTTTTTCGCCCCTTGAACCTATTTTTAGTTTTATCAAAAATCTATCATACATAAATTTCTAGTCCATGTTTTAGAAGTAATAATAACTTTAAACTGAGTCAATATGTATTATAATTAAAAAGTTATGGGGTTTTTTCGTTTTTCACGAAACCCCTACCTATTTTCACCCCCTTGGTCCGATTTTGCCCATTAACGAACTTGGCCGAGATTTTATGCGCCTTGATTTTATGTAAGAGTTTGGAAAAGATTTGTGCAGAATTATGGAAGTTATCGTGCCCATAAAAAAGTGATATATATAGGTAGATAAGTAGACAGGTAGATAGATAGATAGACAGATATAAAGGTTTAGGTAGCTTTCATTACAAAAAGCTACCAATTGCATCCGTTTGGAGGAAAGCGATTTCAAAAAATTTTGGTATATTTTCATCGATCATGACCCACAGACCCCGAAACCACCTTCCGTTCAACAGCTGATATATATATATATATATATTATATACATACATCAATATGGTAGCAATAATTATTTCTATTAATAGTTTTAATGTTAATATGCTTTAGCAGTTTAAATTCATATTACTTTGATCTGAGAAGTCAAAAGGGAAAGCGTTTTCTTTGTCTTTGCGGTTATAGTTGATCTAGGTTTTGGATGTTAGATGCGGTTATTTTTGACTTATTTGTCATCAAAAAGTCCAGTGGTTTCTTGATTTTTTAGTCTATGAATTTAGGGTTATCATTATTTGGTTATGGAATTTTGAAGGTCGTTTTTGAGTTCTGCTTCTATGTTGTAAATATTGTATATATTTCCTCATACTCAAGATTTATTATTTAATCAAGACTAATTTAATTAAATTTATTATTAATTTTTATATTATTATTATTATTATTTTTTTTTTTTTTTTGCAATTATTGCATTTTCCAAGCATAATTTTTATATGGCAGTTCTTAGTAAACATCTCGATCCTGGCAAGATACACTTAGCATCTATGCAGTGTAGTGCCCGGTACAGGAACAATAATTGAGTTATTCCTGGATCGTCATCCAGCGACCATTTATACTCTCCCCCTCGTCCTTTATTTTTTCGTAAGTGTCATGATGCTCGGTGCAAGACATGTCCATACGCTTCTCAGACACAAATTGTCTCAGATCATAATTATTCAAGTTTTTGTAAAGCATTTAATGTTATATATTGTATAAAGTGCAACTTATGTAACATGAAATATATAGGTGAAACATCAGGTCCAATTCATAAACGTATCAATCATCATCGTTCAGACTCTAATAATAACAAAGCAAAAAATATACAATCTACAGCTGAAATTCAACATTTTCATAAACATCAATTTAAAAATACGACAATTGAAATCCTTCAAATTCTCTAAAAAATAAAACAGAACGTCTTTATATGGAATCATCATATATGAAATATTACAACACAATTTATCATTATGGACTTAATAGTGAAGTATTTAACAGACCTGCCAAAGTCTTCACATCTATAAATAACAATATTGATTATTCTCCAATTTATCTCACTCTTAATCATAATCTAAATTGTAAAACAACACGAAACAAACGTGGAAAGGGATCATCATCAGTTGCAGTTTCCAAAAAATCTATCACTAAACAAATAAATGATCTTCAAGGAAAATATTTAGAGAATTATAACTGGTTGTTAATTCGCAAAAACAGCTTTGCTATTAAAAAGAAACAGATTGTACAACATTTAAATGTATTTCTAAGTAAATCTTTCTCTAAACATTTCTCTGATATTTATTTTGACCTCATTATGACTAGGGTTAATCTTTTAAATATTAATTTACAAAAAAAAACATAAAATTCAAAACATGAATACTCAAATGATAATTACTTTTTCAAATCACATATTTAATAAAATTAATATCAATTCTATAATTAATGATAAAAACTGTTATTTTCCCATTAATAATCTTCATATATCAAAAACCTTTAAATATCCGAATACAATTGGTAGAAAGATTTTTAACTACAATACGTTTTCAAAAAATACATCTGCTGCAAGTAATTTTCCGTGTAAATGCAATGACCCCACTCTAAAAAAATACATAAACAATGATCATGGACGTATATTCACTGGAAATCTTGATATTGTTAATGATTTTAAATTGAAACAACTAATGGGTTATGGTACTAAATATAGACTTCCATCTAAATTTAATGTTAAATCTATTATTAAACTGTTTACATATGATATTGATATTTTTATTTATAAAATTTCAATCTCTTACAATAAGCCTATTGAATATTTTAATCAATGGAAAATATTAGTAATTGAAAAATTAACTATGGATTTAAAAAATAATATTGCTGATTTGGTTACTATTAATACAAAGCATTTTTTCCAACAAATTACTAAATTACAAAAAAAAACTACGTTATTACATATGTAGACAAATCTCCTAATAATTATGCAATTATATGTAAATCTTATTATCACCAACTTCTTACAACTTGTATTTATTCTAATAAGTCTTTTCAAAAAACTAATGAAAATGTAATTGTAAATAATCGTAAAATTCGAAGTTATTATAAACTATTAAATATTATATCTACTAACTTTAATTATCCTTATTTAGTTCTTATTCCCAAATTTCACAAAACTCCAATTAAATTTAGGACTGTAACTATTGGTTGCAATACATATAATAATAAAGCCAATAAACTTCTTTTAAAAATTCTTAATCAATTATATATACTTACTACAAATAATGATAATACACATTGTATAAAAAATAGCTATCAACTTGTCAATATTTTAAAAAATCTTCATTGTGTATATAATATAACGACATATGACTTCAAAGATCTTTTTAATAATATAGACCTATTAGATTTACATAATATTATAAATGCATCATTTAAAAAGTATTATAAAAAACTGGAATTACCATCTAATATAGATATTGCATATTTTAAATCTTTAACAAACTTCATTATCTATAATAATTATGTATTGCAAGATAACACACTCTATTTACAGCATGTCCGTATAGCACAAGGTGGTTGTACATCCAGTTTATTATCAGACTTATACTTATATCATTATGAACGTACATTTACTAATAATAATCTACATTTATATCGTTATATTGATGACATAATTTTAATTGAAACTGATCAATCTGTAATTACTCAATTTCCAGTAGATTATCCCACTAATTTGGAATTAACGGAAAGCCTTTTATCAAACAATAGAATTAACTTCTTAGATCTTAAAATTACAATAAAAGACAACAAAACAATCACAGATTTATATGACAAACGTAAAGAATTTAAATTCAAAGTTAATACATTTACAAATTTTAAATCTTGTCTACATCATTCTGTATATCGAAATATAATACTTAATCATTTATATAGAATAAAATGTTTATGTTCTTCTCCTCTAATTAACAATAATATTAAAAAACTAATTTATGATGCATTAAATCATGGTTTTCCAAAAAAATTCATATATTCATTAATATACAATTAGTACTTTACTAACATGATGTTTTAAAACAAATTAACACATGCGTAAACAAAATCACAAAAAAATATATAAAATAAAAAAATATCTATAAAAAATTAAAAATTGTAAAATAATATAAAAAAATTATTATAGGTTGGATGGGTGGGTAGATGTTAGAGTACAGAGGAGGGTGGTGTTGTCTGGATAATACGCAATGGTTAATAAAAAAAAATGGGGCTTTTGTATTATCACTATATTTTTAATACGTATTTTATAAGGATGTTGATTTGATATTTTATATGTAATTGGTGACTTTCATTAATATTATATTTAGCTTAATTAAAATTCTATCTAATTTACTATAATTTGTTATTAAATTTTAATTTACTCAGGACAATATCATATTAATTACTAATAGTATGCCATGTTTATAGTGATTAATATGCATATAAGTATATTTAACATGACTAAAGTTATACTGTATGTATTAAAATTGGGTAATTATTTTTATTATTATTCCTCTATTCTTTTTAATATTGATCTATTTTCAGTTTGTGTTACAAAATTTATTATCGGTTTAATGTGTTTGAATGTCCCACATTCATACTTTTTGGATTTTTATGGCTGTATGAAAATAATCCACACACTATATTTGAGATTTTTAGGTAATGGGAATTTAAGTATATGATAATCTTCTATATACTTCCATATGTTTTTTATTTCCTGTTCATTTTATAAATATCTTATATTTAGTAGTTATTATTAACGATTTTTATATTATTTTTATTATATATTTATATTAATTATTATTGAATTTATTTTATAGCATATAGCTATATGCTATAAATTATCAATGTTATAGAATTATTTAATTTCTTAGTGAAGTTTAAATTAGTAAGAAAATAGAATTTTGAATGCTTTTTTTTAATTTTATTAACAATAGTTCTAAATTTTTTTGTGCATAATGATATATAGTGTGGTTTATATTAGGTTTATAATTATCTACATTTGTTTGGTTTTGCAGTTGATATATATTTTTTTTTTTTACATTCATAGGCTTGCATTTGTTAAACTTGTGACATTTGAATAATAAAAATACTACTAGTTGGCAGCACCAAAATTTGTCTTTTGATGATAAGTTATAAATTTTATCTTTTGCAGCTTCTTTTCAGTAGTAATTTCTTACACCAGGTGGTTTTTTTTCGCTAAATTTTGACGATATTGTTAAGTAGTAATTAAGAAATTTAAAAGTGTATTTTAGTTATTTTAAATAATGTAATTACTTTCTATTTATTTTATTTTATATTATATTAATTGTATTTATCACGGTATTTCAAAATGCATTAACTGCATCCTTTGGTATCAATTACTGAGATTTCTTAACTGTTTCATTCACCTTAATCTTTACGTTATTATGGTAGCCATGTGCGAGTGGATATATTGAAAAAAACTGAAATATTAATCGGTATGTTGTGATATTTCTATATTATATGCTATAAATATTTAAATTGGTTTTATTGATTTTTCCATTTCATATTATTAGATTATATTCTGTTTTCATTTTGAATCTATTCACTTGATTATAATGGTTGTTCGGGCACAGAGAAAAAAATAATTTTAGCTTTAGCTTTTTTTCTCACAGAAAACAATCCATATTGCTTATATCATTGAATTCTGTGCCCTTGAAAACGTCATTTAATATATAAGCTTTTCCATTATTTGTCGGTGTCCACTTTCTTCTTTTTTCTTCCATAATACTTCTTATAATAAATTATTTGGCACTTTATTTTATACTTAAAGCTTTAATTCACAATATTACGGTTTTTGATGGTGTTAGGTTATGTTTAATTAATGGTTATATATATCCATATATATATATATATCCATATGTATATATATCTGATATTTGTCATACTGTAACTCTCGTATTTATGAACCGATTTGGATGTAATTCCGTATATACACAGTGCATACCAATCCCTCGACCGAGTTCGTTGGCCAGCTTCATCCGCTATTTTGTTTCAAAATGGCGGCCATTTAATTTTTTTAAATTTAAAATTTGAAATGTGTTAACAAAAAATTGAAAATTAATAATTATTTTTTCCTTATGTGTTTGACCTTGATACAAAGATACCTGAGCAGTTTTTGTTTTGTCTGTATCTTAAAAAATGGCTGAGTTATAGCACTTTGAATTTCTAGCGTGGCTGACATTTTGAAACGACCTGATTTTTGTCACACGATAACAGGCGTATTTATGAACCGATTTGGATGTACCTTGGTGTATACATAATACGTACCAATGTCTCGACCGAGATCGTTCGTCAGCTTCATCCGCCATCTCGTTTCAAAATGGCGGCCTTTTACATTTTTTTTAAAATTTTAATTTTAAAATGAGGTAACAAAAAAGTGGAAAATGAAAAAGACTTTTTTTTTTTTTGTATGTGTTTGACCTTAATACAAAGATTCCAGAACAGTCTATATCTAAAAAAGTCCTTCCGGCCAGTGCCGGGAAGAAGAGGTAGCTTTTCATATTCCCTATTAGGTAGCTTTCTTTACAAAAAAGCTACCTATTGCAGCTGTTCGGAGGAAAGCGATTTCAAAAAATTTTGGTATATTTTCATCGATCATGACCCCCAGACCCCGAAACCACCCTCCGTTCAAAATTGATATATATATATATATATATATATATATATATATATGACCTATGTCACACTGTAACTCCCGTAATTATGAACCGATTTCGATGTAATTCGGTGTGTACATAGTACATACCAATGTCTCGACCGAGTTCGTTGGCCAGCTTCATCCGCCGCTTTGTTTCAAAATGGCGGCCATTTAAAGTTTTTAAAAAAATTTAAAACTTGAAATGTGGTAACAAAAAATTAAAAATGGAAAAATATTTTTTTCTTATGTATTTGACCTTTATACAAAGATTCCGGAGCAGTTTTTGTTTCGTCTATATCTTAAAGAATGGCTGAGTTATAGCATTTTGAATTTCTAGCGTGGCTGACATTTTGAAACGTCCTGAATTTTGTCACGCGATAAAAGGCGTATTTATGAACCGATTTGGATGTAATTCGGTATGTACATAGTACATACAAATCTCTCGACCGAGTTCGTTGGCCAGCTTCATCCGCCATTTTGTTTCAAAATGGCGGCCATTTAAAATTTTTAAAAAAATTTAAAATTTGAAATGTGGTACCAAAAAATTGAAAATGGAAAAATATTTTCTTCTTATGTGTTTGACCTTGATAAAAAGATTCGGGAGCAGTTTTTGTTTCGTCTATATCTTAAGAAATGGCTGAGTTATAGCATTTTGAATTTCTAGCGTGGCTGACATTTTGAAACGTCCTGATTTTTCTCACGTAATAACAGGCGTATTTATGAACCGATTTGGATGTACCTTGGTGTGTACATAGTACATACAAATATCTCGACCGAGTTCGTTGGCCAGCTTCATCCGCCATCTTGTTTCAAAATGGCGGCCATTTAAAAAAATTAAAAATTTAAATGAGATACCAAAAAATTGGAAAATGAAAAAGATTTTTTTTTTGTATGTGTTTGACAAAATACAAAGATTCCGGAACAGTTTTTCTTTCGTCTATGTCTAAAAAAAAAATGGCTGAGTAATAGCATTTTGAATTTCTCTTGTGGCTGACATTTTAAAACGACCTGATTTTTGTCACGCGATAACAGGCGTATTTATGAACCTATTTGCATGTAACTTGGTCTGTACATAGTACATACCAATGTCTCGACCGAGTTCGTTGGCCAGCTTCATTCGCCATCTTGTTTCAAAAGGGTTGTCATTAAAAAAAAATTAAATTTAAAATTCAAAATGAGGTATTAAAAATTGGAAAATGAAAAAGATTTTTTTTTATGTGTTTGGCCTTGATACAAAGATTCCGGAGCAGTTTTTGTTTCTGAAAATTTGTTCTTTTGTTGATAGCTTAAAAAATGGTTGATTTATAGCACTTTGAATTTCTAGCATGGCTAACATTTTGAAACGATCTTGTATTTGTCATGCGATAACACACGTATTCGCCTATTTCGATGTAAGAAGGCATGTGGATAGTATACATCAACACCTCGACCAAATTCTCTGGCCAGATTCATCAGCCATCTTGTTTCAAAATGGCGACCATTAAATTAAAAAATATATATATATTTAAAGTGAGGTGCAAAAAAAATAGAAATTGAAAAAGGTTTCTTTCTTAAGTATTTGATCTTGATATAAGGATTCAGGAGCATTTTTTGTTTGTCTTTACCTTTCAGATATAGCAGTTTCAATTTCTATTGTGGGTGACATTTTGAAAAATCTGATTTTTTGCATGCGACAGCACCCCTATATATTAACCGATTCCGATGTGAGTGAGCATGTGCACAGCAATTACTAAGGTCTCGACCAAGTTCACTGCTTAGCCTCATCCACCATGTTGTATTAAAATGACAGGCACTTTAAGAAATTGCCGAATTTGGCAGCCAAATATAAGTTACTTTAAAGAAAAGCAGCTTGGATAAAGCTGACTAATTTCGCGAAATTCTCATTCATTATATTGATAAAAATTAGTATTGAATCTCCTATATTCGGTTTCCACTAAATTGAGCTTCGTGTGTTTGCATGATATAAGTTGGCTTTTTTTAAATAAGGATTATGAAAGCTACCTCTTCCTCCCGGCACTGGCCGGAAGGACTTTTTTTAAAAAGCTAGCTTGTGTTATTCAAACACACGAAACTCAATTTGGTGGAAATCGATTATAGAAGATTCAATACTAATTTTTATCAATACTAAATCCTTATATATGAGAATTTCGCGAAATTAGTCAGCTTTATCCAAGCTGCTTTCATTTAAAGTAACTTATATTTGGTTGCCAAATTCGGCGATATCTTGAAGTTCCTGCCATTTTCAGACAACATGGTGGATGAGGCTAACGAGTGAACTTGGTCGAGACCTTAGTAATTCCTGTGCACATGCTCACTCGCATAGGAATCGGTTGATATATACGAGTGCTGTCACAGGCAATAAAACAGATTTTTCAAAATGTCACCCACATAAAGAAATTCAAACTGCTGCATCTGAGCCATTTTAAGATAAAGACAAAACAAAAAAAGCTCCGGAATCCTTACATCAAGGACAAATACTTAAGAAAGAAATCTTTTTCAATTTCTAATTTTTTGCACCTCACTTTAAATATAATTTTTTTTTTAATTTAATGGCCGCCATTTTGAAACAAGATGGCGGATGAAGCTGGCCAGCGAACTTGGTCGAGATACTGCTATATACAATCACATGCCTTCTTACATCCAAATAGGTTAATAAATACGTGTGTTATAGCGTGACAGATATCAGATCGTTTCAAAATGTCAGCCATGCTAGAAATTCAAAGTGCTATAACTCAACCATTTTTTAAGATATAGACGAAACAACTACTGCTCCAGAATCTTTGTATCAAGGTCAAACACATAAAAAAATCTTTTTCATTTTCCAATATTTTATACCTCATTTTAAATTTAATTTTTTTTTAAATTTTTTAAATGGCCGCCATTTTGAAACAAGATGGCGGATGAAGCTGGCCAACGAACTCGGTCGAGACATTGGTATGTACTAAGTACACACCGAGTGACATCCAAATCGGTTTTTAAATAAGCCCGTTATCACGTGACAAAAATCCGGTCGTTTCAAAATGTCAGCCACGCTAGAAATTCAAAATGCTATAACTCAACCATTTTTTAAGATATAGACGAAACAAAAACTGCTCCCGAATCTTTTTATCAAGCTCAAACACATAAGAAATTTTTTTTTTTCAATTTTCAATTTTTTGTTACCACATTTCAAATTTAAATTTTTCTTTAAAATTAACTCCCGTAAATATAACTCCCGTAAATATACTCGGATCGTTCTGAAATTTTTGGATGTTAGTGACCTCTACCATAGCACGAACCCTATTGCAAATGAAGTTTGTAGCATGTTTAGTTCATTTACAGAGACAGTCTAAAGTTTTCCGTTACATTACGGCCTATGGGAAAAAATCGTTTAAAATGATTTTTAATGATGTTACATGCTTTCAAACATAATAAAGTGACATTCATTTATCAAGTCAACTAAAATATGCATTTTCTGTACAATATGCGGCCCAAAAATAGTTATTATTCATTTACAGGGCCGCACAAAAGAATTCCTTTACATAATGATATAGAAGTGGACGGAATTTTTTCCGGCGTATTTTAATTATGTTAAACTATTACATGTATAATGAAATAGATATACGTCGCTAAGGTGTACTATAACTTATTTCATGGATAATACGAAATGCAGAGCATTTACAGGGACACACAAAAGATATCAGATACAATATTGTACCCGAAGTACTGTAAAGTAGCGATGATTGCTGGAAATGCATTTTTAATTATGTTATGTGCTTTTATGTTTCACTATATTTATGCATTGTATATGGTGTGTATAAATGCTGTAATGATATACAGGGCTACTCAAAAGAATTCGTAATGTTACTGGGTATGATTGCAAATTGCTTAAAGGTGATTTTTAAATGAGTTAGGCATTTTTACGCTGAACCGCATTTGGTTTACTAAGAAATGTTTGTAAAACAGATATAAAATGACATACAGGGTCACGCAAAGAATTGGATACATGGCAGTCTATAAATGATAATTTCTGGAAATGTGATTCCGGTAGTTTTAAGAGTGTTTTACTTTGAATTAAACTTTAGCTAAATAGTGGCGTGTAATAAAGGTATTAGGTTAACTGCAGAGTTTTACAAAAGTATACAAGTATGTTTAAATCTATTAGTATAAATTGCTGAAAGAGAAATTTCAACCTGTTATGTGTTTTCTTGATAAACTATATTTCTCCATTATATAGTATATATATCAATCTACAGATCAAATACAGGGCTGTTCAAAAGAACTGGAATACATATTTGCTACGGACGGTAACTGCTGGCATCAGTTTTTCAAATGTTCTATGGGTTTTCTAAAATGTTTACTTAGTTCACTTGTATACCTTATTTCTCTAAATAACGAAGTTTTGTTAAAGCATTAAGGAAGTGTTGGAAAGTGTTTCATAATCTATGCTTAACGCATGATTTTTCTTACTCGTTTTAGATATAGCCGAACCAAAAACTGTTCCGGAATCTTTGTATTAAGGTCAAACACATAAGAAAAAAATCTTTTTCATTTTTCAATTTTTTGGTACATCATTTTAAATTAAAAATCTTTTTTATTTTTTTAAAAGGTCGACATTTTGAAACAAGATGGCGGATGAAGCTGGCCAACGACTCGATCGAGATATTGGTATGTACTATTTACACACGAAGGTATATCCATAATGGTTCATAAATACGTCTGTTATCTCGTGACAAAAATCAGGACGTTTCAAAATGTCAGCCACGCTAGAAATTCAAAGTGCTATAACTCAGCCATTTTTTAAGATATAGACGAAGCAAAAACTTCTCCGGAATCTTTGTATAAAGGTCAAACACATAAGAAACAAATATTTTTCCATTTTCAATTTTTGGTACCAAAATTCAAATTTTTACATTTTTAAAAATTTTTAAATGGCCTCCATTTTGAAACAAAATGTCGGATGGAGCTGGCCAACGAACTCTGTCGAGACATTGGTATGTACTATGTACGCACCGAATTACATCCAAATCGGTTCGTAAATACGAGAGTTACAGTGTGACAAATATCAGATATATATATATATATATTTATATATATATGGATATATATATATATTGCTAAATTTATTAAATTATTTATTTTATAGGATTAGATGATGATTTGTAATTATATTATGGCTATATATATATATATATATATATATATATATATATTATGTATATATAAACTTTTGAACGGAGGGTGGTTTCGGGGTCTGGGGATCATGATCATTGAAAATATACCAAAATTTTTTGAAATCGCTTTCCTCCGAACGGCTGCAATAGGTAGCTTTTTGTAATGAAAGCTACCTAATACGCCTGTTATCGCGTGACAAAAATCAGGACGTTTCAAAATGTCAGCCACAATAGAAATTCAAAATGCTATAACTCAGCCATTTTTTAGATATAGACGAAACAAAGACTGTTCCGGAATCTTTGTATTAAGGTCAAACACATAAGAAAAAAATCTTTTTCATTTTGCAATTTTTTGGTACCTTATTTTAAATTTTAAATTTTTTAAATTATTTTAAATGGCCGCCATTTTGAAACAAGATCACGGATGAAGCTGGCCAACGAACTCGGTCGAGACATTGGTATGTACTATGTACATACCAAGTTACATCCAAATCGGTTTATAAATACGCCTGTTATCGCGTGACAAAAATCAGGACGTTTCAAAATGTCAGCCACGCTAGAAATTCAAAGTGCTATAACTCAGCCATTTTTTAAGATATGGACGAAAGAAAAACTGCTCCGGAATCTTTGTATAAAGATCAAACACATAAGAAAAAAATATTTTTCCATTTTTAACTTTTTGGTACCACATTTCAAATTTTAGTTTTTTTTAATTTTTTAAATGGCCGCCATTTTGAAACAAAATGGCGGATGGATTTGGCCAACGAACTCGGTTGGGACTTTGGTATGTACTATCTACACACCGAGTTACATCTAAATCGGTTCATAAATACGGGAGATACAGAGTGACAAAGATCACATATATATATATATATATATATATATATATATATAACCAATAATTAAACATAACCTACCACCATCAAAAACCGTAATATTATGAATTAAAGCTGTAAGTATATATATAAAAAAAAGATTAAATTATTTATAAGAATTATTATGGAAGAAAAATAAGAAAGTGGACACCGACAAATAATGGAAATGCTTATTTATTGAATTACGTTTTCAAGGGCACAGAATTCAATGATATAAGCAAAATGGTTGTTTTCTGTGGGAAAAATAAGCTAAAGCTAAAAGTTATTTTCCCCTGTGCCCTAACAACCATTAAAATCAAGTGAATTGATTAAAAATGAAAACAGAATAGAAACAAATAATATGAATTGGAAAAAACAATAAAACCTATTTAAATATTTATAGGATATAAAATGAAATAATAAACACCATACCGATTAATATTTTAGAATAAATCCACGCTCACATGGCACCCATATCGTAAAGATTAAGGTTAATAAAACAGTTAAGAAATCACAGTAATTGATACCATAGGATGCAGTTAATACATATTGAAATAAATGTTAAATAACTTTTAATATAATATAAAATAATATAAATAGAAAGTAATTACATAATTAAAATGCACTATTAAATTAATTAAAAACCGTTAAACAATATCGTCAAAATTTAGCTAAAAATTCCCCCTGGTGTAGTAAATTATAACTGAAATGTAGCTGGAAGAAGTAAAGCTAGAACTTATCGAAAAAAAAACACAAATTGTGGTGCTGCCATCTAGTATTACATTTATGATTTAATTGTCAAAAGACTTGCTTCAGTTGTAAGCAATTGAATGTAACAATTGTTTTATTAACAGCAAAACCAAAAATATCCTTATATATAGATAATTATAAACTGAATATAAACCACACAATGTATTTAAAAAAAAAAAAAAAACTATTGTTAATAAAATTTAAAAAGCATACAAAATATTCTATTAGCAAATTTATTTAAACTACACTAAGAATTTAAATAATTCTAGAACATCGATAAAATATAGCATATAGCTATATATATATATATATATATATATATATATATATTGGACATACAATCACTGGAAATCTTAATATTGTTAATGATTTTAAATTGAAAATACTAATGGGTTTTCGTACTAAATATAGACTTCCATCTAAATTTACTGTTAAATCTATTATCAAACAGTTTACATATGATATAGATATTTTTATATATAAAATTTAAATCTATTACAATAAACCTATTGCATATTTTAATCAATGGAAAATATTAGTAATTTAAAAATTAACTAATGCTTTAAAAAAAAATTCTGATTTGATTTCTATTAACGCAAAGCATTTTTTCCAACAAATTACTAAATTACAAAATAACTACGTTATTACATATGTAGACAAATCTCCTAATAATTATGCAATCATATGTAAATCTTATTATCACCAACTTCTTACAACCTGTATTTCTTCTAATAAATCATTTCAAAAAAACTAATGAAAATGTAATCGTTAATAATCGTAAAATTCAAAGTTATTATAAACTATTAAATATTCTATCTACTAACTTTAATTATCCTTATTTAGTTCTTATTACCAAATTTCATAAAACTCCAATTAAATTTAGGACCGTAAATATTGGTTGCAATACATATAATAATAAAGCCAATAAACTTCTATTAAAAATTCTTAATCAATTATATATACTTACTACAAACAATGGTTATACACATTGTATAAAAAATAGCTATCAACTGGTCAATATTTTAAAAAATCTTCATTGTGTATATAATATAACGACATATGACTTCAAAGATCTTTTTAATAATATAGACTTATTAGATTTACATAATATTATAAATGCATTATTTAAAAAGTATTATAAAAAACTGGAATTACCATCTAATATTGATATCGCATATTTTAAATCATTAACAAACTTCATTATCTATAATAATTATATATTCCAAGATAACATATTAAATTTACAGCACGTCGTTATACCACAAGGTGGTTGTACATCCAGTTTATTATCAGACTTATATTTATATCACTATGAACGTACTTTTACTAATAATAATCTACATTTATATCGTTATATTGATGACATAATTTTAATTGCCACTGATCAATCTAAAATTTCTCAATTTCCAGTCGATTATCCCACTAATTTGGAATTAACGGAAAACCTCTTATCTAACAATGCAATTAACTTCTTAGATCTTAAAATTACAATAAAAGGCAACGAAACAATAAAAGATTTATATGATAAACGTAAAGAATTTAAATTCAAAGTTAATACATTTACAAATTTTAAATCTTGTCTTCATCATTCTGTATATCGAAATATACTACTTAATCATTTATATAGATTAAAATGTTTATGTTCTTCTCATCTAATTAACAATAATATTAAAAAACTAATTTATGATGCATTAAATCATGGTTTTCCAAAAAAACTCATATATTCATTAATATACAATTAGTACTTACATGATCTTTAAAAAAACAAATTAACACATGCGTAAACAAAATTACAAAAAATTTATAAAATAAAAAAATATTTATAAAAAATTAAAAATTGTAAAATAATAATAAAAAATTTCTATAGGATGGTTGGGTGGGTAGATGTTATAGGAGGGTGGTGTTGTCTGGATAATACGCAATGGTTAATTTTTAAAAAAATGATGGGGCTTTACTATTATAAATACATTTCTAATACGTATTTTATATGGATGTTGATTTGATGTTTTATATGTAATTGGTGCCTATTCTTTTTATTTCACTTCATATTAAATTTAACTTATTTAATCAAATTCAATATTAACTTGTTTTAAAATTATTCTACTCAGGACAATATCATATTAATTAATAATAGTAAACCATCTTTTTAGTGATTATTATGCATATAAGTTTATTTGATATAACTAATGTTATACTGTATGTATTAAAATTGGGTAAATGGTTTTTATTATTATTCCTCTATACTTATTATTATACTTTAATTATAAGTTTACTTTGTTTGATTGTCACAATCATATTATTTTTAGCTTTTTATGGCTAATAGGAAGATAATTCACACACTATATTTGTGATTTCTAGGATATTGGGAATTTTATAATCTGACAATCTTCTATAAACATCCATTTTTTATTTATTTATTTATTTATTTTCTTTACTGTTCATTTTTTATATGTAATGGTAATTATTAAGGTTTTTTATATTATTATTATATATAATTTATTTTATTTTACAGCATATAGCTATATACTATATATTATCAATGGGTTTTTTTTTTTGTTTGTTTGTTTTTTTTTTTTTTTTACTTTCTCAGTGTAGATAAAAATGGGTTTGGTAATAGAATATATTGAAAGCATTTTATTAACATTTAATTTATTTAATTTTTTTAAATAATTTTCTTGAATAATTTTATATTAGGATTTGTGCAGTAATGCAGTTGATATGTTTTTATTTCTTTAGCTATTATTAGGTTCTTCTTTTTGTGACATTTGAATAACGATAATATTTTTTAAATAAAATAATAGATGGCAGCACCAAAAATATTGCTTTTTTAAAGCTTCTATTAAAGTTATAATTTTATTTTTTTACGCCAGGTGGTATTTAACGCTGTATATTGGCAATACTGTAAAATTGATATTAAACAATTTAAAATTGTTTTTAGGTATTTTAAATAATGTAATTATTTTCTATTTATATTATTTTCTATTTATATTATATTAATTGTATTTATCACGGTGTTTCAAAATGAATTAAATGAATCCATAGGTTTTAATTTCTGTGTTAACTTAACTGTTTAATTCACCTTAATCTTATCATGCTTATGGAGTGGCCGCCCTCCGGGTGGTTCCGACCCGACCCCTTGAGTGAGGGAGGTGACCGGAAGCTCGGCAGAGTTCATTGTGTACGAATGCGAGGGGGCCGGATGGGTACGAATCGCCACCTCCTCGAGAGGGTCATCTCCGACAGGCGTTGAGCACGGTGGCCACGGTTAGCGGACGTCGTGCCTGGTGCGTGGGGCTTTCGGGCCCGTGTCTCCTCGCACCACCGGCAGCCGGGTTCTCTGGCCAAGCCGGCTAGCGACGCTCCATAGTCTGATCCCAGAGCCGGCGGTGGCCGGGTGGTGACACTGGGCAAAGGATAGCTAAGGCGATAGGACCCCATCCACCAATTGACTAAGAGGGAGCCTGAAGTATGAGTGAGGGCTTTGTAGTGGAAAGTCCTCGGTGCTCGCTAGTGACGACGGGGCTCGCGGGAACGCCATGCAGGGACTCCCGGAGCAACCGAAGGGCGAGGGTTACGGACAGCGCCCAGGTTACTTTATGACTTGGGTGGCTCATCCCTCCGAGGACCTCAGCTGGAGCAGTTGTGAGCCGACCCTAAGGGTGGTAGGGTTTGGCGGTGCCCCCGTTGACCAAGGAGCGGTCGCGTGGGGAGGCCAGTATGGTTCTGGTTGCTCCATGTCGTGCCGTGACCCATGGGAGGGGGTCGGCCGGCAGGTCCACCATCGAACACTATTCCCGCAGGGAAACGGGCGGGAGGCTCGCCGGTAACGCGGCGGCTCATCGTGCCTCAGGTGAACTCTTGGTCCGATCCAGGTCCTCCGTGTCTATGCGGTACCGGAGTTTTCCTCGCCTGGTGATGAGGACCTAGAGGTGTCTCCACCTAATTTTCGAACGCACTAACAAAGGTAGCGGTCGGTCCCTGCACGGGGTCAGGGGCCTTCGGGCCTGGGTACCCTCGACGGCCGTGAGGTAAGGTAGTGGCGGGCGGGCTTCTGTCGGCCTCCACTGGCTTCTCTGTCCTAGGATGGGGTCGAGTCGGTGGGGGCTGGCGGGACTCCGTTCCGTCCGACCCCCTAGCGAGGCGGAATCTATTCCGTCTAGGTGGAGCTTTCCGTGCCCGCCTGGGGTCGCTAACGGCACCTAGTCTGGGCCAACTGGTTCCCGGCGTGATCCGCGAGGGGTTCCATCGGTTGAGCCGGGTGGTTCGGGCGACAAGCCAGGAGCTGTGTCGCTTTACGGCCGGAGGGACTTTCCCCGCCCTCCCTGGTCTTCAAGTTAGGGGCTCTTCAATAACTTTCCTATCGGCTGGCCCACAAAAATGTCTCTGCCCGAAAATGGTATCTGATCTTGGGGGCCTTCCGTAAATTAAATTCGGGTCGGGAAGCCTCGGTTCAGTCCGTGGGCCCAGCGTCTTTATAGGCGTCTGGTTCCTGCGATGGCTTGCGGGGTCTACCGGCTCGAGTAACCAAGTTTAGGGACCACTTGGTTTTTCTAGCTGGGTGGTGAGGACTATCGTGGCGATTGTTCACCAACTTGGGAATAGTCGGCGTGATGTGCGCTGGGCAGTGCGTCGACCTGACCGGAGTTTGCGTGGGGTTCCGCTCTGTTGGAGCTTGTCTGGCGGCGACCTTCGGGACGCGCCGCGGGGCTTGCTTCACGGGTGGTTCCCTGCGTAGACAAATGGGCCTGAAAAGGGCCTGGGACCGGAAGATGAACCCCTCATCTTCTCATGCTTATGGATTCCATGCGCGGGAATCTATTTTGAAAGTCTACTGGAAATTTATTCGGTAAGTTCTGTAAGATTTTTATTGCTGTAAATTAAATATTTAATGGCATAAATGGGGTGTTTTTTTCCATTTCATGCCATTTGATAATGTTCTGTTTTCATCTTGAGACTATTCTTTTGGATCTATTGGTTGTTCGAGTACAGGAGAAAAAAAAATTCAGCTTTAAGCTTTTTTCTCACAGAAAACAACCGATTTGCTTATATCATTGAATTCTGTACTCTTGAAAACGTAATTCAATATATAAGTTTTTCATTTTTTTTGGAATCCATATTCTTCTTCTTTTATTCTTCCTTATTAATTCTTGTAATTAAGTATAAGGTACTTTATTTTATACATACAGTTCTATATTATAGATTTGTGGCATCCATTTTTATTGTCAATCATTCACAATAATGCGGTTTTTGATGATGGTCGGTAATGTTTAATTAATGGTTATATATGGATATATATATACACACATACATATATATATATATATATATATATCAACTTTTGAACGGAGGGTGGTTTCGGGGTCTGGGGGTCATGGTCGATGAAAATATACCAAAATTTTTTGAAATCGCTTTCCTCCGAACGGCTGTAATAGGTAGCTTTTTGTAATGAAAGCTACCTAATAATTGCTGAGTTATAGTATTTTGAATTTTTCTTCTGGCTGACATTTTGAAACGACCTGATTTTTGTCACGCGATAACAGGCGTATTTATGAACCGATTTGGATGTAACTTGGTGTGTACATAGTACATACCAATGTCTCGACCGAGTTCGTTGGCCAACTTCATTCGCCATCTTGTTTCAAAAGGGCTGCCATTTAAAAAAAATTTTAATTTTACATTCAAAATGAATTGTCAAAAAATTGAAAAACGAAAAATATTTTTTTTATATATTTGACCTTGATGCAAGGATTCCGGACCAGTTTTTGTTTCGTATATATCTTTTAAAAAAAGCACTGAATTATAGCACTTTGAATTTCTAGCATGGCTGACATTTTGAAACGATTTGATACTTGTCACGTGATAACACGCGTATTTATTAACTTATTTCGATGTAAGAAGGCATGTGGATAGTATTTCGAAATGTCTCGACCAAGTTCTCTGGCCAGCTTCATCAGCCATCTTGTTTCAAAATGGCGGCCATTAAATTAAAAATATATATATATATTTAAAGTGGGGTGCAAAAAAATTAGAAATTGAAAAAGGTTTCTTTCTTAAGTATTTGACCATGATATAAGGATTCCGGAGCATTCTTTGTTTTGTCTTTATCTTAAATAATGGCTCAGATATATCAGTTTCAATTTCTAATGTGGGTGACATTTTGAAAAATCTGATTTTTTGCCTACAACAGCACTTGTATATATCAACCGATTCCGATGTGAATGAGCATGTTGTGACGTTTTATCTGAGGACTCAGAGACCAGATGCCCCTAACGAAATAAACATCGTTAAATTGCAACCTCCAGATGCCTGCTATAACTTCACATGTCAGTTTCACCAAAAACCAGATGGTACATGTAAACAGTTTTAATCATGTAAATATCTGGAGAAAAATTGCTGCGTAAAAATGTTATAAACTGAACTTGTTGACTAAGATGAGTCAAGACCACGTGGGGTATTTCGGAGATGAACTGAGGTCAGAGAAAACCAAGGCCCCGTGGGGGGAGAGTATCTGCTACGACACGGGCCCAGACGGTCGAGTTCTCGGTCCTGCCAAAAGGAGCGTCTGGCTCCGAAAAAGATTAACTTTTGGCCGTGTAAATATTACGTGTGCTTGTTATGTGTGTGTCCCGTATCGTCTAATAAAACTCTGAAAAAGAAACGAACGCCAAGTTCTTTTAATTTCTAGTAAGAGCCTTTCTTAAATGAGTTCATATATGACGGTACAATGTGCACAGGAATTACTAAGGTCTCGTCCAAGTTCACTCGTTAGCCTCATCCACCATGTTGTCTTAAAATGGCAGGAACTTAAAGATATCGCCGAATTTGGCAACCAAATATAAGTTACTTTAAATAAAAGCAGCTTGGATAAAGCTGACTAATTTCGCGAAATTCTCATTCATATTGATTTAGTATTGATAAAAATTAGTATTGAATCTCTTATAATCGGTTTCCACTAAATTGAGCTTCGTGTGTTTGAATAATATAAGCTTGCTTTTTAAAAATAAGGAATATGAAAGCTACCTCTTCCTCCCGACACTTGCCGGAAGGACTTTTTTACTGGGGGTGGTTTTGGGTTCTAGGGGTCATGATCGGTGTAGACCTGCAAACAATTTTCAGAAATTCCAACATAGGAGACATCCCAATAGGTAGTATTTCATACTAAATCTACCTAAAAAGGTTACACGGGATTCGTTTTGCACAATTTTTTTTAAGCGACTGTATTTAAGTCACTATTCCAATGATAATTCACAGGTGCCCAAAAGTTAAGCAACAAACACAAAATTCTAATTTTCGAACCAGAAAGTTAATTGCGAGTATTGATAGGAAAATGATATAAACAGCAAGTGTAGCAAATAAGAATTACCTTAACAGCAAACCCAGTCGATTTAACGTCTCCTTTACGTCACGAATTGTCTCAAGTATCTCAGTCATTATCACGAAATGAAATGTGATATCTATCATTCGTCTCATTATTTCCCTCAAGTGAACGTCATTTTGTGTAACATAGCTCTCCAGTTACAGATTTAATTTCGAATTCACTAAGGAAACAATACACTACGAAGCATTAAGATGAAAATGTATTTTGGTAGAAAGATATTTCAAAATATACTAGTAACCTTTACGATATTAACCTTTTGCAAAATGAGTTACGATACTCATAGTTCATGTTTACTTCTATATATAAGGTCATTGTGCCTAAATGTGATGGCCCTTAAATGCGACAATGTACTTGTACTTAAAATCTTACAGCAAGAATCGTATATAAAGGCTATATAGTGAGACATCCAAACTTTAGCAACAAAACGCGAAATATTTATGTACATTTAAAACGTTTTCTATTAAACAAATCCCATTCCAATGGACGTCGCTCATTTCATAGCGCTCCCATGTTTCCTAAATGCGATGAAAAATCCCGAAATTGCTTCAAGATTTTTTTCTGTTAACTTTGAAAATCAAATAAAATTACGGACGTCAGTGGCTACAATGTGTGTTTCATTTACCAGCAAAGTTAGCTCGGGAAAACGCAAAAAGTTTTCAGATTTGAGTTCTAAAGTTTTCTACGCATTTAGGTAACTTGTTTTCTTCAGCGGCCTATTAGTGACAAAGATAATGTTCCAAATGCGGAGAGACTTTTAGGATATTAACTAAGGTAAATTTATATGGTATTTTCCAAAATTGCATTAAAATTATGTTTAAATAAGCTTTATTGAGACAATAAATTAAGAATTTCAACATGATCCTCCAATAGTGTTTTCTTTTACTGCGTACTTACACATGTATTTGAAATGATCAAAATAGAAATATACCCATCTTTAAAATTTTAAATTTAAAACGATCCGCGTATATTTCGGGATCGTCTTCCCTTTTCATAAGTTTTTATAACAGGAAGTTATAATTTTATTTTCTGAAATATTCCTACTACTCGAATGTACTGGTGACAATTAACTCGCTAGCACGCGCATTCGCCACCAATGTATCTGTTCATTTCACAGGAAGTTTACAGATTTTTCAGTACAACGTTCCAGAATAATTTAGCAAATTTTTAGTTAGTTTAAAAACATTTCTAGCGTTTTTCAACCCTTTCCGGTGCGGAATAAGTCTGTAAAACGATGAACTGGTACCAGAATTTACAAATGAATTTATTACAAAAGAAAATCTTTCTTATTTTCCCGTATTTTATAAAAGGAAAAATTTAATTAAATATTCTCGGTGCCGTTTGTCAGTTTTGGAATTAAAATTAGGTGTCCTTTTTTGTTAACACCGTGCGCTAAGGAGTTAAATAAAAACACAATTCGCGTTGCAAAATGAGGTTTCACGGATTACAGGACAGTTTCTTTCACCCGGTACCAGCATAAGGTTAAAGTCACAGCAAAAATATATAACAGAACAATGCTTTTAGTGTAAACTGGTGGGAGTATGAATTTTTATTTGTTAGTAAAATCCGAACAAAATTATTACATCGTAAAGAATTTCGAAAATTGTTAAGCATCTTAAATTTCATAAAACGGATCTGTATTTTGTAAATTAGGGGTAGCGAACCCGTTGCCAGGGGACAAACTGCCATCACAATTTCTGAAGAGCAACTTATTTAATGACATAAATTATGCAACTAATGTTTTAAAAAGAAAAAAAATAGAATATTTAAGAAGTGTTGTAATTCTTATAAAAAAGCTTCAAAAGAACAACCTCTTTGGAATATATGTGTAACTTTATCATATGTTTTCGAGTCTAAAGGTAAATTTTTTTATCTGCTTTCAAATATGCTTACGATGCGTTGTTTTTAATCTGCTTATGTAAAACTTTAACCCCACCAGTTTCCACTAAAAGCAACGTGGAAATATAAACTTACTTTACATGTTCAGGTTCACACTTGCCAGGCTTTGATGTTCTCCTTGAACGTTAAGGGTACTTTCCCGAACGGGGTTTGCTAATGCGTATTGAAAATGTATGCGGTGTTACGTTGTCATTGCAAGATGTCCGTTTGAAATGGACCCGTGGGAACGCAAATGGCCGTTTTCTTCATGGGACGTTCCTGCATTTTCGAACTTTGAGGAAGATAATCTATCTTCTGATTTTGGAAGTCAATTGCAAACAATTTAAAATCCTACGGAAAAGCGAAAAGCCGTAGAGTCAAACTTTGCTGCATGTTTTAAAAATGTAGTGTATATGGAAAAACAAAATAGGACAATGAAAAAACAAAAGCAATGTCAAAAAATGAAAAAGAGAGACTAATTAATGCGAAAAAGTCCTTCCGGCTTTGGCCGGAGCTTAAAGAGCCAGCTTATACTATTCAAACACACGAAGCTCAAATTAGTGGAACCTGATTATAGAAGATTCAATACTAATTTTTGTCAATACTGAATGTGAATAAGAACTTCGCAAAATTAATCAGCTGTATCCAAACTGGTTTTATTTAAAGTGACTTATATTTGGTCACCAAATTAGGTGTTTTCTTGAAGTACCTGCCATTTTAAAACAACATGATGGGTGAAGCTAACCAATGAACTTAGTCGGGAACTTAGTAATTCCAGTGCACATGCTCACTCACATTGGAATCGGTTGATATATACGAGTGCTGTCGCAGGCAAAAGATCAGATTTTTCAAAATGTCACCCACATTAGAAATTCAAAGTGTTATATTTCAACCATTTTTAAAGACAAAGACTAAACAAAAAATGCTCCGGAATTCTTGTATCAACGTCAAACACTTGAGAAAAAAAAATCTTTTTTAGTTTCTCATTTTTTTGTACCTCATTTTAAATTTAAATAAAAAAAAAATAATGGCTACCATTTTTAAACAAGATGGCGGATGAAGCTGGCCAGCTAACTTGGTCCAGACATTGCAATATACTATGAACATGCTTTCTCACATCCAAATCGGTTAATAAATACGCCTGTTATCGCGTGACAAAAATGAAATCATTTCAAAATGTCAGCCATGCTGGAAATTCAAAAGGCTATAACTCAGCCATTTTTTAAGGTATAGGCAAAACAAAAAATGCTCCGAAATCTTTGTATCAAGGTCAAACACAAAAGAACAAAATATTTTTCAATTTCTATTTTTTTTTTTTTTTTTTTTTTTTTATTTCATTTTAAATTTTTAAATTAAAAAAAAATTTAATGGCCGCCAGTTTGAAACAAGATGGCGGATGAAGTTTCCCTACGAACTCGGTCGAGTCATTGGTATGTACTATGTACACATCAAGTTACAATCAATTCGGTTAATAAATACGCCTGTTATCGAGCGACAAAATTCAGATCTGCAGTATATACAGTGTGTCCACGTATAACCTGACCGACCTTTATTTTCTCAACCGTTGGACCTAGATGCATATTTCCAATTACAAAAATGGTCGAAATTAGATGCAGGATTAAGATAAAAAATTTTTAAAGCGAAAAAACAATTTAGTAAAGAATTACAGAATCTAAATTTTTATACGGTCCCCCGGTCCTATAAGTTATATTTAGTAAAATTTCCCTCTTACACTGACAAGTAAAGCAAAAAAAGTCCCGTTATTCTACGATTAAAATTGACCGAGTAATAGCTGTTTAAATTTGGAGTATATTTTTTGCTACATATTAGGGGTCATTCACAAATTTAGTAGAAATATAATTTCGTCAGATATATTAAAGAAATGGTTGAGAGTAAAATTAGCATTGCAATATAAATTTGAAATCTTTAATCATTCTGACATATTACTGCAAAATGTACAATTTGTACTGAACATTATAAGAGGATAAAAATAACAGATTTTTTGTTAAATAAAAGGATGAAAAACAACAGCCTCAATTCTTTAAAAAATGATACATATTTTGAAAGTCCTTCCGGCTAGTGCTGGGAGGAAGAGGTAGCTTTCATATTCCTTATTTTAAAAAAGCCAACTTATGTTATTCAAACACACGAAGCTCAATTTAGTGGAAACCGAATATAGGAGATTCAATACTAATTTTTATCAATACTAAATCATTATGAATGAGAATTTCGCGAAATTAGTCAGCTTTATCCAAGCTGCTTTTATTTAAAATAACTTATATTTGGCTGTCAAATTCGGCGATTTCTTAAAGTGCCTGCCATTTTAAGACAACATGGTGGATGAGGCTAACCAGTGAACTTGGTCGAGACCTTAGTAATTGCTGTGCACATGCTCACTCACACACGAGTGCTTTCGCAGGCAAAAAATCAGATTTTTCAAAATGTCACCCACATTAGATATTGAAACTGCTATATCTGAGCCATTTTTTAAGATAAAGACAAACAAAAAATGCTCCTGAATCCTTATATCAAGGTCAAATATTTAAGAAAGAAACCTTTTTCAATTTATAATTCTTTGCACCTCACTTTAAATATAATTTTTTTTTTTTTATTTAATGGCCGCCATTTTGAAAAAAGATGGCTGATGAAGCTGGCCAGCGAACTTGGTCGAGATGTTGATGTATACTATCCACATGCCTTCTTACATCGAAATAGGCGAATACGTGTGTTATCGCGTGACAAATACAAGATCGTTTCAAAATGTTAGGCATGCTAGAAATTCAAAGTGCTATAATTCAACCATTTTTTAAGATATAAACAAAAGAACAAATTTTCAGAAGCAAAAACTGCTCCGGAATCTTTGTATCAAGGCCAAACACATAAAAAAAATCTTTTTCATTTTCCAATTTTTTCATACCTCATTTAAAATTTTAAATTTTTTTTTTTTTTTTTTTTTTTTTTTTTTTTTTTTTTTTTTTTTTTTTTTTTTAAAGGCAAGCCTTTTGAAACAAGTTGGCGAATGAAGCTGGCCAACGAACTCGGTTGAGACATTGGTATGTACTATGTACAGACCAAGTTACATCCAAATCGATTCATAAATACGCCTGATATCGCGTGACAAAAATCAGGTCGTTTTAAAATGTCAGCCACAATAGAAATTCAAAACGCTATAACTCAGCCATTTTTTTAGATATAGACGAAACAAGAACTGTTCCGGAATCTTTGTATTAAGGTCAAACACATACGAAAAAAATCTTTTTCATTTTCCAATTTTTTGGTATCTCATTTTAAATTTTAATTTCTTTTAAATTTTTTAAATGGCCGCCATTTTGAAACAAGATGGCGGATGAAGCAGGACAACGAACTCGGCCGAGAGATTTGTATGTACTATGTACACACCAAAGTACATCTAAATCGGTTGATAAATACGCCCGTTATCACGTGACAAAAATCAGGTCGTTTCAAAATGTCAGCCACAATAGAAATTCAAAATGCTATAACTCAGCCATTTTTTAAGATATAGACGAAACAAAAACTGCTACCGAATCTTTTTATCAAGGTCAAACACATAAGAAAAAAATATATTTTCAATTTTCAATTTTTTAGCACCACATTTCAAATTTAAATTTTTCTTAAAAATTTAAATGGCCGCCATTTTTAAACAAGATGGCGGATGAAGCTGGACAACGAACTCGGTCGAGACATTGGTATGTACTATGTATAAACGAAGTTACATCCAAATCGGTTCATAAATACGCCTTTTATCGCGTGACAAAATTCAGGACGTTTCAAAATGTCAGCCACGCTAGAAATTCAAAATGCTATAACTCGGCTATTTTTTTAGATATAGACGAAACAAAAACTGTTCCGGAATCTTTGTATTAAGGTCAAACACATACAAAAAAAATCATTTTCATTTTCCAATTTTTTGGTATCTCATTTTAAATTAATTTTTTTTTAATTTTTTAAATGGCCGCCATTTTGAAACAAGATGGCTGATGAAGCTGGACAACGAACTCGGTCGAGATATTTGTATGTACTATGTACACACCAAAGTACATCCAAATCGGTTCATAAATACGCCTGATATCGCGTGACAAAAATCAGGTCGTTTTAAAATGTCAGCCACAATAGAAATTCAAAACGCTATAACTCAGCCATTTTTTTAGATATAGACGAAACAAAAACTGCTCCGGAATCTTTGTATAAAGGTCAAATACATAAGAAAAAAATACTTTCCCATTTTCAAATTTTTGGTGCCACATTTCAAATTTAATTTTTTTTTTAAATTTTAAATGGCCGCCATTTTGTTTCAAAATGGCGGATAAAGCTGGCCGACGAACTCGGTCGAGACATTGGTATGTACTATGTACACACCGAATTACATCCAAATCGGTTCATAAATACGAGAGTTACAGTGTGACAAATGTCAGATATATATATATATATATATATATATGCATATATATATACAGTGGCGGTCAAAAGTTTCCGGCCAGCATAAAATTTTTGGTTAATTTGTAAGTATGCCCATATGAAGAGGAATCTCAAAGTGATACTTATACACTTTATTGACATGACAGTTAAGAACTTATTTATGGAAAAAAAATTATATATTAATGAATTTAATTGACAAAATTAATTGCAAAAGAAAACGCATGTTCTCAAAAGTTTCCGGCCACCTTGGCAAGTTTGGAAAAAAATGGTGTCATAAAAGAAAATAACAGTGATCAACAACATTTACAATTAGTATTTTGTATTCATACATTTAGCAATATGTACTGCGGCGCAGCAACGTAGCATTGATTTAATGAACGGTTTTAGATCATCAATGTTAAATTTTGTCCACGGTTCTGGCAATTTTTGTGAAAATGCTGCTGAATTGGAATATTTATAATTCCACACACTTTTTCAAGTTAGTTTCAAAGATTTTCTATTGTATTCAGATCGGATGATTGGGCTGTTCATTTCAAAAGCGAAGTTTTTTTTGTGCGAAAGCCACTGCTTGACGAGCTTGCATGTATACTTTTGGTCGTTATCATGATGACACAAATAGTTGCGACCACAATTTTTCCTCTAGTAAGGCAGCAAATGATCTTGCAAGATATCCTTATGCATTGCACTATTCATCTTGCCGCGGATTTCAAATAACGGACAGGCGCATTTTCCAGAAAATGCTCCCCACAGCATAACGTGTCCTTCGCCGTGCTTCATTG
Organism: Maratus speciosus; assembly: GCA_963932465.1. Taxonomy (NCBI): domain Eukaryota; kingdom Metazoa; phylum Arthropoda; class Arachnida; order Araneae; family Salticidae; genus Maratus; species Maratus speciosus. Next base: position 407,149,407 of record OZ010796.1, read on the forward strand.
TAGGAATAATATATCTAGAACATTATCTTTTGTTTTTAGGTCATCGGTTGTAATCTTTTTTATCACTCACAAAAAGATTGAACGTCGAATCATCTGAAAATAGTACTTTTTTCCAGTTTTCAGTTGTTCAATCTTTGTATTCCTTGGCAAACGCCATTCGGGCCCTCTGAATTTTTTTAATTATGAAAGGTTTTTTAACACCGACTGTTCCATAAAGTTCTACGTCACATAAGCGTCTGGACACTGTAGATAGACTTGTTTCAGCAATAACCATAACACCATAAATCGCTTTTAACACCATAAATGGCGTGGAATTGCAGCGGCATTTTTACGCGGGTCATCAACTGCTTTTCTTCTGATAATTCTGTCCGCAAGAATAGTCGTTTTCCGGGGTCCGCCAAACCGTGGCAAGTTCCGAAGGCCATGACCACCTTTATATATTTTTTTTTAAATATCGTTTACGGCAAATTTTCCGATCGACAACTTTGCCGCAATCTCACGAGAGGATTGCCCCTTTAACGACAAACAAATCACTCATTTAGGAACAATAAATTGTTAAACTTTTCATTTTTGAATTTCAGATACATTATTCACCTTTATTAATTAACAAACATGGCCAAAAAAAGACTTTAGCGATAGCAAAAACTAATGAATGACGAATGGCCGAAAACTTTTGCACGCGCGAATTTTGAATTCCTCCCCTTTGCATCAAGTATCTTAAGTAGCCAATCAAATTAATCACGTGGTCAGAGGTAATTTGCTTATTCCTAACTTTTGGAGCAATTGAACTTCTTCTTCGCTAAAACGTTCTGTCAAACAAATCAAAAAAACTAACTGGCCGAAAACTTTTGACCGCCACTGTATATAAGAGTAGCAGGTACGGAACTGAATGAACTCAGTGATGGATGAGAATGGAGGTTTCGATGAGCTGATTGATCTAATGGGTTAGAGAGATATTTTGGTGGATGTTGTAATTCTGTTTAGTTTTTCATAGTTTTTCATTTTTTCAATTTTGGTCTTGGCGAGTGAAGGGGGACGTAGCATGCGTAAAGTCTGACTTAACACTGCAGAGCATGTAGTTAGCCATGCCGCTCGCCTTCTGTTCTGTTCTGTTCTGTTATGCTTTGCAATTATATATATTGTCTTTAGTTTGGTTATTCAGTTTGATTTTAAGAGTTAAAGTTTATGTTGGTTATTTTAATATTTTCGATGTGAGTTTCAATTTAGATATGGTGGGTGATGGATTTTGATATTTTGTTTGTGGTTTTAAATTTATATATATATATATATATATATATATGTCAATTTTGAACAAAAGGGTGGTTTCGGTGTCTGGGGGTCATGATCGATGAAAATATACCAAAATTTTTTGAAATCGCTTTCCTCCGAACGGCTGCAATAGGTAGCTTTTTGTAATGAAAGCTACCTAAACCTACCTAGCTACCTTTTGGGTTGTGGCATGTTTTTTAGCTTTTCAAAATTGATTCTTATGTATTTTTTACCACTGAATCCGAAAATGAGCTTCATTTTAAACCATCATGTCAGAAATTTTCTCAAATCGCAAATTTCAAAGTTAAAAAGCTAAAAGTTAAAATTGATCCCCTCTCCCCTCCCAACCTCATCGGACCCCCAAGCGACCGGCGGACCCCGAACCAAAAAATCTAATAAATTCTTGAATTAAATAAAATTAAACTGAATAAAAAAGTCTATTTTATAGTATCAGATTTTTCGCTATTTTTTAACCTTGAAATTTACGATTTGCGAAAAATCTTGACATGATGTGAAGGTAATTTTTTGATTCAGCGTTAAAAAATACATAAAATGTTGTAAAATTTAGAAAACACAACCATCGCATGTTTATGTTATCTAATCTAAAACACTTTCTTAAACTTCTTGGGGGTAATCTGTCCGAATTTTTTTGTGTTATCCTCTAATATAAGTATGTATAAGATGGTAAGAGTCGAAAATCATAATAATATTGCATTGTCATCGAATTTAAGTCAGTATGTAAAATTTAACTTCGATCGGACATTTGAAAGTAAGTTAAAGTTCGAGTTCAAATTTTAAACTGGAAAGACTGGAAAGAGTTAAATGAAACCTTATGAAAATAACATAATTTTAGTTAAAAGAAATCCGAGCCTCAAATCCTTACAAAATAAAACATATGTTAAAATACAATTATTTTAACTAATCTGAAACCTAATAAAATTAATCGTAATATTTGTACGATTTCTTCCAAAGCGCATCTACCTTAAAATAAGTTTAAGTACTTTATACACGACCCCTGAAAGCATGGTCAAAATCATCTATTTTGATATGCAAAAAAGTGGTATAAGTCATGCATTTCAAAGTTTCATAACTCGGTCAATTTTAATGTTAGTTGAATGGGACTTTTTTTGTCTTACTTGTTAGTGTCAGAGTAAATTTTTAGTAAATATCACTTATAGGACCGGGGGACGGTATAAAAATTTAAATTTCGTAATTTTTTAATAAATGTTTTTCTTGACCCAAATCGCTTTAAAAATTATCCTTTACCTTATTTAAACCATTTTTGTAATTGAAAGTATGCATCTAGGACCAACGGTTGCGTAAATAAAGGTCGGTCAGTTTATACGTGGACACACTGTATATTTCTGTGCAATGGATATTTTTTACTGATGATGCCTCACGTGTAGCTTGGCGAAACGTTTACTAATTGTATTTTTAATTGTTTTTAAGTATTTTTTTTCATAAATTTTATTTTTTAACTATGCTCAAGTCTGTCTTAATTTATTTTATTTGGTGTTTTAATGGTTTTTAATTCAGATGTTAAATGTATATATACTGAAAATTAAGATATGGTAAATCCATTGTTGATGGACTCATTACATGTCAAAGACTTTCTTCAAAAATTGCACGTACTTTAAAAAAGATTGACTTTTTACTTCGTTGCAAAAGATACAAGATTATTCTCGTTTCTTTTCTTGTTAAACCTTTAGTGAAGTCAAAGCCAGGTTTTTCCGTCTCTAATTCAGCAAGTCTCCAGTTTCTCTCTGCGGACATCGCTCTTAACTACGGCTTATTAAGTTCTTACCGTCGTTTTCTACATCATCACCTCATGAAACTTTTTAGCTTTGTTGAACCGTATGATTGTCTTCGTATCCTGGATTATTTTTAAGTACAGTAATTACTCTCTGAAGTGTAACTTAGATAAGAAATATGCAAATAAATTTACTATCGTCCTTATTGAAGGTTACTCCTGAATCTTCTACTGTTACATTGGATAACGACAATTGGGTCATGAATATTTCGTCTAAAAGTTTATCAGTGTCGGAATCTGCTTTGCTTAATAAAGGCTTGAATTAATCTCTTGTTTCTACGAAATTAGATATTCCCGATTTACTTGCTTCTCCTGAATCCGCTATTATGGGTTCTTGCCCATTGATAAGGCATGCTATTAGGCGTGGTATTTCTGCATCAATCTTAAACTCTAATTACTCCATTCCTGCTGGTGCTGAAGATTCCTTGCGTATTATCAAGAGACTCATATCGGACAATTCGATTATAATTACGAGAGCCAATCAGGGTAAAACTACTGTTTATATGGATAGGGATGCTTATGATTCAAAGGCTCCGGAACTACTTGACGATGTAAATACATATTCTGTACTTAAGAAAGATCTAACTCTTACCATTCAACGTAAGATGAACATAATTATTGCCAAATTTGTAAAGCTTAAAAAATCCCCCCAAACTCTGCTTCGAAATTGAAATGTTACACCGGTCTTCTCCCTCGTTTTTATGGGTTACCAAAGATTCATAAACCATCTATCCCACTCCGCCCCATTATTGATTTTTCTAAATCCCCTTTATAGAATCTTTCTAGTTACTTATCGGCACCTCTTACGTTAAATTCCAGTTACAGTCTTAATTCACCTTACAAATTACTTGATGATTTACAGAGTTTTGTTTTCCCTATCGGTTATATCATTGGTTTCTTTCTTTCTGGATGTTGTTTCACTGTTTACTTCAATCCTTTTCGATCTGGTCTGTAAAGTAATTAAAGATATCTGGCCCACTCTTACACACCCTACTGATTTTAATGTCAAAGAGATTGTTGAATTGGTTAAGTTTTGTTTGACCTCAAACTGTTTTGTATTTAATAATTGCTTTTATAGTCAAATTTATGGGGTTCCCCCCCCCCCCTCTCTGTTGTAATTTCTGAATTTGTAATGCAGATTATTGAAAATACTATTTATTCTGAACTTGGTCCACGTATTCTTTTTTGGAGACATTATGTCGACGATATTTTTTTCATAATGAAAGAAGCAGATTTAAATGATATTCTCACGATTTCCAATTCTATTGGTAACCCTATTAAGTTTACTGTTGAAATTGAAAATAATGATGAATTACCATTTCTCGAACTTCTAATCCGCAGACACACAACTGATATCTCTCAATCTATCACCACTACTGTTTACAGAAAACCTACATCTACTGGTCAATATACTAATTTCCATTCAATATGCCCTTTCAGACATAAAATAGCTGTTATTAAGACTTTAGCCTTCAGGACCATTAGATATTGCAGTTCCAGTAATGACTTTTAAATAGAGAAAGGTAAAATTTATCACAATTTGGTTAATAGCTATCCTACTGATCTTGTTAAAAAAATGTTTAAAAATACTTTAAATTTTGTAAATTCTACTCCCCTCCAAAACCAAACTCTTTTATCTGTATCCTTTATTATAAGAACATTGCTGATAAAATTTCTGGCATTCTAAAATCATTCAATATTGGGGTTTCATTTAAACTAATTAATAAAGTTAGTTCCTTTTTCAATAATCCTAAATTTCTATATGATAAGTCTAAATTACCCGGTGTCGTTTATGTTATTCCCTCTAAAGATTGCAATAGTGTTTACATTAGTGAAACAGGTAGATCATTGGAAATTCGCCTAAAAGAACATACTGGTACTTTAAAAAATGGTAATTTGAATTAAAAAATTGTCCAGCATTCACTTCAAACGAATCACATCCCGCTAATTGCGAACGCCAGTATGTTGAAATCGGGTTGCAACAGCTATCACGGTAGATTACTCTTTGATGGTTGGTTCACTCAATTGCGATCGCAGACTTTGAATGAAGCTCGTTCTGTCCCTAGTGAATATTGTCTGTTTTTAAAATAAGTAACTTTAACTGTTCTTCATTTGTTCCGTCGTTTGCTATGCAATGGATATTTTGTACTGATAATGCCTCGCGTGTAGCTTGGCGAAACGTTTACTAATTGCATTTTTAATTGTTTTTAAGTATATTTTTAAAAACTTTATTTTTTAACTGTGCTCAAGTCTGTCTTAATTTATTTTATTAGTTGTTTTAAAATTCAGATCGTTTCAAAATGTCAGCAACACTAGAAATTCAAAGCGCTATAACTCAGCCATTTTTTAAGATACAGACGAAACAAAAAATGCTCCGGAATCTTTATATCAAGACCATCCACATAAGAAAAAAATCTTTTTCAATTTCTATTTTTTTTTTTTTGTACCACATTTAAAATTTTAAATTAAAAAAAAAATTTAAATGGTTGCCATTTTGAAACAAAATGGCGGATGAAGCTGGCCAACGAACTCGGTTGAGACATTGGTATGTTCTATGTACACACCAAGTTACATTCAAATCGCTTTATAAATACGCCTGTTATCACGTGACAAAATTAAAATCGTTTCAAAATGTCAGCAAGATGAGAATTCAAAGTGCTATAACTCAGCCATTTTTTAAGATATAGACTAAATTAAAAAAAATGCCTCGGAATCTTTGTATCAAGGTCAAACACATAAGAAAAAAATCTTTTTCAATTTCTAATTTTTTTGTACCTTATTTTAAAATTAATTTTTTTTTTTTTTAAATGGCCGCCATTTTGAAACAAGAGGGCGGATGAAACTGGCCAATGAACACGGTCGAGACATTGGTATGTACTATATAAACACAAAGTTACACCCAAATCGGTTCATAAATACGAGAATTACAGTGTGACAAAGATCAGATATATATAGAGAGAGTAATTCCGGGGTTTATGCCGCACATTTTTTTTATTTGTGTATAAATTCCCATGGTGGACATAAAATAAAAAAAATCATGCTGTGCTATTTAATGTTAAATATACAACGTGTACTGCGACAAAAAAAATCAAAACAAATAATTAACAATTTTAACAATTTTTTTCTGAAACATTACACTGCGGCGCGTCACCCGTACATTCAGTCTGAGACGTCGTACTTGTGCGGTAGTTATGCCACGCTTGTAATAAGAACAGAATGAAATTATAAATAAAAATATTCAAAAAAATATTCATATGTGTACTATAATTAATGATGTAATAACAAAATGAAACTAATTGAGTACAATGAAACATATTAGTAGATTCAAATTAATAATTGTTTACCTACTTTCACTATTAAAATTATCGACTTATTTTTTTTTACATTAAATTTTAATTGTTATTTCAGCAACAACTTAACATCAATGTATTAGAGAGGGAAAACAGAAAAAGTAAAATTGTGTTTACACAATTTATTTGTTAACCCTTTCGAGATCGGTGGCTTTTACACAAATTTTATTCGGTTGGCACCACTTTTTTAAAAGAAGTTACCTTTACTTAAATAATCATGAAAATGCTCTAATTAAAGAAAGCAAATATTACTTTTCTTTTTTACTGGTGCCAAAAACAAATTTTGTATGCGCTCTATGAAGGTGCTTATATGCAACTATGGTCCCGAATGGGTTAAGAAACCTATTCTTTCGACTACAATCTACAGAAAAAATGTCGAAAAAGTACAGTCTTTATGTAACTACATTTAAACACATGATGCAACGAAGCCAATTACATTTCCTCCTTTTTGGAGTAGTTTTCTAAATATTCCTTACAAAGAACGTCTGCGGTACGCGTAATCCAATTTTTCATTATTATCATCTTGACTTGCATCTTTCTTGCCCTTCTTGCTTTTTATTTTTCCCTTTTTCTCCTTTGGTTTTAGTAAACTTGGTAACATGCCTAGTTAGTCTGTGCAAAAAGAAAACAAAAAGTTAATAACACTTAATCATCCCGTACAAAAGAAACTGCGGCATGTATACCGGAATTGCAGTGCGGCATGTATCACAGTTTGCACGGTGCAGACGTCGGCCATCACAGTTACCTGCCATCGCTAAGGAGAATGGCGCAACCATACACACAGTACTCTATACAAACGCTACACTTAATTTTGACTTCGAAATCATGCATGCATTTTGTAATTAGTGTATGAAAAGTATTTAAACATAACGTATTTAAAAGTTTGGACTGTGAAATCATGCACTTACGTCAAAATAAGGATTGTACTTCTACAAGTAAACATCGAAATGGGATTCACGCTATACACTGGTTAAAATAATCTCATTGTGCACCTGTACTGTGCGCCGTACACACGACTATCTCTCATAATTAAAAGAAATACAAGGGGTGCGGCATCTATCCCGGATGCGGCGACTCTCCCGGAGTTACCCTATGCATGATTTCTACTCTGTAGTTATCTGATATCTCTTCATACGAAATTCCATTAAATTTTCCATTGTTATCATCGCAAAGATTCAATAAATGAATTTAACCAATCTCGTTATATATGTTTTAAGTATTTTCTTGTTGTTATTGCATGATGCTGTCCTATGTCTATCCTATAGTTTTAATTAACTATTCGGCTATTGCTTTCATAACTTTTTCTGTAAATTTATTCTTTATTTATATATTAATACTGGGAAGCAAAAAATAATTTATAATAATAGATTAAATGTTCATAATGCTTTAGTAATATGTATAATTTATATTAACATGTACTGAGACGTCCATTGGAATAATGCTACTGCAGTCCTTGCAAGGTTATTGTCATTCGTGGTTCTGGATTATTGGCATTGTTATTTATGACTTTTTTGTACTAAAAAGTCCATTGGTTTCTTGTTATGGTAGTTTTTGTACTGCGGTTTATCTTTATTATGGTTATGGATTTATTATTGAAGGTTTTTGAGCATTGCTTACCTAATTTGTACATATTTTATGTACTTTCATATATATTTCATATTCAAGACATTTTAATATTATTCAATTAATTATATTAATGGAGATTACTAAATATCTTTTATTATTGATATTTATTTTTATTTTATTTTGCTTATATAAATTTTTGCAATTATTGCATTTTCTATGTATCAAAAAAATTTATAAAAAATGGCAGTTCTTAGTAAAAATTTCGATCCTGGCAAAATACACTATGCATCTATGCAGTGTAGTGCCCGGTACAGGAACAATGATAGGGTTGCTCCTGGATCGTCCTCCAGTGGCCATTTATACTCTCATCCTTGTCCATTATTTTTTCGCAAGTGTTTAGATGCTAGATGGAAGACTTGTCCATACGCTTCTCAATCACAAATTGTCTCAGATCCTAATTTTTCAAATTTTTGTAAAGCCTTTAATGTAATTTATTGTATAAAGTGCAAGTTATGTAATTTGAAATATATAGGTGAAACATCAGGTCCCATACATGAACGAATCAATCAACATCGTTCAGACTCTAACAAAAACAAAGCAAAAAATAAACAGTCTACAGCTGAAATTCAGCATTTCCATAAACATCAATTTAAAAATACGACACTTGAAATCCTACAAATTCTAAAAAATAAATCAGAATGTCTTTATATGGAGTCATCCTATATGAAATATTACAACATCATATATCCATATGGACTTAATAATGAAATATTTAATAGACCTGTTAAAGTGTTTTCATCTATAAATAATACTATTAATTATTCTCCAATTTATCCTACTCTAAATCATGATTTAAATCATAAAACAACACTGTCGGAGTTTCCTCTTAGTCCGCACAACTTCGAAGAAATGCCGTTCTATTTATATGCTGCCACCACCGATATGATTACGTGATATCGGTCACGCACTGAGAAGATTGTTTAAATGAAAACCAACGCTTTCAATTAACTAAATTAACAGTTTATTTACACACTATTTACACAACAACAAAACACTATTTACACATACAAACTCGGATATAGGTGATCCGGTTCAACATTAAATTGAATACAGTAAATGCTGGCTGTGTACTGTTAAACTGCGTTAAACCACTCTCACTCTACACACGTTAAATTAGCTTTCTGGAGATCAATCTCGATCTTCTAACACATATGTGCTCTAAGCCTAAGCTCTCCGAGCCTCATTCAATACTACGCTCTATCTCTAAGAGCTATACACAGTGACTACCTTGCGCTTGACGCTCTCGGCTCCAACTGAACCCTATGCTCTATCTAAGAGCTACACACAGCAACTCACCTTGCGCCTTGCACGCCAACTTTCAACTGACTCCCTCAGAAGAAGAGATTGCCTTCCAGCAACCCCTTCCTCCTTCTCAACGTAACCCCTCCGGGGTTTTCTGTCTGGCTCCCATTCCAAACTCTTTTCTTCGTTCGTGGAATGCTTTTGTCTCCCCATCTTCCACAGACATCTCAAAAGGTTGGGCACACCCCTCTCCAACTATTTTTCCCCTTCATACCATCTATAAATTTTCACCGGCTTAGATCCAGTTTTAGATAAAGAAAGACTGTTATTTTGAAATTCCAGTACACAGCCCATACAATATATAATATATTAAGACAAAAATAATATAGAACCTCAGTTCTAATAGCAGATGTTTCTCAGAACCTGACAAACACGAAAAAAGCGACGAAAATGTTCTTTAGCGGTTGCAGTTTCCAAAAAATATATTACTAAACAAATAAATAATCTTCAAAGTAACTATTTAAAGAATTATAACTGGTTATTAATTCGAAAATACATATTTGCTATTAAAAAGAAACAGATTGTACAACATTTAAATGTACTTCCCAGTAAATCTTTCTCTAAATATTTCTCTGATTTTTTTTTTTTATCTTATTATGACTAGAGTTAATCTTTTCAACATAAATTTACAAAAAAAAAAAAAAAAAAAAAAAAAAAAAAAAAAGAAAAAAAAATTCAAAACACGAATACTCAAATGATAATAACTTTTTCAAATCAAATATTTAATAAAGTTAATATTAATTCTATAATTAATAATAAAAACTGCTATTTTCCTATTAATAATCTTCAAATATCAAAAATCTTTAAATATCCGAATACAATCGGTAGAAAGATTTTTAACTATAATACATTTTCAAAAAATACATCTGTAGCAAGTACTTTTGTACTTGCTAAACTTATTGGTACTTTTGTACTTTTGTCTGTAGCAAGTACTTGTAGCAAATAGTATGCCATACGGATGCGCCAAAGAATGACCCCGTTCTAAAATAAAATAAATAATGATCATGGATATTTAATCACTGGAAATCTTAATATTGATAATGATTTAAAATTGAAAAACTAGTGGGTTATGGTACTAAATATGGACTTCCATCTAAATTTAACGTAAATTCTATTATAAAACAGTTTATATATGATATAGTTATTTTTATATATAAAATTTCAATCTGATACAACAAACCTATTGAATATTTTAATCAATGGAAAATACTAATTGAAAAGATAACTAAGGCTTTAAAATATAATATTTCGGATTTGGTTACTATTAACACAAAGCATTTTTTCCAGAAAATTACTAAATTACAATATAACTATGTTATTACACATGTAGGCAAATCACCTAATAATTATGCAATCACATGTCAATCTTATTATCACCAACTTATTACATCCTGTATTTCTTCTAATAAATCTTTAAAAAAAACTAATGAAAATGTAATAGTAGACAATCGACAAAGTTATTATAAACTATTAAATATTCTATCTACTAACTTTAATTATCCTTATTTAGTTCTTATGCCCAAATTTCATAAGAAACCAATTAAATTTAGGACTGTAACTATTGGATGCAATACATATAATAATATATCCAATAAACTTCTATTAAAAATTCTCAGTCATATATACTGACAACAATCACTGATAATACACATTGTATAAAAATAGCTATCAACTGGTCAATATTATGAAAAATCTTAAATGTGTAAATAATATAACGACATATGATTTCAAAGATCTTTTTAATAATATAGATTTATTAGATCTACATAATATTATAAATGCATTATTTAAAAAGTATCATCATAAACTGGATTTACCATTTAATATAGATATAGCTTATTTTAAACTTTAACAAATTTCATTATCTATAATAATTATATTTTGCAAGATAACACATTATATTTACAGAACGTCTGTATACCACAAGGTGGATGTACATCCAGTTTATTATCTGACTTATATCCCTATGAACGTAGTTTTACTAATAATAATCTACATTTATATCGTTATATTGATGACATAATTTTAATTCCCACTGATCAAACTAATATTTCTCAATTTCCAGTAGATTATCTTTCTAATTTAGAATTAACGGAAAACCTCCTATCTAACAATACAATTAACTTTTTAGATCTTAAAATTACAATAAAAGAAAACAAAACAATAGCTAATCTATATGACAAACGTAAAGAATTTAAGTTCAAAGTTAATACATTTACTAATTTTAAATCTTGTCTTCATAATTCTTTATGTCGTAATATAATCCTTAATCATTTATATAGAATAAAGTGTTTATGTTCTTCTCATCTAATTAACAACAATATTAAAAAACTAATTTATGATGCATTAAATCATGGTTTTCCAAAAAAATTAATATATTCTTTAATATATAATTAGTACTTAAATTATCTTAAAAAAACAAATTAACACATGCGTAAAAAAATTACAAAAAATATATAAAATAAGAAAATAATTATAAAAAATATATTATTAATTATAAAAATAATTATAAAAAATTAAAAATTGTAAAATAATAAAATAATAATAATAAATTATTATAGGACGGTTGGTTGCGTAGATGTTAGAGTACGAAGGAGGGTGGAGTTGTCTGGATAATACGCAATGGTTATTTTTTTTTATGTGGCATTTGATTTATAACTACGTTGCTAATACACATTTTAGGTAGCTTTCTTTACAAAAAGCTACCTATTGCAGCCGTTCGGAGGAAAGCGATTTCAAAAAATTTTGGTATATTTTCATCGATCATGACCCCCAGACCCCGAAACCACCCTCCGTTCAAAATTGATATATATATATATATATATATATATATATATATATACATATATATATCAATATATATATATATATATATATATATATGACCTATGTCACACTGTAACTCTCGTATTTATGAACCGATTTGGATGTAATTCGGTGTGTACATAGTACATACCAATGTCTCGACCGAGTTCGTTGGCCAGCTTCATCCGCCATTTTGTTTCAAAATGGCGGCCATTTAAAAATTTAAAAAAAATTTAAAATTTGAAATGTGGTACCAAAAAATTGAAAATGGAAAAATATTTTTTTCTTATGTATTTGACCTTTATACAAAGACTCCGTAGCAGTTTTTGTTTCGTCTATATCTTAAAAAATGGCTGAGTTATAGCATTTTGAATTTCTAGCGAAGCTGACATTTTGAAACATCCTGAATTTTGTCACGCGATAAAAGGCGTATTTATGAACCGATTTGGATGTAACTTCGTTTATACATAGTACAGACCAATGTCTCAACCGAGTTCGTTGGCCAGCTTCATCCCCCATTTTGTTTAAAAATGGCGGCCATTTAAAATTTTAAGAAAAATTTAAATTTGAAATGTGGTACCAAAAAATTGAAAATTGAAAAAATATTTTTTTCTCATGTATTTGACCTCGATAAAAAGATTTGGGAGCAGTTTTTGTTTCGTCTATATCTTAAAAAATGGCTGAGTTATAGCATTTTTAATTTCTAGTGTGGCTGACATTTTGAAACCCCCTGATTTTTGCCACGTGGTAACAGACGTATTTATGAACCGATTTGGCTGTACCTTGGTGTGTACATAGTACATACAAATAACTCAACCGAGTTCGTTGGCCAGCTTCATCCGCCATCTTGTTTCAAAATGGCGGCCATTTAAAAAAATTAAAAAAAAATTAAATTTAAAATGAGATACCAAAAAGTTGGAAAATGAAAAAGAGTTTTTTCGTATGTGTTTGACCTTAATACAAAGATTCCGGAACAGGTTTTGTTTCGTCTATATGTAAAAAAATGGCTGAGTTATAACATTTTAAATTTCTATTGTGGCTGACAATTTAAAACGACCTGATTTTTGTCACGCGATAACAGGCGTATTTATGAACCGATTTGAATGTAACTTGGTCTGTACATAGTACACACCAATGTCTCGACCGAGTTCGTTGGCCAGCTTCATTCGCCATCTTGTTTCAAAAGGGTTGCCATTTTAAAAAAAAATGTAATTTAAAATTTAAAATGAGGTATTAAAAAATTGGAAAATGAAAAAGATTTTTTTATGTGTTTGGCCTTGATACAAAGATTTTGGAGCAGTTTTTGTTTCTGAAAATTTTTTGTTTTGTTTATATCTTAAAAAGTGGTTGAATTATAGCACTTTGAATTTCTATCATGGTTAACACTTTGATACGATCTTGTATTTGTCTCGCGATACCACACGTATTCGCCTATTTCGATGGAAGAAAGCATGTGGATAGTATACATCAATATCTCGACCAAGTTCGCTGGCCAGCTTCATCAGCCATCTTGTTTCAAAATGGCGGCCATTAAATTAAAAGATATATATATTTAAAGTGAGGTGCAAAAAAATTAGAAATTGAAAAAGGTTTCTTTCTTAAGTATTTTATCTTGATATAAGGATTCTGGAGCATTTTTTGTTTGTCTTTATCTTAAAAAATGGCTCAGATATAGCAGTTTCAATTTCTAACGTGGGTGACATTTTGAAAAATCTGATTTTTTGCCTGCGACAGCACTCGTATATATCAACCGATTCCGATGTGAGTGAGCATGTGCACAGCAATTACTAAGGTCTCGGCCAAGTTCACTGGTTAGCCTCATCCACCATGTTGTCTTAAAATGGCAGGCACTTTAAGAAATCCCCGAATTTGGCAGCCAAATATAAGTTACTTTAAATAAAAGCAGCTTGGATAAAGCTGACTAATTTCGTGAAATTCTCATTCATAATGATTTAGTATTGATAAAAATTAGTATTGAATCTCCTACATTCGGTTTCCTCTTAATTGAGCTTCGTGTGTTTGAATAATATAAGTTGGCTTTTTTAAAATAAGGAATATGAAAGCTACCTCTTCCTCCCGGCACTGGCCGGAAGGACTTTTAAAATGGATGTTGATTCGATACTTTTATATGTATAATAGTGTAGTTATATTTATATATTTATCATATTCATATTCATTACTATTTAATAATGTTAACGATTAACTTGTTATTTAAATTTTAGCCTCTCAGGACAATATCATATTAATTTCTAATACAAAGTATACTATCTTAAATGAGAATAAAATGCATAATCAGTGTAATTGTTGTACCTAATGTTATTACAGTATGGATTTTAATTTGTTATTTGTTTTTTTCTTCTTCTTCTTCTATCCTTTTTAATCTTGTTTTATTTTGAACTTAATTGGAGTTCAGTGGTTTATTTCTCGGTTTTATGTGCGTAGTAGTCCCAAATTCATATTGTTTAGCTAATTTATGGCTAATATGAAGATGAAACCACATATTTTATTTGTGGAACTTGAGACATTTGGGACCCGATGATTCTAAGTTCTACAAATTTCCATTATTCCATTTCTGTTATTTAATTTCTGCTGTTGTTTACTATGTTTTTGGAATCTATGTTAAGTGTGTTTGGGGGAACTTTATCTGTTATTGTCATTTTATTCATAATTTCACAGTTTTTGTTGGTGGTCGGCAATGTTTATTTAATGGTTATATATATATATATATATTTATATATACATATATATCTGTATTTTGTATAATGTTACAGTTATAATTGGCTGCTAAATTTATTAAATTAATTATTGTAATAGGAATTGATGATGATTTGTAATTATATTATGGCTATATATATACATATATATATATACATATATAAATATATATATCAACATTTGAACGGAGTGTGGTTTCGGGGTCTGGGGGACATGATCAGTGAAAATATAACAAAATTTTTCGGAATCGTTTTCCTCCGAACAGCTGCAATAGGTAGCTTTTTGTAGTGAAAGTTACCTAAAAAATAAAAAACAGCATTTCAAAAACAAAATTCGTTAAAATCTTAAAGTCAGTTACTAAAACAATCTGGAAGTAAAGCTGCAACAACCTGAACCTCAATCTATATAGATCCATACCATTTGGAAATCAAAAAGAAAAATTGAGGCCTACACGGAAGATGAAAATCAAAAATTAGTTAAAAGCAAACTGCATTAAAAATTTTCTCTGTGTTTTTCTGCTTAAAAGGACGTTTAAATCATATTTCTGTCTTAATTAGAACAGGAAATATTAAATTTTTCATTTTGGTTTGTTTTCAAAATCTATCTTTCAAGCAATGGCTGACATGGAAACGATTTCTTGTGAAAATGCGTTTTTCTTCATGATGGCTTTTTTCACCATTTCTCGTATTTAAATCGTTATAAGTCAAGAACCGTTAAAGATAAATGGTTCAAACATGAAACATGTATTTTTCAATTGTTTTACTTTAATTTTGATTTAGTAAATTAGAAAAAAATATTTACTTTTGAAAATATGATTTTTTTTTAAGTTACATCATTTTTTTTTTTACTTTAAATATTTGTAATTTTTTTTTAAATTAATATTTTTAAAAATGCTGAATCTAAATTAAAACTTATATATTTCTGTTTATTTGAATGAAAAAAAAATTAAATTCTACAAATAACATTTCGAGTTATAACGATTTTAAATTACCCCACTTTTTTAATGAATTTTAAATTTAATATTTTTTAAATAAAGGAGAAGTTTTATCATGTGATTTTGTTTAGAAATAACATGGTTAACCACGACAAAAAAATTCAAAATTTTAACTCAATAAATAAAAATTATTTGAAATTGTGTCCCGGACCCCCTTAAACCATCAATTTGCCGTTTTTTAAACATAATTTGAAAACTACTTGAAAGAAAACTGTGAAATTTTGGATTTCCATGAAGCAGGACTTAATAAATCTAAATCCATCAAAAACATTGTAATTTGCAATTCATAATTTTTTCTAATATTAATTTCATAATTCATAATTCATATCATAAAATTATAAAAATTGCAAATTCAACGTTTTTACGTTTGGGTATTTTAATGTTATTGCTACACAAAATATTAGCACATTAGGAGTATAATTTCAGGAGATATTAATAAAAATATGAAAATATAACTTAACATTAGAAGCACTAAATTTTGAATGTTTATAATTCAAAACCTGATCATACAAATGACTTGAAATTTGGTGTCTAGGTATAGTTTGAACCGAATATAACAAATAATTCTGAATAATTATGTAGAATAAAAATTAACCATATATATTTATTACTTTTAAGTGTTAAATATTTATGATTTGTAAATATAATTGGTGTTAAAGCATGCAAAATGTTTACTTTTTTTATTGTGCAATCCTAACGATACAAAAGACGAATTAAGACCCAACATCCATTTAAATGGATGTCAATAAAAACAAGCTAAATCAATAACTGCTTCATATTTCCCTTTATTCATTATTTATATCGCAAAATTATAGATCTAACTGCTATTAAAATTGCAAAAGAATAGTTGAAACAAATTAATATAATATAAAAAACGAAACTTACCAGCAGAGCGTCGAATTACAACTTGACTCACTTATTTCGTCATTTTGTAAACAAAGTAGTTGCCGTTGCCAAAATCCAAGAGTTGAAATTTCATTTCCGATTCGTATACTACAATGCCAGTTATGGTTTAGCTTGCTACAATAATTTTAATGCAACAGAAATAGAAACCAAAACATCCATTTTAATGGATGCCAGGTCTCAGGAGTACAAATAAAAGAAATAAATGTAATGCCAAATGAGAGTTACTTTGATAGTTTACGTTAACTTCAATAAAATGAATACAAAGTTATTTATTAAATAAAAGATGTAGATTTCCAGATGGTCCAAAATTAAAGACAAAAAATGTTGCTATATGATAAAAAGAAATATTTCGGTCTAACAGAGTATCAAAGAGCATTTCCAAACATTTAGAAACTGAAGATATCCTTCAAGATTTTTGTCACTGCAAGCTTAGAAAAGGAACCATTCCAAAAATATTTGATAGAAATAATAGTACGTTTTTTGCAATTGCTCATTTTCCCACAAGTGCATTCTTCTTCGATGATATTTTTTAAAGTATTTATTTAAATGTTGAATTTAATTACACGGCCTATTCAAAGAAAAAGATCTTTGCCACACATTCGGAAAATGAAAAACATGTAAAATGCTAGGGTGCATCCAAAAATGGTAATGTTGTGCTCAGTATGGCAAGAATGTTGCCTAAGTAGATGTACAGCTCCACTTTCTGCATAGGCAATAATATTATTTTAGTGAATAATGTTATTTTGTTAACTAATTCGCTTTTATACCTCTACAATTGTAAAACTTTTCAAGACAGAATACACTTATGATGGTAATAAGTAGGTATGGGTTAATATATAAAGAGCCTCGTAAAAGACAATCGGGCCTGAGGCCCGATTGTTTTACAATAATTTAAAATACCCAAATGTATCTTAAGATGGCACTACTAGTGGTTGGAAAACTTTAACACCTTACAGTAATAAAAATTTAGAATGATTAAAATTTAGAATAATTGAATTGAAGTTATACTTTTCTTCCAATTTGAATGTGTTTGAAAGCAATTCATCATTTATATAAAAACAATATAATTTCATCATTAATCTACATTTAATCATTAATCTACAATATTTGAGCTTTTTAATTTATGTATAAATCTACGTACTGACAATTATATGAGGGGGGGGGGGGCTCACAAGCATAGTAGACCAAATCCATTTTGAAAGAAAAAAGAAGAGATAGCCCATTTAGAAGATGCAGAAAAATCTATTTTATCTATTCCCACGGTGAACCAAGTCTGTTTTCACATACTTTCTCATATATGGCATTTACAGACTTGGTTCACCGTGGGAGTGAATAAAACAGATTTTATGCCCCGCTTAAAGGCACTATATTTTTTTCAAAATGGGCTTGGTCTACTATGGTTGTGAGCCCCTCATATCTACTACATTAGAAGTAATAAAGGAAAGCTCGTCACAATAAATACTGCGCAAAAACAACTAAATTTCTATTACTTCATATTCCTCCAAACATCAATTAAGGCAACAACGATCTTTGAAAGCAAAATTTTTAAAGGGTCACTTGAAAATTGACCGATTTGTTGAGAACACACTAAAATACTTATGCAGAAAATTTGAAATTAAAATATTAAAAGTACTTTAATATGACAAATAAATGGTCAAGTGCGAGTATTACTCGCGCTCAGAGTAATACTCGCAACAAATACATGAAATATTAACTGCAGTGGCGGCCGGTGACTGCCATTTTTGGGGGTACTAAATGCATGGCTAAAAATTTTATCCTTTTCCTACCGTTATTTTTAAAAAAGAAATCTTTCAGTTGTTTAATGGGAGAATTTTCTGCTAGTAAATAAAACAAAGATTATATTTAAAAAAAAATAGTGGCAATGAAGGAATAAATTTGACTGCCGTGTATTTACTGCCCCTAAAAAAGCCAGTCACGAGCCGCAATTCATTAACTGTATTATTTAAAAGAATAAGTAAAGAAAATTACAACCTAGGGTTGGGTATAGCTGTATATATTAGAAAAGTATGAATGGGTATACCATAAAAGATCAAAGAGATATGAAGCCTAAAAAATATCAAATATTGCTATTCTGTACGACTATTCTTTTTTTTTAATCTTATCTTAATTTGTTTATGATAAACTTAATTCGGTACTGACAATAAAAGTACTGCATATGTAAACTTCATTTACCATTTCATAAAACTAAAATTCAGCGTAATAATAATCTTTTATTTTTACAGTGTAGCTAAAACAAAACCCTTGTTCAAAGTTTAAACTTTGCGTTGTACTAAGCGCGCTTCGAAAGGAGGTCGAAATTTTGCAACTCCGCCTTTGTCCGTGCCGCGTTTTTACAGATAGGTTTTTAATTAACTTTTAAAGACACGGGAGGAGTATTGAGAGATCCACTCAATGCAAACTAATCGCGAATCCCATAGTATTTATGTGATTAATTCTAATTAAATTACTGTTTTTAACAACTTGACGTTTATTTCTTTTATCCGACTTGCTTTTATTGCTACTGGGCATTGCATTACACAAATATATCATTAAAAGTTGTTATCTAGGCTTTAAAAGCCTATGATACATAGAGTACGCCGCCCCTGTCATTATGTATGTCCAAACTGTCCGTGTCTTTAAGGGTTAATATCTCGGCTAATTACCGACGATTTTTTTCGAAAATCATTATCAACCAACAATGCTTTTATACTTCTGATACGATAGGTACCAACAACGTTCCTCGACACCTTTGCTGATTGCCCGCAAATCGAAATTTGAGTGCAACAGAAAAATTCGCTTTTCTCAAAAACTGTGTGACGTAGGGTAATCGCTATAATTTTCCTGCAAGGTTTAAATTAACGTCTATTTAATATCTATAAATTCTAATAATATCTATCGTCTATTTAATATCTATATATTATAACGTCTAATTATATTATCCTCTAATTTTTTTCATAATTTTAGTTTCAGTAGATTCGGAAATAGATGGGGGGGGGGGGCATATTTTTGCACTAGATTTTCGGCGATATCTCTGAAAATATGATACGTAAAATTAAAAGAAATGTATTTTTGAGTTCAGCGTTACGAAAGCTTTCACACGATACCCCACACGATAAACAAAGAAAACATTTTTTTTCAAGTAACTTAATAAGCCCCTCTACATTTTTCGCTAAATATATTTGTGAATGTTTAATAATCTGTAAATATGTGTGTTGATAGTCTTTATTACTTCCCCCATTTCGAACTTTCCACCTTCCATAGTTTACGAGTAATATGGCTGCGACAGACGGACAGACAGACACAGGAGTGATCTTATAATGGTTCTGTTTTTACTTTTTAAGCACGAAACCCTAAAAATTGATATATTTCAAAATGCGTCACATGAAATTTGGCCGATTTGTTAAGGACAGACTAAAATACTAAAAATATTAAAATACTTAAAATATTAAAAATATTTTAATACCTTCAACCGGGGTCCTTGCGGTCCATTCCATAGTTTGCTTCCTCTTGCTACTTTGGTCCATTCCATAAAAAAAAGTTTTCATTCTTTGTATTGAACAAACCATACAAGATATTTTGGAGTTTTCACCCTTGAAAAATATTTTATACCCTACTACAGGGTATTTGAATAGTTTGGGGGTAATTTAAATTTTTTTAATGGCACCACCGGATGTGTTTGTAATCAACTGTTTTCATGTGTAAATTTTAACTCTCCAATCTTTCTATAGTGAAACAATCTGGGTAAGAGCTACAAATAAGGTAGGTGTCAAAATATTATCTTTAGTAACCTGTAACCCATGTGTGATCATAGTTTTTCTTCAAACTTTTTATTTTGAGAGGAAATGTTTTTGCATTTTCATAAAGCTAACATGAAAACTAGTATTTAGGGCCTACTTTGTGCCAAGCCTTTTTCGGTATGAAAATAGCCCCAATTACTTAGAAATGCCTTTTATACAACGAAATCTCTTAAAACATGTTTTAAGAAACATTCTTTTTTTTCAAATGTTACTGTAACAAAATGTTACATTAATTGTTTTTTTCCAATTGCTGAAAATAACATAACGAAAACTGTTTCTCATTTTTTTAATATTAACAATTGGTTTATTGTATTTAAATGTTTAAAAAAAACAAAAAAAAAACATTTGTTTATCCTGTTTGCAGTGTTAATTTATTAGCAAATGTTATTGCAAGGGTTTTCCATAAAAAATGTATTCATTTACATATGAAATGTATTAATTTTATATGAAACTAAGTGAATGGACCAAAGAAGCCCCCAGCAGGGGCTACTTTGGTCCAAAATTTTAAAAATAGTTAATAAATAAAAAAATAAGAAATTTCCTCTTTAAAACCATACAGTTTGCTTCGTTGTTTCATGTTAATTGTTTACAACTCCATTTCGACGTTGAAAAATCACATATAATATCTTTTAATAACGGAAATGTGAGTGGAACCAGAAAAAAGTGGCCCAAAGTAACACATAGAGATGAACAAATTTTGTTGGACGAAATATATTCCACTCGAACTCATATCGCATGTAAAAAAAAGTTAAAAACGCAAAAACAAAACAAAACAAATATTCTTTAAGTCGCTAGACGAATGTTATATCATTATATATCATATATATATCAACATCATAATACCCAATTGACGGTATGACAAAAAAATGATATATTTCACAATGTTCCACTTTCATTTCTTTTGCATAAAATTTGACAATATTTATTTATGAGATACTTTTCATATATTGTAGTGAAAGTTGGCATGAATTGTAAAAGTTCACTGAATGTATAAGAAAGAAATATTTTTATAATTACCTATGTCTTGTTTTTTCTAAAACAAATAGCTATACACTCCCTTATGCTCATGAATTTCAACACTAAAATGCCCCTGAAATGCATCTCTTTATGCTTATTTATTTTTGTACGATGAATATACATATAAATCTCGAAAGAGTCTGATTATTAGAAATGCGCAAGGAATGTTTCAAGATTTAGAACTGTGCGAAATTTTCAACAACCGTTTAAATATATAGTTTGTTTACAAATGTAAAATCTAATACCCAGCGAAGAATCGTCTGAATTAAAAAAATTGTTTTTGCATCAGATGAATACGAGCAGTTAGTTTCATAATTCACCAAATACAAAAAAAAAATATTTTTAGCCGAATTTCGTGATTTTGAAAGTCCGCTATCCCCCTTAAATGACCAATTCGTGAACAGAGAGTATTTTCTACCGCAACAGTATTTTGAGGAGGAATCGTTATCCATGTATACAAGATTTATGCAGCAGATAAAAGGAGGGAAAGTAGTATAATGTCCGTATTAAAGGTAGGTTGATATTCTGGAGGACTGAAAGCTATTGGCGAACCACTGGTAATTATTGTTAAATCGTGAACGATTATGATTGATTACGACTATCACGATCTATGATCACTAGCTGTATCATTCGTTATTCCTGGCATTTCGTTGCTCTGTTTCCTGCTTGTAGATTTACCAGTGCTCAGATTCTGAAATTCCATACGAATATGCCAGTGGATTGAGCGACATTTAATCGGCATTACTCCTAGTTGGTATTCATTTGCGATAACGGGAGTTAGAAATGACATTGTAATACACTTCCCATTTTCATCCTACTCACGTCCCAGAATCATAATGATAACATTAAGTTCAGCAATTGAAACGTGTAACCGCAGCCTTTTGAACTGAAAAAATTAATAAAAATATGAGTTAAATATGTTTATAATATTTCTTGTGAACTTTGTAGTCGTGTATTTTCTGCTATTAGTTACACGAAAACACATTTTAATGTTTATAATTTGTAGATGTGTAATCAATTAGATTAGCAAAAACGATTTTGAGCATGGAATGTTGAATGCTGAAAAACGAGGTGAAATTTTCGAAGGAAATTGTTTTGCATACTTTCGTTATTAATTTTGATTGAATATTTATTACACGAAATTCGTTGACTGCATTAAAAAGTACTGCTTGCTTTCTAATCTCTGCATTGAACTGAAATATTAACAAAAATGAGAGCTAAATGTTTTGTGATATTTCTTGCGACCTTTGTAGTCCTGAAATGATGGATGTGGGAAAATAACGGTGAAATTATTGAAGAAAATTATCTTGTTTACTTTCGTTACGAATTTTTATTAAATATGTAAATGTGTATTACTTGAAATTCGTCTAGCGACTTAAAGAATATTTGTTTTGTTTTGTTTTTGTGTTTTTAACTTTTTTTTATATGCGATATAAGTTCGAGTGGAATATATTTCGCTCCAACAAAATTTGTTCATCTCTATGATACTTTAATGATACCAAGAAAAAAAAACTGATAAAGATGCAGTCAGATTAAAATTTGGAGAATTAAATTAAAAGGAATACAAATACAGCCTAGAATAAGGTGCCACAATATAGAATAATATAGGATATGTAAACGTGCATGTAATTAAAAAAAAAACCCTTCTTAAGTTTTAAACCTTTTTTAGCAGTCCTTTCTTCAACCCTTCGTAGCAATATTTCTATTTTAGAATTTTGGGGGGTATTTTTTTTTAGGCATTAATTTTTTTTTAATTTATTTGGACGTATTTACATATATATTTAAAAATTTGTAGTTTGTTATATATTTTTATAATTTTTTCAGCAAACCTCGCCAACTCTCCTGAAACTTTTCCTACTTTTATAATTTCTTACATAATAAACGCTGAAACTGGTAAATGAAAGTGCATATTTAATGTTTATACATGATGAAATAAAACAAAAGGGATAATTATACAGCAACGCATATATATATATATATATATATATATAAGAAGTTAAGGTATTATGGAATACCATTTACATTTTTATTTGTAAGTCAACATAAGAAAATTAAGATACTTTAAAAGTTAGTAAAGAACAAACTTTGACTATTTCTTAACACATTTTTAATGCATTTAAAGTAGAAGAAAAAATACATATCAGTATTTAGCTTTAAAACGGGTAATGATAATCAGTCAGTCAATATGGAATAGGGTATACACTGTAAAAAAACCACTGTAGATTTGTCAGAACAAACTTGATCACAGTGAATGTGCTGTATTTGTATCACAGTGAATTTGCTGTATGTGCTTTGGTTTCCTGACTATATTAACATGGAAAATACAGTAGTTGCGTAAAATTAACAGCACAATGTGCTGGCAATTTGGACGCATTTTTTTTACAGCACAAACTGCTGGCGTCCAAATTGCCAGCACGTTGTGCTGTTAATTTTACGCAACTACTGTATTTTCCATGTTAATATAGTCAGGAAACCAAAGAAAGATGCAGCACATTCACTGTGATCGAGTTTGTGCTCAAGATGAACAGTACTTTGTACTGTAAAAATGTCTTTTTTTTTACAGTGTAAGGAATATTAAAAGCGCAAGGAAAACCAGGATTTACAAGAATAACCTAAATTATTTAAAAAGCAAACATTCGTACATCATCTATTAATCATCAGATTCTTTAAAAATTTGTTTTATTTTTTACAAAAATCACAAATGTAGTCTTCCCCCTTCCGTCGTCTGAATATTTTCCATTGTAAAGCAGCTACGCCTTCCTCATCTGATGTGCAACGGCAACCTTATAAAAAGCCGATCCTAGATGATAAGTGGGAGTGGAATGATTGTTCATCTTCACTAGATTCGTCTTGAAACTGTTTTCTAGATTATATTCCATACTACCCGTCACGCCATCTTGAAAAAAAAAATAAGCTCTTCACTCTTCAAAAAGTTAACATAGAGGTTAACTGAGTAACACAGCAATAAATATAACTGTTCAACATATTACTGCATTTGGTTAACATCGCTGACAAAGAGATTTTATAATTAATAGGAATTTTATAAAACTTACCTGGAAAAAAATACAACTGTTGAGAATATGATTTGTTTTCCCCGTTCACTCCAACAACAGCTAATCAGACAAAATTCATTTCCGTGCATCATGGAATGCACAGCAATAACTATAAAGTCATTTCGCAGATTTACGTTTGCCTTAAGCATCGTACGGAGTAGATATTGAAGTATTCCATATTGCCCGACCATTCCATAATACCCGAACTTCCTCTATATATAATTAGAGAGTTAAGATAAACAATAATATGTTAGTCGCTGTGAACATTACAATATGAATGCAAAGGCATTAACAGAGATTTGATAAGACCTGAAATACATAGGAATATAATTATGAAGTACTTGTACAGTTGACTAATGACTAATACAACTAAAATTCCATAGAGAAGCAAGCACTTATACTTTTCTACCCCAATACTGCTAGCTACTTCAGCCTTGCTTCGAAAACCAACCTACTCCTTCAGCCAAAATCTTGATAACATAGCTCGAGCAACTTTTTAATTCATTGAGCTGTGATATTACATTTAGGAGTCGCTCATCTTCTCACATTTATATACAGTGGCGGTCAAAAGTTTCGGGCCAGCATAATTTTTTGGTTATTTTGTAAGTATACCCATATGAAGAGGAATATCAAAGTGATACTTATGCACTTTATTGACATAATACTTAGGAACATATTTATGAAATAAAAAATAAATATCAATAAATTTAATTGACAAAATTAATTGCAAAAGAAAACGCATGTTCTCAAAAGTTTCCGGCCACATTGGAAAGTTTGGAAAAAATTAGTGTTATAATAGAACATGACAGCGATCAACAACATTTACAATCAGTATTTTGTCTTCGTACATTTAAGAATAAGTACTGCGACGCAGCGACGTGGCATCGATTCAAAGAACGGTTGAAAATGGTCTATGGTACGTTTTTTCCACGGTTCTAGCAATTTTTAGGAAAATTCTGTTGAATTGGAATATTTATAATTCCGCACACGTTTTCAAGTTCGTTCCAAAGATTTCCTATTTTTTCCTGATAGGGTTATTGGGCTGTCCATTTCAAAAGCGGAATTTTTTCATGCTAAAGCCACTTCTTGACGAGCTTGCATGTGTGATTTGGTAGATATCATGCTGAAACAAATAGTTGCGACCATATTTTTTTCTCCAATAAGGTCGCAAATGATCTTGCAAGATATCTTTATACATTGTGTCATTCATCTTGCAGCGAATTTCAACTAACGGACCAAGACATTTTCCAGAAAATGCTCCCCACAGCATAACGTGTCCTCCTCCATGCTTCATTGTAAGAATAACGTATCCTAAATCTTATCTTTTGTTTTTAGGTCGTCGGACTTAGTGTCCGCCATCATTCCCCAAAAGGTTGAACACCGATTCATCGGAAAATAGCACTTTTTTCCAGTTTACGTATGACCAGTCTTTGTATTCCTTGGCAAACGCCAGTCGGGCCCTCTGATTCTTTTTACTTATGAAATATTTTTTAACACCGACTCTACCATAAAATCCTACGTCACGTAAGCGTCTTGACATGTAGACCGATTTATTTCAACAATATTTTAGCACCGTAAATCGAGGGAAATTGCAGCTGCATTTTTATGCGGGTCATAAACTGCTTTTCTCCTGCTTAATCTGTCGACTAGAGATGTGTCATTTGTTGAGGAACGATTCCAAAGGAACGATTCCGGCAGTGAAACTGAAGGAACGATTCCAGTCTGTAAAAAGGAATCGGTCCTTTTCGGAACGATTCCGAAAAGGAACGACTCCTCGGAATCGGTCCTTTTTGGAACGATTCCGAAAAGTAACGACTCCTCGGATTCGGTCCTTACCGGAACGATTCTTCGGAATCGGTCCGAAATGTACCGACTCCGAAAAGGACCGATTCCCCGGAGTCGCTCCGAAATGTACCGATTCCGAAGGAGTCGTTCCGAAAAGGACCGATTCCTCGGAGTCGTTCCAAAATGTACCGATTCCGAAAGGGACCGATTCCTCGGAGTCGGTCCGAAATGTACCGACTCCGAAAAGGACCGATTCCTTGGAGTCGTTCCAAAATGTACCGACTCCGAAAAGGACCGATTCCGCGGAATCGTTCCGAAAAGGACCGGTTCCTCGGAGTCGTTCCGAAATGTACCGATTCCGCGGAGTCGTTCCTAAAAGGACCGATTCCTCGGAGTCGTTCCAAAATGTACCGATTCCGATAAGGACCGATTCCTTGGGAATCTTTTTCTTGTTCTTGTCGACTGGCCAGTTTTAATAAATTAAAATACGCTATTTTATTTCAAAATAACAGATATTGATTCTATTAAAGCTGACTTTATTGCCAAAATATCCTTCTAATGTGTATGCCCCCCCCCCCCCAAAAAAAAAGAAAAAAGAAATTGAAGTGCGGGGCGGAGGGCGTTTAATAAACTACAACTGTGTATTATATTCTCTTAAATTTTATGTTTAGATGAATATAAGTATATTATTTTACTTCAATTAAAATATTGTCTATTATAAATTATTTACTTATCATCTGTTACTTAATAACATTACTAATGAATCTTCTTGTGCTGAAAGAAATTATGAAAGAAATAATTTAAAAAAAATATTTTATACGAATTGGATTTTTTCCACCTGAGTAAAAAAGCGCCCGAGATGGAATTCGAACCCAGAAACTTTATGTACTTTACCGATTGAGTACCTAGACCCCGAAGGTAATGAAACACCATGTGTACTTAAATACACTAATACATTTTCTAATTGGAAAATATATCATACGAAATGATTTTTTTCTAAATGAATTCTTAAGGCTGTTCTCAGATCCAAAAGATTAACTTTGAGACAAAAGTTTAAAATTTTTTTTTTATTCGGAAATGCATGAAACTAGCAGGTGTGTTCAGAAACTACGTAATCGAGCTGTTTTTTCCGTCTTTATTGCAAACGCAATATATCTTTCAGAAAATAGTGTCAAAGTAGGCGTTTTGAACCGAATATCCGCGCGAAAGAGGCATAATCGCTCAAAAATGGGTGAAAAACGTGTTTGTCACGTGGTCAAAATCGCTTATAACTCAATAGGTAATTTACTGATAAAAAAATGGAAAACACAGTTCGATTCCAAATCACCTCCATAGTCAAACTTTCCAATTTTATATCTTTCCGTTAAAAAATGAATTTGTAAATGTGTCAAAACGTTTTGCGTTTGTTGAGCAGATCACTTATGAACAGCCTTAAGAAAAACAAAGAAAATGCTTGTTTAAATAATAGTGAAAAATATTTTTTTTAATCTCATTAGAAACGTTTTGAATAATATAAGAAATACATCACTATGCCATAAAAATTGCATTTTAATAGGATAATAATAACTGATTTTCAATTATTTTAATAATCGTAGAGTTGCGCACTTTCATGTGTATTTCACTGTTTCACGTCTTTTCCTCAAGCATAATTTCAAGTTGAGAATCCTCTTTGTCAAAAGAAAAATATGACCAGCTACGAGCGCTCGAGTACCACTTTATTTCCACAGTTTGGTGTCTTGTTTTAGATAGCTTTCATTACAAAAAGCTACCTATTGCAGCCGTTCGGAGAAAGCGATTTCAAAAAATTTTGGTATATTTTCATCGATCATGACCCCCAGACCCCGAAACCACCCTCCGTTCAAAATTGACATATATATATATATATATATATATATATATATATATATATATATATCCATATATGACCCCAATCTAAAAAAATATATAAACAATGATCATGAACATAAAATCACTGGAAATCTTAATATTGTTAATGATTTTAAATTGAAAAAACTAATGGGTTTTGGTACTAAATATATACTTCCATCCAAATTTACTGTTAAATCTATAATCAAACAGTTTACATATGATATAGCTATTTTTATATATAAAATTTCAATCTATTACAATAA
This sequence comes from Maratus speciosus, assembly GCA_963932465.1. NCBI lineage: Eukaryota > Metazoa > Arthropoda > Arachnida > Araneae > Salticidae > Maratus > Maratus speciosus. The sequence goes on from OZ010796.1 coordinate 407,177,968, forward strand.
ACCTATTGCATATTTTAATGAGTGGAAAATATTAGTAATTGAAAAATTAACTATGGCTTTAAAAAATAATATTTCTGAATTGGTTTCTATTAACACAAAGCATTTTTTCCAACAAATAACTAAATTTTAAAAAAACTACGTTATTACATATGTAGACAAATAATTATGCAATCATGCTCTTAATAATTATGCAATCATATGTAAATCTTATTATCACCAACTTCTTACAACCTGTATTTCTTCTAATAAATCTTTTCAAAAAACTAATGAAAACGTTGCTGGGCAACATATAACAATGATATGTTCCCGCACCATGTTGGTTAAATCAAAGTAAAATTGCGTAATTTGTTATTTCTGTTTGTATAAATATTTTTTTATAAAATATAATTATGAGTGTAAAATTATAATGTTTATATATTTAAGTAAAATAGGAGTGTAAGTTCATACAAAAATTATTAAGTTGATTTTAAATATTAAATATATATTTTTAAAAAAAATTGTTGTATTGTAAAATGAATGTATAATGTTGAATGTAGTTCGGATCTCAGATAACAACAATAGCCAGACGCCATGGTGTCGTTTTATGACAAGCCAGTGGAAAGTGGTGTATAATTAGAAATCGTAAAATAATAAAAATGTTGGAATAAATTTATGGCCTTAATAAAAGTGTTGGGATAAATTTATGGCTTTTCAGACCACCCAAACTTTAAGGCATATAATAATATTAAAGTATATGTAAGGGGCCATTTGCAGACTGTTAGCTAATAGGCCTATCGAAGGATAATGCAAAATCTTCTCACATCCAATAAGGGTGGACTAGACAAATAGTTCCACCCACTGCAAGAGTTGGTGTGCCAGAAGAAAAAGGTTTGAAAAAGAGAGTCTGAAAAAAGATGTCGAGGACGCAGGAGCTCTCCTGAAAGCCCGTGCAATGAATCCTGAAAGCCCGTGCAATGAATCCAGAAAGCCCTAGTAATGCCCAGGCGAGATGGACATATCGGAGTGAGCCTAACCAAGCCTAATTGAGGACGTCTTCCTGATGTTGAAATAAAGTGGATTGTTCTACTGAGGTCCGTAGCTATGCATCCTGCCATCCCGATATCGCCGCTCTGATAAGAAGCGGATTCCAGATGACATATGGATATGATCCTTAGCAACGCGACAACTCTGAATTTGATGAATAAAGGCCACCATCCCGTTTATGATATAAGGTATTACCTTTATCTTTTTCTTTTACCACTTTAAATCATATGAGAAATTATAAATATCCTTTTCTGATATTTTATGGTAGAGAGCAATCTGAGATCCAACTAAACCAATAATTAAATATAATTAAGGTAATTTAAAAATGAAAGAGAATTATTCTTTTTAGCAAAAAGAAAAATATATAATAATAAGAGTAAGTGAAAACATTGTCTTTTTTTTTAAAGATTAAATATACATGAAATAATGAGAAGCAAACAAAAGTGTTGCTTTCTTTTTTTTTTTTTTTTGAATTAATATTATGTGTTTCTGTATATAGTTATGTTTAATGTAAATAAAATATTTAATCAAGTTTTTAAAAGTTTCTGTAATTATTTAATTGAATAATGTTTAAGGTGTGTCAACTTATTTTTACAGCTTAAATTTTAGTTTAATTCATAAGTGGAAGAGTTCGTCTAAATAATTCACAACGCAAACTCTTAATTTTATTCGTAATTAATTAGATTTAATAATTACAGTTTTACGCGGATTATAATTTAATTTTATTAATTATTCGCGTTGCTCTTCTACTAGAATTACGTAATTACGATCACTTATGTTATTTGAATTTATCTAAGGTATATAAAATTATATACCAGTTTACTATGAGGTTGATTGGATGATTTGGACCAATTAACAATTTTGGATGTAAATTAAATAGGAAATAAAGAAGTGTAATTATCTGTCCAGCATCCCCCCTCATTAAAGTAAAATGGTGCTATGACTCAGGAACGTTCATCTGAGGTCATTAGAAATAATAATAATAATAATAATAATAAAGGAAAATAAATTTAAGTATTATTTTAATGTCACAATTTTAAAGATATTGTAGGTATGTAAGTTTAATTGATTAAAATTTTATTAAAATTAATTTTATTATTGTAACAATAATGACACACATATAATAATTTAAATAAATAAAATGAATAATATATGTTAGCAATAAAAAAAAAAAAAAGATATGAAAAAAATAATTCTGGGATTTATAATAGGTAAATTTAGGAATTACAATTTTTTTTTTTCTTCTCTCTTTTCTCTTTTGGTACTGTATAAATAATAATAATAAGAATAATGAGTAAAATTTTATAATATGACTGGTATAAAAATGATTGAAATGTCAATAGATCATGATTTTTGAAATTGTATCAAGGTGATACAAAAGAAAATTTATGAGTCGTACTACGAAGTAGTGGTACAATATTTACATATAAAAAAAATAAAATAAGATTGTTGTTTCTGTAGTAAAAGACAGATATTTTTCTGTTAAATGAAATTATGCTGTTTTTATATATACGTGTATTATAAACATTTTAGGGGTATTTATGTGTGTAAAAGAATAATCTACGAAACAACTTCATCTCCTAAGAAATTTTTTTAAATTTTAGTGCTGTTGTTTTTATGTATTTATGCAATTTAGAATATTTTCATACATATGTTGTAATATAGAGAAAATAGTATGAGATGCAAAATATTCTTTTAAGATGTATAGGATCTATTTTGAATTGATATTTTGAAAAAGTATACATTGATTACTAATATTTGTTAAAAATGACTCAGACGCTGGATATAGATACACGTATTAAGTTAGTGTCACCATTTGACAATAAAAAGAACAAAAACATTATATTTTTCTTAGATGAATTTGATAATATTTTGAATTCGAAAGATATACAGGAAGAAACTAAATTATTAATTTTAAAGGCTAAAATTACTGGGGACGCAAAACATATTTTAAGTAAACAGATTGAAAAATATAACGAGACCAATTATAATTTATTTAAAAATAATTTGGGGGAGTTATTTGGTACAAAACTAAGCTTCCTTAATGCTCAGAGCAATTTCCTAAATTTAAAACAGGCCGCAAGTCAAACGATAGAGGATTTCATTTTGGAGTTTAAAAAGTGTGTAAAATCTTATATCGAAAGTGCAGGCGAAAATGTGGATAATAAGGAAGAGAATTTTATCGAAATCATAAAAATGTCGAATTTTTTAAATGCAATTAGACAGGATATTGCACTAGATGTTCGTAAAAATGCGCCCAGGTCCTTCAAGGAGGCATGCGAGTTAACAAAACTTATGGAAAGTGCGTATAATGAATCAAAGTTTGAGGAAATTAACGCAATAAATAAAGAAAACAAAGATCTTTATGAGAACATTATAAAATCAAGTAAGCAAAACAAAGAGATAATCGAGAAATTAAAAGGGGAGATTGAAAAACTAAAAAAATCAAAGAAAAAAAACCATGCAATTAGAGATGATAGTGTTCCGCGGAATAAGAAACTCTTTAATAAACACAATAATTATCAGGGTCCCCATTTCAATAACAATTTTCATTATAATGATTATGAACGATATTATAATGATTACTACAATTCCTTTAATTACCCGACGCATTATGGGATGTATAATTATTCACAACCTAACTGGAATTCGGGAAATAGGGATTTTGGATATATTGCTGAGAATTATGATCAAAATGGGTATCAATTTGAAAAGCGCAAAAAGAAAAAAAAATGGGCAAAGAAAACAGCGAAACCGGATCAAGATTCGGGATTTTCAGAGACGGAAATCGATAAAATAAATAAAACAATCGCAAATATAACAAATGCAGACAAAGATAGTCTGCCAATTATATCACTAAGTATACAGGGCGTCGAAATACAAGCTTTATTGGATACTGGAGCTGCCGTTTCCCTTTTATCACCTTCTTTATTCAAAAAAATTAAAGATACAAACGTCAAAATCAAATATTTGGGCAATCAGATCCAAATTAAAACTTTAACGAATTCAAAGATTTTTTTAAACAATGTGTAAAATTAACTTTTCGATTAAAAGGTATATTCACAACAGGCACATTTTATGTCACTAATGATGATTTTGATAGACAGTACCAAATGTTATTAGGGTACGATTATCTCAAAGAAAATCATATGATTTTGGATTTATGCAATAAAACCTTAAAATTTAAAAATCAACAAATTAACTTAAACGTTGCAAGTGAAGTAAATAATTATGAAGTGAATAACATTACGCCATGTAATTCAGGGGAACATTCAAATAAAATTATGTTTGCCATTACTAAAAATAGAATTTTTCTCCAACCTGAAGAATCGAAAATTGTAAAATTAAAATGCCCAGAGGATATAAATATGTCAGATGTGATTATTTTTGACCCCATTCAAGAAAATAGTAAATTTTCATGCGAGACTTCGTTACACGAAGTTCAAAAAAATAATAACATAAATATTATAATAAAGAATAAACTGTTAGAAAAGTTAATTATTCAGAAAGGAACTAAAATGGGGGAAATTATAAAGAACTTTGAGTGCAAGCAAGATGACTCAACTGATAATATAGAGAAAGGGACATTTTATGAAATAAATAATTTAAATACAGAAGATGTAAGAAAATTACGAGAAGCAGAAATTAAAGAGACGGATTTCGATTTAAGCCATTTATCAGAGGAAGTACAACAAAAATTTCGAAAAATTTTAATGGGCAATGTTCATGCATTTTCAAAAAGTTATCAAACATTGGGGCAATCAGCGTTTGTCGCACCAAGTTTTCAATTGAATCATGAATTCCCGGTACAAGCTAAGCCATATAAATTGCCTCAGGCAGTAAGACAGTATGCGAAACTGGAAATTGAACAATTGTTACAGGCTAAAATTATAGAGAAGACTGACTCCGAGTATGCTTTTCCAGTTATTTTCGTTAGAAAGAAAAATCCGAGTAATAACCCGAATGCAGAACCCAAGTTTAGAATGGCAACGGACCTTAGACTATTGAACCAAATCTTACAACCGTACACTTATCCGATGCCGGACGTAAAAGACTTATTACAAAAAATAAGCGGTAAGAAATATTATACGGTGCTAGACTTACATAGTGCATTTTTTCAAATAAATTTAAAACCAGAAGATTGTAGAAAATTAGCTTTTATTACGGAATTCGGAAAACATATGCCGCTTCGTTTAGCTTTTGGCACACGAAATTTTAGCGCAATTTTTGCAGAAGTAATTGATAAAATTCTGGGACATTTTTATAAAAGCAAAGTATCATACTACATTGATGATGTGTTGATATCTGCAAACACAATAGCAGAGATGATGAAAACCTTAGAAGAAGTTTTGCAGGTATTAATAAATCATAACATGACAATCGAACCTTCAAAAATGCAAATTTGCAAAGCAGAAATAGAATTCCTAGGATTTAGGGTGAATCAAATGGGATATTCTCCATCACAAAAGAATATAGAAAAAGTGAAAAATTTAGTCAGACCAAAATCGAAAAAAGGGGTCAGATCTTTATTGGGTTTAGCGAATTATTTTCGGACACTAATACCCAACTATTCAGACAAAGTTAACCCTTTAGTAGAATTGACTAAAGATAAAGTTAAATTCAAGTGGAGTCCAGAAGCAGAAAAAGCTTTTCTGATAATTCAGGAAGAAATTGTACAAAAACCAACACTCAGACCCCCCGATTTTAACAAGGAATTTTTCTTATTCACGGATGGGAGCAAAGTTGCAATTTCAGGTGTTCTAGCTCAAGAAAAGGATGGTCATTTGCTACCTGTTGAATTTTTCGGGAGAAAACTTAGAGAACCGGAAAAAAATTATCCGAGTATTAAATTAGAGTTATTAGCAGTGCATGAAGCAATTATGCATTTTAAATATATGCTTTCGGGTAGAAGGTTTACTGTGTTAACTGATTCGAAAGCACTAACTCAGCGTTTACATTTACAAGATAAATCGGAAATTATAAACAGATGGGTAGCAGATTTACAAGACTTTAATTTCGACTTCGAATTCGTCGAAGGAATTAACAATCCAGCAGACTATTTGAGCAGGAATTTAGATAATCTTACAACAGACAGAGAACTCCAAAATAATTTGTTTGCAAGTAACATAGCACTTACAGACGAAAATATTAAATTGGAGCAATACGCAGACGAAAAATTAAAAATTATAATAAATAAAATCGAAAAAGATAAAAATAATAGAAGCACGAAGAGATTTACTTTAAATCAAAATAAATTATTAATTTTAAAACCTGGTTCAGATAAAAAGGAGCTTTTAATTACCCCGGATTCATTAAAAATTGCAGCCATAGAAGAAGCTCATAAAGCGCATTTCGGATTTCAAAAAACTTATGATAATGTGAAAACAAGGCTTTTTTGGCACGGAATGTACAAAGATATTAAACATTATTGTGCAAATTGTGTGCAGTGCCTCACATCTAAACAACACACGACAATAAAAGTCCCTGTTAAAAAAATGGTGAAAGATCACGAAGTCGGTACAGTCCTGCATGCTGACGTCATTGGACCTTTAAACCTCATGTTAAGGAAAAACAGATACATTTTAATTATAATTGATTCGACATCGAGATTCCTGGAAGCTGTTCCCCTACGAAACGTAGAGTCACAGACTATATTAAATGTACTAAATAAATATTTTGCAAATTATGGGATTTGTAAGGAAATTATCTTTGATAACGCAAAATATTTACGAAGCGAAATTATGAAAGAATATTTGGAATCTTTAAACATACAAAGGAAATTTGTGAGTGTATACCGTGCGCAAGGAAATGGACTTTGTGAAGTTACCAATAAAATATTAAAAACATCAATTGTAGCTATGTCGAAACGCACTACGGAATGGGACATAAGACTGGATTTTTTTAAACTAGCGTATAATTCCTCGAAACACCGTGCTACGGGATATAGTCCCTCACTGCTATTTTTCGCAAGGGAAATAAAAAATCCCTTCACAGCCCATATTCCTTCCGAGGAAATATATACCCACTCTTATGTTAAAAGCAGAATACAGCATATGAAGGAAATCAAAATTCAATCCCTTGCAAACCAGGAGAAAATAATGCAAGAATATATAGATGAAGAGGCATACGAAAAAGTAAAGGATTTAAATTTGGGTCAAACAGTATATTTAAAATGTATTGGAAAACCAGGCGCATTAGAGCCAAAATTTTAAGGACCCTACGAAGTTACTAAAAAGTTTAGAAACTTTAATTATTTATTACAATATGTTCCAGATAAATCAATAGAGCCGATCAAACGACATATGGATCAGCTGTACGCTCCGAAATATGCAACAGGTCATACAGAGGCGGAAATTACGAATTTACAGGGGTCTCAGAAAAAAATTAAGGGTGATAAATATTACAAAAATAAATGTGGCATTTGTCAGAGAAAATCGCACTCAACTGAAAACTGTTGGTTTGAATTAAACAAAAATACGAGTCAAAAGGGTGACAAAGTTACTAAAAAGTATTATAAAAAAAATAATAAATATTCTGAGAATGTAGACGCATATTTAAAGTATCAAAGAGATTACGATGATAAAAATATGTCGTTATATGGTTATACACCATATACAAACTTATACGGGGATGTTATACAAGATCATTACCTTTTCCCCCCTCCCCAGTATTATCCATGGGATATGAATTGGTATTAAAAATAAAAAAAAATACATAATTAATCGAATTTCAAAATTTAAAAAAAAAATTTCAAAATTTAAAAATGAATTTTTCTCTTTTAGGTAAAAAGGGTTGAAACAAAATTAATAACCTGCCTTTTTAAAATTCAAAATAATAATAAGAAAGGATAGGAACATGGGAACGCCAATTTGTCTCAGGGTTACAATATTGAGCAAATGTGCAGGGCGCACCCGAAAACATACTTATAAAATTATGTAATGTGCTTCACAAAACTTCACTGGAGCAGTGAAATATTTCTCTCCAGGCAAAAGTTATGTATTTTTTTTTTCGAATATGAATTAGAAAATATAAAATCTTAACAAAGCCAAATAACATTAAAACTTAATTAATTTAATAGTGAATAATGTTGGAGTAATTTTCAAAAAAAAAAAAAAAAAAAAAGAGAGAATTTTTTCTGTCTTCTATAAGGGTAGCCTTTGCTAATAGCCTTACAATTTAGATGACAGAATTTCAGAATTACTCTTTAAAATGAGTAGGTGTAAGCTATTAGGTTCAGGGTAGTTAGAACAGCTTTATAACATACTCATATATATATTATTTTCTTATATAAATATATGGTTGACAAGCAATAAATTATTAGTGCACTCTATATTAGGATAGCGGTCAGCTATAAGCCTAAATATAATAAAATATACAAAAGTGCTAAGATTTATTCCGGTAGTTCAATTACAACTTATATGCTAAAGTCTAGAATTTAGACAGCAGGGATAAGTTTTATGAACAAAAGTGTTATAAAAAAAAAAGAAAAAAAAAGGATTTTGGTGTAGCACATTGGTTTTTAAAAAAACATATATATATATGACAATGGACAAGGCAAGTTATTTCAATATGATTGCACACAAAATTATAGTAAACAAATACACAAATAATTAATTGAAGCAAAATTAAAATTTTCTCACCAAAGACTTTCTGTATAGGGTGCAATTTTGGTCAACGGCTGGGTATGCACCAACACCAACAAAATATTTGTAGAAAAGTTATTCACAGGTACATCAAGGTATTTACTCATCACTTAGTCCTTAACGTCAGGATTCTTGGCTGAAAAAGGAATCGAAGGAAAAATTAAGTATGGTATAATTACTAGATGTTATGCTCAGAAACAATAAAATTAGTAATATTATATTGTAAAAAGGAGCATTTTCAGTTTTATTTAGTAAAACTTTTGATTTTTAGGTTTTACACATTTATGGAGTGTCTAGCTCAGTGTATAGTTCCTAAATTTAATAAAAAAAATAATAAATAAAAATATAAGTTCGTGTTGTTTTCAAAATAAATTACAAAAGGTATAGCAATTAGCATTGACAGTTAAAATTTATGGAATTTTCAGCAAAATTAACATTAGACAAACATAGTTTATATTATATTTAACTTGATAAGCTAATTTACTTTTATTAACGGTATTCAATTAGAATTAAAGTAGGCTTAAATCCAAGTTAAATTAATTAATAACATTGTTATAGTGTAAAATTTTATGTAAGACTATTATATTTTTATTGTATATATAAAAAGATGCGAATTTAATAATTAATAAAATGTATTAGAAAAATTATTTAATATAAATATTAAATGACATCTTGCTGAAATCAGCTAGAAATTAGATTTTTTTTTTTAAATAAAATATTTTATAAATTTATGTTATTTTAGAATTTAAGCATTTTTTTTTTCTTTACTTTCCCTTAGAATTAATTGCAATTCTAATTTAACACATATAAATATACATAGTATTGATAAATTTGAGTGTGTGAGTTCATAAAATTTTTTTTATATAATTTGGCCAATTTAACATAAGGAAACAAAATAAATAAATAAATATATTTATATATATTGACCTTATTTTTATTAAAATATGTAGTATGGCTTAATAAATTTATTTACTTAATTTTTTTATATAGTACGTACAGTAATTATTTTAAAAACTTGATCTATAAAAAAAAAATTGGATGTGATTGTTTGTGAGTATACAAAGATTTTTTCTGCTGGCAGAAGTTCTTTGGTCCGGCCGGGTACTCATAGATGGCTGCATACGATTTTACGTAGTAATTATCATTTGCTTTTGTTTTTTTTTTTAATTATACAAGTGTATTAATAACATTTTTTTTATAATTAAATAATAATTATTAATGTTTGATTAATAATAATAATTCATTATCTTTTATTTTTAAACATATCATTAAATTCTAGACAGTAGAATTCACATACGGAATGTTAATGATAAATAAAATTTTGAATAAATAAATTTTTATTTCATTCAGTAAAAATAAATAAATAAATAAATAAATATGAAAATTTAACAATCTTTTAAGATAGAATTGTTGGCTAAATAAATAATAATTAAAGACAAAAAAATTGTTCTCTTCTTCGTCAATTGCATTTTCTGACAACACTATTTAATAGTATTAAATGAAGGTGCATTTTTAAGGTCAGCGTAATGCATATTTTGCATTTTGAGAGGCCGTAGAAGTCATATTTCCGTGTTGTTTACATTTTAATAGTAAACAATATCATGAATCAAAATTTGTGTTTGTTAGAAAGGTCTAAAAATATACAATGTAATCAGTTAAAGAAAATTATATGCATTTTTTCTTAAATCCTGAAAGGCAATTTTGTTTAGATCTGAACCTGACAGCATAAAAGGCACGCTCGCTTCAGGTGCAGTACGAGACAGGAGAATTCAAATGCTAGAATCGCCATTTTCCCCTGCAAAATAATAAAAAAAAGCAGAAGTTTTACATTAGATATGATACAAATACATACACTTTTTATACATAGATTATGTTAAAAATTACATACAGGCATGCACAGTTAGTTAAGAAGAAAGTATATCAAGAAATTATACTAATTAATAAGGTAATTACAAGCATGAAATGGTTTTAAATACATGCTTTTGGAAGTCGTAAAATTTTGTCACAGCCCAAATCACCTCAGCAGAAAGGGATTAGTAGCTTGACCGACCCCTCGTTTTAGGAGGATGGGGGAAGGTCAAAAACTGGTTTTATTCTCTTTTCCTTCCTTTTTTTTCTACCCTGTTTTGATTCTCGTCTCGGGTGAAGTTGGAGAGCATTACGTAATGATATATTAAAGGAGATGAAATAGCTTGTATATTTTGACATATCATACATGTTAGAAGTAACAAATAAATAAATAAAATAAGGTAACCAGTTTGTATACAACATTTTTCTGATTATAATTTGAATACATCAGATTAATTATGTGAAAATATAACATGTCATACTACAAGCATTGTATTTACTTTTATTCAGTATAAAATGTGTTTTAAATAAAACACTGTGTCATAAGATTATATGTGATGAAATAATATGTCAAATGTGTATGCCATTATTTTTCCTGTATTTAGGTTTATTTCGGCACATTAGTTTCATACAAAATTATAGCTTTGAATGTATTTTTGGGCACATAAACTGTAAAGTTACAAAATTATTAAACATGTGTGTGGTAAAGAAAAAAGGCTTCGAGAAGGATGTCAGATTTTCAGTACAGATGTCTTCTATAAATGTGAATGTCAACAGACAACTATGCTATCATGTGTTGAACTTTCTGTTATGAAAAATAGAAGAACTTCTTATAAAATATACCAGAACCATTGATAATTGAACTTTACAGACTTAGCTCAAAAACTGTGTAGATACACAGTCATATGGACACGTACATTCTTTTATGCTTTACAAAAAAAAAAATAAAACCAGCAATCAGTTTTTATTTTTTTTCTGACCACCGAGAGAGATGCTGGGCAACATATAACAATGATATGTTCCCGCACCATGTTGGTTAAATCAAAGTAAAATTGCGTAATTTGTTATTTCTGTTTGTATAAATATTTTTTTATAAAATATAATTATGAGTGTAAAATTATAATGTTTATATATTTAAGTAAAATAGGAGTGTAAGTTCATACAAAAATTATTAAGTTGATTTTAAATATTAAATATATATTTTTTAAAAAAATTGTTGTATTGTAAAATGAATATATAATGTTGAATGTAGTTCGGATCTCAGATAACAACAATAGCCAGACGCCATGGTGTCGTTTTATGACAAGCCAGTGGAAAGTGGTGTATAATTGGAAATCGTAAAATAATAAAAATGTTGGAATAAATTTATGGCCTTAATAAAAGTGTTGGGATAAATTTATGGCTTTTCAGACCACCCAAACTTTAAGGCATATAATAATATTAAAGTATATGTAAGGGGCCATTTGCAGACTGTTAGCTAATAGGCCTATCGAAGGATAATGCAAAATCTTCTCACATCCAATAAGGGTGGACTAGACAAATAGTTCCACCCACTGCAAGAGTTGGTGTGCCAGAAGAAAAAGGTTTGAAAAAGAGAGTCTGAAAAAAGATGTCGAGGACGCAGGAGCTCTCCTGAAAGACCGTGCAATGAATCCAGAAAGCCCTAGTAATGCCCAGGCGAGATGGACATATCGGAGTGAGCCTAAGCAAGCCTAATTGAGGACGTCTTTCCTGATGTTGAAATAAAGTGGACTGTTCTACTGAGGTCCGTAGCTATGCATCCTGCCATCCCGATATCGCCGCTCTGATAAGAAGCGGATTCCAGATGACATATGGATATGATCCTTAGCAACGCGACAACTCTGAATTTGATGAATAAAGGCCACCATCCCGTTTATGATATAAGGTATTACCTTTATCTTTTTCTTTTACCACTTTAAATCATATGAGAAATTATAAATATCCTTTTCTGATATTTTATGGTAGAGAGCAATCTGAGATCCAACTAAACCAATAATTAAATATAATTAAGGTAATTTAAAAATGAAAGAGAATTATTCTTTTTAGCAAAAAGAAAAATATATAATAATAAGAGTAAGTGAAAACATTGTCTTTTTTTTTAAAGATTAAATATACATGAAATAATGAGAAGCAAACAAAAGTGTTGCTTTCTTTTTTTTTTTTTTTTTTTTGAATTAATATTATGTGTTTCTGTATATAGTTATGTTCAATGTAAATAAAATATTTAATCAAGTTTTTAAAAGTTTCTGTAATTATTTAATTGAATAATGTTTAAGGTGTGTCAACTTATTTTTACAGCTTAAATTTTAGTTTAATTCATAAGTGGAAGAGTTCGTCTAAATAATTCACAACGCAAACTCTTAATTTTATTCGTAATTAATTAGATTTAATAATTACAGTTTTACGCGGATTATAATTTAATTTTATTAATTATTCGCGTTGCTCTTCTACTAGAATTACGTAATTACGATCACTTATGTTATTTGAATTTATCTAAGGTATATAAAATTATATACCAGTTTACTATGAGGTTGATTGGATGATTTGGACCAATTAACAATTTTGGATGTAAATTAAATAGGAAATAAAGAAGTGTAATTATCTGTCCAGCAAACGTAATTGTAAATAATCGTAAAATTCAAAGTTATTATAAACTATTAAATATTCTATCTACTAATTTTAATTATCCTTATTTAGTTCTAATTCCCAAATTTCATAAAACTCCAATTAAATTTAGGACTGTAACTATTGGTTGCAATACATATAATAATAAAGCCAATAAACTTCTATTAAAAATCCTTCATCAATTATATATACTTACTACAAACAATGATAATACACATTGTATAAAAAATAGCTATCAACTGGTCACTATTTTAAAAAATCTTAACTGTGTATATAATATAACGACATATGACTTCAAAGATCTTTTTAATAATATAGACTTATTAGATTTACATAATATAATAAATGCATTATTTAAAAAGTATTATAAAAAACTGGAATTACCATCTAATATTGATATCGCTTATTTTAAATCATTAACAAACTTTATTATCTATAATAATTATATATTGCAAGATAATACATTATATTTACAGCACGTCGGTATACTACAAGGTGGTTGTAGATCCAGTTTAATATCAGACTTATACTTATATCACTATGAACGTACTTTTACTAATAATAATCTCCATTTATATTGTTATATTGATGACATAATTTTAATTGCCACTGATCAATCTAAAATTTCTCAATTTCCAGTTGATTATCCCACTAATTTAGAATTAACGGAAAACCTCTTATCCAACAATACTATTAACTTCTTAGATCTTAAAATTACAATAAAAGACAAGTAAACAATAACTGATTTATATGATAAACGTAAAGAATTTAAATTCAAAGTTAATACATTTACAAATTTTAAATCTTGTCTTCATCATTCTATATATCGAAATATACTACTTAATCATTTATATAGAATAAAATGTTTCTGTTCTTCTCATCTAATTAACAATAATATTAAAAAACTAATTTATGGTGCATTAAATCATGGTTTTCCAAAAAAATTCATATATTCATTAATATACAATTAGTACTTACATGATCTATAAAAAAAAAAAAAAAAAAAAAAAAAAAAAAAAAAAAAAAAAAAATTAACACATGCGTAAACAAAATTACAAAAAAATTATAAAATTAAAAATATTTATAAAAATTAAAAATTGTAAAATAAAAATAAACAATTACTATAGGATGGTTGGGTGGTAGATATTAGAGTGCGTAGGAGGGTGGGGTTGTCTGGATAATACGCAATGGTTAATTTATATATAAAAAAAATAAATAAATAAAAAAAATGGGGCTTTTGTATTATAACTACATTTCTAATTAGTATTTTATATGGATGTTGATTTGATGTTTAATATGTAATTGGTGACTTTTCCTCTTTTTTTTTTATTTCATATTAAATTTAACTTATTTAATCAAATTCAATATTAACTTATTTTTAATTTATTCTACTCAGGACAATGTCATATTAATTAATAATAGTATACCAACTTTTTAGTGATTATTATGCATATTGGTTTATTTGATTAACTAATGTTATACTGTATGTATTAATATTGTGTAAATAGTTATTATTATTATTATTCCTCTATACTATTTAATATAGTTTTATTTTCAACATTGTATTCCATGATTAATTATCGGTTTATATGTTTGATTGGCACAATCATATTTTTTTAGCTTTTTTATGACTAATATAAGGATAATTCACACACTATATATGTGATCTTTAGGCTATTTGGAATTTTAGTATCTGACAATCTTATATAAACATCCATTTTTATTTATTTATTTTATAATTTATTTATTTATTTATTTATTTATTTCCTGTTCATTTTTTATATGTAATGCTAAATATTAAGACTATTATATTTTTATGATATATTTTATTTTATTTTATAGCATATAGCCTATATTCTATATATTATCAAGTTAAAAAAGTTTTTTAATTTCTCAGTGTAGATTTAATGGAATGGTATTAGAATATATTGTATTAACATTTAATTTATTTTAAAAAAATTCTGAATAATGTAATACAGTATGGCATTGTTTATATTAGGATGTGTGTAGGAATGCAGTTGATACATTTTAATTCATTAGCATGTATTAGGTTCTACTTACTGTGACATTTGTATAATCATAATAGTTTTTAAAATAAAATAATAGATGGCAGCACCATAAATTTTGTATCTTTAAATAGCCTCTATTAAAGTCATAATTTAAATTTTTTACACTAGGTGGTAATTAAAGCTGAATATTGGCAATGTTGTAAAATTGTTATTATACAATTTAAAATTGTTTTTAGGTATTATAAATAATGTAATTATTTTTTATTTATATTATATTAATTATATTTATCACAATATTTCAACATGAATTAACTGACTCCATAGCTTTTAATTTCTGTGTTAATTTAACTGTTTTATTCATCTTAATCTTATCATGCTTTTTGGATTCCATGTGCGGGAATATATATTGAAAATCTACTGGAAATTAATACGGTATGTTTTGTAAGATTTCTATTTCTATAAATTAAATATTTAATGGGTTGTAGTTTTTTTCCATTTCATGTCATTTGATAATGTTCTGTATTCATCTTGAAACTATTATTTTGATTATATTGGTTGTTTGAGTACAAGGGAAAAAAAATTTTCAGCTTATAGCTTTTTTCCCACAGAAAACAACCGATTTGCTTATATCATTGAATTCTGTACTCTTGAAAACGTAATTCAATATATAAGTTTTTCAATTTTTTCGGAATCCATATTCTTCTTTTTTTTCTTCCATGTTAATTCTTGTAATTAGGTATACGGTACTTTATTTCACACATTATATTGTTCGTTTATGGCATGTAGTCAATCTTTCACAATATTGCAGTTTTTGATGATGATCGGTAATGTTTAATTAATGGTTATATATATATATATATATATATATATATATATATCTGACCTCTGTCAATATATATTTTTAAATGTTTTTCAATAATATTTGTCAATACCAATCTCTCGACCGAGTTCGTTGGCCAGCTTCATCCGCCATTTTGTTTCAAAATGGCGGCCATTTAAAAATTTTTTAAAAATTTAAAATTTGAAATGTGGTAACAAAAAATTGAAAATGGAAAAATATATTTTTCTTATGTATTTGAGCTTTATACAAAGATTCCGGAGCAGTTTTTGTTTCGTCTATATCTTAAAAAATCCCTGCCGGCCCGGCCTACAGGCAGAGGCAGATTTCGAAGTTAAGTATACTAATTTCACCAACAAAAACTAAATCATGATTAGATATAAATCCACTTTAACAGTTTTATCTGTCTGCTTTTGACGAGTTTTTATTTCCTTTTTATAAAATAGCTGGTTTTATGAGAATCATGTTAAGGCGATATTAAAAAAAAAATTTTCCATACTCAACAACTCGAAATTTTCTGGCACATTTTCAGATTAATTTTTAATAAAAAAAAATATGAAACATGCTGACGTGATTTTTTAAAAGATTTATAAGCGACCTGTGTTTTTATTTTTCTTTCAATTAATTAAAACTTGATTAATAAACAATTATTTTCTCAGTAGGGCAATATTTTTCGTTTCTAACACAATCGCTTCGGGAAATTCTGTTCAAAATGCCCACTTTGACATCATTTTTTGAAATATTTGTCCTATCAAAAACTTGTGAATATGAAAGTTGTAGATAACATTAAGGAGATTTATAATAAAATTAATTGGAATTGATATCTTGAGAATTGACGAAGTTATGAATTTTTTTCTCCCAAAAACCTTATTTTTTGCGCCCCTTGAGCCCATTTTTAACTTTATCAAAAATCTGTGATACATAAAATTTTGGCCTTATTTTTAGAAGTAATAAAATCTTTAAACTGATTTGATATGTACAAAAATTAAGAAGTTATGGGGGGGTTTTCGGTTTTCACAAAACCCCTCCCTATTTCCATCCCCTTGGTCCGATTTTGCCCATTTACGAACTTGACCGAGATTTTATGCCCTTTGATTTTATGTATCAGTTTGGAAGAGATTGGTGCAGAATTACGAAAGTTATCGTGTCCAGAAAAAAGTGATATAGATAGATAGATAGATAGATAGATAGATAGATAGATATATAAAGTTTTTTACTGAGGGTGGTTTTGGATTCTAGGAGGTTCGGTGTAGATCTGCAAAAATATTTCAGAAATTCCAACATAGGAACGATCCCAATAGGTAGTATTTCATACGAAATCTACCTAAAAATGGCTGAGTTATAGCATTTTGAATTTCTAGCGTGGCTGACATTTTGAAACGTCCTGAATTTTGTCACGCGATAAAAGGCGTATTTATGAACCGATTTAGATGTAACTTCGTTTATACATAGTACATACCAATGTCTCGACCGAGTTCGTTGGCCAGCTTCATCCGCCATTTTGTTTAAAAATGGCGGCCATTTAAAAAAATTAAAAAAAATTAAAATTTAAAATGAGATACCAAGATATTGGAAAATGAAAAGATTTATTTCGTATGTGTTTGACCTTAATACAAAGATTCCGGAACAGTTTTTGTTTCGTCTATATCTAAAAAAATGGTTGAGTTATAGCATTTTGAATTTCTATTGTGGCTGACATTTTAAAACGACCTGATTTTTGTCACGCGATAACAGGCGTATTTATGAACCGATTTGGATGTAACTTGGCCTGTACATAGTACATACCATTGTCTCTACCGAGTTCGTTGGCCAGCTTCATTCGCCATCTTGTTTCAAAAGGGTTGTCATTTAAAAAAAATAAATTTTAAATTTAAAATGAGGTATTAAAAATTTGGAAAATGAAAAAGATTCTTTTTATGTGTTTAGCCTTGATAAAAAGATTTCGGAGCAGTTTTTGTTTCTGAAAATTTGTTCTTTTGTTTATATCTTAAAAAATGGTTGAATTATAGAACTTTGTATTTCTAGCATGGCTAACATTTTGAAACGATCTTGTATTTGTCACGCGATAACACACGTATTCGCCTATTTCGATGTAAGAAGGCATGTGGATAGTATACATCAATATCTCGACCAAGTTTGCTGGCCAGCTTCATCAGCCATCTTGTTTCAAAATGGTGGCCATTAAATTAAAAATATATATATTTAAAGTGAGGTGCAAAAAAGTTAGAAATTGAAAAAGATTTCTTTTTTAAGTATTTGACCTTGATATAAGGATTCAGGAGCATTTTTTGTTTGTCTTTATCTTAAAAAATGGCTCAGATATAGCAATTTCAATATCTAATGTTGGTGACATTTTGAAAAATCTGATTTTTTGCCTGCGACAGCACTCGTATATCTCAATCGATTCCGATGTGAGTGAGCATATGCACAGCAATTAATAAGGTCTCGACCAAGTTCACTGGTTAGCCTCATCCACCATGTTGTCTTAAAATGGCAGGCACTTTAAGAAATCGCCGAATTTTGCAGCCAAATATAAGTTACTTTAAATAAAAGCAGCTTGAATAAAGCTGACTAATTTCGCGAAATTCTCATTCATAATGATTTTGCATTGATAAAATTTAGTATTGAATCTCCAATATTCGGTTTCCACTAAATTGAGCTTCGTGTGTTTGAATAATATAAGTTGGCTTTTTTAAAATAAGGAATATGAAAGCTACCTCTTCCTCCCGGCACTGGCGGGAAGGACTTTTTTTTTTTTTTTGCCTTTATCTAAAAAAAAATCCGATATATAGCAGTTTGAATTTCGAATGCATGTGACATTTTTAAAAATCTGAATTTTTGCCTGCAACAGCACTCGCATATATCAACCGATTTAGATATGAGTGAGCATGTGCACAGGAATTACTAAGATCTCGACCAAGTTCATTGGTGAGCTTTGTTGCACCCATTATTTTGTTTTAAAATGGCGGGCTATCACCGATATTTCGGGTTAATATAATTATTAATATAATTCAGGATATCACCGAATTTGGCGACAAATACAAATCACTTTAATAAAACCAGCTTTGATAACGCTGACTAATTTCGCGAAATTCTCATTCATATTCAATATTGACAAAAATTAGTATTTAATCTTCTATAATCGGGTTCCACTAATTTGAGCTCCGTGTGTTTGAATAATATAAGCTGGCTTTAAAAAAATAAGGAATATGAAAGCTACCTCTTCCTCCCGGCATGGGCCGGAAGGACTTTTTCTCTCCTGAAGAACATGATTAAAAAAAATCTCGAAACTCTCGAAGATTGTTGTTTTAATCAACTTACATTGAGGTTTATTACATAGAGTAAAATCTGTTCGAACAAGAAATTTTTGTAAAACGTTTCTTTCTTTCTTAAAATAATAAATATTTCAGAAAACATAATGTCTAATAATAATAATAATATAACAGCAAGAGTGGTGGGTGGGATTCAGATAATTCAACCGCGGTTCGCTCTCTTAATGGCCGTTTTGAATATAAAAACGGGAAAGAAAAATCACGTGCTACATATAGATTATCGGACTTTCTCCAACATTGCGACATATATGTAAAGCTGCATATTTTATGCTTGTTTCGGTTTAATAGATTTATTTTAACCCTCCGCCTACCAGAGGGGTTCAATGGACCCGACAGGTACATTTATAATGATATTTCTCTTTTCTTTTTTTTTTTTTTTTTTACTGAAATTTCTGTAAATATGTGACTTTTTTTTCTGGGAGGTTCTATTCTTTTTAGTAGAACATTCCAGAAAAAGTCACATATTTACAAAATTTTCATTTTTTAAAATGTGAAAAATCAATTTGAATGTACCTATCAGGTCTGTTGCACCGGTCTGGTATGCGGAAGGTTAATATTGCATCAAAAAAGTTTTACAATATACGAATTTTATTATTGGTTTACAAAGAACGCAAGTTGTGATTTTGTACAGTTTTTTCATGTGTTATTTCATTTCTATTTCTTGCTAAAGAATTATAATTTAAATAACTGTGACTTTGTTTTAATACAACGTAATATAAAACCAAACAAAAAAAGTCGTTTATCGTAATAATTTCTTATAATAATTCAGAATTATCGATCGGGATTAATACTCGCAAATCCCGAAATCAATACCACGATTAATGCCTGTTATTGTGATGATGGATAATACATACCTGAGTTTAATTTCGATCCGAGCAGGCTCCTTTCATGCCAAACTAAACTTAGTGTTTCAAGCCTAATACCAAACTTCCGTTTTTATTGAGGTAAAACTTACTGCAAATACGATACTAAATTTTATGTATTTTCCTTTCTTATTGTTATTCTTTTCACTTAAAACATTTATTTATTTATTTATTTATTTATTTTAATTACATAAAGTTTTCTGAAAGTTCGAATTTAACAAGATGTTTTATCTATTTTAAATAGTTTTGACAATAAAAAGTTTAACTCCGAATAAAAAATAGTCAAATTCTCAAAAAATTAAGGTTGGTATTATCTATAACACGTTTTACAACACATGTCTTTCATTCAACGGCCGAAACATCGTCAAAAGGATGTTAACAAAAGGATATTTCTTTATATAATACTACACTCTGTAATAATAATGGACATACTTTTAATTTGTTTAATTTAATTAAACCAATCAACAGTTTTTCAGTTAAAAATTTAGCAAATTTCAAATTTAAAGAAAAAGAACTTTGAAATTTAGTGAATCACAATCACTATATCTTTTGGCGGAGATAATATATACTATATATGTATAAAATCATATGTATTACTATATATATATATATATCTATGTGTATATATATAATATTATCTTATATATATCACTAGCCATGCTGCTAATGAATCTGTTTACAAATCATCTGAAGGAACTTTTACCCTTTCGTGTGACACAAGTGTTCCATGACAACATTAGTTATGACATTCCAAAGATCCCAATCCAAACAAACATATTAGCATCGCAATGCACTCACACCGAACTGAGGTTCAATATGATAAAAGTGGAGAGAGGGTGACGGCGGATGAGGGTGTAGAGAAACTCCTGTAGGTTCTCGTGAAATTGAAGATTCAAAAAGAGTTGCAAGTTTATTGAAATTCTACGTAGTTAACAGCAGTTCACAAATAGCGATGTTAGGGTATAAGACATACATCAGTCACTCGGGAAGAACAGGGTGCAAAACGTGCTTTACTTTTTAACATTTTCCAACAAAGTTAGTGTTTATGAATGCGGTTTGTCTGTCCGACAGTCCGTCTGCTCACGCTCTAAGACAAGTCACACACTAAGGCGACACATAAGACATGTCGCTTGAATTCGCCAGAAAAACTGGTTTAAAACAAGTTTGAGACAACTTCGTTCTTTGTCTCTGTTGGGAGGGTGGTGTTGTGTGTCATTGCAGGTTGCCCCTCCCACGTAAAAATTCAGCAGAGTGACTTGACAAATTAGTTTAAGTTATATATGAAACTTTAAAAATATAGTTAAAATAATAACTTTGAATAAGAATATGTTGAATTATATGCAACTTCATGAATCCTATATATATACTATGATGTTTCATGAATAAGGTAAGTGTAAAATGTACTTACAGTAATGAGCCAAAATGATGAACAGAAGAAGGATTGATTTATTGGTGCTTGTTGTACATGAACTTGACTTCGTTCTTGAATTAAATTAATGGACACTTGCGACGATAGTCTACCCGAACTCGAGAACACTGCATCATTCGACGACATAAGTAACTTGAAATATATTATCCACACCTCTATCGCCGATTTAATTAACAATTCTCGATGAAACGTCTTAAAAATAAACCACTATGCTTAATAAATTCTCACAATTATATTGGTATTCAGCCATATACCATACATATTCGCTGACACTTCATAAAACATACCAAATAATACCATAAGTCAGCCTTCAAACATCGCACACCTCACACATTGCATACCTCGAAAAAATGAAATCGCTGTCCCTTTAAATCAGGACGAAAACCTATCGACCAATCAGAATCGACTATGCAATTTGCATAAGTCGGAAGATATTTAACATTTACTTATAATTTGAATAACATTTAATAAATATTACAATGACTTTAGAAAAATTACTTTAATATAAAAATGACTTAAAAAGATTATTTTACATGTTAATTAAATTTAAATACTTATCTTAAAAAAAAATGAATACTAGCGAATGCGATCGCAAGTGAAATTGCCGTATACGGTCCACGACCGAAACGCGATACGCAACCATCCAACCGTGGCGGTAAAAACGTAAACAAACGCCGAAAGGCGGCAAAAGAAAAGAAAATATCGTGCCGTCGAGTTCAGGTAGACTTTACAAATTGTTTAATGAAAAATAGAAATGAAAAATGCTTGGGAATAATTTTCCCACAGAATGCCCCTCTTTCCCATTCATTTTGATTTTCTGCAATAAAGTTCCTTACAAAAGTTTGTAATAATGGCAGTATCAAAAGAAAGTTTTTTTTTTTTTTCGTGGAAAGTTCATTACCATAAGAAAACGTCTCTGAATCTAAGAAAGGAGTCCTTTACGAGGGATTTAGTCAAAATATCTGCATAGTTCTCTTTTGACATAACATGCTTAATGTCGAAAAGGCCATTGTTATACCAGTCTCTTATAAACTTGTATTTTAAATCAATATACCGATTCTTTATGGTATCAGCTTTCTGTTTGGTGAAGGAAATGGCGGCAGTATTATCACAAAAGAGCATTGGATGTTGAATAGTAATGATGTCCAAGTTAAGACTTTTCTGAATTTCAATTAGAGACATGTTTAAGAATTTTAGATCTTTTACAGCTTCTGTCGCTGCTATTATTTCTGCTTCCATTGGACTCAAGGCTACGCAATTTTGTTTAGTTACTCTCCAGGTTACTGGAATATTGTTTAATAAAGCAATGTAGCCGCTCCAGGATTTTCGATCAGTAGTGTCACTTGCCCAAGAAGCGTCGACGTAGACAGCTAGCTGAATTGGAGGGTCAGATTGTGCCAACTTCAATCCCAAGGATTTTGTCGAAGAGAGATACATCAGGATTCGCAGGAGTGCCTTGTAGTGCAACAGGTTGTGGCTCTCTGTAAATTGTGAAAGTGCAGCAACAGGCCAAGCAATGTCTGGACGGCATCGATGAGCGATGTACTGTAGACATCCCAGTAAGTTTCGGTACGGCAAGTTCTCGGGAAATTCGTCATCTTCAGCAACTGGAACACTATTATATCCAGGAGGAGAAGGAAGAGATATATTAGTAAAATCAGGGACATCAAACTTCTTTAAACACTTTTCAATATAATGTTCACAGTTAATATTAAGTATTGCATCCTCTTCTCTTTTAAAATTGATACCTAGTAACATTGAAATAGGACCTAAATTTTTAACTTCATAAATGGATTCAATTAACTGTACTACCTCTTTTAAAACTTCACCATTCTTCGCAAAAATAGGCAAATCATCCACATACACTATAACTATTGCTTCACTTTTATAAGAGTATACACAAGTTAACCCTTGTACTTCACTGAATCCATTTGCAATTAACTTATTATGCAAATCATGGTACCAACATCTTCCAGCTTGGTGGAGCCCATAGATTGCTTTCTTTAACTTCAAAACACAGTGTTCTTTCCCTGGAATTGTATAATCTTCAGGTTGTTTGATGCAAATTTCTTTATCAATATCCCCATATAAGTATGCACATTTAACATCAAGAAGACAATGCACCCAACTCAATATTCTAATAAAAAAAGCTATGAAAAGACGAATGAGTGTAAAATTTATTACTGGACTAAATGTGTCGTTGTAATCTAAACCTTCTCTCTGATTATTACCTAGTGCAACTAAACGCGCTTTAAATATGCAATTCTTTCCTTCACTATTTTCCTTTACAGTATAAACCCATTTGGTTCCTATAACTTTTTGATCAACTTTTGGGACAGGTGTCCAAACGTGTCTATCTAACATGGTTTGGATCTCTTGATCCATTGCCTCCTTCCATTTTTGTGCCTCTGGAAGTTGTTTTGCTTGTGTCGCATTTTGTGGTACAATTATCTCAGTTAGGAGCGCTTCTTCAGTTAATTCACTCTCTAGTTCCTTATCTAGCTTAATTGGGCCTTCATATGTATTCCCTAATGAAAAATTTGCCACAGTGTCATCTAATATGATTTTATGCATTTTACAATATTCACGTAAATCTTGTTGCGATCTTAATCTGGAACCAGTAGGAGATAAGATATAAACATCAATTTTACCTTTAGTTCTTCCTTTCTTTCTTTTCTTCATAAATCTATAAAATGTTGCTTCTGCTTCTTCCTGTTCCCTCAGAATATTCTCTTCTAATTCATCTTCAGATGTTGATACATCATCTTCCATTTTCTCTTCGGATCTAGATTCATCTTGCTGCATTACTTTCTCAACTTCTGTCGGAGTTGTAGAGCTACTCGGTTGATGGACAGTCAAATCATCTTCCATTGTCGGTGAATTGTTAGGACCTGTAAAGAATTCATTATCATCATTTGAAAAATCAACAAACGTGCGATGTATTATTTTCCGTTCAGGAGAACCGTTCAGTTGAGCTTCGTCAAATGTCACATGCTTTGACTCAATTACTTTATTTTCTTTAGGGAAATAAATGCGATATCCACAGGATCCTATACCATATCCTACAAAAACTCCTCTTTTTGCTCTTGATTGAAACTTATTTCGTTTTTCTTTAGGTTGATGTACATACGCAATGCATCCATAACGTTTTAAATGACGAATGGATGGTTTAGCTCCGTACCATCGTTGAAACGGTATTGCTTCTATGCCTGTGTGAAATATTCGGTTGCGAATGTAATTTACTGCCATAACTGCCTCAACCCATAGATTAGGCGGCAGATTAGCTGCTTGCATAAATGTTCTAGTTCCTTCAAATAAAACTCTGTTATATCGCTCGGCCACGCCGTTCATCTGGGGACTATATATTGTGGTCCTCTCATGCTTGATTCCCATCTTTTCTAACATATCTCTTATTTGCTTATTGCAATATTCTAACCCGTTATCAGTTCTCATGACTTTGACTTTTCTGTTAGTTTGGCGTTCCACAAACGTGATGAAGTGTTTTAATTTCAGGAAAACTTCATCTTTAGAGCGTAGCGGGTAGCAAAAGGCTCTTCGACTAAAATCGTCAATAAAAGTAAGTATGTACCGTTGCCCATTCCTTGATGTAATTGGAGCCGGGCCCCATACATCGCTATGTATCAATTCTAACATTTCTTTTGAGCGAACTTTCTTTAATCTAGGATATGTTGACCTAGTATTTTTAGCTAGAATACACGGTTCACATGGAGTCTCTTTTCCCTGTAATTGTCCACAATTTTGAACTAAATTTTCACGAAACATTTTCTTAATTATATCAACATTACTATGTCCTAGCCTTTCATGCCAGAGCATGATGTTGTTACGCTCACTGGCAAATGTAACATTGTAATTTTGATTTGATTCTTGTATATTAGTTACTTCCCTGACATTATCTTGTATTACATGAGCACTTCTTGAATTAGTGTTATAGGCTTGATTTAAGGATTTAGTACAAGTAAAAACTTTTAATTTATTCTTATCAGAAAAAGATGGTTGATCAGCAAGCTCTAAATATTGGTTCTTAACATTAGATTTAGTTTTGTCATAACTTTTAATGGCTTTAAGAACATAAAAATTATCTTTTAGAGTGGCAGTATATAAGTACTTCCAATGCTTATCAAATACTTTAAACCCATTGTCCATTGTGGCATGGAGACCAGCTTTATCCATTTTTGACATGGAAATTAAATTTTTATGAATGGTAGGAACATACAACACATTATGTAAATTTACAATAGATACTTTATCCTTTTCCTTCAATTTAAAACTTACTTTTCCTATTCCTCTAACTTTATGAGGTGTTGTTCCCATCCTAACAACTGCACCCTCTGGTGGCTCACTTAGATAAGTAAAGAAATGCCCATTTTGGCAGATATGAGATGTGGACGCTGAATCCAATGTCCACTCCCAGCAAGGGGGGGAAACATTGCACAAATCATTACTTTTACATTTTAATTCTGCGACGTATGAATCTAAATTTACCTCATCCCTTTTATCACCACTTTTCTGTTTCCTACAATTTTTATCCCAATGGCCATATTTACCACAAACTTCACACTTTAAATTTATTTTATTTCGAGAATGAGACTTAGGGGAAACTTTTTCAGACATTTGAGTGGTTCTATCAGTCATGAGGGTTTCATTTCGTAATCTTTCTCTCAAATCCCTCCTTGAACATTCCTTTAGAATCTCCTCTTTAACATCCTTAAATTTAAAATCTTTTTCTGGCAAACGGTCTAATTCCCTAATTAAATAATCATAATTTTCTGGTAGGCTTTCTATTAATTGGTAACAACGATGCTTTTCTGCAACTTCCTCCCCGGAATCAACTACGCGACGATAAGCTTCTTCAAACCTAGCAATATAAGTTGGGATATCTTCATCTACATTAATTTTTAAATTCCGAAATTCATTTACATGAAACGATTTTAATGCTCTTCCTGGGATTTCCAGATTTAACTTTAGTGTTTCCCATATTTCCGACGGATCATCCAAATGACCTATTGTTAACCCAATTTCAGGACTGACATACGTTTTGATAATTCCGGCTGCCCTTTGCTTTGACTGATTTAGCTTAAACTTATCAAGGGGCTTCAAATCTGTATAATCTGGCCATTCAGTTTTATTCACCCAGGTATACAAACCTTCAGTTTGCAATGTGCATTTTATAAAACGAGTCCAACTTTGATAGTTATCCCTACTTAATACTACTATATCTGGTGCAGTAGCCATTTTACTTACTTTTACTTAAAACAATAAATAGATATAAAATATAAATAGAAATGGTACTAAAACTTGCATGCACATATATATAAACATTAAAATATTTCATACACTAGATACTTGAAAAAACACTTCATTAATTAGCTTCAACATTTTCATTTTAAAATACTTTTCTCTAGCTTTGCCACAGTGGAGGTGCTTCTGGGTACCATAACCTCTGTTGGGAGGGTGGTGTTGTGTGTCATTGCAGGTTGCCCCTCCCACGTAAAAATTCAGCAGAGTGACTTGACAAATTAGTTTAAGTTATATATGAAACTTTAAAAATATAGTTAAAATAATAACTTTGAATAAGAATATGTTGAATTATATGCAACTTCATGAATCCTATATATATACTATGATGTTTCATGAATAAGGTAAGTGTAAAATGTACTTACAGTAATGAGCCAAAATGATGAACAGAAGAAGGATTGATTTATTGGTGCTTGTTGTACATGAACTTGACTTCGTTCTTGAATTAAATTAATGGACACTTGCGACGATAGTCTACCCGAACTCGAGAACACTGCATCATTCGACGACATAAGTAACTTGAAATATATTATCCACACCTCTATCGCCGATTTAATTAACAATTCTCGATGAAACGTCTTAAAAATAAACCACTATGCTTAATAAATTCTCACAATTATATTGGTATTCAGCCATATACCATACATATTCGCTGACACTTCATAAAACATACCAAATAATACCATAAGTCAGCCTTCAAACATCGCACACCTCACACATTGCATACCTCGAAAAAATGAAATCGCTGTCCCTTTAAATCAGGACGAAAACCTATCGACCAATCAGAATCGACTATGCAATTTGCATAAGTCGGAAGATATTTAACATTTACTTATAATTTGAATAACATTTAATAAATATTACAATGACTTTAGAAAAATTACTTTAATATAAAAATGACTTAAAAAGATTATTTTACATGTTAATTAAATTTAAATACTTATCTTAAAAAAAAATGAATACTAGCGAATGCGATCGCAAGTGAAATTGCCGTATACGGTCCACGACCGAAACGCGATACGCAACCATCCAACCGTGGCGGTAAAAACGTAAACAAACGCCGAAAGGCGGCAAAAGAAAAGAAAATATCGTGCCGTCGAGTTCAGGTAGACTTTACAAATTGTTTAATGAAAAATAGAAATGAAAAATGCTTGGGAATAATTTTCCCACAGTCTCAACCGGTTTTTGCACTTCATGTCGCTCTGTCGTCTCAGTGTGTGATATACCTAACTCCCGTAAATATACTCGGATTCCCATGCAATTGATATATGTTAGTGATGTTTACCATGGGATGTTTGGTATTCAATATGAAGGGCGTAGTGTTAATAGTTCATTTACAGGGGCACTCAAAAGTATTCCGTTACATTACGGTCAACGGGGAAAAATTGTTTGCAGTGTATTTTAATGACATTAAGTTATTTCAAATGCATTAAAATTGATATATAATTAAATATATCTGAATTGCACTACAAGATGATTGCTATAAAATAGGGTGTTCCACTTCTGAACCAGATCCTGAAGGCAGTGATAATAATGTTGATGAATTATGCGAAATATCCTCTGTGCGTAAAGTTAGGGGGCTGAGTAGAAAGACGATAATGGGGATAAAGTTATTGAAGGTACGGTCGCTGGAACAAAACGAACAAAAATGGAATCTACTTTAACAAGTTACATATCCAAATCAGAAGGGCCATCCAAATGAAAAATGAGATTCAGAATGAAAAATGAAATTAAAATTACCTAAAGATAGATTTTGAAGAGGAATCTATGAGACTAAAAATTCCTAGACCCTGGTGACAAATATCAGAACAATAATAAAATTTCCTATACAGAATGCCCACTCTCAACGATGTCCAATGGCTAATTCCTAAACCGTTAGTCATAGCCATATAGTTCCAATTACAAAAAATGTTTTAAATGGGGTAAAGAAGTATTTTAAAAGTGATTTGGGTCAATAAAATCATTTCTTGAAAAATTACGAAATTTTTTACTCTCAACGATGTCCAATGGCTAATTCCTAAACCGCTAGTCATAGACCTATAGTTCCGCTTACAAAAATGTTTTAAATAAGGTAAAAAATTATTCTGAAAGTCGTTTGGATCAATAAAAATATTTCTATAAAAGTTACGAAATTTAATTTTTTATACGGTCCCCCGGCCCTATAGGTGATATTTAGTAAAAATGTCCTGTTCCCTTAAAAGAAAGACAAAAAAAGTCCCATTCATCTAATACTAAAATTGACGATGTTATACGAAACTTTGAAATGCAAGACTTATGCCATTTTTCTGCATCTGAATACACATGAGTTTAGCCATTCTTCTAGGGGTCTTCATATAAGTTTAGCCATGCTTCTAGGGGTCGTAAGAAAAGTGCTTAAAGTATTTGAAGAATTTATTTCATGTGTATCTGCGCTTTGAAAGAAATCGTATTACGACAGATTTTTGTAAGGATTTGAAGCTGTTTCTTTTCATGACTTTTTGAACAAAAATTTTGCTATTTTTATAAGCTTTTATTTAACCCATTAACCACCAAAACTATAAAGTAGGAATTTCCAAATCTCTTGTTGAGAGTCGCTTGTCACCACAAATTCCGAAAGGTTATTTTCGTTGTATTAAAATATGAAAATTTCTGCTTATAAATAAGGCAATTTTTTAATTCTAAAATAGTGGTAACAAAGTAATTAATTTAAGCATGATCAATTATTTTGACCGTTGCGTGAATGCAACACCAGCGGGTAATGAGTTAACTTGAAACGATCGTATGTAGGTCTTTCCAGTTCAAAATTTATACTCGAAATTCAACTCACTTTAAAATATCCGATCGAGGTTAAATTTTACATACTGACGTAAATCCGATGACAATGTATTATTAAGATTTTCAGTGCTTACCATTTGTACTTATTTTACAGGGTAACACAAAAAATTTCGGATAGATTACTGCCAACAAGTTTACGAAAAAGTTTTAGATTAGATAACACAAGACTGTGATGATTGTGTTTTTTTATTTTTAAAATTGATTTTTATGTATTTTTTTAGCCTTGAATTTGAAAATTATCTTCATTTTTAACCATCATGTCAGGACTTTTCGCAAATGTAGTAAATTTCAAAATTGAAAAAATAGCTGATACTATAAAATAATGGTTGTATTTTTTAACTTTTACAATTGATTTGTATGTGCCTTTTAGCACTGAATGTGAAAATTACCTTCATATTTAACCATCATGTTAGACTTTTTGCAAATGGTAAATTTCAAAGTTAAAAAATAACGAAAATATGATACTATAAAATGGATGCAAAACTTCTTATATAGCTCAGGGATCCGATGATGTGGGAGGGGAAGAGGTTCAATTAAAATTTTGAAATTTACAATTTTTCAAAAAATCCTGACGTGATGGTTAAAAATGTAGGTAATTTTCGGATTCAATAGTAAAAAATACATAAAAATCAATTATCTAAAGTTAAAGAAATAACAATCACATCTATTTTATACTATCAGATTTTCGTTAATTTTTCACTTTTTAGCTTTCAAATTTACGATTTGCAAAAACTCTGTTCTTTGTGATAAAAAAATGAAGGCCAGTTTTGGATTCAGTGCTACAAAATACATAAGAACTAATTATCAAAAGCTAAAACACATGACACAATACAAATTTCCATCCTAGTGTAATCTAATAACATTTCAAAATATGTGTCATTTTGTAAAGAATCGAAGCTGTTGCTTTTCAACATTTTATTTAACGAAAATTCTATTATTTTTTTCCTGTTATATGTTTAGTACAAGCTGCATATTTTACATTAATATTTCAGAATGATTATAGATTTCAAATTTATAATGCAATGTTAATTTTACTATCAACTATTTTTTATATATATATATCTGATGATTATTTATATTTCTAGTAAATTTGCAAATGATCCCTATTTCACAGCAAAAAATATGCTCCAACTTTAAACAGCCTTTACTTCGGTCAGTTTTAATCGTAGAATAATAGGACTTTTTTTTTTTTGTCTTACCGAAGCTACAGTAAAATTTCCTTGATAAAGTGCAGCGGTAAATGAAAGGTCAACCAGGAACCAGGAGTAAATTTTCAAGAGGAATTATGCTTAATGCCATAAATCATAACGTTAGAAATAACTGCAAATTAATTGCGCACACTGATCAATGAAATGAACTCTTAAAAACAAAATCATCTGCCCAAAACATTACAAAATTAAGGCGACTGGATGCGTAAGAAAATGGATGGATGCATAAGAAAATAAATTAGTAATAAATATGTGGTTCTCTTTATCTCGGAAGTATTTTTTTTCCCTTGAAATCCATTATTTTTCAAAATCATTCCTTTTTTCTCGGAATCGTTCCTTTTTCTCGGAATCGTTCCTTTTTTTCGGAACGATTCCAATAGGAACGACTCCAAAGAACTCGTTCCTTTCGGTGAACGATTCCTTAAAAGAAACGATGTTGCCCATCTCTACTGTCCACAAAAATAGTCGTTTTTTGGGGTCACCCGGACCGTGGCCAGTCTTTAAGGCCATGGCCATTTTTATATTTTTTAAAAATATTGTTCACAGTAAATTTTCCGATCGATAACTTTGCCGCAATCTCACGAGAGGATTGGCCCTTTAGTGACAAACAAATCACCCGTTTACGAACAATAATTGTTGAACTTTGCATTTTTTAATTTCAAATACGTTATTCACGTTGATTGATTAACAAATATGGTCAAAAAAACACTTTACCGATAGCAAAAACTGACGAATGACGAATGGCCGGAAACTTTTGCACACGCGGATTTTGAATCCCCCCCCCCCTTTGCATCAAGTATCTTCAGTATCCAGTCGAAATGATCACGTGGTCAGATGTCATTTGCTTATCCCTAACTTTTGGACCAATTGTGCTTGTTCTTCTCTGAAACGTTCTGGCAAACAAATCAAAGAAACTAACTAGCCGGAAATTTTTGACCGCGACTGTATGTATATATATATATATATATATATGTATGTATTTACTTAATTATATTTTATACAATACTATTATTGGGTTCTGTATCAGTGCAGCATATCTCATTCCTTTGTAACTAAAAATGTTTCCATTGTAACACCTAATATCAAGTTCTTTTAATATCTTAGAATTGTAATTTGTACCATTATTATTTTGTTGATAGACTTTTGTTAGCATAGGGTACTTGTAGCAATGAAGTTAAGATTATTATATATATATATATATATATATATATATATATATATATATATATATATATATATATATATATATATATATATATATATATATGTATATATAATGGGTAAATATGTAAAGTTGGAGGTTTTATTTATATGGAACATAGTGTAAATATAATACATTCAATTATATTAACCAAGATATTTTTCAATTTTATTATTATCACATATTATATAAAAAAATTCTATTTTATTATTATCATATATTATAAATATTTAATGCATTTTAATGTATAATTTTAATACGTTTTCCTTGTTTACTTTAATTTCTACTATTAGTATTGATTAAGAAATTTAGTTTATTTCATTTAATTGGTTTGTTTAATTTAATTGGTTTATATTTATGCATGTTCATGCATTCACTTTTTATACTTACAACTTACACCGGCAGATAACAAGACTATTACGGAAGTTTATTACCATTTTGACCATTTAAAAATATTTATGACAAACATAAATATTTTTAATTCAAAGTTTACTCATTTTAAGTCGTGTCTTCATGCCGTTTGTTTTCGAAAGCCGCGCCTAGCACTCTGACACGATTCTATTATCAAAAGGGGTGTTACACTGAGATAGGTCTTTTCCGATGTTCTAATTCGGTTTTCAGTTGTATGTTGACACTAAGATTGGCAATGAGCCAAACGCAGCTGTACAAACTCCGTTCATCCCTATTTTGATGAAATCAAAGAAGACCTGGCGCATGCGTAAAAGAGCGGAAGATTTTACTTTCTGAAAGCAAACAGTATTTCAGTTTAAAGTTCAATTTTATTATAAATTAATCATATGTTTAGAACAAATCGTATATGTTCTTTTAATCGTATTAATAAAAATATTAAACATCCTTTTTTTATGCATTGCATCATGGTTTTCAAAAAATTGATATGTATCCTAGTACGTCCATGGTCTCATCTAGAGGATGATTGCGTGGGTAGAAGTTACAGTATGGAGGAGAGAGGTGTTGTTTGGACATAATTAAGTAATTAACTCATTGCATAATTTTATATCATCAAAATAAAACAAAAAGAAAAAATAAATACAAAAGAAAAGAAAAATAATAAATGATCAAAGTGTAAATTTAACAAACGTCTATTTATGTCAAGGTATAACGGAATATGCAGATTATTGGAATTCCGTGCATTATTTCTTAAAACATACCTATCGTGGAAATCTAAAAAAATACAGCATAACAGCACCACCTGTTAGGTGATATACACCCAAACCTCATCAGTATATATTAAAGAAAAGGTCTAACAGAATATTAAGTTTGATGAAATTCGTGTTTTAGTTCTTGATATAATACTATCGCGGAAATCGTGAAAAAACCCCAAAAATTGATATATTCGCTTATATATCGTTGGTAACTCCATGGGTGGATAGACGTTAGAGTATGGAGAGGAGAGAAGTGTTGTTTGGACATAATTAACTCATTAACTTATTGCGCAATTTTATATATAAAAAAAACATACAAATAAAAACATAAAATGAAAAAGACAATATTAAAAAAAATACAATAGGACGGCGTTGGGGGTAGGTGATAGAGTATAGAGGAGGGAGGTGTAGTATGGAAATTTAATGCGCATTAGTTAATTTATTATTTTTAAAAAGCAGTGACAGAGAGAAGGGTTATTGTGGGGTTATTGTATCATAATGCATCTGTTCATTACTTGTTATTCTTTAGCTGATTGTTCACACTGCATTTATGTCGAACATAAATGGTTTCATATGATTTAATTATTGCCGTTTTAATTTAATTTAATAATATTAATATTTAATAACCATTACTATTTAATTAATTTCTTTGCTTTGTGTGAGGCAATGACATAATCTAAATCATTTCATCCTTCATCTTACTTTAATATACATCAATATATTTTCTTTATTTAATTCTTTCCCCTCTATTTAATTATTAATTTATTTATATTTGCTATTCTGTACTGTTATAGAAATTATTCATTTTTTATAATAAATTTAATATTAATTTATAATTTATTAATGCATTAATTATTTTTTGCATTAATTTTCTCAATTTATTAACTTGAGTTTTTTTTTTTTTTTTTTTTTTACTTGTAAGATTTGTCCGCCTTATTTGAATAATTTATTTTATTTCCATAATTGTAATTTCTGTTACTAGATGGCAGCATTATAGTTGATCTTATTCAACTATTTTATGGCTTCATCATGTTATTTTCACTAAGTGACTTCGTGTTTTGCAACCTCAGTGAGTCATTACTCTGTCATTTTATACTCATCCTGAATTATTCAATGTTTTTGCAAAATGTGCAGTTTTGTCAAATCATGCATTTTTTTCTGGGATTTTTTATAAGGAAATGTTTCCTCTATAACATATTTTAATGTCATATCTCATTCATCTTTTTATGGCTTTTTAATGTACGATTGCCCAAATCTAGTTTTTTTAGCTAATTATATATAATTAGCTAAACCTTGTACAAGCTATAGCTTGTACAAGGATTAAACGTACATTTTTGTGTAATCTGTGGTAATTTGGGCCTGGAGATTCTCCCATAGATAAAAATTATTTCAAACTTCAATATCTTTCAATTTCATTTATCTTTTCTTCAATTTTTCCTTGTTTTTTCTGGATATCATTCATAACAGGCATGAGTTTACTTTTTTCCTATAACATTTGTGCATAATATTTTTGTCTTATACTGGTTATATATACTGGCACTAAAAACGGAGAGACGCACTTTTAATGCTGGAAAACACTGAAATTGCATAAAATTCAGAGTATCATAACTCGATTTGCGTAACAAATCAAAATTTTCTGAAAATATCCATCTTACAAGGGAACCACTTTTGGTGTTGCTCGCACCTAGCTTCGAGACTTGGTGCGTTTTGTAGCCCTATACATAAAAGTTAGAGAACCGAAAAAATTTCTCTGCTAAAATAATATTTTATATACTTTTTTATACTTTTAATTTTTTATTATTACATATTTATTTGTTTATTTCACGCCAAAAGTTAGTTAAGTCGCCAAATATGGCACTACAATTTTCCCACCCGCTTTACCCAAAGAGAATGTGCAGAACATATTACTAGAATTATATCAGATTGCGATTTTTTTTTATAATTCATAGCATAAGAAACAAATATTGGGGTTTTATTTTTTTTCTATGCAGACGATAAATATATAAGTAATAAATATAATTCTATAAAAGCTTCGAAGATCATTGAAAACTATTTTTTAGTGAAATACAAAATAAACAAACTATTTTCTTTTGAAATCGAATGAAATAAAGTTTCGAATGTTTAAAATGAAATGTTGCTGTATTAAATGGTCCTTCGGTAAAAGTAATCATAAAGTAAATTAATATTTTTACACAATTTAGAAAAATTACTGTGGCGAAATAGGTTGGAAATTGCAATTTCTATAGCTATTACAAATTCAGCTATGACATTTGTCTAGGGTTGCTGGAAAGCTCTACTTTTGAAAATAAACGCCAACTGTCTCCCCGCCAAAAATATGAATATAAAGTTGCAATTTTTCAAAATCAAATTCGTGGGTTTTTGAAGGAATTTTCAAACTTTTTCCAATATTTTATACTTATTATTAACTAATTTTTATTTTTAAATGCTTTTCTTTAAAAAAATTCAATGTTAATAGTCCGATAAGTGGTCTCGAAAATTGCATTTTCAGAAAGTTATGCTGCTGTATAATCAAGAAGTATTATTTTAACAGAAAAATTTTATCGATTCTCAAACTTCGTAATATAGGGCTTTAAAATGCACCAGGTCTCAATGCTAGATGCGAGCAACACCAAAAGTGGATCCCTCGTTAGATGCAAGACAACATTTTTCTAAATATGACGTAAAGGACTCAGGGACTGACAGGAATGATAATAACCTTAAATAAACCTCAAATTCGTATGATTTCATATCTTTAACCCAATTTTGTATGAGTCTATATTTTTAAATGAAACATCCATGGAACAATATTGATATTTAGTGGTAAAACTGCTCGTAAGAAGATATTTTCTTATATTTTCACGTAGGTTCGTTTCATGGCTTTAAAAAAAGTTCCTGTTTTCCGAACGTTGAAATTTTTATCGGTTATAAATATAACGGTTTTGCAACCCGTGTAAAAATTTCGTTAAAAAATATCGGCATCTAGTTGAAAAAAAAATGTGTTTTCTTCTCGCTTTTTTTCGTTTTGTTTTGTTTTCGTGTCGGCTTCTTTAATAACTGCATCCAAGCGCTGTTTAAAATTTCGTAGAAAAATATGCTTATTTAATAGTGAAAACATGACCCTAAACCGAATGCAGCCACCACGAATCACCCCGCTTTTTAGTGGTTTCACCGAAAATTTCTCGGATTTTATATTTTAAAAATACTTCTACTCGTCCGAAAGTTTTGAAATTTTTGTAGATGGTGTAAATGATGGTGTAAATGCGGTCTGCCGAGATGCTCTAAAAATATTGTTTCGAGATACAGACATTTAGTTACTTTTAGCGCAGAAAAAAAATCGTCTCCGGGAGGCATTTGTGCCTCCCGGAGAATGGTGAATTACAGTCGCGAATTTTTTGAAAGGATTAAAATTCGTTTTTTTTTAAAACCGATTGCACTGTCGAAAAGAACAGTTTCTGCTTTTTTTTATTAATCAGTGTATCTGAAATTATGTCCTGGTGGAGCGTTTCCGAAAGAGAGAAAATCAAAAGCGAAAACGATCCTTTTGGCGGAAAAAAATCAAAGTGTTAACAACAATATTTCTTTAACTAATTGTGGCGTTTAATACGTAAAAGTACAAAATTCAAGAACGTGTCTTTTTTTTTTTTTTTTTTTTTTTTTTTTACCGTATAGCGAACGGTCGACCGTAGTGCGTTAAGATAAAATGGCAAAAAATTGCAGCGTTTGGTTCTTCTTTTATGCCCTCGGGAAAGAAGGGACTGAGCATGCTCGAACGCGCCTCCACCGATTTTTTTAAAAAATCGCTTTCTGGTGAGTTTTTAATATCTCGGTTAGTTATTAAAAAAAAAAAAAAAATCTGAGCCTCAGGTGCTTTAGGAGCTGCCATGAACTAGCCTTATGCAAATTTTCTGACCTCTCGCGCTGTAGATTTTCCTAGACATCGCCAACAAACTCAGGCACGCGATCACGGACACACAGACAGAGCGCACGGTGGGTGATTTATCGATTCTAGCTGGCCAAAAGTCGATTTTTAAAAGTTTATCCTAGCGTAATTTATTTTTTGCCTGTTATAGCCCAATAGTTAGGGGGTTTACCCTGCTATTAGTTTGGATATAAATATAATTGTATGGTCCATAGACTAGCGCAAAGTTGGTGTTTCTTAACTGGGAATGAATCAATCAGAGTATTGTTCTGTAATCTGTTACTTGAAGCGGAATAAAATATGCTGCTCGATTATAGACGCTTCCAAACAAAATATGGACTTTATTTTATTGGATTTATGTGCATAAAGTTTGCACATATCAGCTGTTATTTCATATTTAATGTCGTAAAAAAACTATTTTTTTACAATTTTTCAGTTTTAATATAGAAAAAGTTATACGATAAAGTACGATTAAGCTCAATTTTTGATATGATTAAATAGTTTATATTACTACCTTTTCCTACCAATTTAATTTGTCTGCCCTTAGGTGACCCCCCCCCCCCCCTCCAAGTTTTTAGAATTGTTTTTAGCTTATTAAGTCTAAATATGTTTGTTTTTTTTTCATTTTAGTTCAAGTACCATTTTCTTTTTATCAAAGACAGCAGAATTTAAGTTAGTCCCATAAATAAACTTTTGCACCATTGTGCAACGGCAACAAGATTTAAAATTTAACAAAAATGTGAATTTGGTTGAAAATATTTTGTTTATAGAGGATAATTACAATGAAGAGCACATGAAGTTTTGCAAGAGCAAAATGTTTAAATTTATGACCAAATATGGACGAAAATTGCCAGTTGTATGTAGATATCTCAGGACAAGATGATTTAAAATATATTACTTGGCTGCAAATTTCGAGTGGTAGCAAAACTGATCCCGACAAATTCTCCAACTTCAGATTTGATACAATTTAAAACATAATGTAGGCATTTTATCATGATATCTTATGATCCCCATTCTTTACATAAGATTCTCTGTGCAGATTCTCTGTACACAACAGAATATACAACACAGCAATTTTCATTAAAGATGTCGAATGTTTGCTCCGTATCTTAAATTTTAGAAAAAGAAATTTTAGGATTTGTAATAATAATGCAAAAATAGTTTTAACACTTTAGCCTCCATACCTTTAAGAAAGTATCATTACAATTATCAAGAAGAACGTAAAATCATACGTCAATCAGATTATGAAACATTTTAAAACGCATTCGGACTACTATAATAAAACTTCATAGCTTAATAACGTGAAAAACGATGTCTAAGTAATAATTTGTAAAACATATAACACGTTTAAAACACAATTTCAACCAAAGTCGAAAAAATAGCTGAAAATTTTGTACATCCCTGTATATGAACTATAGATTTATCATATAATTTACAATATGCTAAAATTTAGAACAGTTAGTGAACTCATAGCACAGTTAAAAATTCCTCGTCAGCAATTTCCGTCAATAAACGGAAATGTACTTCAAATGTTTTGTGGAGCCCTGTATATGATTTATAGAATTTATACACACTAAATAGTATGCAATTTTTATAATTTAAAAAGTGTTCCACAACTGAAAACGCACTTCCATCAATTATTGTTCATACAGAGAAAAATATAACTGATTTATTTTGTGTGCCCCTGTATATGAAAGATGAATGGCACATCATATTCAATAGTAAACATCTTATAGAGCTCCTTGGAGATATATATCAATTTAAAAACATTTGAAGTAGTGTAATATGAACAAAATACTCCACAAACAACTTTTCTCCATAGACCGTAATGTAACATAATTCTTTTTAGTGTCCCTGTAAATGATCGATAAATGCTATCCATACCATACTCTGTAGCAGTCATCTTATAGTGCACTTCATAGATATGTATATAAATTTCAAAGTGTTTGAAATTATGAATCATCATTAAAAACCACCGTAAACGATTTTCCCCCATAGCCCGTAATGAAATGAAATACTTTGCATGTCCCTGTAACGAAATTATGACTGCTACACACTACATTTTGCAATACCTAACATTCAATAGTGAATATCAATAATATTTTTCAATTTCATGGCGATGGGACTATATTGACGCCAAAAATAATTTTGGTCAGCTAGAATCGGTAAATCACCCACCGTGGAGCGGTCTTTTCCTTTATTAGTACGAGTTGGAACCCGTCGAAATTCGACGAATTAAAATGTTTAGAATGGAACTGTTAGATTGAATTTATAATAAACCTACAAAAATAATTGCAATAAAAAATTATTCTTGCATTGGTTGTCTAACTCTTAAAACGAATAATGTTTTTAACCTAAAATTACCAAAATATTATTTCCACAAACTTCAACTGCTTAAATTATTTTAAAATTAAACTGTATTAGAATTCGTAATCAAGATGAGCAATTCTGTTGAAGTTATCGACTGATGCTCTTATGTTTGTGTTTACGGGATGAGAAATCAGTAAAAAGATTTCCCTTTGTCACATCATAAAATTTCCCCTCATAAAATTTAAATTGTGCGCTATTTTCACATTCTCAAAATTTACATACGCACCACTCAAATTCACAATTTAAAAGTATTTTAATGCGCAATACGTTATTAATGAATTTATTTCCAAACTTAAAGTCACGTTTGTACGATACAACTTTTCATGCGAACATTCGCGCTGACTTTAAGTTCTAATCTCAGTACCCGCGAAAATGTACCATTCAGAAATTTGTCTCTAGTTGCCATAGTATTGGTCATTTAGTATTGGTCAAATATTTAGTTTTATCAAAGAAAATGATTGTTTTGTTTTAAATATGACATCATTTTTACTCACTGAATCATTTTGCCTAGCGTCTCAAACTCAGTATCAGCGTAATGTAAAAATATTGAAATATCTTCTTCAATCTTTTGATTTCTAAAGAAGAATGCGTGTTTTTTTTTTTTTTGTTTTGTTTTTTTTTATGGCTGACGTCATTTTCTGTTCAAAAATAAGAAAAAAAGTTACTTTTATTTGTAATGCGAAAATGGCATCAATATTGATATAATCAATAAAAATGCATAAACCATGACTATATTCCCTTTACTTTTAATAGAAATGGAGTACTTCAGTTGCCACAATTACAAAATTGGTACTGAAAACTATAAAAAAATTAATATCTCAAAAATAAATTGAGATAGAGCTTTCAAACAAATTGTATTTAAAAGTATATTTTTTTTCTCTATACGACGGTGTAAAAACTGAAACTGTGCGATGTTTAGAAGTTTAAAAATTTGCAGTAGCGAAAATTGCAAAACCAAAATTTCATTTCAAATTTTAAAGTGTTGCCATTCGCAGAATGACGTATGCGTTACGCACAGATATGTTTTGTCCTTTATAATATAGATAGGTACAGCCTCTTGAAAAACATATGTATCTAAAAATTGTATTTGATTTCTGTACTTTTTGTTTTTGTAAGTATGTTTCTGTCATCAGCGGTTCAACCCTTTCCGGCATAATGGGTTAAATTCTATCCCACTTAATTTTAGTCCCCAAACGCCACAACGGCACCAGAATTTTGAAATCAATTCTTGCGTTTTATAATGTACAGTCGTGGAAAAAAAAAAGTAAACACCCCCTACTAACTCCTCAACAAATTATCGTAGAAGAAAGTTACTGGTACCGAACGATTGGAAATAAAGTCTACTTTTAAATGATGCATATAAAATTTGCTTAGAGGGCCACCTACATATTAAAATGAACCATAACTTTGTTTTTTTCAATAGCAGTACCCAATTCTGACAGCATAAATAAACTCTACACCCTTCAATTAGCCTAAAAACGAATTTTTATGCAATTCGTACCATAAGTTTCCGAGAAATTAATTATTTTAAAACGAGCGTATTTTAAGGGCTGTATCCAAATTGAAGTTCGGTATTGGATTGTTAACCGAGAGAGCCGCTTCTTTGATCAAGGCACCTTAAGCGCCATTCAAGGAATCAATGAAGCGTGTTAGATTACAGTACGGCAGAATAAATTTCAAAATGTCTACTCACTTCCATCATAGACGGCCCCTTAAACCATCATTTTGCCGTTTTTTAAGCATAATTTGAAAACTACTTGGAAGAAAAATGTGAAATTTTTGAATTTCCATAAAGCAGGTCTTAATAAATCTAAATCCATCAAAAAAATTGTATGTTGCAATTCATAATTTTTTCGAATATTAATTTCATAATTCATAATTCATATCATAAAATTATAAAAATTGTAAATTCAGCTTATTTATGTTTAAGTATATTAGTATTATTACCACAAAAAAATTAGCATATTAGGAGCATAATTTCGGGAGATATAAATAAAATTATGAAATTATAATTTAACATTAGAAGCACTAAATTTTGAATGTTTAAAATTCAAAAACTTATCATTTTGAAATTTGGTGTCTAGGCATGGTTTGAACCGAAGATTTGAAATATCTCGTTAAAATTGGGGATTGCCATTGAAAAAAATGAAGTTAGGATTCGTTTTAATATGTAGATGACCCCCTAAGAAAATTTTATATACATCATTTAAAAGTAGACTTTATTTACAATCGTTCGGTACCAGTAACTTTCTTCTATGTTGATTTGTTGAGGAGTTAGTAGGGGGTGTTTGCTTTTTTTTTTCCACGACTGTACGTGTAGACAAGCTTTTACTTATTTTTAAATAAATTTGTTCGTTAATCCTGGTGACAACCA
This sequence comes from Maratus speciosus, assembly GCA_963932465.1. Classification (NCBI taxonomy): domain Eukaryota; kingdom Metazoa; phylum Arthropoda; class Arachnida; order Araneae; family Salticidae; genus Maratus; species Maratus speciosus. The sequence continues at coordinate 407,219,964 of OZ010796.1, forward strand.
ATTATTTTAACGTTTTAGTAATAGAAGTAATTTGTGCCTGAAAGGGTTAATAGATAATCGGGGACACATCTATTTTGAATCACCCGGTATAAGACAATCCCTTAATTATTGATTTCAAATTTTATTTTTCCTAAGCATTGTTTAGAGTCTTTCGAAACATATCAATTTTATGTGATCTAATTTTCTATTAAGATAATGCTCATAAAACATTTAAAGCATTTTTAATTCTCAAACTTTTAACAATTAATTTTACGAGCGAGATATTATTTGCTATTCATTTATTTTAAGATTCACATCCACTTAAGTTAAATGCACCTTATAGTGGGCCACATACCGGTAGTGGGCTGCTAAATTTTAAAGTTTAAAAACAAACCCAAACTGCTTTTCATGAAAAACGACTGAAAGAAATCTGATTGACTAGCATCCTCAAATGTTAACTTTCCATAAGCAGTTTGAAATAAATGTTTTTTTTTCCTGCTGATAGAGTTGTTTATTTTCCAGAGTGTTTTCAAAAACAGATTTTTTGGCAAATTCTTAGAGATTTCATTAAGAGATAAGTTTTTATTTAAAATATTTTTTCTTTAATATTATGTTCTATTTAAAATTAAACTACTGTTGATATACTCTATTACATTGTAAATAATTTATTGGATAAGCCGAAAACTTAAAGCATACTTAAACACATCTTATATACATCAGAAATGTACTAGGCCCACTGCTGGAGCATAGAGGAATGTAACATTTTTTATTTTTCCTTTTTCCGAAGACTTTATTTTGAAACTTTGAATGTTTATTCTGTTACATGAACGTTAGGATCAGGCTAAAATATATATATATATCTATCTTTTGGAATTCGTTAACACTTTAATAATAATTAGATAAATGTCCTTAAGTGGCCTACTACTAGTGAACTTGCCTTAATTGTAGTATGAATAAAACTATTTGTTAATTTTTTAGTAATATTTTTTATTGCTGGGAAATCAGTATATCATTAAAATTGAAAAAAATAATTATTAAATTAAAACTGGAAAAATTCATATGCGTAATATGCAGCTAAAATATTCTTGCTCTGTAAGAAATGCCAAAATATTTCCCTGATACTGCAGAAAAGTTTACAAAATTTCAATGTAATTTTTATAGTTACGAATGATTCGGAAACCTTTTCTCTTGTTTGTAGAAACCATTTAGAGAAAGACAGTAATAGTCTTCGGGTTTACGACAACTTTTTATAATAATTAGAATCCTTTACTATCCGTAAATTTCAACAGAGACAGCTGTAAATTTAGAAAACATATTAATTTCTGAGGTTTCTGATCGGTTCTTCTACAAAATTATCCTGAAAATAAATAAAAAGTTTCTAGAATTATGGGTAACTACCGGTTTCGAGTGAATTGTTTAAACGCTTCTTTTATATTAGAATACATTTATGTATTTTTTTTTTTTTTTTTTTTTTTTTTTTTTTACAGTGTATTTTAACTACAAACAAATTGTACGCGACTTACAATAATACAAATAATACATAAACTCTTAGATTTCTAAAAACATTTATCCTATTACCTTATTGATTCCGTTATATGTACATTTCAAAAGCACTTTATTATTTTGAACAATGTGATAATTTAACGAGTTCCTGGAAATATTGAACTTTCGAAAGATAGTAGTAAATAACCACACTAGACGTATAATGCTCATTTTACAAGCAGCTCAAAAGACTCTTTTATGTTGGACGAAGTATAACGTTTAAAATAATTCTTTGAAAATGCAATAAAAATTTTTACTGCCTTTGAAAGGGCGAAAATTAAGCTCGTTTTCACCGTCATTCCGGAAATTTAGGTTTAGAATTCAACGGAAAGCCCGTGGCAAAGATTTTCAGCCGCATATTACATACGGAATCCCAAATCCAAGATTAAGTATTTTATAACATGGCTTGAACGAAATACAAAATTGGTAAGAAATTCAAGCAATATTTAAGATATAAATGCAGTATTTGGTAATCTTATTTTACGAAGGGATATATATCAGTAGTTCTTAAACATTTTGTATTTTCGCTCCTATTTCACACAACGATTTCAGGTAACTTCAAACTTCAACTACTTAAACTTCATTTAAAATAGTGATAAAAAAGCTGTGTAATAGTTTTATTACAGCAATAATGTATAAATAATGTAAATGTTGAAAAAATTACGACAATATGCGTTAACGAAAGAAACGGTGATGAAATCATCACCAAATTGTTACAGAGAGAGGCACCATTCTACTGGGAATTGTGCCTATTTTCTGAATATGACATCAATTTTTGATATAAGGCTCATATACATATTAAAAACTGTACAAAATTTGAATTTTTAAATGGTAACACCCACTTTTCACACCATATTTGAATATCCTGTATCAAGGCAGCCCGCAAAAAATGTGTAGTTCAAATGCATTTTTAAAAAATCTTCCTACAGTTATAAAAGAAAATGTATTAGGGATTCATCTATAAATTTTGAAGAATATAATTAAGTCTTAAAAGGAAAAATACGTGGAGAATTTAATTAATTAATAGAAAAATTATATATAAATTCTAAATATACATTAAACTCACTTTATAAAACAGGAAATTAAAAAAAATAAATAAAAAAAAAATACGGCAGCTCTCTTAGATCTTTTTCTTCTGTGAATGCAAACGATAAAGTGAGACGATCTCCTTAGGCGTCTTCAATCAGCAGCCCGTGGATCATGAAGCTACCACTAATTTCGAATAAAAATATTTGTCTTATTTAACCCGTTAATGCATGATTTTTTATTTTGTTCGGAAAATATTATATTTGAGTCGATTTTTTGCTAATTATCCACTAGAAAAAAACAGTGAAAAAAGTTTTTTAAGTTTCCGTTGGACATAATGTCACTCCTGAGTTACATAACAAAAATTGCTCAAAAAATGATAATTTTAAATTACATATTTACTTTAAAGTATTTACACTGCAAAATAACAGCTATTCAATGATATAATAATTTTTATAATGCTTTTAATAGATTGCAGAATTTATAATGACTAACTTATAAATGTAGAGAAAAACGCCAGCCGAGCACATTGCAAGCAGTATCAACAAAATTTGTTATAACCTCTCCGTGATAACAAATCAGAACAAAAACATATTTCACGACATTAAATGCATGTTATCACACTTAAATAACATATAACAGTTCACCAAAAGACCAATAGAAAGCGTCAAATGGCAAAGAAAGATAATAATAAGCTAGAAGTAGCTAGGAGTCGTTCGGTAGCTTCATCGCCCCGAGCCCAACCTTTCCCGCTTTTCGGTGTCTTTAATTTGTGTAATTTCCCTTTTAAATTTGTCCGGTTTCAATTTTTTTTTTTTTCAATCTGGCTTTCGCTAGAGAGTCTTTCATTCGGGACGTGGCTGGGGACCTAAGAATCTTGCTTCCGCAAAAGAGTCGGACTAGAGTAGAAGAATAAAGGGCTGCGGACGAAGATGGGCCGCTCGCCGCGGCGATTGTAACTCCTGAGGTACTCTATACATTTAAGGATTAATGACAGAAACTTTACAATTAAATTAGGTGAAGATTACCTTTCGGAATTCATGGTTGCAAACGAATTGAAAACGACTTGCAAACGTTGAAATGTAAAATTTCTCTATATCTTGAAAACTATATTGGTATGCGCTGTAGCTTTACATACCCATGTTTTTCAGACGATTGTAGTTCATTTTATGTAAAAATTAATGTAGGTAATCATTCATATTTTTTAATATGAATTTATTAATAATTTTTATATTAAAAATATGCTTCTGAGTCAAAAATAATGCCAGGTATATTTTTGGATCTATTCATTGAATCTCACTACAAAACATTAATCGGGTGATTTTTTGGGAATATAACAATTAATGTTGGTCACGTGGATTTAATCCTTTACACTCGAATTATATTATATTATATTATATTATATTATATTATATTATATTATATTATATTATATTATATTATATTATATTGTATTATTTATTTATTAATATTAGCCGGGGAGAAAATGCTGTTAGATATTTATATTGTTTTAAGTGCACACAGATTAATGCTTTGTAATCGAGCTGCACGCATAGAGATAGATTTTTTTTAAATAATTCTTCAAAATTATTTTAAAACCTATACAAAAAATCAGTAAATTGCGATACAATTTCCATACAAATTGCATTTGAAAGAACATTTTTGTTCCTAGTCGACGGTGTAAAAAATTGAAATTGTGCAATGTTTAGAAGTAATAAAAAGAAATGCGGCAAAAGTAAAATTGGTTTATCAGGTGTTTCCCCCACTAATATGACGTTAGCGTTACTCGTAGACATGTTTTTGCTTTATACGGTAGATATTTAAATTTTTAAGACGGTCTGTCTCTATAATTAAATGAATGCAAACTTTAAAATTTGTAATTAGTAATCTCAAATTTAACACTAGAATGACGGCGAGGGGCCATTTTGGCCCGTACCAACAGGATATATCTCGGTTCGAACCAAAAATTTCTTATAAAATAAGTTTAAAAGAAACGAAGAAAGAAAAAATTAAATAAGTTAAACAATTTTAAATAAACATTCTGGTGTAAAATAATTTTATAAAACTTGAGTAAAATTTCCCGTCTTTCTAGTGTTAAGCAATAAAACAATCTAAACCCCTTAATTAGACTAAATACATTTCTCAGGATGTTTTTACAATTAATTTCATAACTATTATTCTTCTTTTGGTTAAATGTGTCGTAACAAAATAAAAGAAATAAAAATAAATATGGGGATTTCAACTGAGTTTTTCAAAGGTCATTTAAAAAGAAATATCTATTCGATTCTTCGAGAAAATTTAACAATAATAGTATGATAGAAAATCATATATAAAGAACTTTGATGAAATAACTTTTTCCTACAACATTTAGAACTGAATATATATGACTTTCGTTTGGACTTTATTTGTTTATTTTGTACTGTACAGTCGTGGGGGAAAAAAGTAAACGCCCCGCACTAACTCTGCAACAAATTACTGTAGAAGAAAGTTACTGGTACCAAACGATTGAAAATAAAGTCTACTTTTAAATGATGTATATAAAATTTGCTTAGGGGGCCATCTACATATCAAAACGAACCCAAACTTTGTTTTTGTCAACAGTAATACCCACTTTTGACACCATAAATAACTTCTACACCCTTCAATTAGTCTAAAAACAATCTTTCATGAAATTCGTACGATTAGTGGCAAAGACATTACTTATTTTAAAATGAGCATATTTTAGAGGCTGTATACAAATTGAAGTTCGGTACTCAATTGTTGAAATGCTACAGGATAACTATGTCACTTCTATTGATGTATTATGTCTTGCCAAATGTGACCATTTCACTCGCTTAATATGTTTCGACTATTGCCGGCCCAAATGTTTGAATAAAATGAGTAAAATATATATTTTTTAAATTATGCTTTTCTGCACATCATAGACAGCTTAAACTATCATTTTGACAATTTTTAATCATAATTTGGAAGTTACTTCTAAGAAAAAAATGAAACTGAGAATTCGCATAAAGAATACATAATAAATACGAATCTATCAAAAAAATTGTTGGTTCCAATTCATATTTTTTTTTTCAAATATTAATTTCATAATTCATATTATAAAATTTTTTAAATTATAAATACAATGTATTTATGTTTGGGTTTTTTATTATTATAACCACACAAAAAATTATCGCATTAGGATTATAATTTCAGGAGATATTAATGAAAATATGAAAATGTAATTTAACATTAGAAGCTCTAAATTTTGAATGTTTATAATTCAAAGACGTATCCTCCAAATGACTTGAAATTTCATTTCTAGGCATAGTTTGAACCGTAGATTTAAAATATTTTGTCAAAACTTGGTGTTGCCATTGAAAAAAAACAAAGTTCTGCCAGGTTTTGATTTCTAGATGCCCCCTAAGCAAATTTATATGCATCATTTAAAAGTAGACTTTATTTCCTATCGTTTGGTACTAGTAACTTTCTTCGATTATAATTAGTTACAGAGATAATAGTGTCTGTTTACTGCTTTTTTTCCATGACTGTACAATATACATAATGTATTGCTAATTACTCGTATATTAAGAAGCAGAAATAGCAGTATAATTGTGTAAGTAACATTATTAATATAATGAATATATTAACCATAGGCGCCGACTTAACAGAGATGACGTGGATAATCTGACAAGCTAACACAACTAATTTTAAAATATTTTTTTGTCTAAATTAATCATAATGATTTAATAAGGCAAAATAAAAACTTTTCAAAATTAGTGGAGGAAGAATGCCTGATGGCCTCCGTCCCCATGAGATCGGCGCCTATAATATTAACAACATTTGTAACCATTTTAAATTTGTAATAGAGGATAACTGAAACCATCGTATACATTTTAGCATTTTAAAATTATACCGGGTGTTTCAAAAGCTCGGTGCGAAAGTAAAACGTGATAAAAAAATTATCTGTGGGTCGCAGAGGCATGCGGTTTGCAGATAAATATTAAGCGTGGTGCGGTATTTTTTACGACACCAACAAAAAAATTAGTTCAAAATCTCAACAATAGAGGACGCTACTGCAGATAATACCATGAAATAACTCAATATTGCTCACACAACGCAAGATTTGGATTTAAAAAAAAAAGTGTACATGCAGTATTCTATAATGTTTTGTATCCAAATCTTGAGTTGCGTGAGTAATATGGAATTATCTGCAGTATCGCTCTCTATTGTCGAGATTTTGAACTAATTTTTTTGTTGGTCTCATAAAAAATCGCGTTTTACTTTCGCACCAAACTTTTGAAACACCCGGTATTATAAAGTAAGAACATATCCCTGAATCCCTGACGCCATATTGACAGTGACAAAACCTGACGAAAAAGTTTCGCTCTTATAGCAATTTTTTTAACTTCTAAACATCGCACAATTTCAATTTTTACACCGTCGAATACGGGGTAAAATATATTTTCAAGTGCAATTTCTTTTAAAACGGTATCTCAATTTACTGATTTTTTAAATAATTTTCAAACATATTTTTTTATCTATATCTGTATCGCGTTAATCGAATTATGAAAGATTAACCCGCACTTAAAACAATACAAAGAGTTCACCATTTATTTCCGGTTAATATTCCATAATGAAATTTAAACTTCATCTATAATTAAGTGAAATAACAGAATAATATACATAAAACATAACTTTAATAGACATTTAATCGAACTATGCGTTTAACCTTTTATGTCCCGATGGTACTTTAAATTACCATTAAAATAACTTGTTATAAAATTCATTTAATGCATCGATTAGTAGTAATACATTTTAGAATGAGTTATAGATACTTTACTTTATCTTGTTCCAAAAGCATTATTGGTTGCACAAAACAAAAATATTTTTAAAAGAATGATTTATTTTGCATCTTTTCAGCTTTCTTGACGTTGAAAGATTGGGGGAGGGGGGGGGGGACTATCAGTTCGGAAATATTTCTACATTTCTATTGTAAGAACATTATATTTGCACATTTTGTAATTCCAAAATACTAAAAAAATATTTTAAATAAAAGATTTGAGTGGAGTTATAAATAATGCACAAAATTCCATTTTAATTACTTCATTTTAATTGGCAAAATTCTTCTAAAATTTAAAAATTCTTCTAAAATTAAATAACTGTGTAAATCTTCTAATATCGTTTTAAAAAATCTCGAAAAATGCTTTACAAGATGAAATTTTCATGAATTCATAATTTGGGACATAAAGGGTTAAACCACTGAAATTAGAATCCAAAAGACTACTCTGTAAGTAGCGAAATCTTTGGCGATTTCTTCGGTTATTAACTCTTCACATGCGGCGAATGCGAAAGTATCGCTTTTAATAAATTTCAAAGCTTTATTTGAATACATAATTGACATTTATATATATTTTTTATGTGTGAGTGTATTGTTAAAGGACAATCTAATATATATATTAAATGCGAAAAATCTATTAGAATGTTCAATTCTAAAAAATGTATTTTCACCTACGTTCTGTAACCAGGGTATCCCAGCTTAAATCTTCTCGTATCATTTAAAAACTGAATATGTTGATGAAACTTAACAACAACAAAAAAAAAAAAATCCAAGGCATTTTTTCTGGTGAGAGAAGTATAAATATCTATATGAATTCCATCGATAAGGATATTTTATTTTGTCTATCACCATTAAAAGATACTTCTAAAGTATATAATGTGGCATATCAATTTTAAGGAACACATTACTGTTTGACTGCTGATTACAAAAACGATCGCTATGGTTAACTAAATTCAATAAACACCCAAAATTCATCATTCTCAGAGAGTGTACTCATTCAATAAAGGTTAGTTTAACTAAATAAGTCAAGAGCAAGTGCGTCGCAAATAGCGCCCATTATCGGTAAACCCAGATCTAAATCGTTGCATTATTCATCGAGGGAGCGTATGCCAATTATGAATTGTATCTTGTAACCGTAATGCAATGGTATTCTTGGAAAATCTTATTCAGCTAACTGTTTCATTGGATACTCTGTTTCATTTGAAAACTGGTTATTATTATTTGCTAAGAAAGAGCGATCTGGTTGCAAGTTTTAATCAATAGTTGATGGAATTGTATATAATTATTTGTGCATAAAGCGCACTTTTTCTATTAATCATTTATGTTCCGACGGGATTATAAATTTCAATTAAGGAAAATTCGATGTAAAGTTTATTTAATGCATCTATTAAAAAGAGTACATATTTGTATTTAGTGACGGCTCGTGCCAATTGTCACTGGTGGGGGGCCCGGTCCGCCATAAGAAATGGGAATTTTTCGTATATTAATATTTACTATTCAAATATACAAACAAATTGTTTAGCATTTAAATTAAAAAATAATCTTACGTTATATTTATAATTTTTTTCAAGTAATTAACGTTACTTTTATATTTATCGAATTAATTGCAATATTAAACATACCATTAATTATCCTTATAACCACCTAAATTGCTTTAATAAAGCGTTTGATTGAAAAGCATGCAAATTAGCATATAAATCATACAGAAAAATAATTATCTAATAATTTAATAGAAAGAAACAATACATGTTTATTGCGTAAAGAGTATTCGTAACAGATTGTCAACAAAAGTCAATTCTTTGGCTCAAGAATTTTAAACTATCATAAGTTTATATTTAAAGTAAGTACTGTAAACGTGAAAACATTATATAACAATTAATCACAAGTAGTAATACAAAAATCGCCAATTTTCCTCAAGAATCTAAAGATTAACATATTCTAAAAGAATCTCGGTTATCCTTAGTTATTCCTTGTATTACGGGCAAATCGCCAAGTGTCCGTTAGTAGAGGGAGAATGGGTGTTCACCGGCGGCAAGCAGGAGCAAGGAGCAAGGCTCCTGCGTGCTGAATATCATACTACAGTACGATGTGGGAAAGAGGGACTCCTGCGTGTTGGTGTCTTAGAGTAGGAGGGTAAAATTTTTCAGGGGGGGGCTTATTTTTTGAGGGGGGCTTATGGTTGAATATCATGCTAGAGTATGCTGTGGAAAGAGTGAATCCTGCGTATTTTGATGGTGACTCCTGCGTGTTTTTGATGTCATGTTAGAGTAGGCGGGTAAAATTTTTGGGGGGCTTATGGTTGAATATCATACTAGAGTACGATATAGGAAAGAGTGAATCCTGCGTGTTGAGATGATGACTCCTGCGTGTTGAGATGGTATGTTAGAGTGGAAGGGTCCCCCCCTTCCCCCCTCCCCCCTTAATTTTTTTTATTTTTTTTATTTATTTATTTTTTTTTTTTTACACATCCAGTTCCGTTTAAAAACATAGAAACAACATAATCGAAATTCACTAACATTAATATTGTGTCCCCTAGTTGATTAAACTTTTCGCGATTATTAAATGTGAAACATTTATGAAGACTCATGCTTTCGTGTTCAAAAATACATCCTACGCACTCATAAATTTGGTTTAAAATAGTCACTACATTACTCTCAATACACTTGATGAGCTTTGAAAATAAAGCAGATTCATTTTCGATGGCTACGTCACCTAGTGTACATTTTCGCTTAATTAAACGTGGTAGATAATTTGTACACATGTGTTGCAAAAGCTTCTTGTTAAAATGATGAACTTTATCCTTCAAATTTAATAATTGGCAATCGTTTAAGTCAAAATGTGAAAAATTCATCAAGTTTTTAATTCGCATAGTGCTATTATTGTGATTCATTACAAACACAGTATTATTAGCAATAAATGATGAGGATTTATATTTCAAATTAAAAGCAAAAAGTTTCGATTGAAATTCATACCACGTATTAATGTCCATCAAAAGTCTATTTTTCGTCATCATTTCTTCATTACTAATCGCATTGCGTTTAAACTCCCCGATATACACATAAAATCGTTTGATGCGATGTTTTAAAATTAAATAAACACAATCACTCAACTTGATTTCAATCATGCTAAAATTGCGTGGTTTGCTTTTGGGAATGTCTTTCATAAGGGGATCTTGTATTGTATTCAAAACAGCATTTGTTGGTTCTTGTGATGATGAAATTGAGGTACTTGGGGAAATGAAGGATTCCAAATTTTTAAAATCTAGGTCATTAAAAATAGTGTCTAAAAAACTCATAGTAGAAGTTGCGTCGTCATCATTATGAGTGAATATTGGGGTCGTCGAATCCATATCGAACTTGGGTTCTGCAGCATGTAAAACTTGTTTGAGAGTAATGTTGAACACTTCTCGTTTGAATTACAAAATTCTAAACTTGGGAGATTTAATTCCTTCACATCAGTATCCAAAGATGATTCTAAACGTTGATACTTTGCTACGCAATTGATTTCTAGGGGAGATCTTTTCAGCATATTTAATTCACAAGCCATTTTAAATGGCAAACAGTGTGTGGTGTAGTCTGATCAAAAGTCAACAGTAAACTGGCTGAGATGATTTCGAAACGATTATTAACATAAGTTCAAATCAGTGATGGTTTCAGTTAGAAACGATCACATTAATTAAAAAACCGTGAGCGACTAAATTTTCAAATTGTCGAGTGAGTCGAAAAGCATGACTATTGCTAGTATGAATATTTCATCATGTTAGATATTTTTAAAATTTGAAAATGGCAACACACGATGAGTGAATCACAAGTTCACTAAAAATAATAATTTTATTCATGTGAAATTAATTAAAATATATAGTGAAAGTTATAATTATACTTTTATGAAATGGATTAAAATAATGAGTGGATAAATGTAGTCAAATGATACTTATACTCAAATTAAATTAATGAGACTCAAATGAAATTGATTAAAGTAAAATTGTGAATAATTATATTTATATGAATTCAAATCAGTGACGGTTTCAGTTAAAAATCGGTATCAAGTAAATTTTTCAAATTGATGATTAAACCGAAAAGCATGATTAATGCTATCATGAATATTTCCTTATGATAGTAATTTTTCAAACTTGTGAATGGCAACACATGGAAAATGAAACGTAAGTTCATTATATTTTTTCCCATGAAATTGATTAAAATAAATAGTGTGTGGATAATTAAACTTATATGAAATGGATTAAAATAATGAGTGGATAAATATAATCAAATGATAATTATACTAAAATGATAATTATACTCAAATTAATTAAATTAATTATTTGTTAATTAAACTATAAAAAATATGCAATAAAGATAACAATAATTTAAATAACTTCATTTTCTAATCCCTCTAAACAAAGGTGATAGAAGTTGATTGTTTAAAATAGTTTTTATTACGATGTAGTCATACTCATATGAAATTGAATAAAATAATGAGTGGATACATACTTCATTTAATATATCCCCTCAAAAAAATGTTGATAGTTGATTAATTAGTAGATGATTAAATTCATTTACAATTATTAGTAATGCTACTCATTAATATTACTAAAACTTTATTATTAGAACTTTATTATTTTAACTTTATTAAAATATACTTTAATTTTGCAATGGTTTCAAATTAATAGAGTGAGTTAAATGAAGAAAACTTTAAAATAAAATATGTATTTCCAAAATATTATTAGAGTTTCATTCACTTAGAAAAAAAAATCAAGATCATTTGTTATGGAATCAATAAAATACTAAGGCATCTTGTTAAAATGAAAACATACACGTTTTTCCAATTGAGAAAAATTTTATTTTTCGTTAGTTACAAAAATGATTGCATATGTATTATGAAAACATATGTCTATTTCAAATCATTGAAAATTCGATATTTGAAGAAGATATTTAATTTTGCAAAGTTCTTAATTGAAGTGTTAATTCTTCTAATTGCTTAATCAATCCATTACGCTGTTCCAATTTAAGTTGGATGGGTGAAAGATGAATTTTTCTGTGTTCAGCTAAGTCAAATTTATCAGAAAAAACTTGGTCACAATCATCACATTTGAATTGCTTGGAAAGCTCACTTTTCTACGAAATGATGTGAATTTTAAGATGATTCCTTAAGTCCATCTTTCTCGAAAACGTTTCTTCGCATTGTTCACATTTATGAAATTTTCCGTCTTTAATGTGAATTAACAAATGCTTTCGTAAATCACATTGTTGAACGAATGTTTTCTTACACTTGTCACAACTCAAAGGCTTTTTTTCTAAATGAAACTTTGCCTGTCTGATTAACACACTCTTTCTTAAAAAAGATTTACCACATGTTTCACATTGGTACATGGTAGATGCCATGCGATGAATTATCATATGTTCCATTAAAGAACTCTTTCGAAAAAACAACATTCCACATACGTCGCACATAAAAAGTTTTTTTTCTAAATGAATGTTCATATGTTTTAAAAACTCATGTTTCTCGTAAAATTCTGCTTTACATTTTCCACAAATATAAGGCAAATGAAACATTTCTGATGAAGCAGGAATACTTTTACTAATCGAAACGGGCACATCTTTTATCTGCTGTTCACTCATCTTATCCGAATTGACGACAATAGTCGATTGTGTATCATTAATAACATGCATATTCATTTAAAAACTGATTTAACTTTGCGAGGACGAAAAATACAGCACATGTATTCAAAACAGTAGAAAACAGAATAATGACATGAAATGAAAACCAAGTACACTTAAATCAATGTAGGTGGCGCATCAGAAAAAAAGAAGATCATGCGAGAACGATTTAATACATAAACTGTTGTGTTCATTTAATAAGCAAGTGTACAAAATGAATCATTTTATAAATTCATTTCTTTTTGAATTAACCTGTTTTTATCATTAAATGATTAACTTTTCTGTGAATCCTACTGAAATGCGAGTGTTATAAAAAAAAAAAATCTGGTTCATTTCTTTATTGTTAGTTAATTAAAATAGTGACCCATTAAAAAAAATTTGTTTTCCTAATACAATGAAATAAAAGAACTATTTGCTTGTTTTTCACATAGTACGGAAATACGCTTTATCATTATATCCAGATTAGAAACAGTACATCCTGTTTATGTATGATCGAAACAACAAGTACACAAATAGATATGACCACAAATCTTTGAAAATTTAAGAACTGGTTAGTTTTTAAAAGCTTAGAAATAAACTTGTTTTGGTTTAATTGTATATCCTTTTAATGCCTTTGTGGCGCAATTGGATAACGCGTTTGGCTGTTAACCAAAAGATGATGGTTCGAATCCATCCAAAGGCGAATATTTTTAAACTAAAATCCATAAATTTTGTTACAGTATAAGTAAAAAGAAACATTTTGGGTGGGTGATAATGAAAAAATTAATTAACTGCACAAGAAAATCCTGATTGAAAATATATCATCACCTTAAAATTACATTACTTTCCTAAAATCCAGTTTAAAATTTATCTTTTCGTTCAAATTACTATACTTTCCCGAAGTTGAAGTAGACATTATTAAATCTAAGAAATTGAATTAATTTCTTGAAGTACATAATATATGAAAATTTAGCGTGTATTTCTCTAAATTCAGCGGCAACAGTCTTAAATTTCATGCAGTACATAATACAGTGACAACACACTGTTAACAGTTTCACACAATGTTGAAATATATTCTAAAATGAATAAATGTTAGCAAAACCTATTCATCTGAAAATTAAATAATTTCTCGAAGTGCACGATAATAAAAATATATAATGTTTATTTCTCATTTTTGCTAAATTCAATGGCAACACTTTGTTAAAATTTCTTCTAACGTAAAATCATTAACCCACTGATTATTAAAAGAAGTCGATACAAAACTGAAAGAAAGTAAATTTAAGTGAAAAAACAGTGGGGCCCGCCCAGCCCAATGGTTATAGAAATAATCTAATAATGGGAAGTTTGTAGGTTCGAAACCAGGCGATTAGGTAAAGAGATGTATGAACTTGCAACAAGAGGATAATAATAATTAACAATTTTCAGTTCTAAATGAAAATTTTCAAGTTTCCATCTAAATTCTCATTACAGAAATTCGAATAATGGAGAGTTTCAGGGTTCGAAACCCGTAAGGAAAACAGTACTAATATGACAAACCCAAAGCGTACAGGACGATGCAAAATTAAACTGTGTTTAATCCTTTCCACTGCAATCAGATCTCCATCAAATGACTTAAAACTAGATGTGGTTACTAATTTTTTTACTGTTTTTTTCAATAATGCAAAGCATAACATTTCTCGTTTTTTCGAAGATTCTCTAAAGTTTTTCCAATAAACAGAGTTGTTCATAAAAACCTTTCAATAAGAATACAAATTAAATTAAAAAAAAGCATCATCATCTAATAACACAAGTCCAGTTTAATCTCATCAAAACTAACCTACTATTTTGTCAAAGTTCAAAACAAACGAAAAATTAAATATGATACAACACGTAAAAATTTTCTCATCGAAAGAGACCGACACTATTAAAAAAAATTAAGGGGGGGGGGACCCTTCTACTCTAACATACCATCTCACAACGCAGGAGTCATCATCTCAACATGCAGGATTCACTCTTTCCTATATCGTACTCTAGTATGATATTCAACCATAAGACCCCCCCCAAAAAAAAATTTTACCCACCTACTCTAACTTGACATCAAAAACACGCAGGAGTCACCATCAAAATACGCAGGATTCACTCTTTCCACAGCATACTCTAGCATGATATTCAACCATAAGCCCCCCTCAAAAAATAACCCCCCCCCCTCAAAAATTTTACCCTCCTACTCTAAGACACCAACACGCAGGAGACAGCACGCAGGAGTCCCTCTTTCCCACATGGTACTGTAGTATGATATTCAGCACGCAGGAGCCTTGCTCCTTGCTCCTGCTTGCCGCCGGTGAACACCCATTCTCCCTCTACTTCCGTTTATCGCAAAGAAATATGGAATTTTTAGCACTGAGAGAGCAGCAAATTGTAAAATTTTATGCACACTTGATGTGTGAATAAATTACATATTTTAATTAACGTGTCAAATTGGAGATTACCTCCAGACTGTGCACAGCAGGAAGTAGTGGAAATTCGATAAAGTGATTTGTGGCATCTGAATGACAATCAGATGCTCACAATAGAAATTCGAGGCTAAAAAATTTAAAAAGCCATTTTTATTGCACTATGTATTCTCAGTAAATATTTAAAAGAAAAATTTAGAGTATAAATTTATATTGATTATTCATGAATGGAAAATACTAGTTGGGCCATGCCCCAGTGGCCCTAATAGTCCAGCCGCTCCTGTCTGAATTCTATTCAATAATTATTCTATAGTTACATATATTCTTAATATTCTTTTCTATATTTAATATCTTAGAAATTCTTATTCGGCTGTTTTGTTGGATACTCTGCTTTGTTTGAAAACTGATTATTATTCACACATTATTTTTAACTAAGAAAATGTGATCTCGTTATAACTTAGCATATGGTTATACATATTCTTAATTTTCTATTCTATATTTCGTATCCTTGGAAAATCCTATTCGGTTATTTTTTTTCATTGGATGATCTCTTTTGTTTGAAAAACTGCTTGGTTATTATTAACTAAGAAAAGGGTATTTAGTAAGTAAGCAGAAGCCAATCAAACAATGTAATTACTTGTAAACAAAGCGCTTTTTTCTCTTAACCCTTTATGTTTGGACGGGACTTTAAAGTTTAATCATATTTAATCATCATAGTTTAAAGTTTTATATCATAAAGTTTAATCATCGAAGTCAATACTTTTTAAACATAAAGTTCAATTAAGGAAATACTGATGTAACAATTACTTGATTCTATTCATGACAGAAGATTTTAGATTTCATGCAAAATAAATTTTACATTCGAAAAAATGTCTCATTTTCACATAAAAGCTCATTTATTTTATTATTTTATAAGAATTGAGAAATTAAAAAAATATATTGTTTGTTGATTAATTTAAGCATTGTGTAAATATTTCATAAAAACGCTTATAACTACTGATTTCTTAAGTTATTTTTAATGAATGATTGATGAATGATTTGTGAATGATTTGATGAATGATTAATGAATTAAAAATTAATTAAAATTGTATATTCACCGATGCTGGGTTCATTTGCGTCTCATATTTCGCCACTGTATTGTGTGCTCATGAAGACTTTTTCATCTAGTGCTGCGGTTGCAGCCTTACCGATTTATATATGTGAGAGATGCCAAGCTGGGCATCGTCCTTGTGGCTTAGTGGTAGAGCACTGGGGATCTATTTCAGGAGCCGGGTTCGATTTCCGGCTTGGACATTTTTCACTAAGTTGGTTTACGACTTGTTAGCAATGTGATTATTCACGTATTCAACAAATAATAAGTTGCACAGAAAATGTTTAATCGCACAATAACATCACTGAGAATGTCGGTCGATTTCAGTCTTTCGTTTTCTCGCCAAATGAAACATTTTGTCGCGCTCTGGCGCAATGGCGATCGGCAGCGAGAACCCTGCATCTCATGCAATAATTACTTTTGAGTGTGTGAAACAAATATTTTACTTTTAAAATAGATTTAAAATGGTTTTATTTAACCCGTTCGGGTCTTGTGTACTACTAATAGTACATGTCTTTTTATTGAGTATTACTTTGTCTTAAAAATTACTTTTTTTACTATCTACATGTGGTAACGATAGTATATGTCCATGCATTTTTTTATTATGATTTCATTTATGATTTGGCATTTAAAGTTTGTTAATTCTCCTTGCATCGTTGGCAATTCCTATATTTTAAACATATATTCCACTCTTTAAATTTTAATTATAGGTTACTTTTCTGGACAAATCGTGTTTGATAAAATTTTTTAAATATTAGAAAGTTGTAATATCCGTTAAATCCTGTTGTAATACGACATTTACCGAACTTCAAAAACTCTTCCTTATTCTGTCTTCATATGAATAAGAATTGAATAGTGCGCAACTACTTTCGTTAGATTTCAGACAATGGCATTTTCTTTAAAGTTAAAGTAAATCTATTAGGATAGGTACTGTTAACATTATTAACTTAAAAGCATTTTTCTTCTCAAAATTAAAAAAAAAAAATCGGACCCGAAAGGGTTGAAAGCAAATAATATTGAAGTTTTCCTAATCTTTCATTTATTACAAAATTACGAAACGAACATTATATAAAGTTTATGTGTAGTAAAGGCAAAATATGAGTTAAAATTAGGTAGTTTTATACGATTATTTAAGCATAGGGCACAGCAAGATAAAGAAGAAAAGAGCATTTTTTTATCTTCTAGTTTAGGCCCATGAGCAAGTATTATTTGAGAAAAATCATTTTTATAAAGCAGAATTAAATTTGTAAAACAGAAATAAATTTATCAAACACAAATTTACGAAGTGAATTCTCGAAAATTAAATGGTCCTGAAAGATATATTTCTATTTCACAAGCAGTATTGAACTTCATATAATAAAAAAGTACAAATAAAATATACACAATTTTTGGGGGGTTATTTTAGAATGTAACTCTATATGTAGTTTCCATTCATGAGAAGGATATCACGTTAATTTTAAATAATAAAAAATCATAAGGCTGAAAATTTTAACTATGAATGTCACTTATTCTCAAAACAATTTTATAATAATTAAAATAAAATATATTGTTAAAAAAATATACGAAAATTTATTTTAAGAGCATGATAGAAAACGGCCCAATTTTTCAAGCTTATTGGTGTGGGAAAGCTTATTGAAAGCAAAATGCTGGAAATATGCAACAATAAAAATTTTCCAAGAATAGGAAAGATAATATAGTACTAAAATAATGTGGAAATGCTATGGAATTTTTAAAAAAAGTTTTATAAATATGTATTTAAACAGTTTTACTTTTCACTAAAATTTCACATTTTAATACTGTCAATACTTTGAACATAAAAGGGCGAAACGCAGACGTTTCAAAATTAGTCCTTGAAAAAGTGTAACTTTTAAAAATGTACTGAACTAAAGTAAAAGTTTGAAAATAATCTTTGCATATATGGAAAATTATACATTTAAAAGACAGATTAGGTATAAAATACTATTTCCAGATAAAACTCTTCCCTTGAAGTTTGAAGATTTTTGTAAATTGCAGTTAAAATTGTATATTGTACATAAATTTCTTCGACTAAAAATGATATACTAGATCGAGAGGAAATTGATTTTGTATTTGTCTCACAGGTAATATAGTTCAGGAATTTAATTTTTTGAAAGAGATTTTCTACTTCAGAGTTCATAGTAATTTATTGGAGAAAAACATGAAATATTACAAGGAATATTTTTTTAGTCTATAAATTGAGGGAAAAAAATTATTCGAAATAAAAGAAAATTACGAACAAATGCGATCTTGAAAGTGGTAGGTAAAATCGTAAGCATAAAATAATTTGAAAATAGATTGTTTTGTTTTTATGATATAATTTTGTCGGTGTAAGGATGTAAGGATCAGAAAATAAGGGAATCTGGGGGAAATACAAATTTAAACATCAAAATTAATTACATTGTAAAATAAAACATGAAAATCCTTTTTCAATTAGAAACATTCATAAGATTTTATTCAACAGCTAATCTTGAATTGAAGAGCTCAGATGATAAAGATGGTAGTTGACACAATCATCATTTTGAGAAAATGAGGTGTAAAGTTCCAAATATATGTTTGCGTTTATTGCCAAATGTCTCCTATATCAATTAAAATCATTGTGCACTGTAAAAAAAAAAAAAAAAAAAAAAAAAAAAAAAAAAAAAAAAAAGACATTTTTACAGTACGAAGTACTGTTCATCTCGCGCACAAACTCGATCACAGTGAATGTGCTGTATCTTTCTTTTGTTTCCTGACTATATTAACATGGAAAATACAGTAGTTGCGTAAAATTAACAGCACAATGTGCTGGCAATTTGGACGCCAGCAGTTTGTGCTGTCCTGTTTTTGCGTCCAAATTGCCAATTGTCCAAATCTATTTAATTTTAACCATTTATTCGTGTAGATATGTTAAGATTATGAGCAGAATAGTTGTATGTTGTATAGAAAAAGATTGATCGAGGAGTGTTCTCCTGATTTGTATTCCTAGAAAATTGATTTCCTAGAAAAGTGATTGCCTATTATATTTCTTCATGTAGCGGTTTGAAATACACAGTAAACTCTGTCTAAGGCGGAGTCAATCGGGACCGAGGAAATTTTCCGTAGTGGACAATATCCCGCCTTCGACAAATTTTATTCCATGTCTATGGATTCGAAGGGATTTGAAAATCTCCCGAGTTAGACAGATTTCCGTCTTACACAGAGTACTCCTTACAGAGAGTTTACTGTAATTGTTTTAACAATTGAATAGCACACAATGTTTAGAAAAAAATTATCAGAATTTCCTTAGTTCAGCCAATGTGAATAAAAAAAATTATGAGTGTAAATATTTTATCCTTCCCATTTAATACTGTGATCCTACTTTCGCAAACGATCGAAAAAAAAAAAAAAGAAGAAGAAGATATCTGAAAACAATTTGCCGTTCTATGAGATTTTTGTTGTTATTGTTGTTGTTGTTTATTACTGATTTCAAAAGGCGACAACTTAGAGTATACACTTTGAGTATTTATCATCATTATTATTGTTTCGGAGTTAAAAATGATATTTGATGATTATGACATTACGAAAAGGTTGGTATATTAATTTTTTAATTGTATTTAAGCATTTTTCTGCGGTTTAAAATTTTAAAATTTCGAGACTGAGTAATGTAAAAAAAATTAATTATAGACATTCTGCATCTGTTATTAAATTTCCTTATATTTTAAACGCATTTCCTACGTTTTTGATACACTTAATTTTAAGAGTACAAAATTCAATGATATAAGCAAATTGGTTGTTTTCTGTGAGAAAAAAGCTAAAAGCTGAAAAAATATTTTCTCCTGTACCCGAACAACCAATAGAACCAAACCTTAATAATTACCATTACATAAAAAAATGAACAGGAAAGAAAATAAATAAATAAATAAATAAATAAAAAATGGATGTTTATAGAAGATTGTCAGATTCTATATATATATATATATATATATATATATATATATATATATATACGACATTTGTCACACTGTAACTCTCGTATTTATGAACCGATTTGGATGTAATTCAGTATGTACATAGTACATACCAATGTCTCGACCGAGTTCGTTGGCCAGCTTCATCCGCCATTTTGTTTCAAAATGGCGGCCATTTTAATTTTTTTTTAAATTTTAAAATTTGAAATGTGGTACCAAAAAAATGAAAATGGAAAAATATTTTTTTCTTATGTATTTGACCTTTATACAATGATTTCGAAGCAGTTTTTGTTTTGTCTATATCTTAAAAAATGGCTGAGTTATAGCATTTTGAATTTCTAGCGGGGCTGACATTTTGAAACGTCCTGAAATTCGTCACGCGATAAAAGGCGTATTTATGAACCGATTTCGATGGAACTTCGTTTATGCATAGTACATATCAATGTCTCGACCGCGTTCGTTGGCCAGCTTCATCCGCCATCTTGTTTAAAAATGGCGGCCATTCAAATTTTTAAGAAAAATTTAATTTGAAATGTGGTACCAAAAAATTGAAAACTGAAAAAATAATTTTTCTTATGTATTTGACCTTGATAAAAAGATTCGGGAGCAGTTTTTGTTTCGTCTATATCTTAAAAAATGGTTGAGTTATAGCATTTTGAATTTCTAGCGTGGCTGACATTTTGAAACGTCCTGATATTTGTCACGTGATAACGGGCGTATTTATGAACCGATTTGGATGTACCTTGGTGTGCGCATAGTACATACAAATATCTCGACCGAATTCTTTGTCCAGCTTCATTCGCCATCTTGTTTCAAAATGGCGGCCATTTACAAAGTTTAAAAAAAATTAAAATTTAAAATGAGATACAAAAAATTTGGAAAATGAAAAAGATTTTTTTCGTATGTGTTTGACCTTAATACAAAGATTCCGGAACAGTTTTTGTTTCGTCTATATCTAAAAAATGGCTGAGTTATAGCATTTTGAATTTCTATTGTGGCTGACATTTTAAAACGACCTGAATTTTGTCACGCGATATCAGGCGTATTTTTGAACCGATTTGGATGTCACTTGGTCTGTACATAGTACATACCAATGTCTCGACCGAGTTTGTTGGCCAGCTTCATTCGCCATCTTGTTTCAAAAGGGTTGCCATTTAAAAAAAATAAATTTAAAATATAAAATGAGGTATTAAAAAATTGGAAAATGAAAAAGATTTTTTTTTTAATGTGTTTGGCCTTGATACAAAGATTCCAGAGAAGTTTTTGTTTCTGAAAATTTGTTCTTTTGTTTATATCTTAAAAAATGGTTGAATTATAGCACTTTGAATTTCTAGCGTGGCTAACATTTTGAAACGATCTTGTATTTGTCACGCGATAGCACACGTATTCGCCTATTTCGATGTAAGAAGGCATGTGGATAGTATACATCAATATATCGACCAAGTTCGCTGGCCAGCTTCATCAGCCATCTTGTTTCAAAATGGCGGTCATTAAATTAAAAAAAATTATATTTAAAGTGAGGTGCAAAATATTAGAAATTGAAAAAGGTTTCTTTCTTAAGTATTTGACCTTGATATAAGGATTCAGGAGCATTTTTTGTTCGTCTTTATCTTAAAAAATGGCTCAGATATAGCAATTTCAATATCTAATGTGGGTGACATTTTGAAAAACCTGATTTTTTGCCTGCGACAGCACTCGTATATATCAATCGATTCCGATGTGAGTGAGCATTTGCACAGCAATTACTAAGGTCTCGACCAAGTTCACTGGTTAGCCTCATCCACCATGTTGTCTTAAAATGGCAGGCACTTTAAGAAATCGCCAAATTTGGCAGCCAAATATAAGTTACTTTAAATAAAAGCAGCTTGGATAAAACTGACTAATTTCACGAAATTCTCATTCATAATGATTTAGTATTGATAAAAATTAGTATTGAATCTCCTATACTCGGTTTCCACTAAATTGAGCTTCGTGTGTTTGAATAATATAAGTTGGCTTTTTTAAAATAAGGAATATGAAAGCTACCTCTTCCTCCCGGCACTGGCCGGAAGGACTTTTTTAAGTAGAAAAGTTAAAAATATTTTATAAAATTTTTATAACAATATTCTATAACAATAGCATTTTTACATTGCTTTTTTTGGGACTTTGCAAAAATAGAAATAAATCACGGAAAAAGTACAGTAAAAAGATAGGAATTTATATTTAAAACAAAAATTAAAATGAAATCAAACATATAACATCCACCTATTAAAAAGTTATTTAGGGTAGATGTGTCAGTAATGGACATCCCTCGATATGTTTGGTTCATACAAAAATAACTAATAAATATTTAGCTTTAATTATTTTTTTTATAATTCCATTTTTTATAAAACTGGGTTATTGTTGACACTTATAATCAAACCAATTAGGAAGCAGAAAATAATGTTTCAAAGTTTCTCTGTTTTTCTGTGAAAATCTTAATGAAGAGGCTAAGAGCTGGCTTCGTTTAATTAATTTATATATTATTTATTTTCTTGCAAAATTTGAATGTTTTTGTTTGAGTAGCAATAGAAAACTTGGAATTTTATATGCTAAAGGCCATTTACAAAATTTCATTTATTTTTAAGGTTTTAAGAGGGGATGTCCATTACTGCGATGGTTACTTAGTCATTTTCCAGTAATAGACACCCCATGTAGAAATTGCTAAAAATGCAATTTCAGTAATGTTTATAGTACATAAAATAATTTGACTTAACTGCAAATCTAAATATTCAAATTTAATTTTTAAATTATACTTACCAAAAAGTAATAACACCAAAACTTTTATAGATAGCTGCTTTTAAATTAATTTTATGTGATAAATAAAATTTCAATATTTTATTCTTTTTTTTATGTTATATGTACCTTGCATATTTTATAATCTAGCAATCAAACCATCTAGGAAGCAGAAAATATTGTTTAAGAGCACAGTCAAAGAGGGGCTCTTAGGGCTTAATCCCTCTCCGTTTAAATAAAGACAAGTTACAGAAGCTATTAAAAATCTATTTTCTGTCTTAAATGTTTCCTTATTCACCTCTGACAAAAAAAAAAAAAAAAAGTGATATTAAAGTTATAGGCAATATTCATGAAACTAGTAAATCTGCAGATCAGTGGCCTCAAACATCAGTTCTACAGTTTTATTTTGAAATTATTTTATTTAGTATTTAAAATATTCAACTCATAATATCATTTCTTTCATATTTGTAATATTAATTATTATAAATGACATATCAGGTAGTCTCTGGAATATTAATTGTTAAAAATAGTGAGACGAAACTAAACACTAATAATATTCCAAAACTTTTTTTAATTACCTTTTTAAATCCCCCACTGTTTCAATAATTTGATAGCTGTAATTACCTGATATTTAGTATTTTAAACTATCCATCTAAAATAATTAAAAAATCGATCTTCTGATAATTACAATAATGGATGTAAACAGTAAAGGATTATCACAAATATTTCATTAATTACTGGTATCCTAATTGTTAAATTTATTTGAAAATAACTATTTTGTTTCATTAGTGTGTATTCATTAAATTCTGGTTCTAAATACAGTTATAAAAACAATTATATTTATTACTTTTTATGGGGTGTCCATTACTGGGCCACAGGGGTGTCCATTACCGGGCTTTTGGGTGTTTTGATATATTTCTGTTATTTAAAATTAAATTTTGATTCATATTGGGAAATGGAACTATAAGAATGGTTAAATATTGTTGATAGGTTAATATGATATTGAAAAACTGGAATATAATAATTATAACTATTAATAAAAAAATAATTTTAAAAGAAATTCCTTAAGGGTGCCCATTACTGGCGCATCTACCCTATAAAACTCTAAAAGAAATATCTTTATAGGGCATGCCATAAAAGCAAACACAAAGGATAAGATTGGAATAAGATATATTAGTTTATTTCTGTCAGTAATCTGATTTAAATTCAATGTGTAACTTTAACTGAATTTTTCCATAAAAGTTCAGTTAATGTTTCAAACTATGAATTAAATAAATATTGCTAATAAAGTATTTTATTCCAATCTTTACCACGCTTGGGTCTATTTTCATTGCATGCTGTAAAATATATGATTCTTTTAAAATGCCCATAAAAGCAAAATAAAAAAAGAATTAACTCCATAAAAAATGAACATTCACTCCTATATGAAAGAGTGACTATTCACTCCTATCATGGGTGAAAAACCGCACTCCTTTAGCAAGAGTGAATAATCACTCCTCCGAAAGAGTGATTATCCACCCCTGTTTAGAGTGAATATTCACTTCCCAGAAGTGACTATTCACTCTTTCAGAGTCAAAAATTTCACTTTTGCTCAGAATGAATAGTCACTCTAAAGAGATTGGGCATATTTTGATTCTGCGATAGAGTGACTATTCACTCTTCCGGAGTGAATAGTCACTCCTTTTTATTTAGAGTGTAAGTAAAAATTCCTGGTGCTAAA
This sequence comes from Maratus speciosus, assembly GCA_963932465.1. Taxonomy (NCBI): domain Eukaryota; kingdom Metazoa; phylum Arthropoda; class Arachnida; order Araneae; family Salticidae; genus Maratus; species Maratus speciosus. Next base: position 407,244,903 of record OZ010796.1, read on the forward strand.
ACCTGGTGCTAAGGTTTGTCTCATCTGCAAATTATACTAAATTCATTCCAAGAAGTTTTGGATGTCAGCACGCATAAGCGATGGTTTTTCTGTTTTGAAAGCTAGTTTCCAACTTTTGAGTTCATAAAATTTTATAGAATAAAAACATAAGAGCGATAAATATTAGAAGGGATAGATTTTAAATCTATAAACTGAGAAAACAGATTTAAAAACTTTCTCTAAGGCCAGCATGTGAGATTTTTTAAACAGGAAGGCTGTATTAACTTGCGTTTAGTATTTACATTAAAAATTCGTAAGTTAAAAACTTTGAACCTAAATTAATTTTGCTATATTTTTAGTATCTTTAGATATCGCAGCCTTTCAAGACCAAATTACTAAGTTGAAATTAAAACTAAAACACTGTTGCGCTACAAACGCTGGGGATGCCCTAGTGGGCCCAGCTCTATTTTCTTGAACATATGAGCCCTGGGAGCGCTATACAATATATGCCACGGCCATGTAGTCAACCTAACACGGTAGCACAATGTTTAGTTTCCAAACAAGCTTGATACTCTCTTTATCGACCGTCGAAGGAATGAAAGGTCGAGAGAAGGGACGAACCTTGCCCAGTTTGGAGTCGAACTCTGGACCCGTAGCGTGGTAGCGCGCCACACTCACCACTGATCTACTGGTCTTCAAATGTCTAATCAGGAAGCCACAAAATTCAGACAGTTTTACACTCAGTATTATACGTATTCAGTCCTGATTTTTTTTTCACTTAAGAAATAAAATTGTTAAAGTGAATCCTATTAATGTTTCTGTTGTTGTGATCTTTTGATTTTATCTTTCCCTTGCCTATCTAAATAGAAACATACATGCATACATGGTGAAAAGAAGGGGGGAAATGCATAGCTTTCTATTGATTGCCTCTTCAAGCCAGAATTTCCCACATAATTTAATGTAACTTTGCGTACATACTCTGACTTGTACCATAATATCATTTTAATTATATGATTAGTCCATCATATTTTTGTTAATAAATGATTTTACATAAAAAGTATCAAATGGAAATGAAAACCAGTGGAAACACCGGTGAGGTAAGACCACGTGGATATGCTAATCATACAAGAAATGGAAAAGGTTAAACTTTCTTTTAAAAAGATACCATATATTTTATTTTCCAACGTTATCCAATTTAAATTATACCTAGTTATTTAACATTTAAATACAAATGGATAATTATCGTCATTAAAATTTCAGAAGTTTCAGAAAAGAAAGTCACCTCTTTATTAGCTTTATAAATATCACTCTTGTTCATGTAGTTTTGACTGCTTTTTCATCAAACATTATTTATGGGCACTTCAATTTTTTTTCATTGTCCTTTTTTTATTCCACGTAGTACATCCGGTTGTACCCCCCAAAGAGTGTTGATCGGAAAGCAATACTTAAAAATTTCCTTTGAAATGCTTACAATAATTTGATTTGGGGAAATAAATCTTTTTAAATGTGCTATGCATAGTGATATTAAAAGTTTCAGAAACTTCAAATGCGTTCATATTTAAGGATTTTGCAAACTGGACAAAATTTAAGCAAAATAAACGGTCAAGTGCGAGTATTACTCGTGATCAGAGGGTTCCGTACAATAAATATATCAATTATTAACTGTATTATTAAAAAAAATCGTTGCTAAAAGAATAATAAAACTTTGTACAAAACTATACAACGTAGGGCTGGGTATAGCTGCATATACTAAAAAAGTATGAATGGGTATACCATAAAATTTCACAGAGATATGAAGACTAAATAATATCAAATATTGCTATTCTGTGTAACTCTTTTTTTAACCTTATCCTAATCCGTTTATGATGAACTTATTTCGGTACTGACAATAAAAGTAGTGCACATTTAAACTTCATTTGGTATTTCATTAAACAAAATTCAGCGTAATAATAATCTTTTCTTTTTACAGTGTAGCTAAAACAAAACCCTTGTTCAGAGTTTAAACTTGGGATTGTGCTAAGCCGCTTCGAAAGGAGGTGGCAAAGTTGCAACGCTGCTTTGGACCGTGCCGCGTTTTTCCAGGTACGTTTCTAATTAACTTTTAAAGACACGGGAGGCGTATAGAGAGATCAACTAAACTCAAACTAGTCGCGAATCCAATAGTATTTATGTAATTAATTCTAATTAAATTAGTCTGTTTTTAAACATTTGACGTTTATTGCTTTTATACTGCTACTGAGCATTACATTACATAAATATATCATTAAAAGTTATTATCCAGGCTTTAAGAGCCGATAGTAAATAGAAAAGGCCGCCCTTGTCATTATGTATGTCCGAACTGTCCGTGTCTTTGAGGGTTAATATCTCAGCTAATTACTGACGATTTTTTTTTCAAAAATCAACATCAACAATGCTTTTATACTTCTGTTACGCTAGGTACCTCCAGCGCTCCTCAACACCTTTGCTGAGCGCCCGTAAATCGAAATTTGTGTTACGGAAAAATGTGCTTTTCTCAAAAACTGTGCGACCTAGGGTAATCGCTATAATTTCCCTGCAAGGTTTAAAGTAACTTCTGCTACATCTAATTTTTTCATAATTTTAGTTTCAGTAGATTCGGAAATAGATGGGGGGGGGGGACATGTTTTTGCACTACATTTTCGACGATATCTCCTAAAATATAATACCTAAAATTAAAAGAAATGTATTTTTGAGTTCAGTATTACGAAACCTTTCACAAGATACCCCACACGATATACACATAAAAGATTTTTTTTTTCAAGTAACTTAATTAGCCCCTGTACATCTTTCCTAAATATATTTGTGAATATTTAATAATCTGTAAACATGTGGGTCAATAGTCTTTATTACATCCCCCAATTTGAACTTTCCACATTTCATAGTTTACGAGTAAAATGGCTGTGACAGACAGACACAAGAGTGATCTTATAATGGTTCCGTTTTTACTTTTTAAGTACGGAACCCTAAAAATGATGAAATAAACTTTCAAACACAGAAAATTCATAAATATCAGTATCGAGATATCGTAATGGCTGCTTCATCTTCTTTGTAAAGCTAATTATTTCAACCATTATACGCTAGAGGACTGCTCAAATTGAGCCAAAAATTACTCTCCTTTACATGTAAAAAGAGATGGAAATAAGATTTCATGTGAAATATTCCGTGCATAACATTTTATTTGCACAATCATCTAGATAATTTGCAATTTTAACATTAAAGTTTCTATATGGATAAACACACACATATAAATTTATTATAAATATTCACAGATCCCGCGAAAATCGGGACACCTAGCAACACCACTTAAAACCTTATATAAATAATAAACGAAATCTTATTTTAATAATACTGACATTACGACATTTGTGATGAGACCATCCGTTTGTCACTGAAACTTCATTTATAAGACTGACCTATTAGGTACGCTTCCAAACTAAGGTTCTCAATCTGCATTTTTCTTTTAGTAAAGCTTCTTTTAGTTCTAAAGTAGCGCGATGTAAAATATTTTTTTTTCTTTACCATTATTTCTACCGGTGTCAGATGACAACTTTTAAATGACTTCGATTTATGGTTTTTCATTTGTATTTTTTAGATTGAAACAATTACAACTCATTTTTGACCAGGGATTACACGCGCAGGGTATGAAACACCCAGGGTGGGTACAGTTATTACATTTCTCACCACTAATTTTCGAGAAGTAATCTTCAAATTGTTTTAGCGCAAAATTTGGGAGCAATGTCAAAGATTAAATAAAATGACAAATTTTTGTTTGAATTTATTTATGGAAATGTTTAACTCGTACATGTCCTGGATATGCACAAACATTCCCGGGTTAATACATTGAAGGCTTTTTTTTTATGCTTATTACATTCAAAAATGTGTCATTTGACACCGGTAGAAATAGCGTTAATTTCGTTTATGAACTTTCGCTCTAATATATGCATTTCTATAAGCAATTATGAAAACTGTAAAAAATAAAACGCAAAATATTTAAACCTTTTAACAAAAGAAAAAACAGTTTAATCTATAATGTCTTAAATGTTAAATTCCCTTTTATTTCATCTTGATGATAACACTCTTTTTAATTTCTCCTTAAGTGCCATTTAATTCAAGTCACTCAAGCTATTTTAATGAAATTATACCGTTTTTACGCTCTCGCAAATAGAAACTAGAAATTTTCTTCTATAAATAAATAGCACAGTGAACGCCATCTATTGAGAGAGTATTTAAGTTACAATTTGTTAAAAGCAATTTTGGCTAGTAAATAAATACAATTAATAAATATTTATCTTTATTTTTACACTTAAAAAATATGATAAGCTGGCGCTGCATCTAGACAATTTCCATTTTTTATACACTTAAATTTCTGCTAAATTGCCAGTAGAATATTTTAATTTATGATTTTAGACATTTCATTTCTGAAAGAGGGAGACAGAAGAGAAATCTTTGGAGTTTTTTTTATAGTACTTACCAGAGAAATTAATTATTTAGCCGTTTTTAAATTAAAAAACGCAAGCATTTTTTGAAATCCTGTGCAATTTTCAAATGTAGTGCAGTCAAAAACACAGCGGCAATTCAGTCTAAATAACCTGGTGTTGTTTTTAAACAAGCTTTTGTCAATTTTTATGTATTAAAATTTCACAAAAAATTCACTAATTGCAAAGGTAAATATTTACTTTAATGAGCTAAAAAAATTAAACCTGATTCCTTGTACGAATGTAAGAAAAAAAATCACCCCGAAATGGGAAAAACCCTTAAAAATTGCATAAAAAATTCTGAAAAAGGTAAAAAATATCAGAGGACAAAATTTACTATATTGGATTAAAAGATGGAAACTAGATTTCTTTTACAAGTGTCAAAAAATAGCCACGGAACGCGAAACTCTAAATATCGTATACAAAATTCGCAAAAATCACCGTTCGAATTTCGAATAATTTTTTTTGAAAATAGGACAAAACTTACTATATTAAGCTAAAGAATTGAAACCGGGTTCCTTTTACAATGTGTAAAAAACTCCGCAAATCGCAAAAAATAAAAAGCTAGAAATTGCATACAAAATTAAATTTAAAAAATCTTATTAAAAAAAAAATCCAAAAACTGTCTTTGATGTGCATAGTTCCAGACCGACAGCTACCTTCTTGTCAAATCTTATAGCTCTGCGCGCAGCGGCATTTGCAGAAAACAGCACACAAACATATTTTTATTATTATAGAAGATTTAATCAAATTTGCTGCTGGATACCCGGTGGAATATTTTAATATCGGAATTAAGAAACTACATTTCTGAAAAAGGAGGACGAAGAAAATACCTCTCACGTTTCTAAGATTTAGAGAAATATTTTATTATAATTTACCGTCATAGTAAACTATATACCGTCATAGTAAACTCCCTATAAATATGTACTTTGGGCCACTTTTTCCTGGTTCCACTCACATTTCCATTATTAAAAAATATTATATGATTTTTCGACGTCGAAATGGAGTTGTAAACAATTAACATGAAACAATGAAGCAAACTGTATGGTTTTAAAGAGGAATTTTTTATTTTTTTATTTTTTAACTATTTTTAAAGTTTTAGAACAAAGTAGCCCTTGCTAGGGGCTTCTGTGGTGCATTCACTTAGTTTCATATAAAATGAATACATTTCATATGTAAATGAATATACTTTTACGGAAAACCCTTGCAATAGCATTTGCTAATAAATTAACACTGCAAATCCGATAAACAGATGTTTTTTTTTCTTTTTTAATATTTAAACACAATTAACCAATTGTTAATATTAAAGAAACTAGAAACAGTTTTCGTCATGTTATCCCCAGCAACTGGAACAAAAACAATTAATGTAACAAGAACAAAAGAACTTCTTAAAACAACATCAAAAACTTTTAATTGCGCTTGGCCTTTCGAAAGATCTGAGTCTTTCTTTGCCGCAGGAGCAAAGAAGACGTGCTTCTACTATGAAAGCAGCAGCAAGATTCAAATGCTTTCATAGTAGAAGCACGTCTTTTTTGCGCTTGACGGAGAAAGACTCAGATCTTTCGAAAGGTCTAGCGCAATTAAAAGTTTTTGATGGTGTTTTAAGTTATTTTGTTCTTATTCATTCACACCAGTTTCAACTTAATTTCTTTCAATTAATGTAACATTTTGCAACAGTAACATTTGAAAAAAAGTTACTTAAAACATGTTTTAAGAGATTTGGTTATATAAAAGGCATTTCTAAGTAATTGAGGCAATTTTCGGACCAAAAAAGACCTGCCACAAAGTAGCCCCGAAATTCTAGTTTTCATGCTAGCTTTATGAAAACGTAAACATTTTCTGCCAAAATAAAAAGTTAAAGGAAAAATTATGATCACACATGGGTTACAGGTTACTAAAGATAATATTTTGACACTTACTTTATTTGTAGCTCTTATCAAGATTGTTTCACAATAGAAAGTTTGGAGACTTAAAATCTATACACGAAAACAGTTGTTTACAAACACATTCAGTGTTGCCATTAAAAAAATTAAATTACCCCCAAACTATTCAAATGCCCTACAGTAGGGTATAAATTATATTTCAAGGGCAAAAACTCCAAATTATCTTGTATTGTTTGTTTAATGCAAAGAGTAAAATCTTTTTTTATGGGCTGGACCAAAGTAACCCCGCAAGGACCAAAGTAGCCCCGATCGACGGTAATTAAAGAAAATTCTAACATTCATTTATTGTAGAAACCAAAAAATGAAATAAACTTAAAATATTTCGCTAAATCTGTTTTTTTTTTTTTTTTTTTTTTTCATTTTCCTTTTTTAACTTTTGCTTACGAAATAATAGGTGATAAATGCTATGTTTCACGCATACTTTCGAATTACGTATGTTTTCTAAATTATATTACATCTGTAATACTTTTTTCTCTCTAAACTAATAATAACATAAATTAAAATTTTTCAAATTTAAAGAAAGTTTGTCTTACATGAAAGATCCGTTATTTTCTGTAAGTAAAGTGAAGATATCGGATCATCTGTGAAAAATTAATAACACAGTGTGAGTCAAATATTTATTTAATTACCTAGATGGCAATAAAATACCAATGCATGTTGTTTTCAAAATTATAAGCGGTCATAAATTTTTGTAGCACATTTCGACTTTCATACATATTTCAGGAACCAACCAAACTCTCTTTAACCCTACAATGCATGATTTTTATTTCCCCCTCTTCTACCCCCACCCCCAAAAAAATGTAATAACTGTATGTTGAACAAGAAAAATATTTTTTAAATCACATGTGAACTTTTATCCATAATTTAGGAAAAACTAAAGTGTGTCAAATGGCTACATTATAATCTGAACAACATATTACGTGAAATTTAAAGTGTACCAAATGGCTACACTATGCATTCTAGGGTTAATATGTCTTCGCTAAAGACGGATCTTCGATTAAAGAGCATAATTTCGCTTTCCCTATAAATTTCTATTTGAAATTAATATTTATCCTTTGTTACATACTTTGCACCACAGTGGACAAAAATGCTATTTTTTCCGTATCCAGCCTATTTCATTTACAATTCCTATTCAAAGTTTATGCTATTCTGGACTTTCAGTAGAAAAATCTATATGACCCCACAAATCGGGTGACTTACTTATTGAGGTATCATCTGAATGCCAATAAGTTGTTCCGCATTAACTAAACTGTTTCTAAACCTACAATAATGTTATTTAAATGGTATTTGTTTATTAGCCCTTCACTGCACGATTTTTTCTATTTGTATGAAAAAAAATATTTGAAATCTACATATCGGTCAAAGAATGGAAAAGATAGTAAAAAAAAATTAATTTTCAAATTTTCAGCTAAAATTTGATATTTTATGGCGTGTACCCAATGTACACAATTAGGGATTTAAAATATTGTATTGCTATGTTTTACAACTAAATGAGCTCAAATTAATTCATTTTATCTGCTTAACACTCTGCAACTTTTTTTATATTAATACTTTCAAGTATTCAGTAAAAATAATGAAAGTAAATTTTACCTTAATAGCTTGATCGAAACTTTTTTTTTTGTTTCCGAAGAACGAATTCTATTTTTTTTTTTTTTTTTTTTTTGTCAAATGCAGCCATCTGACATGGACAAAATAAGTGTTATTCCATTCTTTGGATTGTTCTTAATCAGGGATAGAGATCCATATTGGCCAAATTCATGGCACATAATAAGAATTACAGAGTTTTTAGGTATGTGCCAGATGTGGCACATCGTGCAGTGAAGGGTTAATCATCGTTTTCTGAATTCTTGGCCTAATGCGTAATTGAAACACAAGTATAAAAATGCTTTATTTGTTACGTTTTGGGATGTTTTACATACTGTAATAAAAAATTCCGTTAGTTGTCAGTACAATATAAATATTTTTACAGAATTTCCTTTTCCGATGAAAATAATTTCGTGAATGTGTCAAAAAGTATGGATTTGAGATGTGTTTGTTGATATGTAGTGTTAAATTTTTATTTCCTCTAAAAATTTGGGATTAATTTTTATTATTACACTTAAAAATCCTTAAAAATGCGGAAATTGTACGGAAATTCTTTTTAGAGTGTAAAGATGTAGCAAATCCCAAAGCGTTACCGAAAAAGACAAATTAACTAGAATTTCAGCACTATTATTTTTCAAAGATATCTTTAAATCCACATTCACTAATTTCAGAAACATTTACCAAATCATTTAAACAGAAAAAAAAAATCCGTAAAAATAAGGGAATTGTACTGGCAGTCAATGGAATTTTTTTTACAGTGAGTGCTCAATACAGCATCAACATTATATCAGTTTACTCTGTCAACTGAAGTGGACGTCATACGAACAGCGAAATAAAAAAACTAGAATTTTGATGCATTTAAGTGATTTTAATATTATGCCGGTATGTTTGAAATAAATATTCATCTCTTTCTTGTTTTTTTTAATTATAATTTTCTTATTTGATTTATTTACTCTTTTTTTAGTTTAAAAAAAGTCGCATGAGTGTTCTATTTGAATGCTCGCCCGTTCTTAAAATATTTCAAGAAATATTGAATGAACAACGTAAATTTCGTTTGTACCAGTCCTGTATGAAACAATATTGAAATTGATTTGAATGAAACAAATTAAGAAAGTTAAATTTTAAAATTTTAAATGAAAAAGTAGTTTAATTACCCGACTGCAGGGTTATATGTTTCACGAGTATCTGTGTGTGTGGATTTCTTTATACCCTCGAAACATACCAACGGCTGGCTGGATTTTAATGCATGAAGTCTCCATCGATTCGTCTTAACGGCCCGATGGTTATAGGCTAGGTTTTGGTTTTATAAATTCGAAATGGCGGCCGTAAAATACAAAATGGTGGTAGAGACGGAAAAAAATTTACGAACTCTATTGAGTGGCATATCATTGGATAGGTCTTTCAAAATGAAGACGGTGTTTCATTGACTGTTTTACAGTCAGAAGCTCCGTTAAAATATTATACAACCTGGAAGTTGTGTAGATAGGATCTCTAGCTTTAATGTAATTCTATCCATCATAGACATCTATAGACAGTGTTATGTATCTATCAGAACAATGTTTATAGATAGGAACTAACAATTAAACACAACTTAAAAGTCATCAATACAAGTAAATAAAAAAAAATAGGTAAGTAATATAAACAAGTAATATAATAAAAAAAAAAATTAAGTCAATTCCTACTTAGGTCAATAAGAGAATTTTTTTTTCTCCCATTCTTCTTTCCTCTTGAGTGGCGTTTAGAATACCTTGATCAAGAAGAGGGCTCTCTCGATTATTGAGAATTAATTAATTTAATTTAATTAATGAATTAATATTTGAAAAAAACTGGATTGACACAAGTGTCATACACTACAAGTTTAAAAAAATTTATTTGAGCTTGGTTGGATGAATAAGTATTTTATTAACGATTGAAAATTTGAACAAGATATATATAGCGAAAGTGTGAGCTAATAGTAGGAATTGAAAAAATACTTTCACATTGATGAGAAATAATTAATTAGTTCGCTTTTTAAACAGTCGGGTTTTTCGATTTTTTAAATTTAATTGTTTATTAAAAAATTTAGTTGCTTGTTGTTCATAAAAAAAACTCTTTACTTATGGGTTGTTTATATTACAGGGGAAACTGAAAGAAAGAAGATGACACGAGAGCATATAGAACCACTTACAAATGAAAGTTTCCCATCAGGTGCACAGTGTCCACAATAGTGGACAGGTTTTAATAAATAAAAAAATTATTATCCATAAAAAAAAATTTCACATTCTGTGTGACCCTTTTAGTTAAAAATAACAAATGTGACAAAATGTGACAAACATCAGATTCAGTTAGTCCCTGATATAAATTAGTGCTGTTTAATTTTTGGTGTAAATCGCCCAACAGGTGGCGCTGCTGTGCTGCATTTTTCACGATTCCCGCAAGAGCTGTATCTCAAGAACTAATGCACGGATTTTCATCAAACTTCAGATTTAGTTAGTCCTAGACATGAATTGACGTATAAATTAGTGCTGTTTAATTTTTGGTGTAAATCGCTCAACAGGTGGCGCTGCTATGCTGTATTTTTTGCGATTTCCGCAATAGCTTTATCTCAAGAACTAATGCTTGGATTTTCAACAAACTTCAGATTCAGGTATACCTTGATATCGTTTAGTGCTGTTTACTTTTGGTGTAAATCGCTCAATAGGTGGCGCTGCTATGCTACATTTTTTCAGAATTTCCGCTATAGCTCTATCTCGAGAACTAATGCACGAATTTTCATCCAACTTCAAATTCAGATATACTTTGATATGAATTGGTGCTAAATCCTTGTTATTTCTTATACTATTTAAATGATTGACGTGATTTATATAGAAGAAAGTTTTGTGATGGCCACAACATACTAGTTTTTCTAGTCTTAGAGATTTATTTAAAAATATCGAAATGAGATTTCTTAAAAATTCGTCTGTTTCATTAATTCTATGAATTTTGTAAAAAATACATTAGACAGTAACCATAAGAAAATTTCTGCAATGAACTTTTAAAGGAACGATTTGACTATAAAAAAATGAAATTTATGATTTTGAAAATTTTTCATTAGAATTATTCCTACTTTTTTTGAATATTTTATAAGTGCTTTCTTTTTACGAATGCAAGAGATTTCATATTTTTTTCTGCTCTGTACTAAAAGCTTCAAGACTTTCATAGTAAATCCAAATGATTTCTTATTTCGTTGCGTTTATATTATAGTTTGATACTTTACCTAAGTGTTTTAATTTTAAAGCTACTTTATACGAAGAATTCGTACCTTTGTTAATAATAATAATTCAACTTGTGTCAAAAATTACCTAAGTTTTTCATTTATATTTTTGCATTCAGTAATACATATTTTAAATTTTGTATACATTATTTCTAAAAGCACAATAATCGAAAAAATGCGCCCCATACATTTTATTAGTGGAAGGTTTAAAAAATCTTGCGTATTTGGGAGCTGTTATTAAAACACACGCGCATTATCTAAAAAGAAAAAAATTACATTTAAACAATTTTATTCGGTGCCATTTTACGCGTCAGATTATTATAAAATGTGTTCTTTTGTAGACATACAGTGGCGGTCAAAAGTTTCCGGCCAGCATAAAATTTTTGGTTAATTTGTAAGTATACCCATATGAAGAGGAATTTCAAAGTGATACTTATACACTTTATTGACATAACAGTTAAGAACTTATTTATGGAATAACAATTAAATATTAATAAATTTAATTGACAAAATTAATTGCAAAAGAAAACGCATGTTCTCAAAAGTTTCCGGCCACCTTGGCAAGTTTGGGAAAAAATGATTTTTATAACGGAAAATAACAATGAACAACAACATATACAATTAGTATTTTGTATTCATACATTTAGCAATAAGTACTGCGGCGCAGCAACGTGGCATCGATTCAATGAACAGTTGTAGATCATCAATGTTAAGTTTTCCCACGGTTCTTTCAATTTTTGTGAAAATGTTGCTAAATTGGAATATTTATAATTCCACACACGTTTTCAAGTTAGTTTCAAAGATTTTCTATTATATTCAGATCGGATGATTGGGCTGTCCATTTCAAAAGTGAAGTTTTTTGTGCGAGAGCCACTGCTTGACGAGCATGCTTGTATGCTTTTGGTCGTTATCATGATGAAACAAATAGTTGCAACCACAATTTTCCCCCCAATAAGGCAGCAAATGATCTTGCAAGATAGCCTTATGCGTTGCACTATTCATCTTGCCGTGGATTTCAAATAACGGACACGCGCATTTTCCAGAAAATGCTCCCCACAGCATAACGTGTCTTCCGCCTTGCTTCATTGTATGAATAATATATCTCGCATCTTATCTTTTGTTTTTAGGTCGTCGGTTGTAAAGTTTTTATCACTCACAATAAGATTTAACGTCGATTCATCTGAAAATATTACTTTTTTCCAGTTTTCACTTGACCAATCTTTGTATTCCTTGGCAAACGCCAGTCGGGCCCTCTGAATTTTTTTACTTCTAAAAGGTTTTTTAACATCGACTGTTCCATAAAGTTCTATGTCACATAAGCGTCTTGACACTGTAGATAGACTTGTTTCAGCAATAACCATAATACCATAAATCGCTTTTAACACCATAAATGGCGTGGAATTGCAGCGGCATTTTTACGCGGGTCATCAACTGCTTTTCTTCTAATAATTCTGTTCACAAGAATAGTCATTTTCCGGGGTCCCCCGGACCGTGGCAAGTTCCGAAGGCCGTGACCATCTTTATATTTTTTTTAAATATCGTTTACAGCGAATTTTCCGATCGACAACTTTGTCGCAATCTAACGAGAGGATTGTCCTTTAGCGACAAACAAATCACTCATTTAGGAATAATAAATTGTTAAACTTTTCATTTTTGAATTTCAAATACATTATTCACCTTGATTAATTAACAAATATGGCCAAAAAAACACTTTAGCGATAGCAAAAACTAATGAATGACGAATGGCCGGAAACTTTTGCACGTGCGAATTTTGAATTCCTCCCCTTTGCATCAAGTATCTTAAGTAACCAATCAAAATGGTCACGTGGTCAGAGGTAATTTGCTTATTCCTAACTTTTGGAGCAATTGAACTTCTTTTTCGCTAAAACGTTCTGTCAAAGGAATCAAAAAAACTAACTGGCCGGAAACTTTGACCGCCACTGTATACTAATACTAGACTGATACTAGACTGATTTGTTTTTACATTCTTCTAATACGTAAGAAGGATGTATTGGAATAGTGAAAATTTTCGACTTACGTTTTTTTTTTTTTTTTCTTTTTTTTTTTTTTTTTTTTTTTTTTTGCTTGATTTACACGTTTTGGGATGTCTTGAATGCGATTTAACCATTTTGGGGAAATGTGTGTCTGTCTGTTAGTCTGTGTGAGATACAATTTTCGTTGCTCTTCTATCTCAAGAAGTAATGCATGGAGTTTAATAATAATCAAACTTCAGATTAAGATGACCTAGGGGTAACTTAGCTTTGGATTTATATCGCTCAGCAGATGGCAGTGCTATGCTTAATTATTTTATCCATGATAACTATATTGTAAGAACCAATATAGAGAATTTCATCAAACTGCATATAGACTGGAACAGAAATACTTGCCGATTAGCTTTTAGTGTATATTGCTCAACAGGTGGCGCTATTATGCTGTTTTTTTTTCATTATTTCCGCGATAACTATATCTACAAGACTAATGGGCAAAATTTAATCCAATTTCATATTATTTTAGATCTTAAAATAAATTAATGCTGATAAAATTTGGGGTGCATCGCTCAAGAGGTGGCGTTGTTATGTTGTGCTTTTATTATTACCATAACGTGTAACATGTATGTAAAACTCTCGTTTTTTTCAGTCAAAATGCTCATATTTGTAAATTAAATCGAAATGAAATAAGTACCATGTAGATAAAAAGTACATTTTTAAAATAAATTTTCTGGTTCGTGCTGTATTTTTTTTTTTTTTTAAATGTGTGAAGTTGGCAGGTGTGCCATGAGAGCTATATCTCAAGATCTAAAGCACGAAATTTCATCATATTCAGTTAGTATGAATGAAATTTTGGTGTATATCGTCCTACAGATGATGCCTCCTGAAAGAGATTCCTTATTGGATCCACAATCAATTGATGCAGTTATTCTTAGTGAATAACTACCTCTAAAGTGTAGTTCATTCATTATTAATTATTCTTGTAACTTTCATACACCTTTAAGAACATTGTTGCTGCAATCTTTCACTTTGTTTTTGTTATTTTTCTTTGAGTTTTAATTGATTTTGCTTCTTTATTTGGAAATTTGTAATTTCTAAAAATTTAATTAATTTTGCAAACCAGCTTTGCATTTGAGTAGTGCAATTTAATGCACAATAGGTTTTAATTTTTTTTAAATGTATTTTGTATTTTAAATGTATTTTCAAAATACATGTATTTTGTATTTTGAATTTTTGAAATTTGGAAAGTATTTTGTATTTTGCATTTTAAGTTATGAAACCAATGTATTTTGTATTTTGTATTGAAAATGGTTTTTCGATGTATTTTGCCCAACTCTGCGCACAACAAATATCTGTGACGTATGCAGATAAATTTTGCTTTTTTATCAGTTTTTTTTATATAATTTATTTTTCATAGTAGGGGCATTCAGTAGGCGACCCTCATAGGTACCTTCTGGTGCAATCAGAAACGAAATCCGGCAAATATTTTTTGAGTTATGCTTGACGAAAGTTTTTATTGGGGCTTTTTTTTTAGTAGGACATTGCCTTAATATCAATCGTAGCTGTAATATTGCGTTGAGTATTAGCCTTCGCTTCGCTCAGACAATTAAAATCCAAAATTTATTAGTATAAAAGCTGTATAAAGTTTCTATCATACGTACTATGGTGCAGTATAAAAAATATGCTATCGCCTCTCACTTGATTCTAGAGGCAATTTCGCGCTACAAATAGGGTTATTTTGAAGGCTTAACAGAATTTGATGATAGGAAAATGATGCAGAACATTTGGCGAGTAATCACTGGTAAGTGTTTTAAAAGTCTTGTAAAATCAGAGACCTAAAAATAACTAAGGTTAGTTGGGGCAACTGGGCCATGATTTTACAATGTGACTCTGCAGCTTCTGACAATTCAGCTTCAAAATCTAATGTTCATTTGATTTAAAGTCTGAACTTCTCTAAATGTGTTCAGTTAGGTTCCCTCTATCAGACAGAAATGCTCAAAATTACATTTTAATATTTAAAAATACAAAAATATGCATATTTCATCTTTCTTTCCTCATGGGTCCAGTTGCCCAATAAAAATGGGGTAAGTGGACCAGGGGGGTCTATGTTCCACACGCGTTTATTTTTTTTTTCATATCGGATATCAGCTCCTGTTTGAAAAAGTGTAAACAACTTTAAAAAAATTAAACTAGGCAGATCATGTAAATTATATGTCAATAAAGAGCGTTGTAAGGAAAACCTTTGCTGTCAATGTGTCTAAAAAAAAGCACTAAAAGGGAAAATATTAGATTTATTTATATCAGAAACATAAAACTTAAGTAAGTACTTATGTACTTTAGTATAGGTAATAAGTATAAAAGTCACATGGGTATTTTAAAGAAAAAAATAGCAAGGTAAATCTATGAGCAAACGGCTACGTAAGAACTTAAGTACTTTATCTGTATCCAGGGTTCGCATTATATAGAGAAAATTTTATTCTTCCTACCAGAACCCTTAATGAGTTACCTTCATGATCATTTTATTTGACATATTCTAAAGAAAGGTGCGATGAAGATATTATTTTCAAAATAGTGGTAGGAACAATAAAAGTTTCCCTATAGAATGCGACTTGTGTATCGTACAATTTCAAGTTTTGGGTATCTCGTTTTCAGGGGCAAGGTACTTGCATTCGTAAAATATTGAAATAATTTAATGACACCAATATTTACAAGAGAATCTATTTGAAAACAAGTAAAAGTATATTTTCGCGTACTTAATAAAGGTGAAATTTTCATTATAAAATTCCGGTGCCAATGCGGCAATTAGGAATTAAATAACAACATCACCGCCTCTCAGGACGTCAAGAAATTTGGTTTGATACCACCCGATATGCTTTTTTTAAATTTTATTACGTAATTTTGAAAAGGTATTCTATTATTTTCTTTATTGTGAGCAAAAAACAATGGAGAAATTTACTTCCCGTAGTAAAAGAAACTCAAAAAACGTATTTATAACTATTGGGGTAACTGGATTTAGCATGGTCCAGTTACCCCGGGTACATGTCCCAGTTACCCCATTCTTGAAAAATTTATGGGGTAACTGGGACACCGGGCTTACATTTGAAACATGAAGTAAATATGTATAGATACCTAATAATATTAATGTAGTTATATGCCTAATCTTTTTAAAAAAAAATTGTTTAATAAAAGTACTTACAGTATTTTAATAAAAAGTCGAGAAGTTCAACCATATTGACGTTGTTTAAAAAAAAAAAAAAAAAAAAAAAAAAAAAAAAAAAAAAAAAAAAAACGTAAATTTTTGACAACCTATCACAGCAAAGTGAGAGTTATGATTGAATTGACACACGTTGTTTTAGGAAGCAGAGGTTAAGGGGCATTGTTCACAAAAGCTAAAACTTAAAAAACACCAACAGTTTTTTATAAAATAGCCTATGGCCCAGTTACCGCGTGGGTCCAGTTACCCCAACTAACCTTATTTTTAAAACGTTAGTAAAATTTGAACTGATATCTACAATAGGTGATACAAACAGCGATGAGTTCGTCACTGACGAAGTTACAGGAGATAAACTATCACATGATGAGCTTTTGCTCTTGAAAAACTGGCTTATGAGGAAACATCTAATATTGCTTATGATAGGATATAGAGTCCTGCATCGGGTCGGGTTGGCGCTATATTTTCCTATTACGGGTCATGCTGACTTCAACTTTTTTGCTGCATGTCGGGTTCGGGATGGTTTTTTGGCTCTTGCAGTCGGGTTCGAATTAACCCGAATTTTTAAAAGAATGTCCAAAATATTTTTCACCTTAAACGTCTATATAAACCGCAGATCAAAGTTTCACAAAAGCAAAATGCGTGCCTGTCTGTTTTATCTATGCAATTCGTTTCTTGAAGTTAATATAAATATACTTTTTCAACTACTGGTACGATAGGGATTATAACGAATGCTTCTGTACTGCTGAAGCATTTTTGCTGAATACTTACAATTCTAATGTTCTAGTCTTGATATTTCTAACTTTGTTATGACAAAAACTACTGTGTGACATCCAGGAAGACAGGAAAGATCATTTAGTGTTTTACTGCGCATTGCATTTCTAAAGTACGGCAGAAATATTTTCGAAGACTCGTGAAAGGATGACTAATACTTCTCAGAGCTCCCGTTGAAAATGTATCAAGTGAATAATTTAATTGTGATGGTACACGATGCGCTATATTAGAAAGGGAAATTCTCAAAATATTAACTGTTGATAATGTTGATAAACTAGAGGCAGTGTGTAAAGCGTGCCAAATGTGTAAAACAAGGTGTACCGTTATAAATGGAAACTTTTGACGCCGCAACTAATTTTAAAGCATGTTTAAAGACTAGATTTTTAGTTTTATGCCGTTTATAGTCCTATTCCGGGCGGGTTACCCGCAACCGACTCGATCTGGGGTCCGGTCGGCTCTAGATTTTTTTGCTGCGGGTCGGATTCAGGACGGGTTGACTTCCACTTTTTTACTGCGGGTCGGGTTGAATTTTATTATTTCGGGTTCGGTTCGGGTTGACCCAAATTTCAAAAGAATGTCCAAAATATTTTTCAGGTTAAAGATCTATATACAATAAGGCCTCCATAATGGTTTTTCTCCAGAAAGGCGGACACTTCTATTTAGCGGACATTTTTCCAATTCCTAAAATGTATATATTTGAACGCTTATATCACTGAATAGCGGACACCTCTCAATCTACACACACGTAACACGTGTATGTGTACATAAACTATCAATAATATGATACCTCTGTTTTTATCAAAAACGAAATGTTGATAATATTTTTCATATTTCGAAAGAAGGGAAAATGGTTCTTAAAGAAAGAATAATCTATGATCGCAATTCTTATATACATTTTATTTCTCATGCAGTTAATTGAACATATAGTCCTAGATATTCAAATACGTATTTATTTTCCTCTGAAACATAGTTGTGCTCAAACTTTTTTGTAAAACTCCCAACAACCTGAGTGGCAAAAAACCTATATATGACCGGAAAGAATTATAGTGTGAACCCGACCTCCAGAAAGAAAATTAGATTCATTCCAATCCGAAAAAATAAAATTCGGAATAACCCGACCCGATGTCCTACTTTAAAGTTGTCTACAGACAAAACTATTGTTCATAAAGTTATGAAAGTTTGTGAAAGACATAATAAAGGGATATCAATTTGTTTAAGCTTAAAAAAATATATAAATAAAAATAGTTCAAAATTTCGCCACGAGAGGACGATTTTTAATAAATTACACATTTAGCATTACGATAGTTTAGAAATTTTATTTATTAACTCAACCTTATTCTAAAGACAGCATTCCACAACATGTTCCTATGCATTTCTAAGAGCACATTGCGGTCAACTGTGGAACATGCTACCTTACGATTCCAGATCTAGGTATCTGAAAATGTTGAAAGTCATGCAGAACATGTTTGTGTGAGAACATGTTTGGTTATAACAAAATTTGTTAAACTATCGTAAATGTATGCTAAATGTGTAATTCGTTAAAAACGGCCTCCTAATTTTTTTTTCGCTGAAACAAATTCCCATACTTTTATTATGTCCTCTAAAACTTTTCACAACATTCTGAACAATAGTTTCATCTGCAGACTTTAAAATAGGCTCGATTAATTATGACCATCCTGTAAATAACATTTCTAAACTACACTGTTAAAACTTTTGCAGCATTCTGGCATGTCATTCGACCGTTTTTTGAAAAAACGGTTTCATAACCATAATTTAACTATAATCTGACCATAAAATGGCCAATAATATTGTCAGAATAGTGTTAAATTACCGGTTGTGTAACCGTTTTCGGAAAAAATGGTCAAATGACCTGCCAGAATGCTGCAAATTTTTAACAGTGATCGTAATGCTAAATGTGTAATTTATTAAAAATCGTCCTCTAGTGGCGAAATTTTGAACTATTTTTATTTATATTTTATTTTAGCTTAAACAAATTCCCATCCCTTTATTATGTCTTTCACAAAATTTCACAACTTTATGAACAATAGTTTTATTAGACAACTTTAAAGTAGTGCCGTTTAATTATGGACACCCTGTATATAAAACATAAAAATGGTATTAGAGATATAATTGTAGATTATTTTTCATAATGGCATTAAAACTTGATTTACTTTCCTTATATTTCGGATTCGGGCCAGGTTGCGGATTGACTTAAAATGGAATATGCGGGTTCGAGTCGGGTACAATCCGATCCGCGGAGGACTCTAATAGTGATAATACGTGTGATCGTAGCTTTATGGCGACAATAATTTTCACCGTAACTTTCGCTGACAGAGATGCTACTTAAATTACTTTTTTTTTTTTTTTGTTACAAAAATAGTAATTGCAAAATAGCAAAAGACAAAATGTACTTTTGAGTACTGAAAGAACAACATAGTCTAGGAAACACTAGACAAAAGACAACAGTGAAAACAAAACTTTCTTAGATAGATGTTTAAATAGAATATAATAAGCATTTAAAAAAATTAATATTGAAACGACTATTGAAATATAAAAATAAATAAAGAAAAAATATCCTTTTTTAAAATAATCATTTTTTTCCAAGCAAAGTATTTATTTACTTTTATTAGGAAGGGACCAATTTCAGATAAATACAAGTTTTCATCCCTATATGATGAAAAGCATGATGTACAGTCGTGGGGAAAAAAAGTAAACACCCCCGACTAACTCCTCAACAAATTATCGTAGAAGAAAGTTAGTGGTACCGAATGATTGAAAATAAAGTCTACTTTTAAATGATTATATAAAATTTGCTTAGGAGGCCATCTACATATTAAAACTAACCATAACTAACCATAACATAAAACGAACCCAAACTTCATTTTTTTTCAATGGCAATACCCAATTTTAACACGATATTTCAAATCTTCGGTTCAAACTATGCATAGACACCAAATTTCAAGTCATTTGAATAATAAGTTTTTGAATTATAAACATTAAAAATTTAGTGCTCCTAATGTTAAATTACATTTTCATATTCTTATTAATATCTTCTGAAATTATACTCCTAATGTGGTAATTTTTTGTGTAGCAATAATACTAAAACACGCAAACATAAATACATTTAATTTCCAATTTTTATTATTTTATTATATAAATTATTAATTATGAAATTAATATTCGAAAAAATGATGAATTGCAACCTACAATTTTTTTGATGGATTTAGATTTATTAAGTCCTGCTTTATGGAAATCCAAAATTTCACATTTTCCTTCCAAGTAGTTTTCAAATTATGCTTAAAAAAAGGCAAAATGATGTTTTAAGGGTGTAATAAATATTTAATAGGGATGTAATAAATATCTAATCTATGATAGAAGTGACTAGATATTTTGAAATTTCTTATGCTATCCTGTAATCTAGCAGGTGCTTAAGATGCCTTGATCAAGAAGGGAGCTCTCTCGGTCAACAATCCAGTACCAAACTTCGATTTAGATACAACCCCTAAAATACACGCGTTTTAAAATACTTAATTTCTCGTAAACTTATCGTACGAATTGCATAAAAATTCGTTTTGGGGCTAATTGAGGGGGGTAGAGTTCATTTATGCTGTCAGAATTGTGTACTGCTATTGAAAAAAGCAAAGTTATGGTTCGCTTTAATATGTATATAGCCCCCTAAGCAAATTTTATATACATCATTTAAAAGTAGACTTTATTACCAATCGTGTGGTACCATTAACTTTCTTCTACGATAATTTTTTGCAGAGTTAGTAAGGGGTGTTTGCTTTTTTTTTCTACGACTGTACATGAACGTTTATCGGAGTGACAGACGTGTGGGTAAAACATAGAAAGTCTACTTAAATTTAGTAGTATTTATAAATTTGAAATGTTTCCACCCTTTTCGCTATGTTTATTTTATTTTTTTATATTTTCTATATTATTGCAGCAGAATATTAAGCGCCAATTTTAGAATGTCTATCTACATTTTAAAGAAACTAGGAAATACAACCCGGGCATCGGTTAAAACCGTTTGTTTTTATTGAAAACTCTAATAGATTTACATTTATTATATTTAGATTTTACTTTTAGGCTGTTCTCAACTGCTCTGCTCAACAAGCGCAAAACGTTTTGATACATTTACTAATTTATTTTTTAACGGAAAGATATAAAATTGGGAAGCCTGACCATGGAAGCGATTTGGAATCGAACTGTGTTTCCCATTTTATGTTAAATAAATTACCTATTGAGTTATAAGCGATTTTGATCACGTGACAAACACGTTTTATTAAAAGCGATTTTTTTTTCGTATTATCCCCATGCCGGTATTTTTGGTATTTTTTTATATTACTGCATTTATTGATTTATGATGTTTTAGTTTCGTTATGGAATATTAATCAGAAACGAAGGCTAAACTATTTAAATTGCATTAAGTGCAAACGGGTTAATTTTTCGTAATTGGGCTGCACGCGACAGATATTTTTAAACAGAATCCTGCTTGAAAATTATTTAAAAGACCACAAAATATCAGTAAATGGAGATATAGTTTTCAAACAAATCGCATTTAAAAGAAGATTTTTTCCCTATTCTACGATGTAAATATTGAAATTGGGCAGCGTTTAAAAATTTGCAGTAAAATCAAAATTTATTGCTTATTGGTCAGGTGTTGCCACCGTCAATATGATGTCAGCGTTACTCACGGACATGAATTTGCTTAATAAGTATTTCTCGTCATGAAACATTTCATAATTTATATATTTTTAACATGAGTACTATTTGTTGTTTTTAGTAAAAATATCGTTAAATGGTATCTTCTTTCCTTTTATTCTTTAGCCCCACCAGTGGCCGAGAGGTTCTGCTCTCGAAGCTGGTAGACGGGAGGTGCTGGGTTCGATCGCACCCGTTGGCCTAATCGTTCGGAGTTTTCGTGGTTTTCTTCGAATCTTGGTTTTCCAAGTGTAAATACGGGTTAGGTTCCCTTAGAAAGACCCCTCCACGGAGGGCACCCCCCCTTGGGCCTATTTTCCCCGTGCTGATAATTGGCCGTCATAAACACAACCCTTTATTCTTTAAAACTGCAATAATATTTATATAAGTCCTTTGATTATAGAAATTAAAAAGTGATAGAACAAAATGTAGTTTTTGCTTCTCCTCTTTCTCTTCTTAAATATTCGTCTCTTTTCTTAGAAACCAATTTAACCTTTTTTCCATTTTATGAAAATTTCTATAATTTTCTTTATAAATTTTCTAATTTTCTACTCAATTTTCTTTTTCTTCATTTTCTCATAATTTTTAATTTACATTTTTGTTTAGTATTTTTAATATAAATATCATAAGACTATTAAGTTGTATTCTTTTCCTTCGTTTTAAGAAACTCTAAAGTAAGAAAAAGTTTCCTTTAAAAATCCTTTAAAAATCGACTATAGAGATCAACCAATGACGAATGTAAACGAGGTTTATAATTTTCTGTTCTTATATCTTCATTCATATTGTCAGAAACAGATTTAATAACTTTTGTAGTTGAATTTTTTCCTAAAGTTATAAATAAAATGTTTATTTCTTTTGTTTTCTCAAAAACGTGGATTTTAAAAATTTCAAAGAATATTACTAAGTCATTTTCACCCATACACATATAAAATTTTCAGATATTATTGTTCAGGAGCGAAAGAAAAAACAGTTTTCTTACTATATAAATTTTCTAATAAATGCTGTTTTTTACTATGGTTAATTGCTAATATTTATCATTTTTCGTTATTTTATGCTCCGAAAATTTTTTCACTAGTCATTTTCTTCTATACGCATATAAAATTTCCAGATATTCTTGTTCAAGAGCGAAAGAAATAAAGTTTTCTTAATACATACATTTTCTAATAAATGTTATTTTTTACTATGGTTAATTGCTAAATATTTACCAATTTTTGTTATTTTTAGGCTCTGAAAATAAATTTAAAACAATGGTTTTAGTAATGTTTTCTGAAAGATAAAAGGTTTTGATTTAGAAAAAGAAGTAAGCAAAACACTCTTCAGTTACATGGAATCATAATTAAATATAGCGTGATTCAAAAATCCAGCAACTGCAAAAATCCGGCATCAAAACCATCTTTTCCCTTCCTTCTTCTTTTACACTTTCAACTTATGGGAGAATCAAAATAGCGATTCTTTATGAATTAAAAGCTTCAAGATCGAAAGTGAAAATGCAAAAAAAGAATATTTGACTTTCTTTTACATTTGTCAGAGGTGATTATTTTCTCAAGAAATTTTCTGGGAGCTGCACTGTTGCTCAGCAACGGGAAGAACTTTAGGGACAACTTTGGCGAATGCATGGCACAATATATGGCTGAAACGAGTTTTCGGAAACGGCGACCTCAATGATGGGGAAATTTTTTCAGACTTTCAAAATTGTCGTGAAAAGACTGCAATTTATGAGGTGGTTGAACATGCAAAATCTGAAAATGTATTAAGTGTCGAAAAAGGGATACAGAAGATTGGCTAAGCATTGAAGAAAATGCATCAACAAAAAACAATTTAATAGACAGCGAGATCGCTGACGCTGTGCTAAATAGAACCGCCGATAATGCTAGTCGCAGCTCAGAAGACGAGGATGAACAACCGGCAGAAGAAAAAATGTCGCTAGAAAAATTAAAAAAATTGACTGGATTATTAATATGAGAAACAATCCTGTGTTTCCGAAATAGACATTCTTCATTTGTATAAAATACAAAAAAAAAAAAAAAAAAAAAAAAAAAAAAAATGAAAACTTATTAAAGAACGGCCAAAAAAAATGAAGCAAACAAAGTTGACAACGATGTTTCCAGAATTACAAGGGAAGAAATAATTTCATTCTTTATTAGATTTTTTTTTCTGTAACATA
Organism: Maratus speciosus; assembly: GCA_963932465.1. Classification (NCBI taxonomy): domain Eukaryota; kingdom Metazoa; phylum Arthropoda; class Arachnida; order Araneae; family Salticidae; genus Maratus; species Maratus speciosus. Next base: position 407,268,975 of record OZ010796.1, read on the forward strand.
GAAAATATCATATAAAATAACTTTTTTTATATTTAATTTTCTCTTTATCTTGCATAATTATCACTTAATAATGAATTAAATTATGGCTAAAAGCACCATTAATAATATAGTACTACTTTTGATATTCAGAGTTATTACTTTTTATATTCCTTCAAAAATCCAGACTTTTCAAGAATCCGTCATAGTCTCGGTACCGATGATGCCGGATTTTTGAAGTTATAGGGTAATTCCGGGATTTATGCCGCACATTGTTTTGAATATGTGTATAAAGTCCCATGGTGAACATAAAATAAAAAAAAAACCATGCTGTGCTATTTAATGTTAAATATACAACGCGTGTACTGCGACAAAAAAATTCAAAGCAAATTATTAATATTTTTTAAAATTTTTTTTCTAAAACATTACACTGCGGCGCGTCACCCGTACATTCAGGCTGATATGCAGCACTTCTGCAGTAGTTATGCCGCGACTGTAATAAGGACAGAATGAAATTATAAATAAAAATATTTAAAAAAAATTCATATCTGGACTATAATTAACGTTGCAATGACAAAATGAAACTAAATGAGTACAATGAAACGTATTAGTAGATTCAAATTAATAATAATTGTTGCCTACTTTCACTATTAAAATTATCGATTTTTTTTTTTTTTTACATTAAATTTTAATTGTTATTTCAGCAACACCGTAACATCAATGTATTAGAAAGGGAAAAGAAAAAATGAAAAATTGTGTTTACATAATTTATTTGTTAACCCTTTCGGGACAGGTGGCTTTTACACAATTTTTATTCGGTTGGTACCACTTTTTAAAAAAGAAGTTACCTTTACTTAAATAGTCATGAAAATGCTCTAATTAAACAAGGAAAATATTACTTTTAGGTAGCTTTCTTTACAAAAAGCTACCTATTGCAGCCGTTCGAACGAAAGCGATTTCAAAAAATTTTGGTATATTTTCATCGATCATGACCCCCAGACCCCGAAACCACCATCCGTTCAAAATTGATATATATATATATATATATATCATCATCATCATCAACCGTTTTCAATCCACTGCTGGATGTAGGTCTCCCCCAGATTTTTCCAATGTTTCCTGTCTAGTGCTTTAGTCATCCAATTTACACCGGCTACTTTTCTGATTTCATCACTCCATCTTACTTGAGGTCGTCTTCTTGGCCGTTTTACATCTCTGGGATACCACTGTAGGGTGTTTGTGCTCCATCTATTGTCTTGTCTTCTTGCGATGTGCCCAGCCCATTTCCATTTTAGCCGTTTAATTCTTTCAATGATGTCAAAAACTTTCGTCTGACTTCTTATCCAGGTTATTCTTTTTCTGTCTCTTCTAGTTATACCTAGCATACATCTTTCCATACTTCTCTGTGTTGTTTGTAATATTTGTACCATCCGTTTTGTTAGCGTCCATGTTTCTGCTCCATAAGTTAGGACAGGTAAAACACATTGGTTAAATACCTTTCTTTTCAAACACAGGGGCATGCTACTCTTCAGAATAATATTGTTCTTCCCAAAAGCACTCCATCCATTTCTTATTCTTCTATTGATTTCATTCATGATACTATTGTCAGATGATAATTCTTGCCCAAGGTACACATAACTTTGCACTTCTTTAATTTCAGTGTTGTTGTAGACGATTTTCTTTTTTGATGCAAATGAATTGAACATCACCTTAGTCTTTTCCATGTTTATTTTTAATCCCACATTAATGCTAGCTTCTGCCAAATCTTTTAGCATATTTTCCAATTCTTCAGGACTGTTACTGAAAATTAAAATGTCGTCAGCGAATCGGAGATGACTTAAATATTCCCCATTTATTCTAATCCCTTTGTTTTCCCAATCCAGCTTCTTGAAAATATTTTCTAAGACAGCAGTAAAAAGCTTAGGCGAAATGGTGTCTCTTTGTCTTACCCCTCTTCCAAGCTTGATCTTTGCTTTTCCTTTGTCCAAGCGGATGGTTGCTGTTGCTTTCTTGTAAATCTTCTTTATAATATTGATGTAAGGTTTGTCTATACCAATGTCCTCCAGAGATTCTACTACTGCTGATGTGTAGACCGAATCAAATGCTTTTTCATAATCAATAAAGGCAAGGCAAAGAGGTAAATTATATTCCTTATGTTTTTCTATGAGTTCCCTTACCGTTTGGATATGATCCATTGTGCTGAATCCACTTCGGAATCCTGCTTGTTCTCTAGGTTGAGCTGAGTCCAGAACTGATTCAAGTCTTGTCGTTAAAACTTTGGTGAAAATTTTATAAATCACTGACAGTAAGCTGATTGGACGGTAGTTTTTAATGTTTTCCTTCTCTCCTTTCTTGTAAAGTAGCACCATCACAGCATTATTCCAATCTTCTGGTACATCTGACTTCTGGAGACATTTGGAAAACAGTAAAGATAGCATTTTTGCAAATTCTTCTCCTGCTTCTTTGATAAAGTTGATTGTAATTCCATCTTCTCCGGGGCATTTACCTTTTTTCATAAATTTAATGGCTTGTAAAACTTCGTCTGTTGTCACTGGGATTATGGCATCGGTTTCTGTTAAGTTTTCTCGTGGATCACATAAGTTGATTTCCCTCTGATCTTCACATTTATATAAATCGTTATAGAATTTTTCGACAATGTGTACTATTTCTTTATTGATTTTGGTGATTGTTCCATCTGCCCTCTTTAGTGCAAAAATACCTTTTCTTCCAACACAAAGTTTTCGCCTAGCTGATTTTAAACTTTTGTTATCTTCTAGAATTTTCTTGACAAGATCAGAGTTAAATTTTCTGATATCTTCTGTAACACATTTTCTTACCGTTTTACATAATTCAGCATATTCAACTCTTGATTTAGGATCGTTTTTCTTCATTTTAAATTCTCTGCGTTTCTTCATCAATCTTCTTGTTTCTTCTGTTATTTTCTTTGTCTGCTTTACTTGTGCATCGCCGGCTATCTTCTTTGCAATATCTTGTAGAGTACTGGTTAGTTTCTTGTTCACTACTGTAACATCTTGCTCTTCTTCTAAAGCTGATTGAAGTACTTGGAAACGGTTTTTAAGTTCCAAATGGAATTCTTCTTTATGTTTCTGGAGATTTATTATATCGATTGACTTCTTTGAGTGTTGCAAAAGCTTCATTCTTTCCACTTTAGTATTTAACAGCAGTTTGCATCTAGCCAACCTGTGATCACTTCCTGTATTGAAGTTATTGAGAACGCTGCAATCCTGAATAAGATGCTTTTTGTTTGTTAAGATGTAGTCGATTTCACTTGTTGAGCCATTTGCACAACGCCATGTCCATTTTCTTTGTGGCTTTTTCTTGAAAAATGAATTCATGATATACAACTGTTCACATTCTGCAAACTCAATCAATCTGTTTCCTCTTTCATTTCGCACCCCATATCCATGATTTCCTACTGATAACTCACCTTTCTCTTTTTCCCCAATTCTAGCATTCCAGTCTCCCATTATTAATTTTATGTAGCATTTTCCCTTTTGATGCATTGAAGCTACTTCTTCATAGAAATCCTCAACTTCTTCATCAGTATAGCTTACTGTTGGTGCATAAACTTGGGTAATTTGCAGCTTGTATCTTCTGAACACTTGTATTACTAACCTTGCAACTCTATCTGATGCACTATCATATTCTACGATGTGATTCTTCCACCTTTTATGAATCAGAAATCCTACACCGCTTGTTCTTCCATCTTCTGTGCCTCTGTAGTATAATACATGTCCGCCGGCAAGATCTATCTTCTCTTCTCCTTTTCTTCTTACTTCACATAATCCTAGGATGCCCCAGTTGATTCTTTCTAATTCTTCTTCAAGTTCCTGAAAACGATTTTCCGAAGATAGGGATCGTCCACTATACGTAGCCAAGGTCATCAACTTATGGCAGCCTAGCCGAGCCCGGTTATTCTTAGCACCCTCTGTCTTCATGTCTTTCTGATCGCTGCCGTAACCAGGAACATTCAGACCGCCGGGAATTAAGGGCCGTGATTTATTTTGTGAATTCGTGGTAAAATAAGGGGGGTAGGTGGCCAAATTCCTCCACGCTGGCCAAGCGGGTTGGAGGAAGCCCATCTGCGTTCGTTCCCCATGCACTAGGCAAGGGTACTAACAGGCTGTACCGGTGGAAGGTGCGGATTGGACATTAAGTTTCCGCTCCCAGTCGATTCCTTTAAGTCCTCCTCGAAGGCAATTAAAGGGTCTTCTCCTGGTTAATAAGCAGAGGCTATTAAACAGCCCATATATATATATATATATATATATCTGACCTATGTCACACTGTAACTCTCGTATTTATGAACCGATTTGGATGTAATTCGATGTGTATGTAGTACATACCAATGTCTCGACCGAGTTCGTTGGCCAGCTTCATCCGCCATTTTGTTTCAAAATGGCGGCCATTTAAAAATTTTTAAAAAAATTAAAATTTGAAATGTGGTATCAAAAAATTGAAAATGGAAAAATATTTTTTTCTTATGTATTTGACCTTTATACAAAGACTCCGTAGCAGTTTTTGTTTCGTCTATATCTTAAAAAATGGCTGAGTTATAGCATTTTGAATTTCTAGCGAAGCTGACATTTTGAAACGTCCTGAATTTTGTCACGCGATAAAAGGCGTATTTATGAACCGATTTGGATGTAACTTCGTTTATACATAGTACATACCAATGTCTCAAACGAGTTCGTTGGCCAGCTTCATCCGCCATCTTGTTTAAAAATGGCGGTCATTTAAAATTTTAAGAAAAATTTAAATTTGAAATGTGGTAGCAAAAAATTGAAAATTGAAAAAATATTTTTTTCTTATGTGTTTGACCTTGATAAAAAGATTTGGGAGCAGTTTTTGTTCCGTCTCTATCTTAAAAAATGGCTGAGTTATAGCATTTTGAATTTCTGGCGTGGCTGACATTTTGAAACGTCCTGATTTTTGCCACGTGATAACAGACGTATTTATGAACCGATTTGGATGTACCCTGGTGTGTACATAGTACATATAAATAACTCAACCGAGTTCGTTGACCAGCTTCATTCGCCATCTTGTTTGAAAATGGTGGCCATTTAAAAAAATTTAAAAAAAATTAAATTTAAAATGAGATACCAAAAAATTGGAAAATGAAAAAGATTTTTTTTTGTATGTGTTTGACCTTAATACAAAGATTCTGGAACAGGTTTTGTTTCGTCTACATCTAAAAAAATGGCTGAGTTATAACATTTTGAATTTCTAGCGTGGCTGACATTTTAAAACGATCTGATTTTTGTCACGCGATAACAGGCGTATTTATGAACCGATTCCAATGTAACTTGGTCTGTACATAGTACATACCAATGTCTCGACCGAGTTCGTTGGCCAGCTTCATTCGCCATCTTGTTTCAAAAGAGTTGCCATTTTAAAAAAAATGTAATTTAAAATTTAAAATGAGGTATTAAAAAATTGGAAACTGAAAAAGATTTTTTTTTATGTGTTTGGCCTTGATACAAAGATTCTGGAGCAGTTTTTGTTTCTGAAAATTTGTTCTTTTGTTTATATCTTAAAAAGTGGTTGAATTATAGCACTTTGAATTTCTATCATGGCTAACACTTTGAAACGATCTTGTATTTGTCACGCGATACCACACGTATTCGCCTATTTCGATGGAAGAAGGCATGTGGATAGTATACATCAATATCTCGACCCAAGTTCGCTGGCCAGCTTCATCAGCCATCTTGTTTCAAAATGGCGGCCATTAAATTAAAAAAAATTATATTTAAAGTGAGGTGCAAAAAATTTAGAAATTGAAAAAGGTTTCTTTTTTAAGTATTTGACCTTGATATAAGGATTCAGGAGCATTTTTTGTTTGTCTTTATCTTAAAAAATGGCTCAGATATAGCTGTTTCAATTTCTAAAGTGGGTGACATTTTGAAAAATCTGATTTTTTGCCTGCGACAGCACTCGTATATATCAACCGATTCCGATATGAGTGAGCATGTGCACAGCAATTACTAAGGTCTCGACCAAGTTCACTGGTTAGCCTCATCTACCACGTTGTCTTAAAAGGGCAGGCACTTTAAGAAATCGCCGAATTTGGCTGCCAAATATAAGTGACTTTAAAAAAAAGCAGCTTGGATAAAGCTGACTAATTTCGCGAAATTTCCATTCATAATGATTTAGTATTGATAAAAATTAGTATTGAATCTCCTACATTCGGTTTCCACTTAATTGAGCTTCGTGTGTTTGAATAATATAAGTTGGCTTTTTAAAAATAAGGAATATGAAAGCTACCTCTTCCTCCCGGCACTGGCCGGAAGGACTTTTCTTTTTTACTGGTGCCAGAAACAAATTGTGTAAGCTCTTCATGAAGGTGCTTATATGCACCTATGGTCCCGAATGGGTTAAGAAACCTGTTTTTTCGAATACAATCTACAGAAAAAGTGTCGAAAAAGTACAGACTTTATATAACTACCTTTAAACACATGATGCAACGAAGCCAATTACACGTGCTTTTTTTTTTTTTTTTTTTTTTTTTTTTTTTTAATAGTTTTGCAAAGAACGTCTGCGTTACGCGTAATTCAATTTTTCATTATTATCATCTTGACTTGCATCTTTCTTGCCCGTCTTACTTTTTATTTTCCCCTTCTTCGCCTTTGGTTTTAGTAAACTTGATAACATGCCTAACATGGTTAGTCTGTGCAAAAAGAAAAGGAAAAGTTAATAGCACATAATTATCCCGTACAAAAGAAACTGCGGCATGTATACCGGAATAGCAGTGCGGCATGTATCCCATTTTGCATGGTGCAGACGTCGGCTATCACAGTTACCTCCTATCGCTACGGGGAATGGTGTAACCATACACACAGTGCTCTATACAAACGCTACACTTAGTTTTGACTTCGAAATCATGCATGCATTTAGTAATTAGTGTATGAAAAGTATTTAAACATAACATGTTTAAAAGTTTGGACGGTGAAATCATGCACTTACGTCAAATTAAGGATTGTACTTCTACATGTAAACATCGAAATGGGATTCACGCTATACACTGGTTAAAATAATCTCATTGCGCACCTATACTGTTCGTTTGACAACCATCTATCGATAATTACAAGAAATACAAGGGGTGCGTCATCTATCCTGTATGCGGTGACTCTCCCGGAGTTACTCTATCTAAAAATTCAAAGTAGCAAGTAGGGTGTTTGAATTTGTTAACGGCCTGAAGGAATATTTATATATGGTTTCTCTAAAAAACATTATCTTTTAGTCAAAAACGTTTTTAATACATTGTTAATGTTTACTTCGAAAAAAGTGACACAAGCTGAACAAACTGTATTTCATGTATTTTGTCAGTTTTGCGACACAAGATAATAAAAAGGAAAAATAATCTGAAGTACAGTCGTGGGAAAAAAAAAAGTAAACGCCCCCTACTAACTCCTCAACAAATCATCATAGAAGAAAGTTACTGGTACCGAGCGATTGGAAATAAAGTCTACTTTTAAACGATGTATATAAAATTTCCTTAGGGGGTCATCTACATATTAAAACGAATCCTAACTTCATTTTTTTCAATGGCAATACCCAATTTTAACGAAATATTTCAAATCTTCGGTTCAAACTATGCCTAGACACCAAATTTCAAGTCATTTGAATGATAAGTTTTTGAATTATAAACATTCAAAATTTAGTGCTTCTAATGTTAAATTATATTTTCATATTCAAGGCTGGAGTAGCACAGTTGAAGTTTTTTCCAACAGAGCGAAAAATGTCCAGACCAGGGATCGAACCTGGATACTTGGCGTGCCGTGCCAATGCCTTACCTGTTAGGCTATCCGGACCGATACCTGGCTGACATAATTCACTCTTATTAGTTGGACTTGGCTGCGAACTGCAGCGCTAGTTTCATTCATCCGAGCTATAACTATAGCATTTACATGATGAAACTACTTTAACACGGAAACTCCGATATACCATGTAATTAGGTCATAATGAAGGAAACGAATATTTTTTTCCAACTGGATTAAATCATATTCAAGGCTGGAGTAGCACAGTTGAAGTTTTTTCCAACAGAGCGAAAAATGTCCAGACCAGGGATCGAACCTGGATACTTGGCGTGCCGTGCCAATGCCTTACCTGTTAGGCTATCCGGACCGATTGGGACCTAACAGGTAAGGCATTGGCACGGCACGCCAAGTATCCAGGTTCGATCCCTGGTCTGGACATTTTTCGCTCTGTTGGAAAAAACTTCAACTGTGCTACTCCAGCCTTGAATATGATTTAATCCAGTTGGAAAAAAATATTCGTTTCCTTCATTATGACCTAATTACATGGTATATCGGAGTTTCCGTGTTAAAGTAGTTTCATCATGTAAATGCTATAGTTATAGCTCGGATGAATGAAACTAGCGCTGCAGTTCGCAGCCAAGTCCAACTAATAAGAGTGAATTATGTCAGCCAGGTATCGGTCCGGATAGCCTAACAGGTAAGGCATTGGCACGGCACGCCAAGTATCCAGGTTCGATCCCTGGTCTGGACATTTTTCGCTCTGTTGGAAAAAACTTCAACTGTGCTACTCCAGCCTTGAATATGATTTAATCCAGTTGGAAAAAAATATTCGTTTCCTTCATTATATTTTCATATTTTTATTTATATCTCTCGAAATTATGCTCCTAATGTGCTAATTTTTTTTCTGGTAATAATACTAATATACCCAAACATAAATAAGCTGAATTTGCAATTTTTATAATTTTATGATATGAATTATGAAATTAATATTCGAAAAAATTATGAATCGCAACCCACAATTTTTTTGATGGATTTAGATTTATTAAGTCCTGCTTTATGGAAATTCAAAAATTTCACATTTTTCTTCCAAGTAGTTTTCAAATTATGCTTAAAAAACGGCAAAATGATGGTTTAAGGGGCCGTCTATGATGGAAGTCAGTAGACATTTTGAAATATATTCTGCCGTACTGTAATCTAACACGCTTCATTGACTCCTTGAGTGGAGCTTAATGTGCCTTGATCAAGGAAGCGGCTCTCTCGGTTAACAATCCAGTACGGAACTTCAATTTGGATACAGCCCTTAAAACACACTCGTTTTAAAATAATTACTTTCTCGGAAATTTATGGTACGAATTGCATAAAAATTCGTTTTTAGGCTAATTGAAGGGTGTAGAGTTCATTTATGCTGTCAGAATTGGGTACTGCTATTGAAAAAAACAAAGTTATGGTCCGTTTTAATATGTAGGTGGCCCCCTAAGCAAATTTTATATACATTACTTAAAAGTAGACTTTATTTCCAATCGTTCGGTACCAGTAACTTTCTTCTACGATAATTTGTTGAGGAGTTAGTAGGGGGTGTTTACTTTTTTTTTCCACGGCTGTACCTCTCTATTGCTTTATATTTCTTTCCCTTTTCAATAATTTTGGTGTCGCCATCTGTTAAAAGAAACATAAATAAAAGTTAATTTCGCATTTGCAGTTGGTATATTCCAGTGAGTGACTAGGAAAATATAAACAACACAATAATGTAAATATATACAGTAGTTTATCAATACTGATATCTAAACGAATTTTTTTATAAAATGAACATATTTTCTTTAACACTTTCAATGACAAATTATTGTGTTATTGTAATGTTGAACACACACCAGAAATTTAAAAAAAAATTAATGTCAGAAAATGCAATTGTACAGTTTTTTCATAAATTTTTAAAATATCTAACACAAATCTTGATTAAAATTAAGTGGTATAAAAAATATCCCACCGCCCTTCAAGGATAAAGTGAAACGCTCGAACTACCACAATTTTGTGCAAAAACATTCTCACTCACAGCGAAATCTGACAGCAGGTAAATTCGAAACTCACGTGTTCCTATTTCTATAGAAAACAGTACCATAAATCCGTGTCTGATTATGACCTAGTCATAGTAGGCAGTATGCACAAGCCTTAGGATCTCATTATTTTGAGGGCCCTAGAATTTGAGGATTTTGTTTTCGAGAGTTTTAATATATAATCTCACATTTTATGTATATAAGTATATCTTTTCTGTATCTTCTATCGATCTATTTCTATGTGTGTGGGGATGGGGGTGAGTTGCGTGCGCAAGATATTTTTAGACAAATATTTTCGAATATTTCAAATAAAGTTACTGTTTATTCTGCCTTTTTAAAATTACCCGAAAGGAGAATCACAAACACGTTGACATAAACATCTTGTTATGCACGAGATTACTCTATCTAAGCAGCGAATCTTGTGAAAAATTTCGTTAACAAGATTTGGATAATCATTTTAAAAAAATTAAAAAAACTCAAAAGGCTTCGAACTTGCACAAGTTTTTGTGAAATCTTTACTTTAGTGATACGGAAAGGAGAAGGTTGGAATGCAAAAAAGGTACTGAACTTCAAGCTTATTTATTATTCTTATTAGGAAGCTCGAAAAGAATGCTGTACCTGACATAAACAGTTTGAAAAAAAAAACTGTGTTTCATATATTTTCTCAGTTTTTCGATCCAATATAATGAAAAGGAGAAATAATTTGAAGAAAAACAATCTGAAAAATAAACTGCTTTATATTTCTTTCCCTTCTCAATAATTTTAGTGTCGCCATCTGTTAAAAGAAAATATAACTAACAGTTAATTTCGCATTTTCAGTTGGATTATAAATCAGGGCCGAAACTAGCCTTTTTGGCGCCCGGGGCAAACATGGATTTTGGCGCCCCCCCCCCCCTCTTTTCTCTACTACAAAGTAAATTTACAAAAAGAATTTTGCTAAGTATCTAATAGACAACTTATTTTTAAATTTAAAATATATAAAACTGAACTACGTAATCAGCTTTGTCAAATATTGGTTCATTAAAAATCTTGAAAACGGAATAAAAAAGAACAGAATTGCATTTGAATCTTTTTTTTTTTTTTTTTTTTTTTTGTATTGGCTAAATGAAGTCGATATCTATTGCTGTGCGTTTGTATTTTTTTCATCTTAGCAGGTTTATTGTGTAATAGCTGCGTTACCTGCTATGATAAAAAATGTTTAAAGCGGAATTTTTCCCGATTCTTGTGACTCCCTCTTAGAAACTTTTACTATAACTTAGCCCCCTCCGAAATTATGAGTCTAGATACGCCACTGCAGGGTGGAAAAAGGCCTAGAAATGGCAGAAAGACGAGAAAAAAAAAACCTTTTTGGGCGCTAAAGGCGGGGGCGGCTTTGCTTTACTAGCCATGACTCCCGTCCAAAATTTTACTGTACTACTACAAATGCTACAATAAAAAATAAAAGGTTTTACTAAGAATTTTACTTTGTTCATTCCCTCTCTCGTTTGATTTTATTGTCCCGGGTGGTCGTCGCCCATGGCAAGACGAAAAAAAAAAAAAAAGAAAGAAAGAAAGCTCAACACTGTTCAGTGGAAAATAAACAAACAGCTTTCATGGAATTATTTTATCTAATAGAAAAGTCAGACTGGGGTCGCTTCGCACTTTGTAGTTATCCGTTGTGGTCAGTGTCCCACAATAGAGATTGACCTTGAAAAATGGTAGGGATTCTCCCTCACAGGAAGTGATTTAAAAGATAGAAGGCAAAGGTACAGACATGATACTTTTGGAATGGGAGGATAAAAAAAGCCTTCTTTCTTATTCATTTGCAATTTTGTATTGTAGATGAACCTTTTTATCTATTTCTAAAGTTTAATCCATTTGGTTCAATTTTCCTTTAAATTTTTCGGCTGCGAGACATTTTTATACAAATTTCGTGTGTGTATATATACATTCTTGTATCAAACGTCGAGCAAAATCTTCATTTTGGCGCCCCTTCACCTTCTGTTAAACCGGCGCCCGGGGCACGTGCCCCCTCCGCCCCCCCCCCCCTAGTTTCGGTCCTGTTATAAATAACACAATAATGTAAATATATATATTATCCTTACCGGTATCAGGTCATCGGTATCAATACCGGCCCAAAGTACCTTTATGGGGCCCAGACATGAATAAATTGGAACGATTTTTGTTTTTTCTGAAATTATTGATACCACAATGGGCTGAGTCACTTATAGTCAAATTGTTTTAGTAATTAATCATAAATTATTAGCAGATTACATTTAAATAATTAGCTAAATTTCAACTTCAAATCCTTTCAACAGTAAAAAAACAGGACAAAAAAAAAAGGAAATCTTCTGGTTTTGATTTTCTAAAACAGTTGGAAGACCTTATTGTCCGATTTCACTCTAAGAACTGCAATTTCTCTAAAAAGTTTTACATATGTTTGACTATGAAAAAAAATAAATTTGATATGGTTGATCCTATAAAATCTATCTAATTTATGGAAAACGGAGAACGATATTCGATTCTTAGGCATCTTAGCCTTCCCCCAAACAAAAACCCTGCTTACACTGATAGAGATATGAACTTAAAACCATAAATGTTAATTTTCCGACTAACATTACATGTACTTTAATATGCTTTTAATTATTTTATTTTATTTATAGTTATATTTTATTGATTTTATTTTCTCTATACATGATTCTGCACCTAGACCAACTTGAAATATATGATGCGATGGAGCTCAGATTGGGAAGCAACGTCATCCAAACCTCACAACGTTTTGATGGCATCTGTTGTTGAAACATACTGTTATTTGCATCTGAAGCACCATGTCCATGTAGGGAAATTTCAATCAGCTGTGGATGATGCAAAACTTGCATATCTTTGGAAAAGGCGCAAATTTCGGATCAAGAGTTTTATTCTCCTACATGACAATGCCGTACCCTATATAGCAGTTTTAGTTCAGTGAAAAGGGGAAGAAATACACTGAACAACTACTTTAGGAAGTTCTGTCTTCAGTCCAAACTTGCCACTCTGCAAATATCACATGTTTAGACCACGAAAAGAAGCATTTGGATGGCAACAATAAGTGAACGATGTAGCCATTGAGGCGTTTATACATAGTTGACTTGAGATAAGTGATAAACAACAAGACCCTTAATTCTATTGTGACCAAATAAACATTTTACCTTTTCGCTGAGAAAAATGTGTTTTGAATTCAGTATGTAAAAAAAAATATTATTGCGCCACCAATTTGTTTCTTATTTCAATAAAGCTATATTTTAAAAAAAAAAATAAATAAATAAAAATAAATAAATAAATAAATAAATAAAAAATCTTTTAAATTTTGGTTTATATTGTATTGCCCTGAAAATCTTGCAGAGTAATAAATCCTAGAATATAGGTTTGAAATACGAAGTAATTCATTTTTTTTTTTTTTTTTTTTTGCCTCTTACTAAAAGCATATTTCGTAATTAGAGCCTTAAATAACAAACTTTGCAAACTGATGAATTTCGTTATACAAGCCCGAGATAGTGAGAATTTTTCAAATTATAACTCATGCCTTTCAGCTAGTTACCACATCCAAACAGACATGCGCCCGCAAATCCTAAAAACATTCAAATTTGAGAGGCAATTCACCACAACCGAGAAAGAAAAAGAACGTTTCATGACATTTTTTAAATCGGAACCCCTAAAACTATGGACGAACTGCTAGTACAAAGTAACAGTTTCCCCTAGTTATATTTCGCATGTCGAGAGGCCGAAAATATATTCGAAGGAGCGTTATAACCGACAGTAATGAAAAAATTAAGATAAACTGCAAGTAAATGTTCTATATTTGTTTCTAAAAGGTAGTTTATATGCATATTACAGTTCTCTCAATAAAATTAATGATAATTATATTTATTTATTGCTATGTACATTACAGATACAGTTACTTAAAAAGGGCAGAAGCATTATTAGAGCTTTTCTCCCCTTCTTTTCGGAAGATGCAGAAAAAAGAGAGAGATATTCGAATGAGCGAGAACAGGGGCGGCGCCAGAACTTGCCCGACGGGGGGGCATGATATCCCCGACAGGGGGGCCGAATTCGTCCCTGCGCCCCCGACCCGAATCCGAAAATTACATTTGAAGTCAACCCGCAACCCGACCCGAACCCGACATATTTCAATCTGCATCCGGCCCGAACCCGAAATACTTTAACCGCAACCCGAACAAAATCCGAAATGAAAGGAAAGTAAATAAAGTTTTAATGCAAATGTGAAAAGTAATCTATAATTAAATTTCTAATACCAATTTTATGTTTTCCATAGAAAAATAGACAAATCTGTATTCTTTAATATTCGAATATATAGTAGTAAAATGAATAGCAGACACCTTGTTAGATGGAGTAGTGCATCGGGTCGGTGTCGGACTGTACTTAATTTTCCTTTTTCGGGTCGGGATGACTCCATCTTTCTTTCTGCTGGTCGGGTTCATCCTAGACTATTTCCTGCTGGTCATATTTATGCTTTTTGCAAGTTGGGATTTTGGAATTTTCAGAAAAAAAAAAAAGTTTGAGCAGAACTGTGTTTTAAATGAAAATAAATATCTATATGAATATGGATGAATATATATTCAATTTACTGCATCAGATATAAAATGTATATAAGAAATGTGATCATAGATTATTCTCTCTTTAAGAACCATTTTTTTTTTTTTTTTTTTCGTGCTCCGGAATATGAAAAATATTACTAACATTTCTTTTCTGATAAACAGAAATATATATGTATCGTATTTGTGATAGTTTTTGCACACATACACATGTTACATGTATGTAGATTGGGAGGTGACCACTATTCAAAAGTATAAGCGTACGAATATATAAGTGTTAGGAATTGAAAAACTGTTCACTAAATAGACGTGTCCGCTTTTTCGGGAGTGTCCATTGTGGAAATCTTATTATATATAGATTTTTAACCTGAAAAAATATTTTGGAGATTATTTTGAAAAATCGGATCAACCCGAACCGGACCCGCAAGAGTCAAAACCCAACCCGAACCCGACCCGCAGCAAAAAAGTAGAAGGCAACCCGACCTCGACCCACAACAAAAAATATAGCTCCTCACGGGGTCGGGTCGGGTCGGATGCGAGTAAAAGCGGGTAACCCGACCCGATGCAGAACTCTAGGCCGATTTCGTAATATATATTAAAAAAGTGTCCCCGAGCCCGGGCCTGTCTCGAAGCCCGAGTTCAGTAAAATTTTCATTCATTAAGCTCGGTCAGGGCTTAATTTTTATCTCAAGTCTCTGGTCGGGCTGAGACTAAATTTTATTTTTTTTAATGTTGGGCCGGGTAGGAATTTCATTCTTCCAGGGACAAGTCTGGGTCTTGAATTTTTTCTGTAGATTCGGGCCAGACCGGGACTGTATTTTATTCTTTCGGGGCCGTATAAGATGATAATTTTTTTCTCACGAGTAATGTCCCGGTAACGTTCCTCCTTTATTAGTAGAGAAAATGGACGATAAAACAGCATATCTTTGTTTGTTTCTTCTTCTTTCTTTTTTGTTTGCGTTTTTTAAATAAAAGGCGGAGTATTTGGTTAATTTCTAGAGAAATTAATCAAATCCCGGCAATTTCTGAAGAAATTAATCAAATCCCCCTGGGCCAAAAATACGAAAAAAGCAGACAGACCGTGCCGGCATGGTATGCTTGTAACAGGAAATGCGCAAGTGTTTAGCTTTTATAACGGGCCGGGCAAACAATAGTTCAGCATGATACTTTGTTAATTTAAACAATAACATAAAAGACACTTTGTTTACCCATTCAATTTTTAAAAATACTCGCCAAACACTTTTTAATAAAGGTTAAAGTGAGCAGATGTATTTTACCATGTCTTATCTTTATCTCTTCTTCAACCTTATTTCGTATAGGCGCCTGAAGATTGCGGTCAATCGAATAAACATTAAACAGAAGAGCACATGAGTTCTAAGACAATATACAGTCGGACCCGGTTAAGACGCTCACGGTTAATACGCGATCCCGTTTAATACGCGAATTTTTAATGGTACCTTGAATATTTTCCATAAGACTAATGTAAAAATATCACGTTTAATACGCGAATGGTTAATACGCGATCCCGCTTAATACGCGAGAGTGTTTCAGAAAAAATCACGCTTAAGACGCGAATTCCTTCCCTACACGCTTCGGATCCCGAGTGAATCGCTTGTTTCTCCAGATCTTATTTTCGCTGGCAACTTGCCAGACAGGAAAATGCTCTTTTTATTCTGGCTCTCCGTATTTTGTCTACTACAGAAAAAAAGAGAGATTTTTTTGTCCTTTTTTTTACGAATTATTCTTCTGTCTTTATGCGGTTTATTCTGTTTCTCTACGGTACTGTTTATGAAATGAAGTCTTCCTAATGCTGTGTGATTTAGGATTGCCATAACGTATCTTTTCTGTGTAAGTTATCCGTTTTTCGGTCTTAGTCGGTAGGTTGTACGTTTAAACATTTCTCGTGCGACCATTTCTTTAGTTTTTTCTTTTCTTTCTTTCTTTTTTTTTTTTTGACATATCCGATTTTTTTTATAACTTAAAGAATTTTTTCCAATTAAACTTTTCAATTTGATAAAAAAAAAAACAATAGTTTTTAAAAACTTTTTAACCGCAAAATATTATTTTAAAATTAATTTAAACATTGAGAAATATGGTTTGAAAAATTTTAACAATTAATGGCTTATTCTTAGAAAATTCTTTAAAGGCGACATTTGCACATTCTTAGTTCAGTAGGATGTGGAGAATGATGGCGGTTTGATAAAATAAAAACAAACTAGCGTTAATAATAATCTTCGGTTTTTTAAGAGATAAATCTGGTAACCCTAGTGTGATTTTCTACGCAGGTGATTAGGAAGGGAAATGTTAGTTTGTTTTAGATACTGTTTCTTCGTTGCTTTGTTACTGGCGGCAAGTAAATGTGTTAATTTTTCTACGTGTTTCGTGCTGTCTGTGAATGATTTGTTGAGTTTTGGTAAATACTACTAATTCACTAATATGGAGAATAGTCATATGATAAAAAGGAAAGCACTTTCTGTGTCTGATAAAATGGACATTTTACGAAAATTTGATTCCGACGGCCGAGGCAACAAAACGGCATTTGCAAAATCCGTAAATATTTCAGAATCAACGTTACGTACTCTACTAAAAAATCGCGACACCATCGAGAAATCTGCAGTCGCAGGCGGTTCCAAGAGAATGAAGGTAAAAACCGGAAAATATGAAGAAATGGAAAAGATATTGTTTGACTGGTATGCACAAGCTCGAGCTTCAAATATACCTGTTAATGGTCCAATAATGAAAGAGAAGGCTTCACAGATAGCGAAGACCCTAAACATAAATTTTGAACCTTCAAGTGGGTGGTTAGATAGATTCAAAAATCGCTATGGAATCGTATATAAGCAGGTTTCTGGGGAAGCGGCATCAGTAAATACTAACGACATTGAATGTTGGAAAACTAGCGTACTTCCACAAATTATGAAAAAATATGCTAGTCGTGATATTTTTAATGTGGACGAATTTGGACTTTCTTCAAATTAATGCCTAACAAAACATTCGCCTTCAAAGGAGAGAAGTGTACTGGGGGTAAACTCAGTAAAGATCGAGTGACGGTTCTTATCGGAGGAAATGCAGATGGTTCTGAAAAAATAAAGCCTTTAGTGATTGGCAAATCACGAAACCCCCGCAGCTTTTCAAACATCCAGAGTTTACCCTGTGAATATAGAAACCAAGATCGCGCATGGATGACAGGAGACCTTTTTATCCCATGGGTGCGCTCCTTCGATAAACAAATGCAGAAAAATTCTAGGATGGTAGTGCTGTTTGTGGACAACTGCCCAGCCCACCCGAAAAACATACCTGGTTTACAAAACGTCCGCGTTGAGTTTTTGCCCCCGAATTCGACAAGTGTTCTCCAGCCTATGGATCAAGGCGTAATTAAAGTCCTGAAACAACATTACCGAAAGCGACTAGTCCAGCGATTTCTCATTGATATGGAACATAAGAGAAATGTAAAACCTGCATCTGTCAATTTGCTGATGCGATGTATTATCTCAGCGCAGCTTGGGATAGCATCAAACCGGAGACAATTTTAAACTGCTTTCGCAAGGCTGGTTTCACAAAAAGAGAAAGTGATGAAGGCGTAATACTCGAAGAATCCGAAGAATTGGACGATCCTCTATTGTCACAAGATTGGGTTGCTCTGACAGAACACATTGGAACCAATCAAATAACTCTTCAAGAATACATTCATATAGACGAAGGCATCTGCACAAGTGAGGTGAGAAGCTTAGAAGACATAATAAAAGATGCAAAAGCGACATCTTCTTGTACTGAAGACTCGGAGAGCGGCGCAGATGAGGATATGGACGACGACGAACAAGAGCCATTACCTATTCCGTCATTAACTGAAGTAGAAAATGCCTTCAACGTCTTACGCAGGTATGTCATAAAAATTTTATTTTTCAATTAGAATTACTGTATTTATAGTTTGTGAGATTTTCTTTTTTAAAATATACCATCTTTGCTTAGATACGCATCTAGTTTGAGTAGAGCAGGAGCAGATGAGCTTTATCGACTGATTAACTCCACAGAAAACACACTACATAGGAATCTTATTTTGCGTCAAACAACATTGGACAAATTTTTTAGAAAGTCAGGTGAAGTAACAGTGACTGAAACTCGCGATGAGTGAAATAATAACAACAGCAACAAAAAAAAAAAAAAAAAAAAAAAAAAAAAAAAAAAGAAATCACTGCGGTTGTATACTTCTTTCATTTTTTCTATATTTTGTTTTCATTATGTTTTCATTGTAATTTTTCTGTAACTTTGTTTTTATTATAATGTTCATTTCTTTATTTTCTGCGTTTCGTTTTCATTATAAGTTGACATTAAAAGTGTTGGACACATTAAGAACCCATCTCTATTTACCAATACGACACCAATAAATCGTAGGCGATTGTCATTATCCAACATCGACAGCATGTAGAATTCATTCATATACACTATGGCGACAAAATAGCCATCAAATCGATAGGTGGAAAAGTGGGTAGTGAATATGAATGTATTTTGCGTATATCGAAGTGGAATATCAATTTTGTACAAGTTATTGCTGTCATATCAGTAAAGGCAAAAGCGCTCTAACAACATTTTTTTTAAATAGGAATTATCTAAAGTATTTTTTCTTTATTATAAATAACTATGAGGACTAATTAGAAAGGTACTCATTATCACAAGTACTAATTGTGATTGTAATAGCTGGGCTTAGCCTCAAAACATTTAAATATTTTAGTCTGTGTTAAAAAACTGAGGTTAGAAAAAAATATTTTTATGTTTTTTAAATAAAACAATTTTATTTAAATATGTTATTAATATTTTTGTTATTTTATTTAAATATTTTTAAAATATATTTTGGTTCTAATGGATTAGTCGATGAAATAACCTTGTTTCAATTCGGTGATTTTCAATTATCTCATTTAGCCATGCAAAAACAAATATTTAGTTGAGTAGAATTTTAATATAAATGATTGTGAATGACCTAATTATTGATCGTAGACATAGAAGCTAAGTATCTAAATCACATTTAAACGGTTAAGTGTGTAAAAATATTAATTTCTTGCAATATATGCAAATCACGTTTAATACGCGATCCCGCTTAATACGCGACTTTCGCCCGCTCCCTTGAAACGCGTCTTAACCGGGTTCCACTGTATAAGGTATTCGGTAACATCCGGCCGTTCTGACGACTGTGGCTGACTTGTGATTGAATTCTCTCGTCTCAGACTAAAGAATAAAATTTTAATTTAGAGTAAAGGCCGAAACTAGCCTTTTTTGCACCCGGGGCAAGCATGGATTTTGCCCTCCCCCCCCCCCCCCCCTCTTCCGCAAAGTATATTTACAAAGAGAATTTTACTAATTTTCTAATAGCCGATTTATTTTAAAATTTAAAATATGTAATACTGAACCATGTAATCTACAATGGCGGATACAAGGGGGAGGTCACGGGGGTCATTACTCCCCTCTGAACACCAACAAAAATATTCTAAAGATCATTTTTAATATGAAATATACAGTAGAGTCCCGATTATCCGAATCCCGCTTAACCGAGTCCTGCTTAACCGAGTTTCCACTTTCACCGAGTTATTTTCTTCTGATGGACTGATGTCTTCTATTAGTATGAAACAGCCATTATAAATGAAGTGTTAGGTGAAGATGAAAGAGCAGCTGTAAAAAGTTAGAACTCTGATTTTTCTGGTCAGAATGGGAAGTAAAAAAAATGGCCATAATTTTTTTTGACAAAAAAAAGTAATGGCCATTATTTTTCTTTCCATTCTGACCAGAAAATCGGGGTTCTAACTTTTTACGACTGCTCTTTCATCTCCACCTAACACTTCATTTATAATGGCTGTTTCATAATAATAGAAGCCATCAGTCCATCAGAAGAAAATTATCCATTCCAACGGTATAATCCTTCATTTGGCGCCCCTTCATTCGGGCACCCGGCGTACATGCCCCCTCTGCCCCGCCCCCTTAGTTTCGGCCCCGAGTAAACTCATAAAAATTTGATGTAATTTGGGCATGGTGAAAAAGCGGAACATTTAACATCCGGCGTAGTTGTTCCGAGGGACGAATCCCGGGATCCCTGAAAATCGGGACATTCCGCGTAAATCTGAACATCTGGTAACATTAAGTTCACACTACAATAATTTATAAGGTTCATAAGCTTTTTGCAATTCGGGTTGCTGGGATTTTCCCAAACAAGTTTGACCCCAAGTACGTATCAGATGAAAAGAAATACAAATTTGAATATGAATGAGAATACAATCAGTTTACTGCATGAGAAATAAAATGGTAAGAAGTGTCATAATAGATTATCATTTCTTTAAGAACCATTTTTTCTTCTTGCGAAATTTGGAAAATATTATCAACTTTTAGCTTTTCAGACATACAATAACATATGCATCATATTTGTGATAGGTTATGCACACCTACACGTTACATGTTTGTAGATTGGGAAGTATCCACTATTCAAAGAGGTATAAGTGTACAAATATTAAAGTGTTAGGAATTGAAAAAGTGTTCACTAAATAGAGATGTCCGTTTTTCGGGAGTGCACATTTAGGAGGTCTTACTGTATATAAATTTTTAACCTGAAAAATATTTTTGACATTCTTTTGAATCATCTGGTCAACCAGAACCCGACCTGCAAAAGTTAAGACCCAACCCGAACTCGAAACAATGAAAGTCAACACGATCCGTTGGGAAAAAGTAAATCATCCCAACTCGAACCCGACCCGCAACAAAAATATATTGCCAACCCGACCCGAACCGATGGTCGAATCGGATGCGGATAAAATTGGATAATCCGACCTGATGCAGGACTCTAGTAGATGTTTGCATGGGCCTAAATTTCCAGGCCCGAGAATGCCGGAATATCCCGGTGATTTGAAGATTTTTTTCTCTTATTTTAAGAATTTTTTTTCTTTTGACCGAAAATTTTTTAGAAAATCTTGTGCTTAGCTTCATGATTTTTACTTATTTTTAGATAAAAGGGATTTATAAATTCCGTTTCTAAAACGTAAAAATACTAGTAGTACACCCATGTAAATTGATGATCATGCTGCTTTATGTGTGAGTATTTCAGGTAGTTACTTGTTTTCTGTATTTTGAGGGGAAATGGGCAAATCAAAGCGCAATTTTTCATGTTTAAATGAAATATAATCAAGGGAAAAAAATGTTCAATTCACAGATTATTTTAAGGATCAATTCACGGATTATTACTGCAGAGTCCTGCGTGGTTTGGGTTATACCTGACCCGAACCCGGAAATTCTATATCCATTCAACCTGAACCAGTTTAAAAAAAAAAAAAGTTGACCCGATCCAGACAAACATCGACCCAAAACGACAGCATTCAACCCGAACCCAATACCAACACAAAATGAAAAAAATATATCCATATTGTAATGGAATAATGGAAAAGTAGTCTACAATTGTATCTCTAGCATCAATTATATTGTTTATGTAGAAAAAACAATATATCTGTATGTGTACTCGTTGATACTCAAATAATATATTTTTTCATTTTAAAATATATTGAGAAATCGGGTAGAATCGAACCCATCCGCCAGAAAAAAATTAAAGTGAATCCAACTCGAAAAATAGAAGCCCCTCTCAACCGCCGCGGCGAGCGGCCCCTATTCGTCCGCAGCCCTTTATTCTTCCACTTATTCCGACTCTTTTGCGGAAGCAAGGTTCGTAGGTCCCCAGCCACGTCCCGAGTGAAAGACACTCTAGCGAAAGCCAATTTGAGAAAAAAAAGAAAAATCAAAAATTGAAACCGGACAAATTTAAAAGAGAAATTACACAAATTAAAGACACCGAAAAGCGGGAAGGGAGGGCTCGGGGCGATGAAGCTACCGAACGATTCCTAGCTACTTCGAGCTCCTTATTAGTCTCGGTCGGCGGCTGGGGGTGGGCGGATGGGTCAACCGCCGCGGCGAGCGACTTCTCTTCGTCCGCAGCCCTTTATTCTTCCACTTATTCCAGCTCTTTTGCGGAAGCTAGGTTCTTAGGTCCCCGGCCACGTCCCGAGTAAAAGACACTCTAGCGAAAGCCAGGTTGAAAAAAGAGCCCCTCTGAAAAGGTATTCTCTCCGGATCCGACTCAAACCACCAGCCGGGTTGGGTTTAGTTTGCCCAACACGATGCAGGACTCTACCCGAAACGCGATCTGAGCCAGACAAAAATTTTCATCCACCACATTTCGACCTGAACCCGAAATACTCGAACCTTAATCAAACCCCAATCCTAAATGATGAAAATAAAAACTACCTGTATATATATATATATATATCCATATTGTAATGCAACTATGTAAAAAGTAGTCTACAATTATACTTCTAGTATCAATTTTAACTTTTAAGTGAAAAATTCAATATACATATATTCGTTAATATTCAAATATATAAGTTTTTCTTTTTAAAATGAATTTTGTAAATTCTTTTGACAGATCGATTCATCTCGAATCAAGAACCGTAAGTGTCATAACCCAACCCGAACCTGAAACAACTAAAGTTGTTTCAAAGCCCGACAAAGCCCGACTCGAATCCGACCCGCCACGGCAAAAGATCAGGTCCAGACCACTAGTCGGGTCAGGTGCAATTTGCCCGACCCGATGCAGCACTCTATTTGCCATCCAACTCGACCCCGACAAAATAATTTTCACCCTCCGTATTCTTAACCGAACCCGAAATACTTCAAACTTCAAACTAAGCCGACCGTAAATCCACAATGAGTGAAAATTGATCCACAATGCAATGTTATTTATAAAAAAAATAGCATATGATCATAATTTCAGTATAAATTTTACCTTTTATATTGCAATATAAACATGTAAAGAGTCATCCATGTATCAAATATGTAGATTTTTATCTGAAGGAATTTGGACTTTTTTTCTTTTCGAAAAATTGGTTCACCTGAATCCAACCTCCGAGAATCACAATTCAATCTAGAAAGCAACTCATACCCGGAAGAATTTGTTTAGTCAATCCGACTTACAAAGAAAAGAAAATGAGCTCCAACTCGACCCAACCCGACCGGGCCGAAATTAAAGTCAAAATATTTTCCCCGACGACATTGAATTTTGACCCCGACGGGGGGGGGCATATGCCCCCCGGACCCCCCTCTGGCGCCACCCTTGAGCGAGAACATGACTAGAGGTTACTATATTTTCATTTTAAGTGCAACACAATATAGCAGTGCCACAGCAACTTTATTTTGCGCAACTCCGGGGAATTTTGTTTGATTTTCCAGCTATCGCGGTATCGTGACAACTGACGGCTCTGAAGAAGAATTTAAAAAAAAAGATGATACCTTGTTTCTGGAGAATCTCTTGCAAAACCCTTTCTGCAGATTTGCAATTTAGGTTTTTTAGTCTTTTTGAAATAATTCAATTCCTTTTCTAAGCAAGAAGTAGCCATTTGTTGCTGTTGTTTACCCAGAAATTGTTTGTTCTGATATGTCTTTGTAGCGGACAAAAAATATATTGATGTTGTTTATAACGGTTAATTATCTACACGAGGGATATGGGGGGGGTGCCCTCCGTGGGGGTCTTTCTAACGGAACCTAACCCGTATTTATGCAAGGAAATCCAAGGTTCGAAGAAAGTCACGGAAAACTCCGAACTATTAGGTAGGCCGATGGGCGCGATTGCACTCTAAATTTGGGAGGAGTGAAAAGTTCACTCTTTGAAAGAGTGACAGGCATTTTCATTCTTTTCGGAGTGAATTTTATAAAAATATACTCCTTAAAGAGTGGAATTTTCCACTCCCTAGAAAGGAGTGAAATATTTCACTCCATTGTCGAGAGTGAAAGCCTGGAATTATACGCTTTAAACAAAATTTCCGTTCAACTTTGAGCCAATATATGGAGTAAAATAATGAAAAGCACCAAAATATGTCACTTCTTAATTTTCAAAAACTGCATTTCATAATGTAACCTTGGAGATTACGTACTAAAACGCACTCATTTTTAAGAGTGAATAGTCACTCCTGTGAATGAGTAAACTATTCACTCTATGCAGGGGTGAATATTGTATGGATATTAATAATCAGCCAATCAGAACAGTCTTGTCTACGACGATTTTTTAAGATAAGAGAAAGATGTCCGCCATTTTAGAATTAAAATATACGGTTATTATTAAAGTGATTATTTATGGAACTTTTTAACTTCATATAAAATTAAATGTAATTAATTCCTAAAGGATACAGAATGATAAAGCATTCACAAAGAGAATTCGAAACAGTTTTGCTGTTTCAAACTTCTATTACTGTTAACACTGCAGTTTTTACCCAGCGCGCGAAAAATATCTTCAAAGTTGATTCATATATGCATTGATTGCACTATTATTTTTACCCCCGTCTCGAGCCTGTCATGGCTGATAATTATACACAGTGAAGTTCATGGTATTAAATAAAGAGTGCCTCATTTGAGCCGATACCGTTCAAATCAAAAGGTAATATTGAAAATTTCCAAAGGAAGAAATGAGATTTCTGGAATATAGATAGTATCGATCGAGTTTCGGTTCGGCCGAATTTTCGGCAGCATTTTCGCCGAAAACGAATTTTCGGCGCAACTCAGATTTTGGGACTTAAAGGAAACCGAATTTTCTGTCGATCTCTAATTGTATGTACTCGTATTACTCATCAACTAATCAGAACAGGTCTACGACGCTTTTTTTAAGATGAAAGAAAGGTGTCCGTCATTTTAAGATTAAAACATAGGATATTATTAAAGTGATTATTTATGGAACGTAAAGGTAAGTTTTATTTGATTTTAATCTTTTATTCCTGTAGTGTTGTATGTTATGATCATGAGTTAAATAGTTTTATGTTATATAGAAAAAGATTGAACTGGAATTATTTTCCTTTGAGGTTTGCTGAAAATGTGTTCAGAAAGTGTGCTGCTAGATTTTTTTCAGTTTTTTTACTGTTTTCTGCTTATAAACACTTACAGTATTTACAGTTATTATTGTTGTTGTTTAATAGTACAATTATAAAATACTAATTATTACTTTTAGAATTTTTCAAATTGGTATACATATTTTTTTTTAATTGAATGTAAGCATTTTTATGCTGTTTATGATTTTAATCAAAACATTTAATGATAGACATTCTGAATCAGTTATTAAATTTTCTTTTATCGTAAACTCATTTTCTACGTTTATGATACACGTAATTATTGGCACTTAAAAGTAAAACATGATATTTAAGCATTGAAATAAAGTGTTTTTTATGCCTGATGGGAAGTTTATAGATTAAACTGCTTTAGTATATTTTTTTAAACGTTCATATTTACTTACATAATATAGGACTAAAATTTTTTTTAAAGAGATTAATAACTACTTTGTAAATTAAATTTTTTTTCAAACAATAAGAACAATTCTTATGCAGTTATTTATTTTATTTTTGTGTTTCCTTCTTTTTTTTTCCATTTTCTAGGTCAATCTTTTCTTAAAAACAGATACAATCGATTTTGCTCATATTCACAAAGTACAATCGCTGCGGGAATAAAAAAATTAAATTAAATATGGTTTATGGTATCGTTTCATAAATAAATATTGTATTAATTCCATTTTTCAGCAACAGCGGAAGAAAATTAGAAATCATGATTAAATTAATGAGAATGTTTAAAACAAAATTATATGCATATTCCAGAGAACTTAAAATTTAGACTCCATGTTCATATTAAATGAAGCAAAAGCAAATCACAACGGATAAAAGAAATTACACATTCTTAATATTTAGATCAGGCTTAGAGCTTACTTAAAAAAGATGTGAGTTTATAAGTATTCATTTTTAAGTGGAAAAATTAAAAATATTTTAGAACAATAGGACTTTGCAAAAATAGCAATAATTTACGGAAAAGTACAGTAAAAAGATAGGAATTTATATTTAAAACAAAAATTAAAATAAAAACAAGCATTGTTAAACCTATAACATCCACATATTAAAAAGTTATTAATAAACTTTAAAAGTAACTAAATACAGTAAACAATAACGTTTGAATTCATTAGCAATAAATACTGAGATCTAAATATTTCACATTTGAATTACACATGAAAAAAAAGAACATAATTAACGTACATCACGAGAATTATTAAAATACTAAATGGGTATCTGAAAAGAAAAAATAACATTAACTGTTTAAGATGTCGGTTAATTACTTGCCCTTATGGGCATTATAAAATTATCATATATTTATAGGGATGCAATGAAAGCAAACACAAGGGATAAAGTTGTAATAAAATATTTTAGTTTTTTCTGCCAGCAATCTATTTTAATTCATACGTAACTTTAACTGAATTTTCCCTTAAACGTTCAATTAGTGTCACAAACTATGAATTAAATAAATATTGCTAATAAAGTATTTTATTCCGATCTTTACTACGATTGTACCTATTTTCATTGCATGCTGTAAAAGATGTGATGCTTTTAAAATGCCCATAAAATAAAAATAAAAAAAGAACTGACTCCATAAAAAATGAACATTCACTCCTATGAAATAGTGACTATCCACTCCTACCAAAGGTGAAAAAAACGCACTCCTTTAGCAAAAGTGAATAGTCACTCCTCCGAAAGAGTGATTATCCACCCCAGGAGTGACTATTCACTCTTTCAGAGAGTCAAAACTTTCACTTTTGCTCAGAGTGAATAGTCATTCGAAAGAGGTGTGGCATACTTTGACTCTGCGATAGAACAGGAGTGAACAGTCACTCCTTTTTATTTAGAGTGTGGGTTTGAACCCAGCACCTCCCATCTACCAGCTTTTGAGAGCAGAACCTCTCGGCCACTGGTGGTGCAAAAATATACTGAAATGACCTGCACTCAAATTTTTGCTTTGAAAGTATCATTCATACTTCATGATTTCGAATTTCTATTGGATTATATCTTCGCACTGCCTCCTTAGATCAAGGAAGAATAGATGACAAACCTTAATGACCTATTTAGTTTTAAATTTAGAACAATTTCTAAATTATCAGTACTAAAATATTTCTGGGCACTGATTTCCAAAATAGCGAAATTAGAACTCGGGGTAATTAAGCTATACCAAGGAGAAATGCTAAAGCATAGGAACAATTATTTGGGTAATCCACGAATTTTATGGATTTTTGAAACATTTTATGATTTAAAAAAATTAGTCTAACCCAAACAGAATGTTATCATAGTTATTAAATTAATAAACTATATAATTCATTTCAATTAGTTCAAAGTACTAATAAAAAATAAAAATAAATAAATAAATAAAAACTAGATATAAACTAATTTACTTGAACAAAGTACATTGCTAATCCATGCAATTACGCAGTTTTCATGACATATTCCTGCTAGATTTTGAGATTTTATTAAAAGACAGTGTGTCCACTAAATTCGTGTCCACTCCAATGACGATAGCTATAGTCATTGGAGTGGATAGCGAAATTAGAATTCAGGGTACGCTAGACTATAGTCTAGTTATACTAGATTGGCTAAGCGCTATGCGATGAAACCCCTTACTGTGTTCTCTAACGGCAAACTGTAGAGTTGTCGTTCCGATCTCGAAAACGGCGCTAGATATGAGGAAAATTTTAATTACAGATTTGTAGAACGTCTTCGATTTAGTATAAAATGATATCTTACATGTACAAATAGCTTTATTAGAATCTCAGAAATGTAAATTTTTATATCCTACCTCCAGCTTAATGCACCATTAACTGCATGAAAAAGCGTGGCATTATAAGGCAGATGCACCATCGATTGATAAAAATGATAGATGTAAGGTACAGTTTAATTTAATAAGAAAAGAAATTTAAATTTGCTCAATTAGTCTATCATCAGGACGCATGTAATAATGCATTGCTGCCGATTGCGAACATTTTGAGAGTACTTAACTTCATTTTCTTAATTAAAATTAACTGTATATACCTTGCTTACATGTGTTAGTTTTATTAGTTTGATTTGTGTTAGTTTAAATGTGAGCCTGTCTCATAATATCAAACTACTGCATGCAAGTAGTGGCGTATTTAAGTTAGTGATTGGATATGAAAATTTACATTTAAAGGCTTGTAATAAAGTTGTTTTTACATCCATAACATCATTTCATACTAAATTGAGTACGCTCTACAACTTTGTAATTGACTTTTTTCTCCGTATCTCGTACAGTTTACGAGATAGAAATACTTACAGCGCAATTAAATAAAAAAAACTTTGTATTCATCACTATAAAACAAAGCACAAACAGGACGCGTTTCGGGTTGGAAATATTAACAGCCCGTGATCAGCCAAACTGCCACCTATCGCAATCCTTGTGAATTCTCCTTTCTGCCCTTTCTGTTCATTCGTGGCCTTGTTCCCTTACGGATAAGTGTTTACATTGTCTGATGATGGACTGTTAATATTTCCAGACCGAAACGCGTCCTGTGTGTGCTTTTGTTTTATAGTGATTAATACAAAGTTTTACTATTTAATTGTGAGTTATCGCCAGTTTTTCGGTGCTTTTTCAACTTACACCACAGTTTTCCGCTCTCATCACGTATCAAATAGCCCACATTGCTATATCTAGACACCATGTTTATGACTATAACTGTCACCGCTTTTAATGAAATGGGGGTAGACAGGACTTCAGTGTGCAATCTTTATATCACACAATGCAAAAAATACTTGTATTCGGAAGTAACTGTATCCTGACAAAGAAGGCCTTCATAACTGCATTCTCAAAAAAAAAAAAAAAAAAAAAAAAAAAAAAAAAGAAAAGAAAAGAATGAAAGCTTCTTCTGATTTTGATATGCATCCTAATTATTTTTTTAATGGTGAAAACGCTAATTTACTACTGTTAAAAAATAATGAAAATTCCAGCAATAGACAGTTCATCGGCTCGCTGCGACGTAATGAATTTTCCAAAAATACTGCTTCATAGCACCAGTGATAATTATAGGTTAGAAGTCAGATCTGAAATAGTATAAGAAGTATTTTTTGTATCAAAGAAAAATGTTTCATTTAACCATAAGTAATATTTTTATTTCACTGTAACGTTATAGGAATACGAATATATTAAACATAAATTAAAAATAAGAGAAATTCTGAGCTAATATAGAACGATATTGTCTCTGCAGACATTTTTATCTACTGTAAGTATATTTTCATTCGAGAGTTGATATACTTTTGAATTAATGTATAACACAAATAACAGTCAGTAAAAAAAGATCAAACTATTTGAATATTTTCTACTAACCAATTCTTTGAGATTTCCTCGCATTCTTCATCCATTAAAACTTATTTTAGAATAAAACACATATTTTCTTAAAAATGGAGCAATGTTGTTTTAATGTAATTTTTTCTTGTGTAACATTCGTTAGTCAGGGGCCGAAACTGGTATTTTTCACCCACGGCAAGCATGCATTTTAGTGCCTCCCTCCTCCTTTCCAAAGCAAATTTATGAAAAAGACGTTTTAAATTCATTCCCTTAGTTTTATTTGAAATACGAAATAATTGTTTGGAAGTGTGTTAATCTTAAGATTTTTAGGTTTATTTCTTTAGAAATTGACCTATCGAAGTAGTTTCGTTTCGATACAATCTATCTATATATCTTTAAATAATGCAAATCTTGTCATCACAGTACTGTACGAAATACTAAACCAATTCGAACCTAATTGCAACGGTGTATTGATCTTGAAAGCATCTTGCATGAGTTTGTTAATCAAATATGCAGATCTTATAATTTATTTACAGGGACACACAAAAGCAAAACATGCTAAACTTGTCATCACGACAATTTTCGAAATATTGAATAAATTCAAATCTAGGGACTGTGTGTTGATCTTGAAAGTATCTTGAATAAATTCGTTTATGAAATATTGTTCTGGCACCCTTGGGCGGTCACCTAATGGTAAAACTGGCCCTGTTCAAAGCAAAGAGTATAAAATGAAAGAATATATCATAATTTGAGTTGTCCGATTCCTTGACATTTTTGCCTAAATATCCTTATTAGTTTTTTGTACCGAAAAACGAACCAAATCTTCTTTTGGCGCCTCCTTCTACTATGGTGGACGGGACTTGTGCCCCAATTGCTCTTCTCTAGTTTTGGCCTTGCATTAGTCCCAGTTTTCACTCTGTTTTTACTAACATGCAGATGATATTCTATGCATTTCGTCCTATAGCTGCATTCTTTGTGTTTCAGACGAAAAGAAGCATAACACCTTAATTTTTCAGATAAAAGAATTATTAATCTCTCGAAACTCATCTTGACTGCAAGTTAAAATAAATAGAACGGCTTAAAAAATAAAACAGCTTCAACGGTAAAATGAAAAAAAAATAAACTCGCAATTTGCTTATTTATGCAAAGATCCCTAAAAAACAGTAAAATAAGTCATTAGTTAGAATTTATTTCATCAAGAATTTGCAAAAAAAAAAAAAAAAGATCTTACTTCTCTTGTGCAATAAAGCTCAAAGCTTTCCGACTTTATCTGTTGGGATTTCGCTTTTAAGTTAGACTTTTATTATATTACATAAATGTTGGATAATAAATATCTTCAACAATGCAACATAGCAAACTCAAACTCGAGGGTTTAGATACACGATATCATCAGAAGCGGATAAACTACCTGCTGGGCCCTTAGGCTAGTCTTTTTTTAGGGAACCCCTCCTCTCCTTCAAAGCGATATATTTCAGTGCTTTTTGGCACTAAAAACGTAAGTAAGTATTTTTAGCGAAGATAAACATTGAAATCTCATAAAATTCAAAATGTCATAATTCGGTAAGTTTTGGTCGTACAAAAATGGGACATTTTAAGTTTCTTTTTTAGACGTTGAACAATATTTCTGTAAACATAAGTTATTATATTTATCTGAAATTTATCGTACAGTTAGAAAACTCCGAATCGACAACGGTGGAAAATGCACAAGTGACGAAGTAGACTTTTTTTTCCGAAACAGGTATATAACACCAGTTAACCGTACCACATTCTCCATCCTGAAACGGCCGGCGTGTCAGAAAGGTTAGAACCGAACACTAGTCGAAATGACGCGCTGCCTGTTATCGAAAGCTAAGCTACCCAGGGGCCATATATGAAATAAAATTTCATATTTTAATATATACACAGCCCCTTATAAAACAAAAGCTGTACTTGACTTGTACGCTTCTTTTTTTTTTTTTGCAATTGGAAGAATGCTTCTATCATCCGTTATGATGAAATTCTGAGAATATATCTGAATCTTTTGCATCCATCTTTTTTTTATTTTTCAGAATAGATTTACATTAAATATATTTAAAAGTCAGCGTATTTTCACATTGACATTTATTATATGGAGTCTCTAGTCTCAAAACAACTTTATTAGTTTAACAATGAATTTTTCTAGAATAAGTGAAAGAGGTCGGGCATCGCTCAGGGTGCTAAAATTAAAGGAAAAAAATAGACAAAATGCTTGATTAAAATTTAATAGCTTCTTTAAATGATATCATATGTAGAAATGCTGACAAAATCTCGCCCAGTATGCTGTGACTATACAAAAGCCGCCTCTGTATAACTCCAACAAAAACTAAAAGCCGAAAAATGGCAAGAATTTCGAAAAAAAATTAAAAGGGGAGTAGCATTTGGATTACACATCGATATGTCAATTACCTAGAATATTCAATAAATGAGTGAAAGAAAAATTACTGCACATCATTTCTCTTTTACATAAATTATCAATCCGATATGAAGAGAAAAATCTGAAAGAAAATCTTAGCATCCGGTTCCTTTCCTTCTGGGCCCCTAGGTTTCAGCCTACTCAGCTTAATGGGTAATCCGCCTCTGGATATCATATGGAAAGAGAAAGCATAACAGGAGGAACATGGAAAAATCGCAAGATGATTATGGAGCGATCTTCTCGTGAAAGGAAGATGTAAATAAAACGTAACGAGAAAGATTGACTGTGCAATAGTTTTTACCTTATCAAGCAGGTTGGAAATTGGTCATATGCCAAATAAAGTGTTTGTGCTGGAATTGTAGATAAATTCAAGTATGCATATGTATGAATATGTTATATAATTCATGTATATGAATTGTTGTAATCAACTCATCGTATTAATTGTTTGAGTAAGTAATAAATACTGTACAAAATTAGAAAGAAAAGAGATGTATTCAATTGTTTTTATAAGGCAAGACAACCTTTAAGTAATTTATGAGGCAAAATCCTAGAAATTATGGGTGTTCGGCCGGGATCTGAATAAAAAGATATTTTGAGCCCGTTTAACAGTTAAAGGAAAAGTGGATTTCCATAAATGAACCTACGAAGATCACAAAAGCAGAGTTAGAGAGTTAGGTTAGGTCTTGGTGAAAGAATCAAAAGTGTCATGAGCTAACTGTAAGAGTGAAAAATCACAGAAATAATGCCGATTTTAAACAACAAAGTGCGAAAAAGCGGTTTGAGCTATATCAGGAATGTAGAATAAGTATGCCAGATAAAGTAAACATTCCGTCAATAATTGAAGTAATAAAAAATTGGGAAGATTATGATGAAGAGTGTATAAAATACCGTCTTGAAGTAATACCATCGGTTTGCAAAGAGGAGAAAAGAATAACGTTGGAAGAAAGAAAGTTACAACTTAAAGCGGAAGAAAGAATACTGCAAGTGGGAGAAAGAAAACTGCAGATAAAGGTAGAGGAGAGGATAATGGTGTTAGAGATAGGAGATAGGGAGAAAAGGAGATAATTTGAAATAAAGAAATTGAAAATGCAAGTCGAGATAGACACTCAGAAGAATGTCAAAATAACAGCGCCAAAGATGGGAACAGGTAAAATGTTGATGTGTTAAGTTTACTTAATCGTTATGACAGTGCAAATGGTGATATCTCTATGTTTTTAACATTATACGAGAGAAAAGTATCTCAAATGAAAATAGTCATAGAAAATAGGTGTCGTTATTACCTTCAGAAATAGCTAGCATAATTACAAGGGAGAAAGAACCGAAAATAAGTAATTACGAGTATATAAAAAATTTGTCTTTAAAAAGATTCAAAATGTCAGCGGAAGAATTTAGACAAAGATTCGTGACACATAAAAAGGAGCCAACGGATAATTGGCGCAATTTTGGCTTTCAGTTGAGAACATACTTTAATGGATGGGTACGTGGAATGACTGTAACAAATTTAGAGGAATTATGAAATTATTACTCACAGATCAAATTAAGCTGAAAATACCACCAGAAACTCGGAAACGCTTTATTGAGGTATTGCCAAGGATTAAGGAAGTGAATGTATTGGTCAGGAAACTATGTGATTTTGATACGGCGCTGATAGGATGCAAAACCGCCAAATTACATAAGACTCAAAATAGCGGGAACAAGGAGGGAAAATGTAACAAATGACAACAAAATGCACAGCGGAATAATATAAGACGAGGCGAAAGAGCTATTGATTCAAGAGTTATCTGTTATCTTTGCAAATTGCCAGGACATATCGCCGCCAAATGTACAAATTGGAATCAAGCGAGCACTGGAGCATATCATAGTAACCCGATTAAAAAAACAAACGAGAATGGCACACAGTTCTGAATTTATCAAATTATGAATTTATATTATGAATTTATCAAATGCGGAAATCGACGGCAAGGTGAGAACAAAGCTACGTGTTGTTCGAATAAATTTGAAAAACTCACGAAAATAATAATCGATACCACAAGTTATGTATGCTTGATGGATAAAAAATACTAAAATGAAATAGGCGCACCCGAGTTATACCGAAAAAATGTGTCTATATTGACCGGATTTCGCGAAAAAGAAACGAAGCCAATGGGATTCTTCGAGCACAAAATATGAGAAGACGGCTTGAAATTAACAGACGATTTTCATGTAGTGTGAGGTCTGGACTGTGACATACTCGTAGGTATAAATTCCGTATCAGGATGAGACTTAGCGGTCACAAAAGAAGTCGTTAAAATAAAAGATCCCGCCAAGAAATAAAATGCCGCGGGCAGAACAACCGTACATTGTAGGTATGAACAAGAATATTTATTAGATATAACTAGAGTTGTTATAAAATGTCACATGATAAAAGTATTAGACTTATAAACTGCTAAAATCGTACGATGTTTCTAATAATTCGATTTAAGCAGGCCTGATTAAGTCGAAGAGAGGAACGAAGCCTGATATTGTGTTGCCTCCACCCTTCTCCTTTTCCTTATACACTTTCACAAAAAAATTAACATTTTCTATACCTTAGAATACATATAGAGTTGCACAAAAGGGATGATACAGGAAGTAGTTTTCGGAAAATATGCAAATTTAACATTGATGAGTGCAAATAAAATTGAATTAACAAATCAGAATTATTTAATAACAATTTTTGCTAATTATACAAGAAAAATTTAATAATAATTTCCTTTAGAAACTTTCAAAACAAATATACATAAAATATAAGTTAAAAAATGCTTCCACAAAAGTTATGGTACACGTGAAAAATTTTTTTAAATTATTAAAGAAAATACTTTTATAATATTTAGTTACATATCCTTTCATTTTCAGGATTGCTTTAAGTCTGTTAATATCGATTTTACCAGATTTTCTGTAACATTTTTCTGAATTTCATCCATTCTTCAAGTACAACACTTTTCAACATTTTTTTATTTCTAATATCATAACTGTTCACTTGTTGCTGTAAGATACTTATAAAATGTTTAATGAGATTTAAATCTTGAATTTTTGAAGGGGTGGCAAGTGCGTGGGGGACATTGATGAGCAGGCATGTCGGACAATATGAGCAGTGTGTTTGGGATCATCATCTTATTGGAAGTAATAGTCCTGCGCGACGACTAACATTAAAGCACTGTCCTCCAAATTTTATTTAAAATATTTAACTACTCAAATCTGTCCATTGTAGTCTCAGGGAATTCTAAATTTCGTACTCCTGAAACTTACATACAACCTAAAATCATTATAACTCCTCCAACATGCTTTACAGTTTTTGTGGGATATCTGAAATTCAGTGCATCATCCTTTCTTCTCCAAACTCTAGTTCGTCCATTTATGCTGCAAATATTAAATTTAGACTCATCTGAAACAATTATATGTTTCATAAATGCATGTAAAATTTTTCTGGCAAACTCTATTCTTTTCTTTCTGTTGATCGGAGTGATGTACGGTTGCCTCCTTGCAGATCTTGATCTAAACTCAGCATCATTAATGATCCTGTTGATAGTTTCTTTGTGTACTATTTAATTGCCATGCTTTTGAAAATCTTCTGTCATTTTTCTAGAACTAATTGAGGAACTTACAGAAATGGACTCTCTTAAAAAAAAATTCAGGAATTTTAACTCCGACTGAGTGTATCTTCACTCCTTTCCAGTATTGAAAATGCACTTATCCTATAGGAGTGAATTTCATCCATCTTGCGGAGTGGTTATTTTCATTCCTTTTTGAAAAGCTGTTTTCACTCTTTTTTCGACTAAATTAATAGACGAAACGAGTTACTGCGCTCATTATTGACAAGTCATTTTTAAAACCCTTCTTTTTCAAATTAAATAGGCAAAATAAGTTTGTTCCCTCTTATTTTCAGAAATTATGTTTTTAATTTTGTTTTTTAACACATATAACTCCCCAGTTTGCAAAATGTATTATTTTTAAAACTCCATTTTTTTTTATTTTAATCCAGATGCAGAAGAACAGAAGAAATTTTGATTTTCATTTCCGAAAGATAAATTAAATAATAATAATAATAATAACAATAATAATAAAAGGATGGTTCGCGCCATACCAAGACAAGATTTTTTTTCCTTGTCAATATCCTGAAGTGCGCTGTTTTTACCTTATCTGTCTTATTATGATTTTTTTCTTTTTAATATTTTCACATTGTATATATAATTTTAACGTTATTACAGTCGAACCCCGATTTAACGAATCGTTCGGGACCAATAACTCTGTTCGTTAAATCGAGATTATTCGCTAAATCGGGATAATAAAAGGAATACTTTTATACAACAGAACAAGTTAAAAAGTGGCAATAAATAAGAAAAAAAATGGTCACTTACCTTAATAATGATATTAAACATTTGTTGCTTTAAGAAAATACTCTGTATAAAAATTGATTCTTTTTTTTATGTACTGCTATAAATCAAAAAACATAGTAATTCAGAAAAAATCTCATTTATTCAAATTTTATCGATAAATTATAAGCCATCTTTTATAGATGTTTCTTTCCATTGTTTCGATTTTGTATTCCAAACTTCTTTATCGATTTTTTTCTGTAGCTGTGAAAACAGTGTCACCAACATCATGAGCCATCAACTACCGTTTCAAAGTGTCCAAACTGCTAACTGCTTTTTTGAACGTTACATACTTCATTTCTATTTCATCTTCTTCATCCGATCCACTACTAATTGCTATTAATGACCTCGGTGTAACGTGCATTTTCGCATGTAGATATTTCTGCATCACAAGATACATATTTAGAAAATTAACAATCAGGGACATTGAAAATTTATAATAAATATTAGAAAATTTCTTCAATTTTTCCTTTTTTTGATAACGAAAATTATTCGTTAAATCGAAATATTTTTGTTCCATTTTCGTCGGGACTATAAAAAAATTTGCTAAATCGAGAAATTCGTTAAACCGGGGCTTGACTGTAGTTTTAATCCGGAAATGCGGATTTATTTAATTATTTCTGATATTGTTATATCATCTTAATATAGTTTGCTTATGACACACAGATAAATAATTATAGAACATATAATTCATATGTTACATAACTGCAGACTTTTTTTTTTTAGTTAAACTTTTGAATATGAACAGAGCGAAGTATAACACAAAAATAAAAATTCACAAAATCATAATTTTAAGAAAAGGTCACTAATAATACTTTTTACTAATCTAATATTTTCTGATACTTTTTTAAATTATCTTTTACATTTCGTACTATTTACATAATACTGTGTCAATTAAACATTAATAAATAGAGTGTAAGATGTGTACAACTATCTAAGTGAACACAATTCATTAAATATTTGTACTTACTGAAACATTTAAAAAAATAGAACATATATATCATAAGTTAATAATAACTTAATAATTTTTATTATCATGGGCAATTCCGCAATTATTTCTGAGTGTCATCAGCAAACTAGTATATTAATATCAATAAAATAAGCACAAAATGATATATATTTAATAATGTAAATATCAATTAGCGTAATCTTACACAATTTGAATACGAGAAAATTACATGTCCAAGCGCATTTTATTGATTGTAAAAATTAAGAAACAGATGCATTAAAAAAAAAAAAAAAAAAAAAAAAAAAAAAGGTAATTTAAGAAATTCATGCTTCCAGTTTAAAAGTAATAACGTTAAATAACGCAAAAAATCATATATACAATGTGAAAATACAACAAGGAATGGCGAAGGAATTACAAGGAAGATTAAGTAAAACAACGTACTTTACCTTAGAATTTTCAGTATTAGAAAAATCCTTGAATCGCAGGTAGCCATCTTGGTTTTAGCTGGGAAACAAAAAACGAAATTTATTCAGTCGTTTGTGAGGATTGCCCTCCCCCCCCCCTGCTTTCGTGGACATAATCCATCTATCTTATTCTATACCATTTTTAAATCAATCAAATTATAATTGTAATATTGTTTTAATCGCGTAACGCTAAGCTTTGACGCTTGAAACAAACAAGCGACTCCCTTTTAAAAATGGTCCTCGGTTCTGCCCCTCCCAAACTAAATATCTAGTTACAGGATTACAACCAATAGGGAAGCTTCTTGAATCGCTCTTTTAAAGATATTTTACTGTTCCGATCTGAAATAGAGTGGTTCTGGGATGCTACTCAGAAAAGGATGATTTGGCAAACCAGATTTTTGAAAAAATCTCAGAAAATGTCTCTTTTTGATAAAACAGATACTCAGAAAGAACGAAAACACGCGTAAAATTTTTCGTTCTTTTGTTGAGTTAATAATTCGGTCTTTTGAATTAAGAGTGAAAGTATTATTGTTCTAACATATCTCACTGTTAATTTTTAGAAAGGTCGTTTCGAGCTTTATTTACAATCCTCCTTTTTCTTTGACCTATTAATTATCTTTCTTACGGTGGAATGGGTTCGAGACATTACTTTAACTATTTCACAATAAGATTTATCCTTTTTTTACATGAAGATTAACAATTAATTTTGTTTCCTTTACAGTAAGTTCTTTTTGCATCATTTTTTTAAAATTAGCATGGTATTTCTTCTACTGAGATAACAACAAATGCATTTTCATGTGCTGTGGATACAACGGGAGTATGACTATGTTCAATAAAATAAGCAAATGTGTGAAAAATTTAAACATTTTACAAATGTACCATGACTTTTATGAAAGTAGTTTTGAACTATAATAATTTTGTAATATTTTTTCAGTATGTCCAAGGCAAATTTCTATTAACATTTCATTATATGATGTAACAAAGTATACTAATTAATTATTTGAATTTGTTAATTAACTTTATTTCTATTCACCATGGTGAAATTTGCATATTTTTCAAGAACTACTCTCTGTACCATCATTTTTGTGGAACACTGTACGGCAATCCCTTAACATTCGCGAGGGTTGGGTTCACGGAAACCTCCACGAATATTCAAAATCGCGAATGTTGAGACTATCTTTCCGTGCATAAAAGGGGGTTAGGTTTTATGATTTTTTTTAATGAAAAAAAAAACAATAAAAACGTAAAAATATATTTATTAAGCATTAAAAAGTACATGCTGTAAATTAATTTGAATATTAGGTTGAGCAAAAAGTTCTGGGAAATTTTTAATCTAATAGTTACTAGAATTTGTATCGTATATAGGATTACTAATGGCATATTTATAGGAGTTCAGGAACTTTGGATCCAAAATGCCTATTGAACAATGATTTGCGTGTGTTGACCCGGCATTATTAGAGAAAAGGCCTAACGATTCTGAAAGCCATCGATGAGATTAATGAGGATGGAGGTGCTGGTAACAACGACAAACTTAGCCAGCAAATCCGGAAACTGGCAGAACGGTGGCAGAAAGTCGTGAACTATGATGGTCTCTACTTTAAAGAATAGTCCTTGTTGTTTTTGTTGTTAGTTTACGCATAACAACGCAACTTTCACAAATTTCCCAGAACTTTTTGCTCAACCTAGTAATTATAAACATATTGTACAAAGTTTAGTTGCTTGTTGATGGCTGAAAAAATGTAGTGATATACGATTGTTTGAAAGAACAGACGTTTTGTTTATGAATTTCCATATAAGGAAAAATTGCGGTCTTGATTTCTCTTTTAAATTTAAGACCCCTCACCAATGGAGGATCGCATTCTACAACAAGTTTTTGTTGAAGCTTTAATATTTCCCATACACTTTTTGCAGAAAATTTTTCACTTGTAATGAAAATTTTGAATTTTAGAAAATTTAGGATTTTTTTAATTTTTAGCATCGTCATGTTTCGGGTGTCTCAGAATTATTGATTTATATTTTGCCTCAATACAAGGACTGAAATTCTCGGAACTTAGGCTATAAAGTAGAATGCAGCTGTACAGTGTCAAATAGTTAATGGAATTGGTAAAACAAAGCGAGTTCACTTTTATAAAACAAAATATTCTTTATAAAATAAAATTAGCGAATAACCAAGTTAAGTATAGACGAATGTTGAAATGTTCTTCAATTTTTATTTCGCGAATAATCAAGACTCGCGAATGTTAAGGGGTTACTGTATATCAAAACATGAACACGCATTTGGATAAACGCAGTTTTCTTTTTTTATCTTATTCTAATCTAAAAGTAGAAAATGTTTATTATAATGAGTAAAAGTTGAAAACAGAATTAAAATACCAGATTTAGGAAAAGTGTAAAAAAAAATTGGAGACCTCCAAACCAGGGCATAACGCAGCTGCATCATGCTTTAATCAGATTCAGCATTTAAGGAGCCGAACGTTTTAATGTTTGTAAAATTAATTTACTTAATCGAATTTACATAATTTAAGTGTTTTCAATCTGTACAAGATTTTTAGGAATTTCCATCATATACAAGTATTTCTAATCCCGTAATCATGTATCTATATTCTCTGTCTCGCATATACAGCGCTAGTCTTACGCCAATATTTTAATGATAATTTTAAAGACACGTATTTTTCTGTTTTGATCATTTTAAACATGTATTTAAATACCCGGTTAAAAGAAAACACTGTTAGAGGATCATGCTGGAATTCATAATTTACTAACTCAACACAGCTTAATTAAACACAATTTCTGCTTTACACATTATTTTAATGCAATATATGAAAAATACCATATAAACTTACCTCTTTCTTTCTTTCTAATCGATGACCAGGTGCCTACCTGCCGGGTTGCCCCAGCTTAACGGGTTTAGTACCTGACATCGGGGCGGGTGACCGCCTAATCGCCACGAAGCGGCAATAAACCTGACATCATTGCCTCGATCGTCATCCTATTTGCAGCGCTTACTGCTCGTCTGTGTATACTTTGTTTTGCCGGTTACTTAACGTTATATCCTGTCGTTTGGCACCTGCACATTGCTACTCAAGTTGGTCTCGTAATTTAGAACCTTGATAAAATGACGAGACCTTCACCTGGCAAGGCACCTCCAGGGGTATAATTCACAGGTAACTTGGAGGACTTTGCACCCACGACGGATTTTACATGCACCAGGTGCCATTAGCGTACATGACGGAATTTTTGCGGGTAGATAGCCTGGGTCATGCGACCAACGGCTACGAGTATAATGCTCTACCAGCTTGGCTATACCGCTGCCCGATCTAATTGGGATAGCTTGGAATTTTTGAAGCCTAATTGTTGATGCATACTTGTCAAATGAAAATGATTATTATTTTTTTTATTTTTTATTTTTTGTATGGGATAGGTAGAGTAAACAAAGAATGGGGCTCCGCAGATAGACAAATTACACCAACTGTTATTTTTTTGGGCCGAATGGTTAGGCAAACTTAACGTTGCAAGGGACATAAGACTACGCCTTTCTACCGTACCCCACCGGGTAAAAACTGGCTCCCTGGACTTTTATATTGGAGCGGGTCCGGTAGCTCCTGCAGAAAGCGCATATATAAAGAGAGGCGTTGTCCAAAAGAAAAAAAAAAGATAAAAAAATAATACATAAAATAAAAAAAATTATAAATAACAATAAAAAGATATAACATTATTTACCTTTTTTTGTGTGCTCATGAAGAGGATCTTTCATATGCTGCTCCGAAATACGTATCATAATGATAATTCAACGTGAGCATTTTTTTTTCTTTTTTTAAATATTTATAACCTGAAACAGACAGATTGTTAGTATGGGGTGGGGTGCCCTGCTGAAAATCGATGTGTGTGGTTTTTTTGTTGTTGTTGTTGTTGTTGTTTTTCCCTGCTGTGATATTATGTCTATGTTTTCAATTAGCCATCTGGCCACTGATTTACCCTTGTTCTGTACGTGTTTGTTGTTTGCTAGTTCGTTAATCCCCTAAAAGTCTCTCCTATTTTAGAGCATTCAATTTGTCGTTAATAGGTATCTAAAGAAAGTAAAGTCGCTAAAATGCGCAGAATATTTTATAACTCTAATTTGAAAATCGGTCGCATTTTCTTAAGATTACACTTCAGGTAAATGAAACCTATAGTCGTAGTCCTTCATGTCCGAAGAGTTATTTGACCTTCAAAGTTTAAAAAGAAAAATTGTGAACCATTTCCGAGATTTTTTACCTCATTTAGGGAAGATGCTTTATAATGAACGATGTGTATTTTAATTCAATTTTTTTGTTTTAAGAAAACGTTGTAAATGCAGAGAAATGTTTCGGGTTCTGTTTCTGACGTTCGGATGTCTCATTATATAGCATTTATTTATGATTCCTGCATTGAGATATTAAGTAGAAGAACATTGTCGCATTTAGAGGTCATCCCATTTAGGCACATATATATATGTATATGTGTGTGTGTGTGTGTGTGTGTGTGTGTGTAAAATATTCAGTAGTTTGTAAAAAAATTCAGAATGTGCATTAACAGGACCTTCCTCGTGAGTTCATAAGAGCCGAAAATTTTAACTCTAGAATGCCGAATATCACACTGGTCTGTATCAGACAAACACAGTGGCTCAGACCATAAATACATACACTTTTCTTACATGACCTCTCCACTCTACACGCAACGTAGACGCTACAACACAACTCGCGGAAACCTTCGCAAATTTAACAATGTCATCAAAAGTCATAAGTCATCCCTTTCAGCACAACTCGAAGGGGTGCACAACGAAGACACACTCAACTCTTTCACATCGAATTTAATCGAAAACATGCAGAGTGCGGCGAAGGCTTCCTTTCAACTGAAAACAGTCCAAAAATCACACACTTTCTCATTCCGGAACAAGGATCTTAGAAAGTGGAGGAACCAACTGACAGCCCTCAGACGCAAGATTAAAACATTGCGCCTGCTCGATCCTATCCCCCCTGAAGTAAAGACCCTTGCAGCACGTCGTACAATACTTAAAGCAGTTTACAAACGTGAGATTCTGGCGGTGAGACGGGCGGCGTGGAAGAAATTCTGCAGCAACAATGAGAACCCTTTCGGCATCACTCAAAAGTTTATGGCTGGCAAGTTCTTCACTCCGGATGAAATACGTCTAGAAAGACCAACTCATGAAACTTCAAGACAAAATAACCTGGAATTCCTGACACTCACTCTCTTTGGCCCCTCGGCTTATCCCCAACAAGACAACCAGGGTATCCAGTTCACAGCACACGAATACAAACGTTTCACAAAGGCAGAAGTAAAAACAGCACTATACACACTGAATGACAAAAAGGCCCCAGGGCAGGATTCAATTGATTTTCGGATACTAAAACTCACTCACAAACAACTTCCACACATATTCACGCGCTGGGCTAACCTCTGCCTCGTCATGAGGTACTTTCCTTTAGTACTCAGGCAGGGAGAGGTGGTTTACTTTCTGAAGCAAGGCAAGTCTCCTTCCGAACCCAGGTCATACAGACCCATCTGCCTTCTTCCCACTCTAGGAAAGCTTCTGGAAAAACTTCTGGTTATGCGGTTGAAGCACTTCTTGGAGTCAAACAGCCTTTTCCACCCCAGACAATTCGGGTTCCGCGAGGGCCATTCATGCGAACTCGCACTTCATGCCATAATGACTGCCTGTACTGAAAGCATAGCCCAGGGTAACGCAACATCACTCGTCTCACTAGACATACAAGGCGCATTGACAACGTAGAATGGTGAGACATTCTCATACAACTACAGGCACTCAACTGTCCGGGGAACATAGCTGGTCTCATCGGCTCCTACCTCCCACAGAGGAGCGTCCTGATTAATTGGGGCGTTGGCACATCTACCCACTGGTTGCAGAAGGGTTGCCACCAGGGCTCGTGCCTTGGCCCAATCCTCTGGCTGCTTGTAGCAAATGTGCTGCTAACAGAACTAAATCGGCTGTGATTTATACTATTTGCCTTCGCAGATGATTTCAGCTTTCTCCGGTCGCTACAGACGTCATCTGGAGGAACAGTTTGCCGAAGCTCGTCCTATTTTCTGCCGGCTCCTGGATTCACTGCACCTCACACTCTCACCACAAAAGTCTCAAGCACTAGTATTTACCAAACCATACAGATATGATCCAAAACGCCCTCCAGTGATGAGGATCAATAATGTCTCCATTCGACACGTACAATCCATAAAACTCCTAGGCATAACCATTGACGCAAACCTTAACTGGATCCCACACATTAACGACCTAAGACTTAAATTGACAGCATATCATAACAACTTATTAAGACTAACTTCTAAATTGGAGGGGGGGGGGGATAGACAACAAAACACTAAAGATCTGGTACCTAACAATAATCGAAAGAATAATACTTTACGGGGCCTGTATCTAGGGGGGGGGGGTAAATTATCATCCATAGAAAAACCTAAACTAAGCTCAATACAACGCACTTTTCTCCTACAAATATCAAGGGGCTACCGCACAATCTCCACAGATGCACTACATATACTTACAGGTATTCCAACCATTACACTTCAACTAGAATACGAACACGCCAAATCTTCAATCCTACAGCTAAAACGTGACACAGTAATAGATTCTCTTTTTCCAAACACAACATTACAATACAAAGTCAGTAGCTGGCAACTTCATCCCGCTGAGAAGACTTCACATTTTCAAGTAAACACAACACGCAACAGCTACACACCTGCCCTTAGCACCACACTCTTCACTGATGGATCAGGCACAGAGACTGGCGTGGGCGCAGCCTTCTGCGCCACGGAAGGCACGGTGGTGGTCCATCAGTGGTCTGCAAGGCTAGATGATAATAACTCCGTATTCCAAGTGGAGCTGTTCGCAATGCTAAACGCATTAGAGTGGGTGGAATCCTACCCTAGCAATAGTATTATCATCTACAGCGACTGCCTCTCTGGT
Source organism: Maratus speciosus (assembly GCA_963932465.1). Taxonomy (NCBI): domain Eukaryota; kingdom Metazoa; phylum Arthropoda; class Arachnida; order Araneae; family Salticidae; genus Maratus; species Maratus speciosus. The sequence goes on from OZ010796.1 coordinate 407,313,724, forward strand.
CTGCAGGCAATACAGGCACACAGGACAAAACATCCTCTAGTACTGCAAATCAAATTAAAACTAAAGAATTTCCTACATCGTATCTCGCTAGGTCACGTCTCGGCTCAAAAAGGTGTCTTTGGCAGTGAACTAACGGACGACCTAGCGAAGAATGCCACACAGAAAGAAACAATAGACGCACACCTCCCAGTGCCCCAGTCATACATCAAAAGGGTCCTTAGAGCAAGGATACTGACGCGATGGCAGGAGCACTGGGATACCTCAGTCAAGGGCAGGCGCACATATAAGCTAATTCCTAAAGTTTCTCTCACACTTTATAACTTAACAACCTACACCACCAGGTTCTTAACAGGACATGGCCCTTTCATGGCATATCTGGACCGCTTCAAGATAAGATCCACTGCCACTTGCGAATGCGGTGAACTTGGCACTCCAAATTACCCGTATTACAGTTATACTCTCACGCAACGTTGGCACTTGAGGCGTCCAGACATACTGCCAGTCAATTGGCTCCAAAACATCCTTTCACGCACCCTCCTATTCAACAAATTAAAACACATTCACAATTTCCTTACTTACCTAACAAACTTTACATACGTCCTGGTTCTGCTTATCCAGTCTCACTGCCACCACATCGAGCTTCAAACAGCACCAGCATTCAGTTCTCTTTGTAGGCTCGAATAAATTCTCCTATCCATCAAGTGTGTGGTCTCCTACGAACGCAAGAGCTTCTGCTTGTGCTTCCCACTATTCCATCCAGTGATACATCTCCAATGGATGCTTGAGTATCTGCTCGTGCCATCTTACTTGTGCCACGCAAATCATTATTTTCCCTTCCTGCCGCCTCTTGTCGCGAGAAGGATTCGTCCCCTGGCGGCCAGGAGCAGTGATGTATTAACTTTTTCCTTTCTTTTTACGGAGTGGTTAGATCTCCGGCAGCCGGAGCTATAGTATGGTACCGGCAGTGAACCTTTGAATCAACTCGAATCATAAGAACGATTCCTCCTTGAAATCGTTTCTACGACTCTCCGTTGAGCGTCATTCGTCGTGCCGTCGCTGATAAACCAGTATTTTAAATTAAGAAAAGTTAGAAAAGAATAATGTTATTAATCTCCCTTCGGTATGTAATGCTTTTCTTTACTTTACTGTAGAGTTTTATGATTTTTTTAATTTAAAATTTGTATTTTTTGTTAATTGTCATGTTGGATGCACATATTTAGGCCTAACGCGAATTACTATAGCGTTTCATGTTTTTGTAATTAATTTTACTGCCTGTCTCAGTACTATTGGCAGTTTATATGTGTACCGTAATAAATATTTTGCAGGGCAATGTCATAAATTGAATTTTTCAATTTCTTGCAAATAATTTTCTGATTTTATTGTTCGTTTCCCAGTGACTGCACAGTCTAGACTACTAATGTCATTTTATACTTTCATTTTAAAGCTTAATGTGAATGAGTTGTTATTCAAATTGCTTGTATTTAGAGTATTTTATATTATAAAATGCATGATCCTTATGAATCATGCTTTAAAGCAGGCCCCTTGGACGAATATCCAGTTAGGGTCCCCTGTAATTTGATTCTAACCACTCTTTGTAGTCTGTTTAAGGAAAATGCTTATTTCTTTGCTTTCGGGACCCTGGGCAGCAGCTTTGTTTACCTTTGTGAAAATGAGGTCCTGTTTTAAGAAACTATCACTGATATTTTATTGTATATACATTTGTTAATAAATTTCTGTTGACATTTAAGTATTTAAAATATCTTTTCAGATTCTTGAAATTTTCCCGAGACAGTGGGACTTCTGTGCTACCGAGATAAGAAAAACCCTGAGTATGTTTCCAGCTTTTGAAGGTTCCAAAACTTCTAGGGAGCGGACTTCATCCATAGGACAAAAAAAGACCGCTAATTCTCAGAATGATCGGTTGAATGGAAGAAAAGAAAATGCGGGACTTCCCTAAAATAAAGTCGACTGAACAGTTACCTTGGCAACAGGACTGAGGCGAGACCGGTTTTAGAGTCTTTCTTATCCCAGCCAGACAGTACATTAATCGAAATCCAGGCACAAAGGCTGCAGAAGTGTTGCCGAGTGGATATGTGAGTGATTTTCACGGCATATTCCTTGGTAACATTGCTCCGGCTAAATTCCGTTTCAAAGGGCCTTCAGAATCGAAGCTTTCTGGCAGAAAGGAGATGTGCATTGAACTGTTGAAGTAGAAGTGACTGTATTGCATAAAACATTTGAAGGAAAACCACCACTATATTCAGTTGAGGTATGTTAGTAAGAATTTATGCTGTTTTCAGTACTTTAATTATGTTTTTTGTAATGATTTTGTTCAGTATTTCTTATTTTATTTATATGATCAGCTTATCATATCAGTTTATAACAATATTTACAATAATTGTGTCTTAGACATGACATTTATATATTTTTTAATTAAAAAAAATGAAAGTTCCAAATTATGTATTGTATTATAATCATAGAAATCATTTTGCTTTTTTGTATGTTTATTTAATGCTATTCATAAATTAATTTAATAATTAAAAAATGATTTAATTAATTTAATAAATATTAACATATTTTTACAATTCAAGAATCTATGTGCATATTCCAAAATGTTAAACCTTTGTCACATTTGTAAATGTATTGTTATAAATTGATCTGATATAAATCAAATAATAATATGCAAAACAGAATCATTTTCTCTAAAATATTTTATTTTGGCTGTGTTTGTTTTTTCGAGATTGTTCCATAAAGCTAGTTTTATAAGATAAAAATAGTCTTTTGGTATTGTCAGTCTGTATAAAAATTACAGCTAAAAAAAAAGCAAATCATCAAATTTTGTTTCAAATGAAAATCAAATTTCAAAGATTATTTTTGCTTAAAAGGCGCAAAGGCCAACCTAGTGAAAAAGATTCCATGCCGGGACTCGAACCCGGGCCATCAGTATAGCGCACTGACGTTCTACCGACTAAACCACATGGAACGATACCCAGCCTGGAACTTCTCACTATTACAATCGTTATCGTTCCATGTGGTTTAGTCGGTAGAACGTCAGTGCGCTATACTGATGGCCCGGGTTCGAGTCCCGGCATGGAATCTTTTTCACTAGGTTGGCCTTTGCGCCTTTTAAGCAAAAATAATCTTTGAAATTTGATTTTCATTTGAAATATTATATGCAAGGCGAATGTTTCACTCTGGAAAAATTTTCAAATATTAATATGGATTCAATCGATGCTGGATTTAATTAAGTGTCTGTGTTTGCCCCATGTCGGTGGCTCACGGAAATTATACCATCTTGTGCTGCGTTTGTAGCCTAGCCAACTTGTAATAGTGAGAAGTTCCAGGCTGGGTATCGTTCCATGTGGTTTAGTCGGTAGAACGTCAGTGCGCTATACTGATGGCCCGGGTTCGAGTCCCGGCATGGAATCTTTTTCACTAGGTTGGCCTTTGCGCCTTTTAAGCAAAAATAATCTTTGAAATTTGATTTTCATTTGAAATATTATATGCAAGGCGTATGTTTCACTCTGGAAAAATTTTCAAATATTAATATGGATTCAATCGATGCTAGATTTAATTAAGTGTCTGTGTTTGCCCCATGTCGGTGGCTCACGGAAATTATACCATTTTGTGCTGCGTTTGTAGCCTAGCCAACTTGTAATAGTAAGAAGTTCCAGGCTGGGTATCGTTCCATGTGGTTTAGTCGGTAGAACGTCAGTGCGCTATACTGATGGCCCAGGTTCGAGTCCCGGCATGGAATCTTTTTCACTAGGTTGGCCTTTGTGCCTTTTAAGCAAAAATAATCTTTGAAATTTGATTTTCATTTGAAATATTATATGCAAGGCGAATGTTTCACTCTGGAAAAATTTTCAAATATTAATATGGATTCAATCGATGGTGGATTTAATTAAGTGTCTGTGTTTGCCCCATGTCGGTGGCTCACGGAAATTATACCATTTTGTGCTGCGTTTGTAGCCTAGCCAACTTGTAATAGTGAGAAGTTCCAGGCTGGGTATCGTTCCATGTGGTTTAGTCGGTAGAACGTCAGTGCGCTATCTGATGGCCCGGGTTCGAGTCCCGGCATGGAATCTTTTTCACTAGGTTGGCCTTTGCGCCTTTTAAGCAAAAATAATCTTTGAAATTTGATTTTCATTTGAAATATTATATGCAAGGCGAATGTTTCACTCTGGAAAAATTTCCAAATATTAACATCAAATTTTGATAACTGTTTTTTTATCGCTAACATTTTTTGGTACATAAATATACATGTGAGAAAAATAAATCGCCAATCATGTTCAAAACAGTACTTGGTGTAATCTTATTAAATATAAATTAATAATAAAAATGGTATAATTTTGTATAAAAAAACTAACAATGTAAAAACTGTAATTTAGTATACATTTATTAAATTCATAACATCAGGTTGGTGGATTTGATCACTAAGGTATTTACAACGGTAATTTTATTTTTTGTGGTGTATTATACTTACTTAAATAAATATAGTATTGTATAAGTTCCAAAAAACATAAACACAACACTTTTTGGGCAGTATACACCCAAGCCTAATAAGGATTTATTTATGTGAAATTGAACAGAATATGAAGTGTGATTAAAATCCGTGCATTGGTTTATGAGATACAACTATCGCGAAAATCGTGGAAAATTAGCATAGCAGTACCACCTATTAGGCGATTAACACCAAAACCTAAGCAGCAACAAGTTATATCAACGTTTGACCTAATCTGAAGTTTGATGAAATGAAAATCCATGGATCAGTTCTTCAGATAAAGTTAGTGCAAAAATTATAGAAAATGCAGCATAGCAGCGCCACTTATGCACGATTAACACCAAAACCTAATCACCAATAAGTTATGTCAACATCTAACTGAATCTGACGGTTTATCAAAATCCTTGCAATAGTTCGCCCCACCAGTGGCCGAAAGGTTCTGCTCTCGAAGCTGGTAGACGGGAGGTGCTGGGTTCGATCCCAATCGCGCCCGTCGGCCTAATCGTTCGGAGTTTTCGTGGTTTTCTTCGAGCCGTGGATCTTCCATGCGTTAATACGGATTAGGTTCCCTTAGAAAGACCCCCACGGAGGGCACTCCCCCCGGGCCTATATCCCTCGTGTAGATAATTGGCCGTCAAAAATCAACCCAACCCAACCTTGCAATAGTTCTAGAGATAAAGCTAGAGCAAAAATAGTGAAAAATGCAGTATAGCAACGCCACCTATTGAGGGATTAACACCAAACCCTAATCAGTAAATCTTACGTCAATGTGTAACTAAATCTGGAGTTTGATGAAAATCCGTTCATTAGTTCTTGAGACAGAAGTCGTATATGATAGTCGAACGATATAACACAAGAGGGGTGTCAGATATATTTAGAAAAGTGACCCCCTTGAGGGGACTAAAAGGGAAGGAGCACCGGAGGTACATAAAATGAATATGCAGTCACAGACCTTTCAAATGATATGTCACATGAAATGTGTCGGGGGGAGGAGGGGCAAGTTGGAGGGTAGAGACCGGAGGTGCATAAAATGTTTAAGCAGTTACAGGCTTTTCCAATGATATGTCACATGAGGGGTGGTGGCAAACTTTTCAAGAGTTCCCCCAGGGGGTAAAATGAGGGGCGGAGCACTAGAGGTACATAAATTGATTAAGCAGTCACAGACCTTTTTAACAATATGTAACATGAGGGGTGCCTAAAAATTTAGAAAAGTGCCCCGATTGGGGGGGGGGGGCACCGAAAGTGCATAAAATTATTAAGCGGTTACAGGCCTTTACAAAGGTATGCCATATGAGGTCTGTCAACAAAATTTTAAAAGTGGGGCAAGGGGCGCCGGAAATGCATAACGTGTATAAGCGGTCACAAGCCTTTCCAACGCTATGTCACATGACGGGTGACCACAAAATTTAATAAACTGCCCCCAGGGGGGGAAGACACTGGAGGCACATAAAATGATTAAGCGGTAACAGGCCTTTCTAACGATATGTAACATGAGGGGCGTCCTAAAAATTTAGAAAAGTGCCCTGCCAGGGGGATTGGAGATCAGGGCACTGGAGGTGCATAAAATAATTAAGCGGTTATAGGCCTTTACAAAGATATGCCACATGAGATCTGTCGACAAAATTTAGAAAAGTGAACCCTCGAGGGTGCAAAGTGAGGCAAGGGGCACCGGAAGTGCATAATATGTATCAGCGGTCACAGGCCTTTCCAATAATATGTCACATGACAGGTGTCAGCAAAATTTAAAAAACTGTCCCCCCCCATGGCCAAAGTGGAAGGCAGGGTACTGGAGGCATATATAACATGAGTGGTGCCCTAAAAAATTAGAAAGTACCCCTCTGGGGGTGCAAAGTAGGGCGAAGGGCACTGGAAATGCATAACATAAATAAGTGGTCACAGGTCTTTCCAGTGATATGTCACATGACGGGTGTCGGCAAAATTTAGAAAAGTGACCCCTCCTGCGGGACAGGGCACCGGAGGTGCATAAAATGATTAAGCAGTCACAGGCTTTTCGAATGATAAGCCACATGAAGGGCAATGGCAAAATTTGTAAAAGTGCCCCCTCCTGAGGGGCAAAATGGGGGGGAGGGACACCGGAAGCACATAACATGAATAAGTGGTCACAGGCCTTTCCAACAATACGTCACATGACGCATCAAAAACTGCATGTATGATATTTATCACCCATCATATAAACACCGAAACGAAATCACATACCATTAGTATCATAAACACTGACCCCCGAGGAGTCAGTATTTAATATCACAGTTTAGGCTGGGAGAAATCGCACCATTAATATCAAGAATACCGAAACCGGAGAATCAGTATTAGTAGGGGAAGAAGGACAGTTCAGCGCCAGCAGGTGGTGGTGGTGTGTGTGGATGTGGGTGGAATCCACCTTGTGGGTGGAATCCACATCCTTGTGGATGGAGGAGGAGGGTGGAATCCACTTGTTGGGAGACTTATCCTATAGTAGGAGGGGCTGGAGGTAGCTTAATTTTTGAGAGGGGCTTATTTTTTTTTTTGAATCGACTTAGAGTAGAGATGAAAATATCATACTATAACATAGGTCTTTTCGAGAGGAAGTATGAAGACACTAAATTTTTCGATGGGCTTAATTTTTGAGGGGGCTTAATATATTTTTTTTTTTCGAATTGATTTAGTATTAGAATGGAAATATCATACTATAACATAGTGAGTTAGGTGTTTTCGAAAGGGAGTTTGAGGGGGTCTAAATATTTTAGAGGGGCTTATTTTTAGGGGGGGCTTAATTTTTTTTTTCTTCGAATCGACATAGAGTAGAAATGGAAATATCATACTATAATATAGAGATGTAGGTATTTTCGAAAGGGAGTTTGAGGAGCCTAAATTTTTTAGAGGGGCTTATTTTTTTTAGGGGGGCTTAATTTTTAAGGGTGATTTTTTTTTTTTTTTTTATGAATTGTCTTAGAATTTGAATGAAGATAAAAATGTCTTATATTTTTTTTTGAAAAAAATTTTTGATGCTGCCATCTGTATGCGGTAGTGCGAATTTATTATTGAAAATAGTGTTTTATTTTTTGAAAAGTTTTGAGGAAGGTTTGAACCTGCAAAATAGTCTCTTGGCTCGATGATATGTTGAAGACTTAACTAATCGAGCCAAGAAACTATGTCTATATGTTTAGATTTTAGATGTTTCAAAACAAAAAATTGTATTCCCCCTTCTGTATGCGCAAAGAGAGGTTGGTTTCTTAAGATAACTCATTAATACCTATTTTAACTGCTCACTCTGCGAATTCTTTTAATGTGTATGATTTTTATTTTTAGTTTAACTGATTTTATCGATTTTGTGAATGAGAGTTTGATTATTTTACCAAGCTAAGGTTCCGAACCTGCGAACTCCGATTCAAATTTAATTTTTTGTAACCGATAAGCTATCCACTATCCAGACCGCGTCCCGACAATTACTGAATTACTTTTGAACACTAGATATTTTTAAAAATACCTACCTCTTCATCTTTCTTATACTAGGGAAGTTAATACAATTTATGATTAAATTGAAGAAATAATTAATTTTTTATATTTCTTTAATAAGCAAGTCATTTTTTTAGATCGATTAGAAGGCTACCAAACGATTTGAATTAAACATTGTTTTTACCAGTATTAATCCTCTTACCTAATTTTAAAATTATACTTTTTCTTGTGAACCATATCATATTCATTTAATCGTCTGAAATACACTTCCTAAACCCTCTTATCAACGTTACTCACTATCTATCACAAACATTCGATAAGTCTAATCAGCTTTTTTCAACAGAAAATAGCTAATATGTAAATATTGATAACTATTGAAGAGATTATTTCACTTGTTTCCAGATTTTAAATGAAAGTTTGAAATATTTGTCAGATTTTCTATTTATCAATTACTATAAATTGAATCAACTCATAGTTTGTTATTGCAATAGATAATTATTTGATGATTCTACACTAGTTCTAATGAATTTTAAAACTACTGCTTCACTTCAACTCATTCTTTTATACAGTTTAATAAATTTAGTTTGAATTAATCCATTGGTTTGTCATATATTTCACTGAAATAATAAAATTAATGTGTAAAACCTTAGAATGACGAATTCAGAAACGTAACGTGATGAATCATATACTTTTTAAACATTACATAAAAACCTTTGGATTGATTCACTTCCTATGAACTTCCTACACATACTTTTTTATGCCACGTGTTTTTCTGAAATTTTTGCACCAATCATATTACATGATTTGCACTGTCGTAATAATTTTTTAACATGCGCCCCCTATGATTATATATAAAATTGAATGAAACGTGACGTTTTCATTAGTGTTTGCTATTTTTTGAGTGTGTGAAGACGCTTTTTTCACTTAAGATAATATGGGTAGTTTTCAAGATGGACATTCCACTATGTTAAGCGATGATGTATCACGTTTGAATAATCAATATTTTTCATCAAGATTAAATGATCAAGACATGGGATTAATAGTACAACCTAAAGTAGAACTCGTTTCAGATGATGAAGCGGAATCCTCCTCATCAGAACTAAAGAAACAGAAGCCACCTTTTTTGTGTACTGTTTGCAGCAAATCTTTTTCACGAAAAGGCAATTTAAAACAACATTTGATGATTCATTCAGAAGAAAGACCATTTATATGTGACATCTGTCAAAAAGCATTCTCTAGAAAGGCTATTTTGAATCGTCATAAACTATCCCATTTAAAGATTCCTTCCCAACATAAATGTGAATCGTGCCGTGAAGTGTTCTCAAGAAAGTATGACTTATTAAAACACATGAAGATCTACAAGTCCTCCAAAAAGGATAAATGTATTCAGCGTAGTGAAATATTCAATCCCAACTCCGATTTTTTATATCATTTGAAAACTTCACTGAGAGTTAGATGCAAAATTGATAATTCATCCTCTTTAAAAGATATGTTTTTTGAGAAGGTTAAGCATTTTAAAAGGCAAAATGCGTTAAACATATTTACTAAAACTGTAATCAACTCTAACGAGGAGAATGCTACAGACTTTAACACATTTTTTAATAGTATTCATTCGGACGTTTTAAACGAATTAAACTACCAGATTCAAGTTAAAAGATCGATGAAATGGTATGCAAGTGTACAAGTTGTTGTATATCGTGTAACACAGGAGGGAGTCTTAGAGATTGCCACACCCTATTTCCTTTCAAAAACTATACTTGAATTAACGAAACAAAACTTATCTGAACATGTTGAGGATACCTTTGCAAAAATTATTAAGTCCTATGAGAAGTCCACCAGACATGGTTTTAATTGGACATTAGATAAAATATTGAATTTAGAACTATCTACCTTTAAAATATAACATGATTTGAAATGTTTATACCTTTTGGAAATATGTGTACTCATGTTTTCACTATTGTAACTATTGAAAACGACGAATAAATAATGTGTAAATGAAAAAGCTGTTGTCTGTTTATTTTTGTTAGAACAACTTGTGATTTTTAATAACGCATGAAGTCGTAACGACTTTACTTACTATTTTTTTTTCAATTTCTTATCAAATGAATAATGAGTTAACTATCTTTTATTAATTTCATATTGAAAGTCTGAAATTATCCATTGAAATAGTTATTTTGCAATATTTCTAATTTATCATAATTATTTTTAAAGTTTAATATATCACTCGTTGTTTGTATAAACAATTGTTATTGCTCAATAATAATAATATTATTATCATTTATTACCATACAATTCTTTAAAAAAAGCATAGAACCATTAACATAATATATCATTAACCACTTTTTTAAAAACTGTTACCTTGTGTTGCCATTGAATTCTTCAAAACAAAAAAGAATAAAACTAAAATCATTATCATTAAATATCATACACCACTTATATAAAAATTGTTACTTTGTGTTGCCATACTATTCTTCAAAAAAAGAATAAAACTAAAACTATTAACATTAAATATCATATACTGTAAATATAAAAATTGTTACCTTGTGTTGCCATACTATTCTTCAAAAAAGGATAAAACCATTGACATAATATATTATTCACCACTTAAATAAACTGTTTATATATATATTTTTTTAGACTTAAACTAAAATTAATGACATTACTAATTCTTTTAAGTGTTTATCTGTAACCGACACTGATTTTTAACGTATATTAAGGGATGTGCTGTTTCTAAACATTCAGTTTCCAACTGATTTTTGTTCTAACTTCATCTAATGTTACCTTTATTTTTTGAAAATGGGTTCTGTAGTAAATATGTTAAAAAGATCTTCCGACAAAGTGGCTTCTTCTTCAAAGTATCAACGTTTAGAAGAACCTAATGACCCCACTTCTGCGAGTGAATTAAATATACCAAGATTGGAAATTCCTAATTTTTTAAACACTGACTGTGGGACAATATCACGTGATTTATCCACTACTGATTACTCACCGAATGTGAAATCTGAAATCGATATGAATTTTTTTATCCCTAACTTTGGTGATGATACTACATCTTCCGAGAATTCATGCCAAGAGTCAATTTCTGTTGAGGACTATTTGAATATATTTTTCAAAGACATGAATTTTGAATCCGCTTTAACCTCGACCCCAGCTAGTAACATAATTTCCCAAGACGAATCCTTTCAAGAACGTACTATTGACCAAGAGGTTTCTGATTCCCAACCAAGCAACCTTTTTAAAGCAAGTGATGAATTACAAAGCACAACCCCACCTACGAATGTCATTCCACAGTCTAAAACTAGCAAATCCAATCATCCTATTGTATTTCGAGAAGAACTCAGTGACTGTATCTTTTTAATTTTAAAGTTGCATAATAGACAATTTCATATTCATATTCGAGAATTTAAACACAGTGGGCTTACTAGTGATGAAATTCTAACGAAAAATGGTATTATTATGGATGTTAACAGCTGGTTCGAATTTTGCAAGAAAATTTTTTCATTTAATTTGAGATATAAAAGTTCCTCATTTGTTTCTAATAACATGATATTAGTGTTAAATTTTAATAATTCTATCATGCGAATTAAAAATTTAAAGAATTATTCTCACATTGACTTAAACGAGTATCAGTTGCTGAAATTAAAAGAAAAAATACATGATTTGAATAAGGAACTTCTTCAGCATATATATGTAAACCATATACCAAGCTTAATTAGGCAGAAATGTATCATTGGTCATATATCTACAGAAAATGAACTCATGTTGCAGTCTAAACTTATAACATGTATTGAGAATAATGTATTAACTATACTAAACCGCATTTTTGAATGTGATGGATGTATTTTTAATCAGAAATCTCAAAGCCCTCATTCCTGTTGTATACTAAATAATCGACAAAAATTTGAAAAACTAGGAGAGATGTTATTAACTGATTGATTATTGATTGATTTAGATTTTGTTATTTCCTCATTTTTAAACGGAGTGGATTGTGTTAGTGAAAACTTTTTATCAAACATTCATGTAGAAACAATTCAAATCGAATTGTTTAAAATAATAAAATAAAATGTATTGCTATCCTTTATAATACGTGTGTGTTTATTTGTCTAAAGTGTATGTTTATTTTGTTATGTCTTTTAGAACTTTTAATAGAGTGTTAGACTTAAATTTGCATATGAATATAACTAAAGAAATCAACAATTCTTTAGCAATTAAAAAATTAACACAAGTTTAAAATATTAAACTAATAATCTTAATACTATAATTTCTACTTTCTAATATATATTTATATATATATATATGAAACTTAATTATATAAAAAAGTTTTCAATAATAATAATAAGTTTAGAAAATTAAAAAGTTTAAAAAACAAAATTAAGAAACTCATTTAAAAAAATATTTGAAAAGTTAAAAAAATAAAGTTTTCAAAATAAAAAAATCTTTATAAAAAAAATAATAATAATTAAAAAAAAATTAAAAATTTACAACAGTTAAAAAAAATATATTAAAAAGTTTACAAAAGTTAAAAAAAAACTTGAAAAAAAAACTAAAAAAAATTAAGTTATCAAAATTAAAAAAAAAATTATAAAAACTTAATACATTAAGTTTTCAAAAGTGAGTTTACCTATTCGTATATGTATACATGCATGTGACTTTCATTATGTTGCAGTTCAATACTTCTTTTTATCCTATAAAAGTGTTAGATTAATATATACTTAAAAAAATATTTGTAAGTTAAATTTAAAAAAAAGTAACTTATAAAAAAAATGTTTACAAAATTAAAAAAACAAAATCTTTCTAAATAAAAAGTTTTCAAAATTAAAAAAAAAAACTTTTTAAATAAAAAATGTTTTCAAAATTTAAAAAAAAATTGTAAATAAAAAAAAAGTTTTCAAAATTAAAAAAAAAATACTTTGTAAATAAAAAAAATATTAAAAAGTTTATAAAAAAACTTTTTGTATTACATTGTATAACATTGTATTAATTCAAAACTTTCTTATAATGTTATTATACTAACTTGTAATACTTGAGCTGCAATTGATGTGATTTATTTGTATGAATACTTGTATTCGGTATCTTGATTGATCGATTGATATGATTAATATGAATCATTGATTGATATGAATGTTGGTTGATTGATATGATTGACTGATATGAATGATTGGTTGATTGATTGATATGATTTATTGATATTATTGTTTGGTTGATTAATATGATTGATTGGTTTGATTTATTGATCGATATGACTGATTGATATTATTGTTTGGTTGATTAATATGATTGATTGATTGGTTTGATTTATTGATTAATTGATATCATTGATTGGTTAATTGATTGAACGATTAATTGCTATGACTGATTGATATATGATTGATTGTATACTTGTATTTGCAATCTAATTCAACTTTTTGATAACTTTTTTAATTATGAAAGTCAGATACATATACAGTTATGTGAACTGACTTTTGATAACGTAATTTATTAAGTTTTTTTTTTTTTTAATTTTGATAACTTAATTTTGAAAACTTTTTACAAAGTTTTTTTATTAGCTTTTTATTTTTATAAACTTTTTAATATTTTTTTTATTTACAATTTTTTTTTTTTTAATTTTGAAAACTTTTTTTTTTACTTACAATTTTTTTTTTAATTTTGAAAATATTTTTTATACAAAAAGTTTTTTTTTCTAAACTTTTTAATATTTTTTTTTATTTACAAAGTATTTTTTTTTAATTTTGAAAACTTTTTTTTTTATTTACAATTTTTTTTTTTAAATTTTGAAAACATTTTTTATTTAAAAAGTTTTTTTTTTAATTTTGAAAACTTTTTATTTAGAAAGATTTTGTTTTTTTAATTTTGTAAACATTTTTTTTATAAGTTACTTTTTTTTAATTTAACTTACAAATATTTTTTTAAGTATATATTAATCTAACACTTTTATAGGATAAAAAGAAGTATTGAACTGCAACATAATGAAAGTCACATGCATGTATACATATACGAATAGGTAAACTCACTTTTGAAAACTTAATGTATTAAGTTTTTATAATTTTTTTTTTTTAATTTTGATAACTTAATTTTTTTTTTTAGTTTTTTTTTTTCAAGTTTTTTTTTTAACTTTTGTAAACTTTTTAATATTTTTTTTTAACTGTTGTAAATTTTTTAATTTTTTTTTTAATTATTATTATTTTTTTTATAAAGATTTTTTTATTTTGAAAACTTTATTTTTTTAACTTTTCAAATATTTTTTTAAATGAGTTTCTTAATTTTGTTTTTTAAACTTTTTAATTTTCTAAACTTATTATTATTATTGAAAACTTTTTTATATAATTAAGTTTCATATATATATATATAAATATATATTAGAAAGTAGAAATTATAGTATTAAGATTATTAGTTTAATATTTTAAACTTGTGTTAATTTTTTAATTGCTAAAGAATTGTTGATTTCTTTAGTTATATACATATGCAAATTTAAGTCTAACACTCTATTAAAAGTTCTAAAAGACATAACAAAATAAACATACACTTTAGACAAATAAACACACACGTATTATAAAGGATAGCAATACATTTTATTTTATTATTTTAAACAATTCGATTTGAATTGTTTCTACATGAATGTTTGATAAAAAGTTTTCACTAACACAATCCACTCCGTTTAAAAATGAGGAAATAACAAAATCTAAATCTATAAGTGTTAATAACATCTCTCCTAGTTTTTCAAATTTTTGTCGATTATTTAGTATACAACAGGAATGAGGGCTTTGAGATTTCTGATTAAAAATACATCCATCACATTCAAAAATGCGGTTTAGTATAGTTAATACATTATTCTCAATACATGTTATAAGTTTAGACTGCAACATGAGTTCATTTTCTGTAGATATATGACCAATGATACATTTCTGCCTAATTAAGCTTGGTATATGGTTTACATATATATGCTGAAGAAGTTCCTTATTCAAATCATGTATTTTTTCTTTTAATTTCAGCAACTGATACTCGTTTAAGTCAATGTGAGAATAATTCTTTAAATTTTTAATTCGCATGATAGAATTATTAAAATTTAACACTAATATCATGTTATTAGAAACAAATGAGGAACTTTTATATCTCAAATTAAATGAAAAAATTTTCTTGCAAAATTCGAACCAGCTGTTAACATCCATAATAATACCATTTTTCGTTAGAATTTCTTCACTAGTAAGCCCACTGCGTTTAAATTCTCGAATATGAATATGAAATTGTCTATTATGCAACTTTAAAATTAAAAAGATACAGTCACTGAGTTCTTCTCGAAATACAATAGGATGATTGGATTTGCTAGTTTTAGACTGTGGAATGACATTCGTAGGTGGGGTTGTGCTTTGTAATTCATCACTTGCTTTAAAAAGGTTGCTTGGTTGGGAATCAGAAACCTCTTGGTCAATAGTACGTTCTTGAAAGGATTCGTCTTGGGAAATTATGTTACTAGCTGGGGTCGAGGTTAAAGCGGATTCAAAATTCATGTCTTTGAAAAATATATTCAAATAGTCCTCAACAGAAATTGACTCTTGGCATGAATTCTCGGAAGATGTAGTATCATCACCAAAGTTAGGGATAAAAAAATTCATATCGATTTCAGATTTCACATTCGGTGAGTAATCAGTAGTGGATAAATCACGTGATATTGTCCCACAGTCAGTGTTTAATAAATTAGGAATTTCCAATCTTGGTATATTTAATTCACTCGCAGAAGTGGGGTCATTAGGTTCTTCTAAACGTTGATACTTTGAAGAAGAAGCCACTTTGTCGGAAGATCTTTTTAACATATTTACTACAGAACCCATTTTCAAAAAATAAAGGTAACATTAGATGAAGTTAGAACAAAAATCAGTTGGAAACTGAATGTTTAGAAACAGCACATCCCTTAATATACGTTAAAAATCAGTGTCGGTTACAGATAAACACTTAAAAGAATTAGTAATGTCATTAATTTTAGTTTAAGTCTAAAAAAAATATATATATAAACAGTTTATTTAAGTGGTGAATAATATATTATGTCAATGGTTTTATCCTTTTTTGAAGAATAGTATGGCAACACAAGGTAACAATTTTTATATTTACAGTATATGATATTTAATGTTAATAGTTTTAGTTTTATTCTTTTTTTGAAGAATAGTATGGCAACACAAAGTAACAATTTTTATATAAGTGGTGTATGATATTTAATGATAATGATTTTAGTTTTATTCTTTTTTGTTTTGAAGAATTCAATGGCAACACAAGGTAACAGTTTTTAAAAAAGTGGTTAATGATATAGTATGTTAATGGTTCTATGCTTTTTTTAAAGAATTGTATGGTAATAAATGATATTAATATTATTATTATTGAGCAATAACAATTGTTTATACAAACAACGAGTGATATATTAAACTTTAAAAATAATTATGATAAATTAGAAATATTGCAAAATAACTATTTCAATGGATAATTTCAGACTTTCAATATGAAATTAATAAAAGATAGTTAACTCATTATTCATTTGATAAGAAATTGAAAAAAAGATAGTAAGTAAAGTCGTTACGACTTCATGCGTTATTAAAAATCACAAGTTGTTCTAACAAAAATAAACAGACAACAGCTTTTTCATTTACACATTATTTATTCGTCGTTTTCAATAGTTACAATAGTGAAAACATGAGTACACATATTTCCAAAAGGTATAAACATTTCAAATCATGTTATATTTTAAAGGTAGATAGTTCTAAATTCAATATTTTATCTAATGTCCAATTAAAACCATGTCTGGTGGACTTCTCATAGGACTTAATAATTTTTGCAAAGGTATCCTCAACATGTTCAGATAAGTTTTGTTTCGTTAATTCAAGTATAGTTTTTGAAAGGAAATAGGGTGTGGCAATCTCTAAGACTCCCTCCTGTGTTACACGATATACAACAACTTGTACACTTGCATACCATTTCATCGATCTTTTAACTTGAATCTGGTAGTTTAATTCGTTTAAAACGTCCGAATGAATACTATTAAAAAATGTGTTAAAGTCTGTAGCATTCTCCTCGTTAGAGTTGATTACAGTTTTAGTAAATATGTTTAACGCATTTTGCCTTTTAAAATGCTTAATCTTCTCAAAAAACAAATCTTTTAAAGAGGATGAATTATCAATTTTGCATCTAACTCTCAGTGAAGTTTTCAAATGATATAAAAAATCGGAGTTGGGATTGAATATTTCACTACGCTGAATACATTTATCCTTTTTGGAGGAATTGTAGATCTTCATGTGTTTTAATAAGTCATACTTTCTTGAGAACACTTCACGGCACGATTCACATTTATGTTGGGAAGGAATCTTTAAATGGGATAGTTTATGACGATTCAAAATAGCCTTTCTAGAGAATGCTTTTTGACAGATGTCACATATAAATGGTCTTTCTTCTGAATGAATCATCAAATGTTGTTTTAAATTGCCTTTTCGTGAAAAAGATTTGCTGCAAACAGTACACAAAAAAGGTGGCTTCTGTTTCTTTAGTTCTGATGAGGAGGATTCCGCTTCATCATCTGAAACGAGTTCTACTTTAGGTTGTACTATTAATCCCATGTCTTGATCATTTAATCTTGATGAAAAATATTGATTATTCAAACGTGATACATCATCGCTTAACATAGTAGAATGTCCATCTTGAAAACTAGCCATATTATCTTAAGTGAAAAAAGCGTCTTCACACACTCAAAAAATAGCAAACACTAATGAAAAAGTCACGTTTCATTCAATTTTATATATAATCATAGGGGGCGCATGTTAAAAAATTATTACGACAGTGCAAATCATGTAATATGATTGGTGCAAAAATTTCAGAAAAACACGTGGCATAAAAAAGTATGTGTAGGAATTTCATAGGAAGTGAATCAATCCAAAGGTTTTTATGTAATGTTTAAAAAGTATATGATTCATCACGTTACGTTTCTGAATTCGTCATTCTAAGGTTTTACACATTAATTTTATTATTTCAGTGAAATATATGACAAACCAATGGATTAATTCAAACTAAATTTATTAAACTGTATAAAAGAATGAGTTGAAGTGAAGCAGTAGTTTTAAAATTCATTAGAACTAGTGTAGAATCATCAAATAATTATCCATTGCAATAACAAACTATGAGTTGATTCAATTTATAATAATTGATAAATAGAAAATCTGACAAATATTTCAAACTTTCATTTAAAATCTGGAAACAAGTGAAATAATCTCTTCAATAGTTATCAATATTTACATATTAGCTATTTTCTGTTGAAAAAAGCTGATTAGACTTATCGGATGTTTGTGATAGATAGTGAGTAACGTTGATAAGAGGGTGTAGGAAGTGTATTTCAGACGATTAAATGAATATGATATGGTTCACAAGAAAAAGTATAATTTTAAAATTAGGTAAGAGGATTAATACTGGTAAAAACAATGTTTAATTCAAATCGTTTGGTAGCCTTCTAATCGATCTAAAAAAATGACTTGCTTATTAAAGAAATATAAAAAATTAATTATTTCTTCAATTTAAACATAAATTGTATTAACTTCCCTAGTATAAGAAAGAGGAAGAGGTAGGTATTTTTAAAAATATCTAGTGTTCAAAAGTAATTCAGTAATTGTCGGGACGCGGTCTGGATAGTGGATAGCTTATCGGTTACAAAAAATTAAATTTGAATCGGAGTTCGCAGGTTCGGAACCTTAGCTTGGTAAAATAATCAAACTCTCATTCACAAAATCGATAAAATCAGTTAAACTAAAAATAAAAATCATACACATTAAAAGAATTCGCAGAGTGAGCAGTTAAAATAGGTATTAATGAGTTATCTTAAGAAACCAACTTCTCTTTGCGCATACAGAAGGGGGAATACAATTTTTTGTTTTGAAACATCTAAAATCTAAACATATAGACATAGTTTCTTGGCTCGATTAGTTAAGTCTTCAACATATCATCGAGCCAAGAGACTATTTTGCAGGTTCAAACCTTCCTCAAAACTTTTCAAAAAATAAAACACTATTTTCAATAATAAATTCGCACTACCGCATACAGATGGCAGCATCAAAAATTTTTTTCAAATAAAATATAAGACATTTTTATCTTCATTCAAATTCTAAGACAATTCATAAAAAAAAAAAAAAAAAAAAATCACCCTTAAAAATTAAGCCCCCCTAAAAAAAATAAGCCCCTCTAAAAAATTTAGGCTCCTCAAACTCCCTTTCGAAAATACCTACATCTCTATGTTATAGTATGATATTTCCATTTCTACTCTATGTCGATTCGAAGAAAAAAAAATTAAGCCCCCCTAAAAATAAGCCCCTCTAAAATATTTAGACCCCCTCAAACTCCCTTTCGAAAACACCTAACTCACTATGTTATAGTATGATATTTCCATTCTAATACTAAATCAATTCGAAAAAAAAAATATATTAAGCCCCCTCAAAAATTAAGCCCATCGAAAAATTTAGTGTCTTCATACTTCCTCTCGAAAAGACCTATGTTATAGTATGATATTTTCATCTCTACTCTAAGTCGATTAAAAAAAAAAAAAATAAGCCCCTCTCAAAAATTAAGCCCCCTCCAGCCCCTCCTACTATAGGATAAGTCTCCCAACAAGTGGATTCCACCCTCCTCCTCCATCCACAAGGTGGATTCCACCCACAAGGTGGATTCCACCCACATCCACACACAGCACCACCACCTGCTGGCGCTGAACTGTCCTTCTTCCCCTACTAGTATTTTTAATATCATGGTTTAGACTGGGAGAAGTCACTCCGTTAGTATCATGATAACCGGAACCTATGATTCAGTATTTAATATCTGGGTTTAGACTGGGAGAATCTAGAGTACTTGAAGCCTAAGAAGTGCTGCTTAATGTTGCGGTTTAAAAAAGAACTATGATAATCGTGGCTTTTACACCACGATTATGGTATCCATGATGTACCGTTGTGTATAGGGTTTTTTAATATCGTTATCATGATTTGCATATTATATCAATATATCACCCATCCTTAATGGCAAGGCGGGAAAAAAGAAAGAATTCTCTATGCTGCTCAGCGAGAAAGAAATAAAGCATAGAACACTCTTCATGGAAGTTTTTCATTTAACAGAAAAACGAGGGAATCGCTTGTCAATTATACTTGCCGGTCAGTACCATAGAGACATGAGGAGAGATTGACCTTGAAAAATGTTAGTAATTCTTCCTACACAGAGAGGGATTTCCACGATAAAAGGCATAGACATGGTATATTTAGAATGGAAGTATAAAAATAGGTCTAAGAGAACAGTTCTTTTTTTTCTTATTCATTTGCAATCTTTATTGTAGATTAAAACCCCTTGGGGTCGAACGACCACTATTTGTGCCACTTAAGGTGCTCAGAATCCTTCATTATTCCCACCAGTTATTTTTTAATTGTAAAGTTTACCTTATTTAATCAGAGCATTTTTGTGATTCAATTACGTAAAATTTCCTGTTTTGAATAACCAGTGGTAAAAATTTAAAAAGTAAGCAAAAAACTCTTGTCGCGAAGGGGTTAATATTTTTATTTATTTATCAGATTTAATGCATTTGATTCAGTTTTCCTTTTGGATTTTATGGCTCGAGACATTTTATCCAAACTTCATATATATATACTAGGGGGCTCTGCCCTCTACAAGTTATGCTCGCCAACCCCCGCTCAGACACTGCAGAATCTAAAAACACGCTAATTTGATCAGCTTTAAAAAGAGTAGAGAAGATTGAATTATAAATAAAAAACAAGTAATTGATCTCTCTGTAAACTAGTTTCCATTCATTTCCCTTTGATTGAGAAATTTTAAGACCGATTCAGCTGTTGTTATTACAATGTCTGTTTTCGTGTTTGATTAAATAAGGTCATTTAAACATTTGAAAATAAACTTAAATAAAAGAAATTAAGTAAACAGAGTTTTTGCCATCCCAGTATTTTCTAACAACGTTATGAAAAGACTAACAAAATACAATACAGACTGTGATATCGTACCTTCGCCACACATTTTCGACGGGGAAAGCAACAGGCATTTCCGAGGAGGACAATGGTCTTTTGTGTAAAGGCATGCAGGGGAAATTCCTGGCATACTTCTGCCCTTGGGATCTGCTCAACAGGGTATTTCAACTTTTCCAAGAAATAGGGGTGGCTGGACAATGTGTGGGAATTCGTCCCTAAAGTGAAAGTAAAAAGAGACTCATGCAGAAGCTAGTGTGGAGGCTGATAGTAGACTGGGTGACACTGATGAAGTGAGGTGTTTTTTTTAACAACGGAAGAGATGCGAGTAAAAATCGTTTTTACTCAGGTTGGCTATGAGAAGTATAGAACTGTTAATAAAAAGTGAGAGTGTCTACCTATGAATGGTAAAGCTTGTTATTACATTTTTCAAATCTATTTTAGTTGTTCTAATAAAAAACTTTGGTAAGAAACATGTATTATTTTTCAACGATCATCTCACAAGAGCTTAGTGAACCAAAAAGCTCTGGCCCACTACATCACAGCTATAGTATTATAAATGGTGGCAGCTTACGGATTAATTAGGTCTAGCATAAATTAGACTGGACCCACGTGAACTTGATGTACAGAAGGAAACTGTGTAGAAACAAGGACAGTCGGTGATGAAATCTTGTGTTTGACGAGAAAGATTTTCAAGTGTATCCGATGAGGAACTGTGAAATCTGGAGTGTCGAATGTGTTAGCTGGTATGTAACAAGGACTAAGGATTCGACGATATAGAAAATTTCTTCAGTAAACATCCAGTGCAGTGGATAGTAGACTATTTCATCGATCGCCCTTAGGAATCCATGGAGACAGCTTGTGTGTAAATTTCCCGGCGGAAATCAAGTTAGATCCGGAGATACGGCAGTACCTGAAAAAAAAAAGTGCAGGAAAGATTTGGAGCAGTGTAGAGAAAGGTCTACATTTGAAGGTAAGCCCTTTTATGAAATTTTCCAGAGAGGTCTGTTAGGATTTAATATTGTATATGTCTGTTCTTGGTAATTTGTATATGTTTAATAGATAAAAAGTCTAGGGTAGCTATTAATTTGGGATCGAAATTTTTAGTTAGAATTTTTATATTAAACGGGTTTCTTATGGTCTGTATGGTAATTCACTTGGTTTTGAAAATTTAATATTTATGTATTTCATAATTAACTTGAGGATAGTAAATTACGGTTGATTAATAAAAGAATATTAATCATTAAAATTAATCATAGTTGTGGATGTAACTTTTAGTTATAAAGTTGGGGCATATACAGCTTTTGTTTATTACAGCAATAAAGTTATTTGAAATTTTATGGGTATGCTGTAGGAAATAGCAGGATTAGTTTTTTTTATACAAATTGTATTTATATAGTGCTGTGGGTATCAAAATAATTTTGAGGATTTACTCAGTTTTAAAGGATATAACAAGTGCACGAAAATGTTCGGTAGGAAAATTGTATTATTGTTTTATGCATTGAAATATATCTAGAGGATAAAATTCTATTCCTTATTGTAATTTTTATTGTGTTTTACAAATTGTATATATTTGTGTATTGTTGTGATTAGTATATTTTGGGGGAAAATAATGGAAGAATTTCTAGGGAAATATACTAAAAACATCTTGCTTTTGCTGGCAGAGGAATTTGAGACCAACGTGTCGGCAACTGATAAGAAAAAAACTATAATTCAGGCTATTTTAGCAGCATCGGATTATAATGAGAGTTTTGCTAAATCGAATTTAGAATGTATTCTTAAGGAGGATGCAGAACGAAAAGAAATGGAACGGGAAAAATTAGCTTTGGAACGGGAAGACGAAGAGCGCGAAAAAACAAGACAATTTGAGTTAGAAAAATTAAGAATTCAAAATTCTTCGGAAACTGTTAGTCTTTCGTCTAGTGATTTGAATGTAGGTTCGCATAGGAATCCAAAAATTAATTTGAAAGAATTAGTTCCACGTTTTGATTGTAAATTAATTGACATCACTCTTTTCTTTATGATCTTTGAAAAACAGGCGGAAAAAGCTAAAATTTCGCAGGAGGATATGGTTAGCCAATTAATTCCCTTATTGCCATCAGATATCGCGGAAATTATAGTGAAGCAACCAGCAGAATTAGGAGATGATTTTCAACATGTAAAAAAAGTTTTATTAAATCGTTTTAGATTGGGAACAGGTGCTTTAAAACAGAAGTTTGAAAATCATCAAAGGAAACCTGGAGCGTTATGGGTAGACTTGGTATATGAATTAAGAGGTTATTTGGATAATTGGTTGGAATCATTAGAAATAAAGGATTTGGAGTCTTTAAAAGAGCTCATGCTCACAGAGCAAGTAAAAAAACGCGTTCCTTTTGAAGTAAAAGAAAAATTTATGGATGAATGGGATGAAATGAAAGAGGCTTCGAAACTTGCTGATAAATGTGACAAATATGAGAGTATTAGAAGTAGTTTCAGGAAATCAGAAAAAAAATCTTGGGGAAAAAACCTTATTCAGAGATGCAAAGAAGCAATTTAAATCCGAAAATTAGGGGTGAAGTAAAAGCTAAATCGGAGTTAGAGAATAAAACGGAAAAATTTAAAAATGATAAACTTAAACAAGACCAGGCTTTTGAGAGGAAAAGGCAGATTAGGTGTTTTTTTTTTGTAATCAACCAGGGCACATAAAACCAGATTGTGCGGAATGGTTAAAAAAGAAAAATGAGTTCAATACAGTTGATCATTTAGGTAATGATGTTGATTTAGGGGATTGTTTTAAACCTTATCTAAAAAAAGCTCTAATAAACGGGGTTGAAAGACACTATTTGAGGGACACGGGAGCAGGGATTGATCTATGCGATAGAAATTGGGTTAAAACAGAGGATTTTACTGGAGATATAACTTGGGTACGCCAACCTCTTGATAATGAATGTAAATGTTTACCATTAGCATGGGTGACTATAAAAGGGGATTTTGGTTGCATCACCACTAAGGCGGCGATTAAACCATCGGAGTCGGAGCAAGGTTACTATCTCTTAGGTAATAAAACTGCGGAGCTTATTGAGCAAAATAAAGGAAGTGGTGTTCCTATAAATATGGTGGTTACCCGTAGTAAGACGAATTCTTTAAAAAAAGGAATGGAGCAACGGGATGTTGATAAGGAAATGTCGTTTGTTGATCAGGCAAAGTTAGAAGAGCAACCAGGTAGGGTAGATAAAATTGGGGATTGCTCACAGAACAAAGAAACGCAGGTAGTTCAAATGGATGAGAATAGACAGGATGAAAGTCAAATCGAAGATCTTATGTTATTACCGAAATGGGAGGTGAAAGATAATGTGGGATTGAATAAAATTACAGCGAAAGATTTCAGCTTAGCTCAGAAACAGTGCTTATCTTTAAAAACATTATGGGAAAAGGCAAATAATGTAGAAGAAAAGGAATTTAAAATAATGGGAAATAAATTAGTAAGAGTTTCACATTCAAATAGTGGGGATGAGAAATTACAATTATGTTTGCCATTAGAATTTAGAGAGAAAATAATGAAGATGTGTCATGAAGAAGTTGCGGGACATTTAGGGGCAACTAAAACAAAAGATAGGGTAATTAAATGCTATTTTTGGCCAAATTGTTACAAGGAAATTGAGGCATTTGTAAGAACTTGCGATCTGTGTCAAAAGGTTGGTAAAAATAGAGATAAAAAGAAAGCTCCCTTGAAGCTCGTGCCGATAATTTCAGAAGTTTTCTCCAGGATAAATATTGATGGTGTAGGCCCTTTGAGTTTAAGCGAGAAAAATAATAAATACTTGATTACTTCAATTTGTGTTGCGTCAAAATATCCAGATGCGATTCCAGTAGAAGATTTAACTTCTCCGTCAGTGATTGAGGGGCTAATACAAATATTTTCTAGGACTGGTTATCCAAAAGAGGTACAATGTGATTTGGGTAGGTCATTTACAAGTGAGTTGGCATCGGAATTTTTTGATAGGTTTGGTATTAAGGTTGTACATAGTTCAGTTTGCCACCCAGAATCGAATAGCGTTGAACGGATGCATGGTAGTTTAAAAAAGGTTATAAAGACATTATGTTTGGAGGCAGGAAAAGATTGGGAAGCAGTCTTGCCAATGGCTTTATTTGCTTTGAGGACTGTAAGTCATGAAAGCACGGGATTTAGCCCTGCTGAGCTTGTACATGGTAAGAATTTACGAATGCCACATACTCTTGTATATGAAAATTGGATGGAAAAGGAGACGGTAAATCAGAATGTAGTGGACTATATTTTGAACTTAAGTAATAGATTGAAACATTGTCAAGAATTAGCGTGTAAAAGAATGAAAGAGTGTCAGGAGAAACGAAAACAATGGTATGATAAGAATGCGGTGTATAGAAAATTTAATGTGGAGACAAAGTGTTAGTTCTGGCTACTTCGAAACCAAATAAAATGGCGGTTAATTGGATAGGACCGGGAACTATTACTAGCGTAATATCTCAAACTAATTATACGATCGATATTCCGGAAAAGAGAAATAAGTCTACTATTTATCATGTTAATTTAATTAAACCATACTATAGTAGACCTGAATTTGTAAATTTGTTGATTGATGAGGAGTGTGAGGAAATTGAGGATCAAGCGGAAATTCCTTATCCCATTGCGGATCCCACTCAATTAGACTTTTGGGAATTAGTAAAAGAAAGTAATTTGGAAAAACGTGTTTCTACAGAGCAAATAGGAGATTTCAGGACAATGATTGAGCGTCATATGAAAGTTTTTTCTACGGACCCTGGGAGTACCCCGTTAGTTAAAATGGACATTGTTTTAACGGATGATGTGCCGGTAAGATCAAAACCATATCGTATGTCGCCGAGGCAATTAGAGATTATGCGTGAAGAGATTCGGAGGCTTTTAGATTTGGGTGTGATTGAGGTCGGGCAATCAGATTATGCTTCGCCTATGATTTTAGTTGAGAGTGCGGGTAAAGACGCTCGCCCTTGTGTGGACTATAGGAAATTAAATGCAAAGACCAGAACTGAATTTTTCCCTTTGCCAAACATTGAAGAGGTTGTTGAGAAAGTGAGTACAGCGCCTTTTATTACTGTTATGGATCTGACGAAAGGTTATTTTCAGATTCCTCTCACGGAAGAAGCTCAGAGATATGCGGCTTTTGTAACACCATTTGGGACCTTTTTACCTAAAGTCATGATGTTTGGACTTTTAAATTCAGCATATTATTTTTGTAAATTGATTGCCATAGTTTTATATGGGTTAGAGTCATTTGCGGTTCCGTATATCGATGATATAGCTATATTTTCTTTGACATGGGAACAGCATTTAAAAGATGTGGAAGCGGTTCTTAAGCGGTTAAAAGAAGCAAATCTAACGGTGAAACCATCCAAATGCCAATTCGCGCAAGATCACGTAAAATTTCTGGGACACGAAGTTGGGTCAGGAAAAAGGTCTCCTAGTGAAGCTAAATTGCAGGCTATTAAAGATTTTCCAATTCCGACGACGAAAACACAGCTAAGAGCATATCTGGGAAGGGTAGGGTATTACGCGAGGTACATAAAGAATTATGCTACCATAGCAGTGCCGTTAACAGATGCTTTAAAAGGGAAAATAAAAAAAGAAAAAATCATATGGGACGAGAATTGTAATAATGCATTTGAAGAATTAAAGTTAAAATTAATGAAAAGTCCTGTGTTATATGCGCCTGATTTTAAGCAGAAATTCATTGTGCAAACAGATGCGAGTTTGTATGGGGCAGGAATTGTTTTATCTCAAATTATTGCAGGTGAAGAGCATCCAATTTTGTATCTTAGCAAAAAATTTTCTCGTGCGGAGCAAAATTATAGCACGATAGAAAGAGAATTAGCGGCTATAGTATATGGATTAAAAAAGTTAAATTATTATTTGGATGGGCAAAAATTTGAAATACAAACCGATCATAATCCATTAGTGTACTTAAAGAAAATGGTTGGTACAAACTCTCGTTTGACACGTTGGGCTCTATTTTTGCAGCCATTAAATTTTGAAATTACACATAAGCCAGGAAAATTACATGGAAATGCAGATGGTCTAAGTAGGAAGATTTAGAATCAGAGTTAGATTTTCTGTTTGGAATTTAGTGTTCAAAATTTTAATACTTGTAATTAGGGCGTTTTATTAAGATATTGTGCTGTATGTAAAAATTTAGTTACCTAGATTGTGTTATAGTGTTTTTTTTTCTTTTTTGAGTTAGTATTACATTCAAATATTTTAAATTTAAATTAATTGTTCTAGCATCAAAAATGTATATTATTTTTATTCTTTTGATTGATTATGTGTAAGGAAAATTCTAAAAATTTCATATTTTGGTATGTCCTTTGAAACTGAGAGTGGGTATTCTTGAATTTAAGTAGAACTTTCATAATTGGGTCAAAAGTCTAAATGATATTTTATTGCTGATTTAATGGTGTGCTTGACCTCTCGGGAAATCTATTAAAAGGGCTTATTATGTGAATTCATGCCAAATATTTCCTGTGGAAATCTCTTTTGGGGGGAGGTGTTGTGATATCGTACCTTCGCCACACATTTTCGACGGGGAAAGCAACAGGCATTTCCGAGGAGGACAATGGTCTTTTGTGTAAAGGCATGCAGGGGAAATTCCTGGCATACTTCTGCCCTTGGGATCTGCTCAACAGGGTATTTCAACTTTTCCAAGAAATAGGAGTGGCTGGACAATGTGTGGGAATTCGTCCCTAAAGTGAAAGTAAAAAGAGACTCATGCAGAAGCTAGTGTGGAGGCTGATAGTAGACTGGGTGACACTGATGAAGTGAGGTGTTTTTTTTAACAACGGAAGAGATGCGAGTAAAAATCGTTTTTACTCAGGTTGGCTATGAGAAGTATAGAACTGTTAATAAAAAGTGAGAGTGTCTACCTATGAATGGTAAAGCTTGTTATTACATTTTTCAAATCTATTTTAGTTGTTCTAATAAAGAACTTTGGTAAGAAACATGTATTATTTTTCAACGATCATCTCACAAGAGCTTAGTGAACCAAAAAGCTCTGGCCCACTACATCACAAGACATTTTAAATGTATCGTTTTAAATAATTTTCAATAAAGTTTTAATTCTCTTTTTAACATTCACATGAAAATACTTTTGTTAAAATGAAATATTATTATCTGTGGAAGTTTTCTTTCACTTTTAATATTCACATGTAAATAAATTTTTAATCGTAAGGAAATATTATTCTTTGCACTGTTTTAACAAATGGCAACAATTTAAAATAATAACCTTTTCTAAAATATTTTAAAAATTTATCTTGAAATGATTAAAATAAATAAGAAATTATTATTTATTTTATTATTATTATTTAATGAATTATTTTTTTCAACTTTCCTTTAATCACTATATTTTCATATAATTTAAATAATCATATAAATAATCATATAAATAATCATATAATTCAATCACTATATTTTCTTCACTTGTGATTGAAATAAAAGATAATTTCAAATTCAGTTTGAAAATGATGAAAAAAAAATCTAATAATCTCTAAATTTAAATTTTCTCGCTTTTCCCACATAAATTGTGTAATTTTGTTGCCATAATTACATAAATGTCATTAAATTTAGAAAAAAATTAATATCTCAAAAACTAATTCAAATTAAAAAATTCTAATAACATTTTTGACATCCACGGCTCATTACGGATAATTTGTGTCAATTTCATTGCCAAACATTCCATATTTTATGAGAAATAGCTGTGAAACGTAATCAGTCGTTTTATAAAATTGTTTCATAAAGTCGTTTCATTAAGATTTTATATATATCGGGTAAATATAGTCAAACTTTTTTGTAATTGTAAACCATACACATTTTTGTATCAAACGACATTCAAAATCTTCATTTGGCACCGCCTTCGCCTTTCGTTTTGGCACCCAGAGCACATGTCCCCTCTGAGTTTTGACCCTGTCTGAACACGACAAAAAATGTTTGACTCAAACTTGACACACTTTAACCCATACCCAGAGTGAAAGAAAATTAATTCATATTTTAATGCAATTTTGGAAAATTAGTCTACAATAACATCTCTAATCTCAATTTTAGTTTTTAGGTAAAAAAAGGAACATATTTATACTCATTAATATTCAAATAAATAGTTTTTAATCAGAAAAAAATATCCTGAACCTTCTTATGAAAAATCTGGTCGACTTGAATACGACACAAAAAAGTCAAAACCCAACCCAAAATTAAAACTTTAGCCAAATGTCTAATACAGTCAAACCTTGTTAACACAATAATCGCTTAACATGGAATAATATTGAGTTGGAAAATTAATGTTAATTCATTTGTTTAACATGATAGAGAATTTCAAAAAATAGTGCCTAAGGTGAAAATATTTTTTTGAATGAAAGTTTCCCTATAATTAAGAAAATTTTTCCCCAGCTTTGGACAAATTATATGATGCCCACATATTCATAAAAAGAAGCAACCTGCAAAAGTTAATAACAGATTAAAAAAAAAAAATTATTAGCAGGTACCAAAAGTAAGCCCCCCCCCCCCCCCCAATATATGATAATTTTTCCTTTTTTGAAAAAGTACTATTTATAAGCCCTCCCTTTCAAATTTTATTTTCTAACACTTTCAATCCTTCTAAGTTTCAGGAAATTCATTAATTTTTTTTTCCATATCTCCTAAATGAATATATATTATGCAGTTTATTTGTAAGTAGTCTCTTTACATACCTATTGTATCAGAATGACATATGTTCTCTATGTAATACTATTAATGTTTTCCTTGATTTTTATGCACTAAGACTTAAAAAGATATTTATACTGAGTTTATTATAATTCTTGTTCATATTCTTTTTGCATCTAAATTAATTATTTTATGTAAATTTGTTTCATTAATTTATTATTTTTATTAATGGAAACTATTTAGCTTCTATCAAAGGAAATTTTAAAACCAAAAAAATGTTTATTTTATTTTGCAAATTGTATAAATCCTCTGAAATTTCATAAATTCCAAATATAACCCCCACCCTTCGAATTTTCCCATCTTTTTCACAAAAGTTCCAATAATAAGCCTACCTTAAAATCCTCAGAATTTCCTGTCTGCTAAAGTTCAGTATTTTACTTTAAATAAATTTATTATTGTCTAAAATGATGACCATTTTGTTTCATTTCAATATTAATTTTTTTTTTATTTCTTACTAATTTATGATTTTAAGAGAAAGGAGATATTTGTAGGTTAATTTATTTCATTTTTATGTCTATCATAGATGGCGCTACTGTTTTTATGTTTAATACAAAATCTCAGATAACGCAGAAAAAATTCACAGTCTTTTCAATTTCGTGTTAATGAGGTTCGACTGTGTACAAATATACATTAGACTCATGCACAGGTGTTATTATACTTGATAATTAATTCTATTTCAATCTGACCAAAAGAAGTTTGACTCTAACCTAACACATTTTAATGCACACTCACAAGTGAAAGATAAATAATCCATATGTTAATTGCAATTATGGAAAAGTAGTCTACAATAACATCTAGATTCCATTTTAGTTGTTTTTTTTTTGTTTTTTTTTTTTAATGAACCCTTATACTCATTAATATTCATATATGGCTTTTAATCAAAAAAAATGTTTAGAACTTTCCTTTGAAAACAAAAAAATTAACGTGTAAAAATCAAAACTCAACCTGACTTGCCAAAAGAAAAAAAAAAACATTTCCAACTTGATTTGTGGGTTAGTTAGGTGGATTGAGTCATGTGCAAGGAAAATCAGGTTATATACCTGATCCGACGCAGGACTCTACTTTGGGTATTTTGTATGTAAAAATAGAATTTTATAATCAATTTTCCACTAACTTCTTGATATACTGGCGTTTTAAAGCTAGAGTGTGAAAATTTTATACACTGGTGTGTGTCAAAAGAAAATACAACATTTCAATATTTTTAGAACTTAATTATAAATTAATTTTAAAGCATTTCCCTTTAGCCGACAGTGGGAGATAAACCAACAAAAATTCTTTATTTTACAACTGTTTCTAAATAACAGAAACAATCGAGTTAATTATGTACCAAAGTATGCCAACTGGCTGTAAAAGTGCTATGACGAAATATTTTAAATACTGAAAAGCAGAAAATATAAATTAAAGAGTTTAAAATATATTCTTTTATCATTTAATAGTTTTATATTAATTAAATTATGACTATACTTTGAGAAAACTATTTAGAAATACTGAATACATAGTTTAAATTATGCTTTCCATTTCTTAAAAAAGAACCATCAAAAATCATCATGCCTCATCAACATATTCACTAATCCGCATAAATCAAAATTAAACATAAATCAAATCAGTGAACTTTCACCAATTGGGATGCACGCCAAATAAACGTATTGTGATAGAAATTCTTTGGAACTACAGGAATTTCAATATGAAATGAGGGAGATTTAAAAAATAAACCTAGAATGAATGTATGTATAAAAAAAACTTTTTATTTCTTCCTACCCCACCCCCTCCTTTTTTTTTTTTTTTTTTTTTTTTTTTTTTGAAGAAGAAGAAGAAGAGTGAGGTGGAGGGTTTATTCATTCCCCTTAACATCAAGATTTGAAAATGATAAACAAACATTTTGTTATTATTAGAAATTGATAATTTTGATGTTTGCAAACTCAGCTACATTTATTCTTTCATTTTTTAGAATCATTCTGATATTTTTATGCTATTTACTATGTGACATTCAGAAATATTGTGGATTGTCATATTAAAATAAATGTAGAAATATTTATTTAGTTATCTGTAGGCAATTAACAATCACTACTATGTTTTTTATTAAACTTAACTATCAAAATTGTAATAAACTACAGTATTCACAGTTGAGTATTTTTATAATAAGCAGTAAATAACAATAATTACTTCTTTAAAAGTTAAAATGTAGATTCGGTCTTTATCCCCCCCCCCCCCCCTCCTAAAAAAAAAGAAAAGAAAACCAAACAAATATTATAAGATATAAAACATATTGATGTAAATAAAGTGATTTATTGATTTTTAAAACTACATGCAAATTAATAAACCAATTATAATTTAAAAATTAAAATATTATTTTTAACACTAAGTACAAAGAATTCAGAAATTTTGTATGTATAGTAATTTGAATTGATAAAACTTTTAATATCTCTAAAATGATTCTTCTAGAACAATGTTAATGTTGTTTATTTACTGTATAGTTTATTGGGTTCCGGCAGTCTATCGTACGCAAACACTGGCTGCCGGTAATAAGAATCGTTCAAATAGTGATTCGTTCTCTGGAGCAATGGACAGTCCTACTACGCATGCGTAGTAGCCTGCCGGAACTATAATAAAGATCCCGCTACCGGCTCTCTAACCACGGCCTTCTTTTTATCTCAAATATTCTTATACTCTCGCCCTCTGTCGCGAGTAGGAGTTTTCCTAGCGGGCAGGCTTTCGCCTTTTTTTTTGTAAACTCACTTTGTTTTTCAAATAAATTCTGGGTTCTGTGATCGGTGGCCACCCTTGGCGGGTGGGCGTCGCCGGCTGCGCCTCTTGTGTATGTCCGTCTGCATACGGCCAGACAGGACTGGTCTCACTAACGAGCCCCAACGTGTCGGGGAACATACCGGGAGAGACGTTAAGCTCTAAGGGGCAGGCCTAGCCGACCCGAGCAGTCTCTCTTAGGCTGCCTAACTCTAGAATGCTGGTTGGTGTCATTTCAACACAGTGGCGTAGCCAGGGAGAAATTGCGGATACCACTAATTTTTAAAAGAAATTTTATCCTTATTTAGTTGCAGAATTTCTGCGATTAAATAAGGCCAAAATTTCTGTTCAAAAACACTGGTATCCAAAACCTCTATCTCGCTACACCACTGTACAGGTTAATGGTATAAATTACATGTTAATGCAGGTAATTGATTAAACGGTATACAGTAAGCGTCAACGTTCGATCGGAGTTTATTCCCTGCTTTGCCGGTGTTTCTGCATTCAGGAGTTCTTGTTCTCATTATAAGGTAACCGAAGGTAATAAGATCACTCTTATTTCAAATTTAAATTATCTGGATTGTGGTAAAATAAAAAAAATAATTAAAACACGCAGTTATTAGTGCTATCTTTTCTCTTTATATTTCGAAAACAATTTTTTTTTTCATTTTTGATTTCCATTTTTAAGTTTAGGATTTTGCAAAACATATATCTTTCAAGGTAATCTGAACAGTGAAGGTAATATGTACATTTTCTTATTTTCTCAAAAAAAAAAAAAAAAAAAAAAAAAAAAAATCAATTTCTAGAACTTTGTAGACTCAGGGAAAAAAAAAGGCAATGAAAAAAATTAGACAGCATTATTATTTTTTGAACAGAAAATTTCTATTTGAATGAATCAAACGTAAATAAAAGAAAAAGTTCAAAAAGAAAAAGAAAGTTCAAAAAAGTGAAATTAAAAATTGCAAATTTTTGACAAAACTTCAAACGGTCAAAGAGTTTGGAATCACCATCTGAATTCGTAAGGAAAGTGATATGAAAATCTAATGGCATTACTAAATTCGTAATCTTGGCATATAAAAAAGATTTTGTCTTTCTTTTTTCGTATCTGCGACTGGATTTCTGAAAACTCTTCGGATTTATGCACGATCCATAATTGATTAAAAAAAAAAAAAAAACACCACTTATTAATGAAGAGAAATAAAATAACTAAAAAATACAACTATGTATTGCTTTTTTCTAATTCAGTAACTAAATGTAAAGAAGGTGAACTTGCCAGATCAAAATCACAACTATCCCTGTAACCCACAAAAATACAGATAATTTCTTCTTCAGGAAAGATTAATCAACAAATCCCTCTCGGCCGGCGGGTATATGTTATTTTTATCTTCCTTTTAAAGCACTGGAGCCATTTTTTGATAAACAGTTAAAATAATGCTGAAACCGCCAAGTGGCTGTATCAGCAGAGTTGGCTTGTGTTTGAATTCTTTCATAATTGAATGTTTGACTTCTTTCGTTAAATTAAAATAATAACTGGAAAACAGGAATTCTGCTTTTTCAGAATTTAGTGTCGCCCCCGATGATATATATATATATATATACGTATATCAATATAGATAGTTCAGTTTTGAGACTTAGAACACGCGCTTTTATTTTATATAAAATGACGTCATCCGCATCTGTTGAAGAATTCCTCCTTTACGATCCAGTTTTAAACAACATATACAGCAAAATATGCATAGGACGTGACTATCGCTGAATAATATACAAATCCAAAAAGAGAGATTTCGTCATTCATGAAACTGGACAAAAAAAATCTTCCGTCTCATGATTCATATGCCTTCATTTGTTTGTAATATTAATATAGAAACTTAAAATTAAATTTAGTTTATAATAGCTCCAATTTTTATCAGAAATTATTCATTTACATTTTTTTAAAATAGCACGTATTTTAATTATTTTTTTTCAGTTTTTAAGAGAAAATGGAATCAAAAAGATATAATTGCTAATTTCCAACTATTTTTCCTTTACTTTCTACGGAAATGGAGTACTTGAGTTGCCACAATTGAACAAATGGTGCTAAAAACTGCAAAAAAATTAATATCTCAAAAATAAATGGAGATTGAGTTTTCAAACAAATTGTATTTAAAAGTACGTACTTTTTTTCCAATACGACGGTATAAAAATTGAAAATGTGCGATGCTTAGCAGTTTACGAAATTGCAGTAGAGATTATTCCGTACAATGATACATCTGCTTTGTTTTACGGCTGGCTTATACAACGTAACATTATTTTTTGGAGACCACACATTAATAGGTGGGAGAAAGAAATAGTATACCGGGGGCTAATAATAATACTTTGAAATTATTCAACTTTACTTAAAATAGTGCTAGTTGGGATAATAAGACACCGGCAGAAAAAGAACTCTTAATTTATATTTTAAAATATAAAATAAATATTAAAATATAGTTTTTATCTTTAACTTATTATTACCTATCCAATAGATAATTATCATAATTTGACTAACTTAGTTTTTGACTAGAAAAATATCAATTTATATTCAACTTTGCGTGTTTTGCATGCGTATACACAACTACTGTTTTTCCTAGATTATACCTAAGTTGTGTGTTTCGTTACAGCATTTTAGCACTATTCCCATGAATATATGATTGTTCTTGTTGCCCAACTTTGGCCTAAGCTGACAATAGCTTAGATTTTGTGCATGGTGTCCCGAAAAAATAAGCGCTAGTGGAACATTAAATAATCCATATTGTAGTAAAACAGGCACAGGATACTGGGATACCTTTTAACACGTTAATTGCCAATCACGCGATATCACATGACGCGAGTTCTCACCAAACGACAGATCACGCGTTAACGCGTGGACGTCGCTATCAAGTTTCTAAGCGGAATACTGTAGCGGCCACAGCGAAACGGTGCGTAATATTTATATTAGCCACTAGGGAAGGGATCGACTTTCGTTGAGTGGGAATGGCCAATTCCAGTTTTCATCTTAGCAATGAACGTGTTAAAACTACCAAGTACAATATAAAAGTCTGTTATGTTAGCGGATAAATCTGCGTAGAGAACGGAACTCAGAATAACATTGAGAAACAAGAGCACGTATGTGTACGTCAAGATGGTGACTTTTCCTGCCTCAGAAGTATCGTTACATTATCATAGAGCATATTTCCAACAAATCGTTTAAAGATGTGAGAATACCATTCCGAGAGAAGTCTGATGAACAATATACCCTATCCGACTCAATAGTTAACCGAACAATGCAGGGCCCCACCAGTAGCCGAGAGGTTCTGCTCTCGAAGCTGGTAGACGGAAGGTGCTGGGTTCGAACCCAATCGTACCCGTCGGCCTAATCGTTCGGAGTTTTCGTGGTTTTCTTCGAACCATGGATTTCCATGCGTAAATACGAGTTAGGTTCCCTCAGAAAGACCCCGAAGAAGGGCACTCCCCTCTGGGCCTATATCCCTCGAGTAGATAATTGGCCGTCAAAAATCAATCCAACCCAACCCGAACAATGCAGCGATTTAATAATGATCATACATTAACCTGATATATGCTGAAACGAGTCTTTGTTAACATGAGTAAGTATGGTGATGCGTGTCGTGAAGTTATAGGAGGATAATGCGATAATATATTGTAGTTTAGAACTGGTCAATATGTTTTTTTTTTATTTCCTTGAAATTTTTTCGAAATTTCAGTAAGGCTGTTTTTGTATGTCTTCTGTTGCATTTAAAAAAGGAATTTTCACAACATTTAGCAAAAACATACTTATTTTATTCCTTTAGCGTACTTTCACGTTTTAATAATAATAATGCAAGAATAATTTACAATAAAATTTTATAGGAAACGTTGGGGGTAATAAAAGACCAAGATAAAAATTTTCTGTATAAATTGGCAAATTTTGTCCCTCGTATAAGTCTATGCTTAGTGTGTATATACATTGATATATTGCATCAATCATATATCTAAAGCTGATATTAAAATGTAGGACAAATAATAGAAACTTTGTTGTATGATTTAAAAAGAAAATATTAACCTTCTGTAGCCAGGGTGGCCACCTGTCAGGAAATTTTTCAGGTATAATACCAGTATTTTCTCATGGAAAATTTGCTTTATATAACCGCGCAACTAAATAAGGCGAATTTTTCTATAAGAAAATACTGGTATTTTCCCTGAACAGTTTTCCTGACCGGTGGCCAACCTGGTAACTCAAAACAAAATTTTATTTTATTTATTTTTTTTTTTTTTAATCTGACAAGCTATGTACTGAAAAAGATTTTTAAATGTCTCTGGAGTTTAACCCTTATTCAGTTTAACATAGTCTTTACATGAATGTTAGAAGGCTACTCTTGTGAAATAATAAGATACATTAGTTTTCCGAGAAATTTGAGATTTTTTTAAGCACTAAATATTGGCTTTAAAATTTGAAAAAAAAAAAGATTTTAAAGTTTCATCAAAGTCGTGGAATATAATATATTGTTTGCAAACTCTTTTCTCGGTATTAAAAAAAATGAGTATTTTTAGTCTCTTACTATCCCGTTTATCCCTTTTTACCCTCTCTTTCTCCTATTTAGACTAAATAATACATAAACTAATTTGGCCCGAAATCAGTTACACCTGCAAGTAGACACCTCCGTCATTGTCTGCTGCATGGAGACGCGCGTTCCCTTTCCTCATACAGCAGAGGAGTCAGTCATTCTAATGCTGGCAATTGACAGTTGTGGCAACTTTTTAAGCAAACAACCAAATTTTAGAATGTAGATGACCAATTCTAAGTCATTTTGGTGTAAAATTAACTTAAATAATTGATGACCAAAGATAATTGACCTAAACGAACTTTTTTTGCATTTGATTGACAGGGAGTTGCAGTAGACTTAAAGATGGCAACTGAATTTTTCCACGTTCCAGTTTTTTCCATATCATTCTTTTTCACATGACATTTCATCATTTCCGCTAATAAAGAGTAAAACCGCAAGAAGTGACATCGTGTTCCATTCGTAGTGTATGATTTTATACGTAATTAATGCGTTTTATTTGATCATATCTCAATATAACAGGTGAACTTATAAACTTTGTCTTATGATCTTAGACCAGGTTTCTCTTAGTCTTGCTTCTTAGAAATATACTGAAAGAGAAAGTGTTCCATATACAGCATCCGGATTATTAACAATTCAGATAATTTTAATTAGCTCAAAGAAAACCATAAAACAAAATAGAGAACCACTTCATAGGCAGTAGACTATTTTATACAGATTTCTTAATAAATTGATGAATATTAAATAGTTGACGCAAGCTACTTAAGTAGGGCTGATTACCAGATTTTAATTCATTATACGGAATATTAATTAATGTGAAAATATTTACATTTAAAGGAGATTCAACTTTGGATTAAGTAATGCAATTGAACTTCAAACCTGAATATCTGACTAAAACAAAAGCAATATTTGATAATTCGACAGAATTCCCGAAGCTCTTTAACACTTTAAGTGTTATCATTGAACCGGTGACCCAAACATCTCAGATATTTATTTACGCCCATAGGTAAACCTCCTATTGAAACCAATGTATCTGATTTTTGTCAACAACTCTATTGTTGTTTTTAGATAAGTGATTTCACTCCGTATTCATACTTCTAATCAGTGCCTTCTTCACGTCTTATCACTTGCTACTGCTCTATTCTTTTACGCTTTATTCAAGTTAATTGTGTTTTGTGAGGGGCGTACTTCTTTTAGATATGAGGAGGAGACGTGTGGACTGTGTAAATGTTTATTCTTCATTTTATAAAGACACTGTTGTTTTCTGAGAAACCAGATGCATATATTTTAACATCATAAATCATTTAAAACTCAAAAATTTCCTTTTATAATACTTATAATCTGCAAATTAGAAATTATCTTTAATACAGTCACAATATCGTTTTCAAAAAATTTGCAGATAAAAAACTTTTTAACCGTTGAATTGGAAGTTTCGTCACTTGCTAAAATACGTCCTAATGTCAATTAGTGTGCATTCTGCAAATATAAATAATTCTTTGAACGCATACAACTATTTCTTTGGCGCCTTATATAACTCAGATGTGCATCCTGTGGCCAGCTCTTATCACGAAAGACTCAATACAACATACCAGTTTTCAACTTTTACGACTTTACTGGATTTTTCTAATTGTAGCCAGACAATTAATCATGAGGAAAATCAAACTACCGAATGGTTGAATAAAATTTGCATAGATGATTCTGGAAAGAACCTCGCACAAGAAAAAATGAATTATCATTCTCCAAAAGCAGGATCAACTTCAAAAGATTCTGTTAATGAAGATAATAATGAAAATAAGTCAAAATTTTGGAGGCCATTTTCACCTCCACCCTCATCTCAAGAAAGTAATATCGAAGAAAATAGCAGCCAAAGTAAGAACTTTAAGAGTGGCAATAGGAACACGTTCTTCAGTATTAAGCCATCTAATGTTAAAATAGGGCTTTCAAAGACATCAGTATTTAAAGCAGTTAAAAAGAATACATTTACCTGTACCCAATGTTCATCAAGGTATTTGAGCAACAGACAATTAAATAGTCATATGAGAGTTCACACAGGTAAGTTTGCAATTTTTCTTTTCTTTTAATGTATTTTTAGTAACCAAATCTAACGTTCCAATTTTTCATAGAAAGTACGAATCGGAATAAAAAGGTACGGTTATTTTAATAATATTACCTTAGAAGGATTTAAATTTTTAAAATATTGTGAATTCAGAATGCGAGAAAACATTTAATTAAAGTAAATGTAATAACAAGGAGAACGACAAAGCTCTCAACCATTCCGTTTTTTGAATACCACTTTCCCTAATAGAAATATTTCGCTTTATTTAATGACAGAAATTCTGCAATTAAATAATATCTAGATTACCTTTCAGAAATAGGAATTTTATAAAACGGGAGAGTTGGCAGTTGTGGGCCTACAGAAAGTTATTGTTAATTCAGAATGTGTAAAAGCGTTTGGTAAGTTAGGTGTGATCAGGGCCTGTTTACGGAATAGGCCCGTGAAGCCCGTGCTTACCCACTGAAATACAAAAGGGCCCCAATTTGACTTTTCAAAACTAATTTTTTGAAAAAAGAAACTCAATCACTGTGAAAAATACATTTTTTTTTTCTTACTACAGGCAATTTGTAAATCACAAAAAATATTTTGAAGTTCACATATTCTCAACTGTAGTTCCCTATTTGTCATCTACAAAATAAATTGGTTATTTACAATTAAACATATAATAAAATACTTTTATATAGGTAGCTTTAGTTTAATATTAAAAATGTTATTTACTCTAAACTTTCATGGTAAAATTTCAAATAATTATTTAAGTATACGAAAAAGAGATTTAGTAAATAAAAAAGCAATTTGTAGAGTAATAGGGGGCCCCCTGTGTGATTTCGGGCTTCCCCTATTCCTAAGTGTTAAGCGGGCCCTGGGTGTGATGACAGGAAAATAAATTGTCGAATCAGATTGTGACTTAACCTGAAATAGGAATTCAAACAGCTGTACTTTTCAGTTATTTTACACTAGATATTTATATTTTAAGGGCTGAAAAGAAGATTTTGGAAATAACATGAATAAGGAAAACACAACTTGCTATATCCTAAAATGGCGAGTAAAAGTGAACTTTTAAATAGACAAAGAGTAGTAAAAATATCAAAACGAAGTTAGGGTGCCTGTTGAATGTCATTAAAAAATTAGGTTAGTATTTGTCACATTAATAATAACCAGTAACATATTTCACGTTCTGAATTGTCATATAGTAAGCTGGAGATAGGTAAATAGATAACAGTACTTAGCAGTAGTACGTACAGTACGCGTATTCACCAAGATATAAATGTTTCAATTCTTTTTCTTTTTTTTCGTGTGTTTTTTACTTAACCATATGTAATTTTTAACCAAATGTCACAAAACTTACCGAGAGTTTGACATATTAGAAAACCTGGTAGAAGAAAAAACCTGATATGCACTAAAATTAAAAATAAATATATTGAATATCTTATGACATAAATATCTATGATGAATTACTTTTTACTGTTCATGCGTAAAAGATTTGTTTTTCTTTATATATATATGTATAATTAGATAACAAATTATATAGCAAACTATATAACAACTAGTATATAACCCCCGTCAAAAATGACGGAATGTTAATCTGCGTTTCATTTTCATAGGACTTCATACAAGCAAACAAAATGAAGATTTTATTATTGAAGGGTTTGTGTGTGGTAGAAAAGTACATTTTAAAAATTTCAAATGATTTCTGCAAATACAAATGATAAGGATATATATACATATATATATACGAGTATATATATATCTATATATATATATATTTATTTATTTATTTACTCAATATTCAATTTCTGAAGTAGTTCAACAACTGGACAAAACAAACAGCAGTATTTATTGCAACAATAATAATAAATAGCAAAAGGAAACACAATTTCTGAAGATTTCACAAAACGTTAAAATTAAGTATTTAATGCGTTCAAGTTTTTTTTTATTTTAAAATATATTATTTTTATAAAAATGAATTAATTTCAATAGTGGCTCAACAAACCGCTTTCTATTAGGAGTGGATCAAGGTAACGGTTTTACTCATAGATTAATGAAATTTTATGATTCTTTTCTAAATATGGATTTGGCGGAATCTATCGGCCGTTAATATAAATGAATGAACTTTGTGTTAATGAAATTTTTTAATGAATGAACTTTTGTTGTGGTTTTTATAGGAAATATGCAAGACGTTTTGATCTAATTTAAGATCAATTTTTTATAACTATGTAACTTTAAAAATTCTTTCCGTATAAATAAAAGCCAAAATTATTATTATTATTTCTTTCGTAAACTTTTAATTTAGTTTTATCAATTTTTAAGAGCTTAGCTTAAATCCACTTGAAATTTGCTTGCACTGTACATGAAATTTATATTTCTTATCAAATGTAATTAAAATGTAGGGAATGTACAATACCTAGTACTACATAGCATATTAATTACATCAATGCAGATAAAATTTCGATTATTAACATAGTAACATTTGAACTTAACTTTGGAGTGAAAACAAAATTGTAATTTAATAAGAGAATGTGAAAAAATAATTTTCAGTCATATTAATGCAATCATGATAACATCTTGTATTTCAATTACACCTGAAAAAGAAAAAAATCCCTTTATTTCTAATGTAAACAAAATATTAAAAAATAAGCTGATAAATGTTAACCTCTTAAAAATTAATAAAACTAAATTTAAATTCAATCAAAGAAAGCATAATAATAAAAATATTTACTTTATTTATATTGAACGAAGTTTTAAAATTATATAACGGAAACGTTTACAAAATCATCTCAAATTACATAATTACGCCCTGCATTTTTTTTAATACAAAACTATAATTTCAATCAAAAGTTCCTTCATTTATATTGATTACCAATAGATGGCGCCAAAACAATGTTGAAACAAAGCGTAGCCAACGCATGGAACCGCTGTCTTGTTTATTTCACGAAAACATGAGTCGGTATGTAAAAGTGAAAAACGAATTTCAAAACATTTAAAGGCTTTAATATGCTTTCACAAATATTTTAAAAGCAGAATCTTATGTTAGACGGATTTAATAAATCGCTCAAAGTGTCGTTCATTTGTTTCTAGAATTGAAATTTATGCTTCTGAATGGAAATGGTGTTCTTTTGTTTATATCGGTAATCTGTTGCTGGTAGCTGGTTATTTTTAATTTAGAACTTAAAACATTATAATTGTACAGTTTTTTAAGGTGTTAGAGAAAATGAAGAAAAAATGATGTGATACAACGAAGTCGAATAATAAGTTGAACAATTGCCTTATTTACGGAATCGGAATGCTTAAGCCTAACATGGCCGCGATATGTTTTTTTCCGAGAATGAGCGCGATCCGGTATCATCACTAGCGTATTATATAAATAGATTCCAATTGAATACAATGAAAATAAAAAAGATATTGGCAATAGAGTGAGCTGCATTTCAGTTACTTTCAAAAAATAAATTGATTATAAGCTGCAATTTATGCAATATGAAATACTATTGTAATATGTGAAATGTTGTTGAATGCAATTTGCGTAATGTAATTTATCTCTTAATAAGTGTGTATTTGCATGTGGAATGTTCATACATTTTATCCAATTCCGTGCAATTATACTGAAGTTTATGATAAATAAAGTCATAAGTAAAAATGTTTTAAAGCCAAATTTTATTATAATGTACTGAAAAGGGGAAAATGTAAAATTGGTTGAAATAAATACCTTTTTTAAAAGAAATAAATTAAATTGCAAGAGATTTTTTTATAATTTTGTTTAAAAAAATAAAATTGATATAAAATTTTAAATACAGATTCCTGGCATGAAAAACAGTCAACGACCTTCTGGGGATTGAACCCACGTCCATTCACCCAAAGCGTGGAACTGAAAGATGGCGCATTTACCAACCATGCACTAGAGGTCTGCACGGGCCCGGGCTTGGCCCGAGGCCCGTACCCGGCCCGGCCCGCGGGCCGGGCCGGGCCGGCGGAATGAAGGCGAACTTTCAAACGGGCCGGGCCGGGCCGGGCCGGGAGAATTAGGACAATTTTTTCAACGGGCCGGGCCGGGCCGACAGACGAAATAAACGGGCCTGGCCGGGCCGGCAAAAAAATTAATCGGGCCTATCGGCCCGATATAAGAATTTAAGCGAAGCAGATAAAATACGAGCCATTTTCAATTAATATGATTTTTTCGAGAAGTATAAATGTGCGTCACGAGCCGATGCGAGTTTAACAACATCATTACAGAAATGTAACATGTCCATCGTAGTGATCGACATCGTACAGTTACAAGATGTCTGATTCCGAGTTTAATTTTTTTTTCAGGAGACTCGTGCCGGGACGGAACTGGTCTTAATCGATCTCAGGATGTGTAGAACAGTCATTGTGTTTTATAGTATTAATAGTGATAATGAACTTCTCTTAAAAGTATCTTTGGAAATATACCTTAAGGTGGTTCTCATATTCACAGCTCAACAATGCGAAGCTTTCAGACACATTTTTTGAGAAAATTGTTAACTATAAAGGCATAAAATTGACAGGTCTGCCTATTGAAGACATTTGGAAACGAATAGCTCTTTCCATATTTGATAAATTACAGAGATAACAGAGATTCCTGTCACGTGATTGTACGTTTTTCTCCTTTCCTGTGCTATCGCTTCCGGAAATTCGATTCAAAACGCTAATTGTGACAGTATTTTCAGAAAGATATATTACTTTTATCTATGAAAAAAAACGACATTTACATAGCTTCTAAATAAGAATACCTGCCAATCTTACGCGTTTCCGAAAAGAAAAGTGTTGGCGCCGAAATTCATCTGACAAATAAATTTTCAAAATCCAA
This sequence comes from Maratus speciosus, assembly GCA_963932465.1. NCBI lineage: Eukaryota > Metazoa > Arthropoda > Arachnida > Araneae > Salticidae > Maratus > Maratus speciosus. Next base: position 407,357,559 of record OZ010796.1, read on the forward strand.
GTGAGATGGGAGAGCAATTAGGTTAAATAGTTTATTAAATAAAACTGAAATAGTATGTAAATTCTATTCATCATTAGAAGTTAATAATTGTTCCATAATAGTAATTCTCCGTATTTAACAGAGCCAATACAAAAAAAAATGTGTTCTCTGCTTGGTTGCAGAGTCAGGACTTCCACTATACACTCTGTATTAAACAGAGCCATGATTTAACAATTGGCATCTCTGATTACAGAGTCAGGACATGTTACATGTTCTCTGCTTGGTTACAGAGTCAAGACTGACCATTTTAAAAATGATACATATTATATAAAATAAACATCAAAATAAAAATTACAATATGCAGTTATAAATCTTCTAAATAGCTATAATATTCATTTAAATGACATCCAAGTAATTATAAAACTAATAAATCACCATCAATTCAAAATTATTATAAAGTAAATAAATCTATATTACATGACCTTGAAATCATAATGTTACTCATAAATATTGATTCAGGGTTATAAACAATTTAGATAAACAGATTAGATTTTTTCTGTCAAAAGAAATCAGTTTTATAATTATATTTCGCAATATGAAAGATAAACAGAGTTAAATTATAAACAAATAAATTTGAGGGCATTTACGCCGTAACAAAAAGAATTCATAAATGTATCGAATTGTAGCTCCTTTGGATTTGAGAAAAGCCGTAAAAATGAGAGAAATATTTTCACAAATCTACATTTTATTATACAGCTTCAAAAATTATCATGTTTTTAATCCTTTATTCTGAATTACATTAATCTTTTAATGAATCCTTATTTCCATTTTGAAATGTCTGTAGACACAATGACTAAAACACTAAGTAATCGTTAATGTTTACTATTGTGTGCTCTCTGTTTTGCGAACATCATAGTAATGTAAAATATACTGTAAAATGTTCCCATAAATATGTATGTAGTATTCATTAAAAGAATCTTAATTGTATGTTGAGAAAAAACGGATTTTTTTTTTTCGTAGGAATTGTGTCGGGCCGGACCGGGCCTGTTTTCACTGATTTTTGTACGGGCCGGGCCGGGCCGAGAACTGTAAAAATGCAAACGGGCCGGGCCGGGCTCGGGCCGAACTTCCAATTTTTACACCGGGCCGGGCCGGGCTCGGGCCGAACTTCCAATTTTTACACCGGGCCGGGCCGGGCCAAGATAGCTTTCGTTCGGGCCGGGCCGGGCCCGGGCCTGGAAATTCCGGCCCGTGCAGACCTCTACCATGCACGGATCACTCGAAAAGCATCCGCTTATTTCTGAATTAATCAATGGCATTTTCGGAATCACATACGTCACTACATTTACGTACCTTTGGGTGACACATGTTTTTGTCCCCCGAGGGCTGGTAGAGGCAAATTTCAAATATTTCTTTTACAGAATATCGTATTGTCACCGGAAATACTTCACACTAGCAAAACATTGTAGCACGGGAAGTGTGTTAAAATCGGATTGCAAGATTTGAGCCGAACAGACAGGCAAGACAGGTTAAATAAAAGCTTGTAAAAGTGATAATTTGGGAAAAATCCCTTATCAAACAGTTACTTTTACAAAGTAAATGAAATGCAGCTCATTGTATCACCAATATCTTTTTTAATATTTACGATATGTGTCTGGAATTTTATTAAGTTGACCTATATAGTTGATTACCAAATTATGCAAGACAAAATGTGTGTGTATACGCAGTTAAAAATTACACTCAGCAACAAAAATCAGAAAGTTAATTCTTCCGATATAAAAATACTTAACTCTTAATAAATTCGGTATGCTTAACATGAATCTGAGCATATGAAAGCTAAAAGCTGACTTAAACTTCTTAGTAAATTAATTCAATTAGAAACAATAAATGTAAGTGAATTTATCAAAAACAATAACTTTAATCATGATATAATTAAAATTATATAGTGTAATACAATTTGTGCATTTCTATTAAATTTAACTTTCAGATATGCAAAGCCACTTCAAGAAAAAACAAGAACGAAAAATCATGCATCCAGCATAGATTATGTAACACTTCCCAACACATTCCAACACTATAATAAAATAGCTCTGTGTGTGATCTGTAGATTTGTATGTATACTACGTAGTACGAAGTATGCTAAAAGCTAGTTAATAATTAACTCATAGCACAGGTAAAAATTTTTATTCAACAATTTCCTTCAATAAATGCAAATGTACTTGAGATCTTTTGTGTAGCACTGGGTATGATCTATATAATTTATACACACCAAGTATTAAGTAAAAAATGCAGTTAAATTTAAAAACGCCTCCACAAATGAAAACGCACTTCGGGCATTTATTCTGCATAGGCAGTACTGTAGTCAATACTTTTGTGTGTCTATGTAAATGAAAGATAAATTATATGCACACCAGATTCTAGAATAAGCGCTTTGTAGTACACCTCAGTGACATACATGAATATCAATGTGTCAAAGTAGTGTAATAAATATCATTAAAATGCACCGTATAGGCCGTGATATGACGGATTTCTTTTGAGTGTCCCTGTAAATGAACCGTAAACGCTATACACTTCATTTCAATACAGAACATGCCATGTTAAATACCAATAATATATATTAATTTCATGACAATCTGACTGTATTTACGGGAGTTAGAGCACGGACAGATGGACAGACAGACAAACCGAATTCATAAATACTTTTCAACTATGTTCGAAAGTATTAAAAAGAGAGAGAAAGGAAGAACACCCCATTTATTTTAATCGCAAATTTGTCGCAGTGAAAACGAAAATAGCCGGTCGATTTGGAATTATGTTTTTTTTTTTTTTTTTTTTTTTTTAGATAAGTTTAGGAGGTCGTCTCCATATCAAAATTGTAACAAGCTTTAAAAGTTTTTAGAAGTAAGACACAATTCTGACATCACATCTAGATTATTTTGTAATTTTACCTTCGGATACCAAACGGGAAGTTATTCTGTAACATAGTTTAGGAATTATGCAGATGTAAAGTTTCGAACTATGTTAAAATTCTTTTTAATATAATAGTTGTAAAACAAACTGCAATGCGGGTAATTTTTAAAACATAACTCAGAAATACTTGACGAAATGAGCTGTAATTTTATACTCGCAAATTTAAAGCCTCTAGATACCAGTTTCTCTTTAAAATATATAGGTTACAATTCATATTTTTTTTTATATTAAGAGCCATTATTTTGAATATCAGACAAGTGCGATTGTTGTATTTTTTACTTTGCTTGATTTTTTTTATGTTGAAGTAGATCATATTTGATGAATAATGTGAAATTTTGAAACTCTGAAAAAATTTCCTGTATCCTGTAGAAAATGTCAAAGTTCAAGATCATGAATCCCATTTTTCATGAAAATTGAAATGCCAGTATGTTTGGATTGCTATATCTCTGGAAAGCAACAACATCCCAAAATTCTTTTGTAATAAACTATTAGTATAACACTACATGCTTATTAAAATTTACTTGTTTCCATGGGGCATTGTTATTTTTTATTGTTATGTTGCCACAAAATGCAGTCAAAATGACGTTTTTGTCCGTTTTCTGCACTTATTATCTTAATTAAGCAATAGTACCCCGAAATTTTTCTTATAGAATAAGAAAGTTTACTATTAGGACAAGCTAAGTAATATAGAACTTTACCGGGATATCGATGCTGTTAGCAGATATAATCTGTTAAATATTCAAAAGTTTCAAAATCTGCAACTTTTGAATTAGTCCTATCTCAAAACAGCATCACAGTTGAATAAAACAAAATACATCAGGTACTAGTGGAACATATGTGCAAAAACATGGAAACGAAAAATAAGTGGGGCCTCATGCAATTTTCAGAAGAAAAAAAAATGACAAACTTTACAAAAGGCAAATCCCTACAAGGAGAAAAAGAAAAGGGATGTTCCATTTCCTCATAGGGGAAAAACATACGAAAGGGAGAGTGAAACGGGATAAATCATTTTCTGATAGGGAAGAAGCCTGATATTGACACCGCCTTTTTGTAAGTTTTGTCTTTTATTTATTTATTTTTTTTTTTTTCTTTTCTGTGAAAATAGCATGAGACTCCACTTATTTTTCGTTTCCATGTTTTTGTACATATGTTCAACTACTACTTGATATATTTTGTTTCATTCAACTGTGATGCTGTTTTGAGATAGGACTAATTCAAAAGTTGCAGATTTTGAAACTTTTGAATATTTAACAAATTATATCTGCTAACAGCATCGATATCCCGGTAAAGTTCTATATTACTTAGCTTGTCCTAATAGTAAACTTTCTTATTCTATAAGAAAAATTTTGGGGTCCTATTGCTTAACAAAAATAATAAGTGCAGAAAACGGACAAAAACGTCATTTTGATTGCATTTTGTGGCAACATAACAATGAAATTTAACAATGCCCCCATGGAACCAAGTAAATTTTACTAAGCATGTAGTGTTATACTAACAGTTTACGGCAAAAGAATTTTGGGATGGTGTTGCTTTCTAAAGATATAACAATTCAAACATACTGGCATTTCAAGTTTCATGAAAAAAGGGATTCATGATCTTGAACTTTGATATTTTCTACAGGAAACAGGAAATTTTTTCAGGGCTTCAAAACTGCACAATATTCATTAAATATGATCTACTTCAACATAAAAAAAAATCAGGCAAAACAAAAAATACAACTATCGCACTTGTCTGATTTTCAAAATAATGGCTCTTAAGTTCAAATTATATTTTGAAAAAAATCTTAACTTTGCAGATCTATATTTTCAAAACAAGCGCCAATGAAAATTTTCCATTGGCTCATACTTATATCTCATCGAATACTAAATATATTCATTTTATATTTCAATACATGGTTTCGTCAAATTTTCTGTAAGTTTCGTGAAATTTATCGAAAACTCTGAATGTTATAAACAAGAAACGCGAAAAAAAAAAGAAAAAAAAAAGAAAAAGAAAAAAAGACTTCACGTTAAAAGAACTTTTTTTAAAAATGAAAACTTAAAAAAAAAAGAATGTTCACTCTCTGAAAAAACTGTAAATCTACGGCAGTTTTCTCTTCAACTTTCATGGGCAACAGCCTTATTTGATGAAAAACGGTCTGATCCACTAAAAAAATACGGTACGACCCCATACATTTTCCTCCGCTAGGGTGTAACCCTTCATTTTTCCCGTGTTTCGAAAAATAATGTCACTTAAGGTTGTATTCGAAAAAATATTTTTCCACCCTCGACAGCTCGAAATTTTCTGAGACATTTTCAGACTCATTTTTAAAAGTAAAAACATGAAACTTGCTGGGATGATTTCTGAAGACATGTTTAACATGCCGTGTGATTTCATTTTCAGCTCAATTAATTAGAATTTGATTTTTAAACAATTATTTTCTCAGTATGACCCTTTTTTTCATTCCCAGATCGTCCGCTTAGGAAAATTCGGTTCAAAACGCCAACTTTGACAGCGTTTTTTACAGTATTTTCTGCATTTATCAAAAAATTAAGAAGCACGGCACATTATATAGCTTCTAAATAAGAGAATTTCCCAGTTTGATGCGTTTGAGAGCAAAAATGAATTTTAAAATGAATCAGAAAATAAGCAGTTTGGATCGGAATACACCCTTAACAGCGACTGAAACATATTTTTTATCCCGCCAAAAAAGCGATTCTGTGATGAATATCTAACGTGCTACGTGCTACGGAACAGTAAGTAAAGTGTTATTGTGTTCTGAAGTGCATTATATCTTTGCCCCGTAAAATTACGGGCTGCACAAAATGATAGGCATGGATTTTTTTTTTTTTTTTCTTGCGGGGCATGATTGGAATTTCTGCTGCCGGCCTCTGCCTGTAATTTTACAGGGACATTTTTAGATACTTAGAAAATTAAGGGCAATCCACATATTTTTTGCAGTTCTAGCCCATCTGTTAGCAAAAATACGGTACGACCCCATACATTTTCCTCTGTGAAGGTGTACACGTTGACACAAAATGATGGGCATAGATATTTTCTTTTACGGGGTATGATCTGAATCTCTGCTGCCGGCCTCTGCCCGTAATTTTACAGGGATATTTTTAACTGTGTTTATGTCTTCATAAATACACATTCTATTCTTACAAAAAAGCATACAAACATTTTACATACCAATTAAAGACATTTGTGAAACTTACAGATCATTTCCGTATTTTAATTATAGAGGTTATCAATAATATTTTATTTGTTTTCAATGTGTTGGTGATCTCCTAAATGCACTCATAAATGAATCGTTACTGGAAAGCGTGTGTCCAAGCGACCGCCGCTACTTCCCGGAAACGGAGATCGCCCGTCCCTTTACTTTTACTAATAGCCCGGAACTGCAGCCGTAGGTCCGATCACAAAAGATCAGTTTCTGAATTATCCATCTAATATTTCTCTAGAAATCCTTTAAAATGTCTCAAATCAAAAAGTTCCACACTGTAAAAAAAAAAAAAAAAAAAAAAAAAAAAAAAAAATCTGCAAAGTTATTAAAGTTTTTCTAGGAAACTGGGATTCCTAGAACTTTTTATGTGACGCCAACAACAAAAAATCATGTAACAGATACACTTTTGCATCGAAAATCAAAAAATCTGTAAGGTTACTAAGAATTTTTTAGGAAACTGGGATGCCTAGAACTTTTCATGTAATTGCAACCAGGATTACAGATAAATTTTTAGTAAGATTACTGTAATTTTAGCAGATTCATTTGTAAAGCTACAGATTTCTGTAGCTTTACAAAAACTAGTTTTGTAGATTTACAGCTTTTTTTGTAGAGTTACAGATGAAAGTTTAGTAAGCATGCAACTTTACATCTGTAGATCTACAGATTTTTTTTTTTTTTTTTAGAGTGCGGTGACTTTTGGATATATTACAGAACTGGAAACTATGGCTCCTACAACGTGTATTTCGTCTGGTATATGACATGGTTCGCCTGGACTTCTGATCACCTATGTACCATTGACCGCATTGTTGCTTTAGAGGGTCCAAAAATAGATAAATCGAGGGATCGTGTTTGTAAATTCTATGTGGTGGTAATGCCAGAAAGGTCGCCACATCTATGGGCTTCCATGTGTCAAAGACTTATTAAAGCATATTAAAGTAACCTACAACCCATATCATTCATTAAAGAATAAATGTAACTTTAATATTACACAGGTAGACACAGTTTTATTGTGTACCAGCCAGCGTTCTGTCTCACTGTGCACTAAATCAATTTGTCTAAAAGAAAAGTGATTACATGCTTCTTCCTTCGATTTTGTTAGAATTAAATCATTGGTAGTTCATAGTAGAGAAATTGTTCAGCGTATAAACAGATGCTGAACTTATATTCGAACTGAAATACCACATACAATTAGTCTTAAGATATAGGATCTGTAACAGAGTTAAATGGCTAATTTTCACGTTCAAAAAAAGTAATTTCTTTTGGTAATTTCGTGACGAAACAAAACTTACTCTTGAAATGTTTTTGGACAACACTCCAAAACATCAGTTAACAGTCTCACATATAGCGGTATAAACATAAATTTCGCATTAAAATAGTGTCTGTTTCAATGTGCACATCGTTTCATTATTACATCGAGTTCTCAAAAAGGTGAGAAATTGCCCTAGAAAAGACGAAATTTCAATATGAATCTGCGAGCTTTTGGTAATATTCCGATGGACCTTCAAGAGATTCTCCGGAACCAGCGTTCGAAATCCTTGGTGGTTCGCTGGTCCGTGACCACCAAAAATTAAATCGGACCACTAATTTGAAAAATTTAGTGATCCGCAGGACCAGTAACTTTTCCTCCCTCTCTGACAGGTAAACGTAAACTTCCCCGTCCCTGAGAAAATCGCAACCAAACACAAATCACATGATTTTATTTTATTTTATTTAAAAAAATAAATCAAAAAAAGATCCATTAAACCTTAGTCTGTTGAAATAATTAATCTGAAATAAAATATTTAATTAATAAATAATTTTATAGTTTTTCTTTTTATACTGTTTAATTCTTAGCAAATTATAATTTTACATTTTATTATGCTGAAAATTTTGGATAACTGCAAAGGAAGTTTGGTTGATATTCTAGGAGGGGGGAGGGGGGCACTGAAAGGGTTAAAGGGGCTTAATAGATATTTATGTAGCGGGCCAGTGCACTGTAAAAAAAAATCTGTAAAGTTACTAAAATATTTCTAGGAAACTGGGATTCCAGGAACTTTTTATGTAACGGCAACAGCAAAAATTTCTGTAACAGCATCTGTTACAGGAATTTTTCTTGTTGCCGTTACATAAAAAGTTCCTGGAATCCCAGTTTCCTAGAAAAATTTTAGTAACTTTACATTTTTTTTTTTTTTTACAGTGTGATGATGACTGCGGACCAGTAAATTCTTATGCTTACTGGTCCTTGGGACCAGTGACTTTTTTATGTCAATTCTACCACTGCGGAGCAGTTGGATTTTAAGGGCATTTTCGGGAATTTCTTTTTCCGTTAAAAAATGCACATAGATACGTCTCAGACTGAGCTAGTATCGGAATTACGGATTTCATCTCTGTGCTTTCATTTTGGATTGACATATGAATTACTGATCTAAGTGTAACCATTTTTCTTATGATCTAAGTCAGCCATACTCAACCTGCGGCCCGCGAGCCGCATGTGGCCCGACCATTTTTACATACGGCTCGAGACACATAATCATTAATCCATATTTATAAAATTAATTGAGGTGTGCATAAAAGTAATTAAGACCTTCACTGTTGTTTTATATATTTTTATGGAAAGGCAAAATCTGCCGTGCTATTTATAATTAATTTAAAATAATGTCAAAACAACTTAAATGATGTTTTCTTAGTCAAAAATTCTTTTTACATGCCTTAGTATTATTATCTGTGCTACAGAAGAGTACACATTTCTTAATTGTCAACACTAATCAAACATTAGTCCAAATTAATTAAATTTGCACTATATTTCGCAAAAAAAAAAAAAAAAAAAAAAAAAAAAAAAAAAAATACAAATGCTTTTGCATTGAGGAAAAAAATTAGAAGCAAATATTTCGTAATTTATTTTCTTTAGAACTTGGAAACTCTGCATTATTATATTATTAGTTTTATACTTATTATGTAGCTAATACTGCTTTTTTGAGTTTAATGTTTCTCGCAGAAAAAAAAATGGTACCAAAATTTTTTACACCACTGTTTCCAAACAACAAACTTTCCCGTACATTTTTACAACATCTTTCATAGATATCTGCCACGAAGTTTCTTCTTTTGAAATTATGGTGTTAAAACTTTTTGGTAACATTTCTTCGAAGACAAAGGTTGAACCTTACTGATAATATTAACTTTGTCATACTACTGATGTTTTCTTACTACATTAATAACTCTTTTTTTCTTACAATTTTATTAAAGGGTAATGCATGTTTATAACCGTGCGTTGCGGCCCGCCTAACGTCGCAAACCTATGTTTGCGGCCCGCGAGAAAAAAAGGTTGAGTATGGCTGATCTAAGTACTTAAAAATATTACTCAATTGTATACCACAAAACATAAAAGGTCTACAAATATCGTTTTGCGAAAGTGTTGTTATCATTACATTACATTATTATCGAAAGTATTGTTTTAAACTTTCTGTAACAATCTGCAAGTTTTTATCATTAAAAATTGTTTTATTATTCATTATTATCTCCTTTCAGTATGATAAAACTTCTAAAGCATTGTTTTGACTGAGTAGACATGAAAAGTATGAATATATGTCACACTGTAAGAAATGTATGTAACGTTACTCCATAAAATTGGTGGCAAACCTTGCTGCCTCCGTTTTATTGAGTAATTTAACCGATATAACTGGTGTTACATTACACTAAATATCAGTTTAATTTGCACCATAATATAAGTTAAATTACTCCATAAAATTCGAGGCAGCATGATGCCATCAATTTTATGGAGTAACGTAACATATTGTTTATATAGTGCAGCGTTGTGCCGGAGCAAGCTAATTAAATGGAAACTCATGAGTTTGACTCACTTTCTGTGAATTTTGAGTTGAGTTTGATTTACTTTTTGAAAAGCGAGCGTGATTTGAATTATACTAAAAAAATATGTGAGTTTAAATCAAAATTATAACTGAAACTCGTTGGATTTTTTTACAATTTCCTGAAAATTGTTCTCGGCGTTAAAACCTGTTCTCAATGGTAACAACATTGTCAAAAAATTTGTAATGATTTAATACAGCAATATAAAATTTAAATTTGCTATATTAGAATTTCAACTGTATATATTAGGGTACTTTTTATAAAGAAAAAAATTCTATGTATTATTTATAAAATAATATAGACAATATACATATTTTCTTACAATTTCTTAAAACTACTTAACAAGCTTCTTTGTTCTGGACTATTTGTAATTTCATTACTTTCTAAATAAGAAAGATGTAATAGCACTTAATATTAAAAAATAAATAAAAAGATGTACTTTTTTAATGTTCTTAATGATATTTTATATTTTGCAGGAAAAAATTACCTTGATAATTTTTTAACTAAAAAATACTCAAGTGATTTAAGAATTTAAGATTAATTGACAGTTATTAACAATATTAATTATAAATTTTAATTACATTGGTTTAAGTCTTGTTACAACACTAAATTAATGAGAGTTTGACATCACTATAGTAAGTTCATAAAATTAAGAATAATAGTTTCCTCCCTTTTTCTTATAATTTTCTCTTTCTTATTTATTTTATTTACTTATTTTTAAAAGAATCCTTAATGAGTATCTCTTTTTTCAAAAATGAGTTTGAATTGAGGGAATTCATTTTATAAATGTTGAATTTGAGCACGAACTTGATTCATTTTCCAGAATGTGAATTTGAGGTTGAGTTAATTCTCTTTTTCTTCTGTAAGTTTCCACAAACCTGATCTATATGATAAAATTATCTATCACTTAGTATTAATTTATTATTTCGAAAATTAAACTAAATCTACCATGAAAATTCGGTAGAAAACATGTAAATATTCATTTTTTTTTCTATGTGAGACAAACTGAATTTGTGTAGAAATACAAAAAAAAAAAAAAAAAAAAAAAAAAAAAAAAAAATGTTACTGGTCAAATAGTACCTTTTTAACAACTTAATAACTCTGTATAAGTAAAAAACCTACTCGTTTGAGAAAAGTTAAACAAAAGCACTCAGTGTACCTTTATACATTTTAGGCGCGCAAAACCTAAAAGTGTATAAGAAAAACGCATACTGGGAGAGCCGTCATTCTCTAATGAAAAGCTTTGTATTATAGTGTGAGTGTACTTTAGTGTTTACCTCAAAATTGGTCAAAAGATCGATTTTCTTTTTTTAAATATTAAATGAAAGCTTATTTAATTGTGAATATTTTGACACCTCATTTTTATCCATACGGTGATTATATCGCGAGATATTGTAGATTTTGTTAATGCACCCAACGCATTACCCACACAAGTTAAAACTTTAAATAACTTTTTCTCCATGTTCATATTTTCTTCACTTTCCTGTTTTAAAAATGCTAAGGCTTTCTTTTGTATTTGAGATAGAGATTTAAACTTTTTTGTACATGTTCTTCATTATATATGTGATAAATTTGCGCATGGAATTAGCCTTCGGGTTTTTTTTTAAATTTTTTTTAAAAATAAAACTATATGAAGATGTGTTAGATTTCATCGTTTTAAGCTGTATACAGGGTGATGCAAAACTTATCGTTCAAATTTCGTGGGGAGGTAGGGAATACGTCAGGAAACAGATTTTACATAGGAAAGTATGTCTGCAAATGCACGCATGCGTATGTAGAGGGCGCTGTGTGTACCCAACCTTCATTGCGTCCCAATCATTGTTTTGACTTTCCTAAAGCTGGTATTATTTCTTCTCCTATTTCCACTTCTCATTTGGACTTCCACGAAGCCTTTTACATTTTTAAAAACTCCAAAAATCTTGTCAATGACATTTATTCAAAGCCTTCACTATCTGACGCCTGGAAGCTTCTCGTTTAATTTTGTTCTTTACGTTCTTTTAACCTTTATTTACGACGTTTTCGGACGTCTTTCCTATGTCAAATCGGTTTCCTGACATATTCCCTACCTCCCAAGAAATTTGAACGATAAGTTTTGAATCACTCTGTATATCAGTAAAAAAATTATATTAAATGTAATATTAGATTTATCTAAAAATTCATGCGCAGTCTTCTGTAATACACATTTGAAAATCGTAAAAAAAAATTGGACAAAAATATCAATATTTAAAAAAAGTAGTAGGGCTTTTTAAAAAATCAACTGTTTTAAACTTTTTTAAACTTTTAATTAAATATTCAGGAATTTTTTTTTTTCACAATGTACTTTTAATTGAACATTTAAATGCAGTGAGTTTACCATTTGAACCATATTTTTTTTAAAGTAAACAAAATTGTTGAAAAGGCAAACTGTCCCCTTAAGGCTGTTCTGAAATCGAAAAGGGCAACTTTCTGACATAAGTTTTAATTTATTTTTGTTCGAAAATGCATGAAACTAGCTGGTGTTGTTGTTCAGAAACTATGTCATTCAGCTGTTTTTTCCGTTTTTTTGCAAACGCACTAGATCTTTCAGAAAATAGTGTCAAAGTGGGCGTTTTGAACCGAATTCCCTCGCAAAGGAAGAAAGAGCACTCAAGAGAGGGCGGAAAACGTGTTTGTCACGTGATCGAAATAGCTTATAACTCAATAGGTAATGGATGGATCAAAAAATGGAAAAAACAGTTCGATCCCAAATCGCTTCCATGGCCAGGCTTTCCAACTTTATACCTTTCCGTTAAAAAATGAATTTGTAAATGTGTCAAAACGTTTTGCGCTTGTTGAGCAGAGTTCAGAACAGCCTTAATGAGTCGGATCGGAGACGTCGAGAAACAACTTTCTGGACGGTCCCAGTCGGATATCTTTGAAATGCCAGAAGTTATCGAATGTTTTAAAACTGTTATCATAAAAATTTTAAATAACCGTTTCTACAAAACTTTAAAGCAGTATTAAAACCACCCTGCACTTTTAAATTTTGCTTTTTAAAAAACTAAACATATTTAATATTTTTTTAACCCTTTATCGGGTAATGATAATATACTTCCCACTTAATTTTTATTGAAAACTGATTGATTCGCACCGGAATTCTTAGTAAAATGTTTTGTTTTTATGATGAACGTGATGAAAAGCCGTTTGTTATTATCAAATCAATTTGTTTGTAGATTTTGGTGACAGTGAATCTTTTCAAAATTTCAGACACAGAATTGACTTGCCCGATAAAGGGTTAAATCATTGATAGATGTATATGTTTTGCACCATACGCATGGGGAAACATCTATTTATCTCAATGATGTGAGCTAAATTGTTGTTATTACTTTGACAGCGAGTGTCTAATTAAAACGAGCAAAACGTGTATTCTTTTATTTGCAAAAGTCAAAAATTCGGAAACTTTTTAAAACACAAGTAAATGTTATTTTGAAAATATCAGTGAAGGATCAGAATTTTACAACTTTTCATGCGCGGTCTGTGCAAAAAATAAAAATAAAATAAATAAATAAATAAAAACTTTCGCCTTTATTTACAGACTGTTCATAATAAAATCACAACAAATGTGACATTATACACTGTAAAAAAAAAAAAATAATAATAATAATAATAATAAATCTGTAATTCTACAGATGTAAACTTACAGAAATCTGTTATGCTTGCTAAAATTTTATCTGTACACTGTACAAAAAAAAATGATGCAGATCTATAAAACTAGTTTTTTAAAACTACAGAAATCTGTAGCTTTACAAAAGAATCTACTAAGATTACAGTAATCTTAATAAAATTTTATCTATAACCCGGGTTTCAGTTAAATAAAAAGTTTTAGGAATCCCAGTTTCCTAAAAATGTTTTAGTAACCTTACAGATTTTTTGACTTTCAGTCCAAAAGTGTATCTGTTACATGAATTTTTGTCGTTGTCGTTACATAAATAGTTCTAGGAATCCAAATTTCCTAGAACCTTTCTAGAATTTTAGCAACCTTGTAGATTTTTTATTTTTTTTGTGCAAAAGTGTATTTGTTACATGAATGTTGTTGTGAATGAATTTGTTACATGCTGTCGTTACATAAATAGTTCTAGGAATCGAAATTTCCTAGAAAAATTTTTGTAACTTCACAGATTTGTTTTTACAGTGATGAGGAATAATGTCTGTTTTCAGAAAATAAATGCAAATTTCGAATTAGGGGACCTCTACATATTAAAAAATCCACCAATTTTCCTTTTTCAAATAATAACACCCACTTTAGGCACTTTACTTCGGTTTCTTGGATCGAATCAGCCCGAAAAAGTATGCAGTAAGCATATATTCTTTAATCTGCATAGAATTAGGAAAGATCAACATTTGAGGATGCAAATGTAAAATCCAAGTGAGAAATTTTAACTTACATATTCCTAAAAAAACCAGCCGATTTCAATGCTTCTTCTTTAATGAGATAGATTGAATAAACCCGAACATAATCTAAGCATTTTTCTACTCCATAATATATTTTTAATTATGAAAATTATTAATAAATTCATATTAAAAATGATTAATTATGACCTACATTAATTTATATAAAAAAAAGCGTCATCACACACATGGTTATGTTCTTTTATACACTATATGGCCAAAGGTGACCGGTCACTTGCGATTTTAGACATTTTCTTAAATATCTAGAAAATCATATAAGGAATTAATCTGAAACTGAAGGTGTGTAAACAGTATAGTATAGGTCATATATTTCCGCGAAGATTTTTTCCCGAAACTCCATAGGGGACCGTCAACAAATTGAAAAAAAACCGAATATCTTTTGTATAACCCTGTAAAAACTAATGTAGCAAAAGCGTTCAAACTCGAAATTATTTATAAGTGGCTTATTGCAATATACTGTGTTCATTTTTATGAGGATAGCATGTATACTCGTAGAGAAATTAAGGTTTTTATAAAAACAGTCCCAAATTTTGCCAAGTTTTTTGCTTAAAATTTGCAGAGTTCTTAATATAAAAAAAAAAGGTCTTTACAAAAAATATAACAAACAACATTGTACACAATACTCTGCAATCAGAATTAAAAAATAGTAAAAATTGGATGAAAAATGAGCTGGTTTACTAAAAAATGTTTCACTGTGCATGCGCGAATGCAATCAAAATATAATATGCATAATGTATTAGCTAAGTATATAGAGCAACTTCTGTGAAAGTCTCAAAATCATAGCTTGAAAATTCAGAAAATGATCGTCGATAGAATAAACTCGAAATCCGTTGTTCCCGAAAGGAAGCAAAAAGATGAGGGGTTGTATCCAAATATAGTAGTACGTGCAATATTGTGTACGCTACAGCGCACTGTGGGGTATTTGAAGAATCTGGCTGGCCAAAAGTCGATTTCATAAAGTACAACGCAGGATCGAACGGATGGATATAAGTTGAAACTGAATCATTGGGGAATCACGTGATGCGATTTTTATCTCCTTTAAATGAACGATGGTCTCCTGTTATCAGTTGAAACTGGAGTGTTGCGTTAAGTGCATTAGTGTCAAATCATTCTTCATTGTGACTTTCTATTTTTGAATGTGAATAACTTTAGTTTTGGAAGTATTTAAAATCTAATCGTTATGGATAATGACGAGGCAGGTATGTATCATTATTTTTTTTAACTTTGAATTGAGAAAGAAATAGTTTTACTATTTACAAAATTAATTTAAAATAAAGCATATTTTTCTATTATTTTTTCCCATGTTTCCCAGTTCACGAAGGGTTTAGTTATATTTCCAAACATTTCCAAGCAAAGTTACTTGTTGTACCAATAAATATACACCCTTCTATTTGTGTTTTCGTTTAAAGTAGTTCCACCTTCGTCCCCTTTTTAAAATGAAGGCGATATAAATGTGGAGCAAACATGCAAACCATGCTTTCTCCTTCAGATACAAATTTTCAAAAAACACAAAAAACTGATAAATAAGAAAATAACTTGTATTTAATTCTCATTTTTATTGTGTATTTTTATTACTGTTTATTAGAAAGAATTGCAAGCATACCTAAGATATTAAACATAAAACAAATTAATAAAATGCATTTAATATTTGGAGAAATCACGTTTTGACCGAATTCAGAGGAGGAAACATGTTTTGATTGTTTGACAAGTGGATAAAACGCTTTTTGAATGAAATAAGTTCTAACTCACAAATAATACAATAGCATTTTTTTATTTGAATAAATACCGAATTTCAGTTGATTATTGTTAAAATAAAATGACAGATTATGGTACCTAGTAGTATTCATTAAATATTTACTAAATAAATACTCGTTTGCCAGAAATCCACTTCAAATTTTAAAACCAATATCTTCATCTAGACAGTTATACACATATCCCTCTTCTTTATTGCAGGCTTATCAATCATGGATAATGTGGTTGTATCATTTGAATATATCATCAGGTTAATTTTGCCACTGTTCACTATACATTACCTTCAAAAGTTTTTTAACATCTTTGTTCTTTTCAACTGGTATGGCGTGGCTAAGAGGAAGATATTCTAAAACAACCCTTTGAACAAGGCAACAGTAACTCCCTTTTTAAGAAGATTTACATCATATTCTTCATTTAGATCTTGAAATCTATAATTCTGGAAGACTTTAACTTTAACAGTTCTCTTATTTTTTTCTAAAACAATCCGTTTCAATTGTGATATGTATGGTAGGTTTCGAAAGTACACATTAAGTGACAACTGTGATTGGCAGACTGGAGAAATCACTGCTTGATTGAATGCAGGCTTTGGAGGAAACACTCTTTGATTGAAACGTCAAGTTTTAAAATTGATTTATAATCGGAGAAAAAATTTTTTTAGTAAAAAATACCATTTATTTCTGTGCAATTTAACACAGAGTTCATAAAAATAACAATAACTCATTTTTTATTTTTTTGTGAGAAAACACGGTTTGAATGTTTGCTCCACAAATATGTTCTTCCAAAATTCTGAGTAAGCATACAAAATTACTATATATTGATTTTTAACTGATATTTATCATACAAATTTTAATATGAAAAAATTGTTATTATTCAGTAGAAAGTGATCACATTTGTTTATTTTTCAGTCATTCTGTTTGAAATTAAATTTATATAATTAAAAAAAATGCTTTAAAGTAATGTATTCATTCCCTTTTATCTCTTGTTAAGCACTTTTCAGAAAATTGAAATAATTTATTGCTCGTTATTAACATTTGTTTATCTAAAAAATAAGTCGAGGCAATTTTCCATATGTTTTTGTTAAAAGTTAGCGAAAGATTGTGAGATTTTTTTTTTAAATAATGGATAAAATTATGTTATCTATCTAAATTGCATATAATTATTATGCATTCTTTTTTGTTCACATTTTGCATTTATTTTTATTTAGGGCCTTTGAATGTCAGAGTAATGACTCGAAAAGAATTTTTAAACATTATGCAACAGCAGAATGTGCCTAACATTAATCATAGATTAAATTTCCTTGAAAATTACCTTCTTAATAGCGATAATTTTGATGATGATGATATTAAAAACCTCAAGCACAATTTCTCCCAATTTAAATCTCAGTTCAAGAGCAAATGGATCGAAGCTCATATGTTAGATAAATTTGTGAAAAATAATAAGGAATGGCTTGAAGGTACAGTAGAAATTTCAAGAAAAATAAATCGACCAGGAAGACCAGCAAAAGCTTCCACTGAATCAAGTGACAGGTCAAAGCGGAGAAAGTCTGAAAGTTTGAGGAGCTCGACTGATGTGGAAGTACTTACACATGCCGCTCAGATAAAGTTAGAAACCTCAGGGAAGAGAGATGTTGCCCATGTTCTAAAGGCATTAACATGTTCACCAATGCGAGCAACAATATATAAAAAAACATATTTGAGAACTCAGCAGACGGAAAAGAAAACACAAATATATCCTTTACAAGCGTTATCATTATTTGTGGAAGCTAACCTTTCAAGGAATCAATACGAAATTATAAGAATATATCAAAAAAAATGTATACTCTTGTTATAGTCTTCTACAACGGTCTAAAATTGATTGCTATCCAGACAAAGAGTCTTTTAAAATTACTGAAACTTGCGCTGAAATTAATATTCAAGATTTGCTTAATTTAACAGTGACACGAGTATTAATTTATTTGAAAGAAGTTTTGGAAAGTTTAAAAGAAGATGAAAGAAGTGCATTAATTCTTATATATAAATGGAGCTGCGATGGATCGCAACAAGCACAATACAAACAAAAATTTGAGAGCGATTCCTCTTCCGATGCGCATATATTCCAGAGCTTCCAATTCAGTTAATTTGCAGTATAAACAACAAGATTATCTGGCAAAATCCATTGCCTTCATCACCATGTTATTGCCGACCCTTGCGAATAAGATTTGTAAAAGAAACAACAGAAATTATTAACAATGAGATTAATTACATAAAAAATGCATTAAAATCTGTACAGTCCTCAAAAATTACATTAGAGGAAAATACATTTTTAGTAAAACATAAAATGATACTTACTATAGTCGATGGAAAAATATGTAACTCACTCACAAGTACAAAATCAACATTGCGTTGTTACATTTGTGGACTGACATCCAAAGATTTTAATGATCTCTCTAAAAAGAAATATGTGAAGCCAGAAACATTAGAATTTGGACTATCGATTTTGCATGCTAGGATTCGATTATTTGAAAATTTGTTGCATTTAGCGTACAAACTACCGATAAAAAATCCCTGCGGCCCGGCCTACAGGCAGAGGTAGATTTCGAAGTTAAGTATACTAATTTCACCAGCAAAAACTAAATCATTATTAGATATAAATCCACTTTAACAGTTTTATCTATCTGCTTTTGACGAGTTTTTATTTCCTTTTTATAAAATAGCTGGTTTTATCAGAATCATGTTAAGGCGATATTAAAAAAATACTTTCCATGCTCAACAACTCGAAATTTTCTGGCACATTTTCAGATTCATTTTTAATAAAAAAAAGAAATATGAAACCTGCTAACGTGATTTTTGAAAAGATTTATAAGCGACCTGTGTTTTTATTTTTCTTTCAATTAATTAAAACTTGATTAATAAACAATTATTTTCTCAGTAGGGCAATATTTTTTGTTTCTAACACAATCGCTTCGGGAAATTCTGTTCAAAATGCCCACTTTGACATCATTTTTTGAAATATATTCTGCCTCTATCAAAAAATCGATCAATACAGTACATTATATAGTTTCTGAATAAGAGAATCTAGCAATTGGATGCATTTGAGATCAAAAATGAATTTAAAAATGAGTAAGAAAACAAGCAGTTTGGATTTGAATGCACCTTTAATAAGATGATTTTTTTCTTCAACCGCTATGTATTTTTAATTTGTTTTTGCTGTAAAAATTGGCCCTATCAAAAACTTGTCTATATAAATGTTGAAGACAATATTATGAAGATATATGATAAATTCATGGAGATTTTATGTCTTGTGAATTGAGGGAGTTATGAAAGTTTTTCTTCTTCAAATTTTTTGTTTTCGTTTTTAATTTTTTTTTTTTTTTTTTTGGTACGAATTGGTGCTATCAAAAACTTGTGAATATAAAAGTTGTAGAGAATATTAAGGAGATGTATAATAAAATTAATTGGATTTGATATCTTGAGAATTGACGAAGAAAGGAATTTTTTTCTCCCAAAAACCCTATTTTTTGCGCCCCTTGAGCCTATTTTAAATTTTATCAAAAATCTGTGATGCATGAATTTTTGGCGCTATTTTTAGAAGTAATAAAAACTTTAAACTGATTTGATATGTACAAAAATTAAGAAGTTATGGGGGTTTTTCGGTTTTCACAAAACCCCTCCCTATTTCCATCCCCTTTGTCCGCTTTTGCCCATTAACGAACTTAACCGAGATTTTATGTCCCTTGATTTTATGTATCAGTTTGGAAGAGATTTGTGTAGAATTGCGGAAGTTATCGTGTCCAGAAGAAAGTGATAACACAATTGCTTCGGGAAATTCCGTTCAAAATGCCCACTTTGACATCATTTTTTGAAATATATTGTGCCTCTATCAAAAAATCGATCATTGCGGTACATTATATAGTTTCTGAATAAGCGAATCTACCAATTAAATGCGTCTGCGAGCAAAAATGAATTTAAAAATGAGTCAGAAAATAAGCAGTTTGGATTTGAGTGCATCCTTAATTCAATGATTTTTCCAACACAATCCGCATCGGGAAATTCGGTTCAAAATGCCCACTTTAACAACATTTTTTTAAATATATTCTGCCTCTATCAAGAAATTGATGATTACGGTACATTATATAGTTTCTGAGTAAGAAAACGTACCAATTGGAAGCCTTTGAGAGCAAAAATGAATTGTAAAATGAGTCAGAAATAAGCAGTTTGGATTTGAATACACCCTTACTTAGATGATTTTTTTCTTCAACCGCTATGTATTTTTAATTTGTTTTTGCTGTAAGAATTGGTCCTATCCATAACTTGTCTATATAGATGTTGTACACAATATTAAGAAGATATATGATAAATTCATGGGGATATTATATCTTTTGAACTGACGGAGTTAAGGATTTTTTACTTTTGTTTTCGTTTTTAATTTTTTTTTTTTTTTTTTTTTTTTTTTTTTTTGCGTTACGAATTGGTCTTATCAAAAACTTGTGAATATAAAAGTTGTAGATTAAGGAGATTTATAATAAAATTAATTGGAATTGATATCTTGTGAATTGACGAAGTTATGAATTTTTTTCTCCCAAAAGCCCTATTTTTTGTGCCCCTTGAGCCCATTTTTAACTTTATCAAAAATCTGTGATATATAAAATTTTGGCCCTATTTTTAGAAGTATTAAAAACTTTAAACTGATTTGATATGTACAAAAATTAAGAAGTTATGGGGGGGTTTCGGTTTTCACAAAACCCCTCCCTATTTCCATCCCCTTGGTCCGATTTTGCCCATTAACGAACTTGACCGAGATTTTATGCCCATTGATTTTATGTATCAGTTTGGAAGAGATTGGTGCAGAATTACGAAAGTTATCGTGTCCAGAAGAAAGTTATATATATAGATATACAGACAGATAGATAGATAGATAGATAGATAGATAGATAGATAGATAGATAAAGTTTTTTACTGAGGGTGGTTTTGGGTTCTAGGGGTCATGATCGGTGTAGATCTGCAAAAATTTTTCAGAAATTCCAACATAGGAATGATCCCAATAGGTAGTATTCCATACGAAATCTATCTAAAAAGTGGAGATTGAATGCAGAAAACGAAAATACTCTCTTTAATGATACAAAATTGCACATTCAAGAAAATTTCAAAACAACGTTATGTTTCTTAAGCCTGGCTATGGTAATACAAATGATGGAAATACCAGCAGAAGATTCTTTACTGACCCATCTCTAGCAGCGGGAATTACCGGCATTGATGAAAATTTGATATATCGATTTAAAGTTATTCTTGAAATTGAAACCATATCCAGTGGCCACAAAATTCACCTTGGTAAATTTAAGGAATATACAAATAAAACAGCAGAGCTCTAAGTCTAGTTATATAAATGGTGTCCAATGTCACCCACAATGCATAAAATATTAATCCATGGATCCATTGTGATAGAGAAAGCTTTACTACCAATAGGCCAATTGTCTGAAGTAGCCAGGGCCGGCCCAGGGACATTTTGGCGCGCGTGCGAGCACCCATCGGGGCGCCCCTCCCCACACACACACAAGAAAAATTGCTTGGCTTATGGTCTTAATTTTTTTAAATATTCGTACTTTTTATACATACTATTACTAATTATTATGATATTAATTTAAAGTGTTTCAAAAACAGATCAAAGGATTCTAAATTTAATCCCATTTTTGAGTTTGTATTTGGTAAATTGTAAAATCAGGAAAATTTCAATTTTACAGTAATCATCAGTCTTAATGTGTAACATTAGGATACAAAAGTAAAACACAAGGCCACAGCACATGGTATTGGACGAAAATAACAATAAGTTAATTAGGTAATTAAAAAAAATCTTTCTTCGAAGAATACTGTTTGGAATACTACAAAATAAACAAGCAGAACTACTAGTAGATAGCAACTATGAAAGATGAAAACTGTAATCTTATCTCGTTATTTAGAACATAAAAAAAACGAATAAATTTCATATTTAAATATCGATTTTCGTAAGGGTCTCACGGTGAAAATTTTCATGGTGAAAACATGGTTCATGGTGAAAACTTTCAAAAGAATGGAAAACCTAGTTTTCTCTTCAGCTAATTCCGGAAACAGAAATATTGTTATTTTTTCTTTTCATTTTTTGAATGGTTCTCAATCTCTGCGATGATATTTACCAAAAAAAACTTACTAAAATGTTTTTTAACTAACCTACATTAATTAAGCACTTAAAAACAACTATGATTGAGAATAAGAATTGTATTTATAATAATAAAAAAATGTCCCCCACCCACAAAAAAAAAAAAAAAAAAAAAAGTTTCCTGGATTTTGTTCTACTGGTGCCCACTCTAGAATTAAACAAACCATCCCAAAGAAAATCTTTAAGTATTCCGAATTTACGTTTTAGCGTCGCACTGAAATTGGATAAAGAAAGTGTCATTATAAAATCATAAGTGTAGGACATCGTAAAAAATCAACATATCGGGCACTAAAGGGGAAAAAGTTATTTAACGATAAATGTATTAAATGAAAGATTTTTTTCAAGATGATTACAAAATAAAATTTATATGCAATGGGGTATTCACACAATCTTCTGACTTTCGGGAATAAAAATCTGGTGAAAAAAAACTTGCTAAAAGAACATTTTAATCACATAGACGAATGCCTTAATGATTCAAAATAAAGAAAAAATGGTCAGCAGCGGAAATTTTTTTATTTAACTGAGGTTTAAGTTAAACTTGCGAGTTTAATTTTCCTTACCATTTTACCCCTATAACTTTATATTTTCTTCTAAATTTTTACTTATAATGAATTTGCATAGTACCCACAGGACATACAAATAAGAAATAATAACAATGCAGTACTTTTAGTACAAAATTTTGGTATAACATTGTCTTAAAAGAGTGTTAAAGAAGGGACGCTAAGGTAAAAAAAAAGGGACGGTATAGGAAAAGAAGGACGAAATGGGAAAAAAAGGGACGGTAAGGATGGAACGGTAAGGAAAATTACCACTTTAGGCAAATAATGTTGAGACTAAGTGGTAGCCACAATTGATTTTTAGGAACAGTTATTTACATTGGATTAAATTAAAAAAAATTTTAATTTACCTCGAAAAGTGCAGGAATAAAACTTGGGGATGGTAAGACTACTAATAAAGCCACGATGCTTGAAATCGATATTTAAATGCTGATTTAAATTCTGCAGTAAATTTCCTGTCAAAGAATTTTAGACATTCTTTCTATAGCGTACTTCTGCATGAGAAAAAACTTGAAAAAAATTCTGTGGCTGCATCTGAAGTGATTTTCTGTATAATTTTAGAAGAGGGACGGTAAGGAATTTAAAACCCTGGGACAGAGTTTAAAAAATAATAATAACCCTAAAAATGTGTGCAAGTTAATTTTTTGCTACATATTTATATAAAACAATAGTTCCAGTTTCGGAAAAAAATACATCGAATTATTTTTATTGAAACAATTTTATACAGACACAGACAGCTCCAAACTTAAAAATCAGCATCAGGGACACGGGACGGTATAGGAGTTTTCCTGGTATTTGGACCCCCAACATCGTCACAAACTTATTTATCTCGTTAATATTGTTATGCAATCATGCAATGAAATGTTCCAGAGTATATGAAATAAAAAAAAACCACAAGAATATATACTAAAATAAAAATTATTATTCAGGGACATAAAAGTCAAAAGATTTTGAGAATGCCACATATGTATATTTTTTAATAGGCTTGTTTCACAATTCTGTATTGTCAAGCTTATGTTATTCACCGAGCTCTTTGCTCCTGTTAATGAGAACTCGGGCAGGGAAGGGCCTTTGCTCCATCCTTTTGAAAAAAAAATTGTCATCGTAGATAAGTTTTAAAAAGGGGGGGGGGGGGGTAAAATTTACTTCTTTCGCTTAATTTTAAATAAAAATCACTAAGAGAAAAATTGCGCTTGGGCATAAGTCTGTATATGTAATAAAAAGGCTTAGAACAATATTATCCCAAAGAAACCTTACCCCTAAGCAGATTTCGTTCTTCCAGTACAAACTTTGACTCATTATCAAATACATAATCTGATTCCACAAAAAAGTCTTTTTTTTCTTCATTTTAGTTAAATTTCCAGCAATTTTCATTTTTAAATTAACAATATTTGCTTAAAATTTCAGTTATTTCAATTTCAGTATTGCGAAATATTTATTGTGTAATGGGCGAACGACTATATTCCACTAATAAATATTCCCCCTAATAATGAATGAAACAGTGCATCATTATAACGCAGTTATATATTTTTATGACGGTATT
Source organism: Maratus speciosus (assembly GCA_963932465.1). Taxonomy (NCBI): domain Eukaryota; kingdom Metazoa; phylum Arthropoda; class Arachnida; order Araneae; family Salticidae; genus Maratus; species Maratus speciosus. The sequence goes on from OZ010796.1 coordinate 407,382,004, forward strand.
TTTTACTGGTTTTCCGCTCAGTGTGCCACGTTTTGGAAAACAGGGGCAATACATAAATTCAAAGAATATGGCATGGGCGCCGACTGAACGAAATCCCTGAAGTGGGAAGATTTTGGAAAAAATGTGTACCAGTAGCAAAAATAGAAATAGTTTAATCTCTTTCCGTCAATTGAGCTCCGGCCGCAACCCTCCTCTCCATTTAAGATGATAAATATTGGAATAATTAAACACTATAAAAGAATTGTACTGTTGCTCGAAAATTTACCCAAGTAGGGGGGGGGGGGTAGAGGTTGTGCCGGAGAGGCACTACCTTCCACGATATGTTCCTGAAAGAAACACTGGTTCCGATCAGAACCTGATTATCACAAGGGCAAAAGTGGCAGCTGCCCAGGCTCTCAACTCTAAAATACATCCCTGCTCCCACCTTAAACCCCAAAATCATTTTTTAATAAGTAGAAATTGTGGCTAAAAGCATCCTATAGGGGTCCCATCTGAATCTATGCCTCACGCACCAGGGCGCCCTATAGGCCCTTGTTCCGCCGCTCTGAGTTTAGGGCATAACGTCCTTCGTAATTTCAAGAACTGACAACTTTGAAATACTATGAGCATGTTTTGTAACTTGAAATATTCTACAATGTTTCACTTTCGCCTGAAAAATGTTTGGTTTGATTCATTTTTACATATTAAATATTCAGTTTGATTCATTTTTACATATTAAAAATTCAATTTACAGCAGTTTAATAAAATAATTAGTGAACGACCGAATTGTATTGTCTGAATACTACGGTCATTTTAATAAGAGTTATTTACCTATATATTTTTGATTACATGCTTTTTTTTCATTTTTGATTAAATTTCTGACACTAACGCTATTGACTATTTGCAGAAGAAGATGAGCTCACATCCAGAAGACACTGTTAGAAGAAAAAGTTTTCAAAGGCGTCTGTTTTTATTTTAAAATTACTGCCCCTTGAAGCTTTTAACGGTTTCTTTTTTCCGGTCATCTGGGGTCAGTCTCAGATTCCCTGTGGGATAAGAGGACTCTGGAATAATACGCTTAAATAGCTGGAAGTGTTAGATTTCACCATGAATCAGTCAAAGTCTAAATTAATTAGCATCCCGCAAGGGAAGCAGATTTGAACCGCGAGGTTCCTGGGGTTCATGATTCTGTTTTTTTCTCAGTACTTAAAGGTAATTCCATTCAGATAAAGAGCAGAAGCCGATGTCTGCATGCGAAAATTCGGCGCCCTTGATTCTTTTTTAAACAGAACGAAGAATCCTTTCTCGAGCTGGCCTTAGCCTAATTATAGCAAATGTAAAAAAAAAAAAAAAAAAAAAAAAAAAAAAAAAAAAAAAACGCAGAACATAAGTTTTATCGGTGCTCTTATAGGCGCCCCTTTCGTCTGTTTGGGCGCCCCGTGCCGTGGCACACTTCGCACACGCCTTGGGCCGGCCCTGGAAGTAGCAGCCGAAGCACGAAACAAACATTTTCGATTATTTCGCCAAACTCTATCGCGTACAAATTTTCAAGAATTTCTTGTAACCGTGATGTTCTCAACAGATTGCTTTTGAGTTCAGATCCAGTTTTAACTGGAATGAGACCCACGATGAGAAAAAAATCAAAATTATTCCTTAAAGAAACTCTAGAAATGTTACTGCCTATGGAATCTTCTGAAGCTCGTGATCCAAAGGATTCTGATTATGAAGAAACAGATTACGATTCTGAATTATCATCTGATTAAAAGATCCCACCTTGGTGATTTACAAACTAATTGTTCTTATCATTAATAATCTGTTTTTATAATTTATTCAATATATTATTCCATTTTTTAATCATAATTATCATTTATTTTATAATACTATTTATCATAATTATCATTTATTTTATAATATTATTTATCATGATTATCATTTATTTTATAATAATATTTATCATAATTATCATTTATTTTATAATACTATTTCTCATAATTATCATTTATTTTATAATACTGCTTATCATAAATATAATTTATTTTATAGTACGAATTTTGATCAATAAAAATCAGTACGAAGTTGCAAAACATCAATGATTTTTAAGTTATTAAACAATATTTATTTCAAAAAGTGCATTTATTTACTGCTTTAAATGTTTAAATTAGTTTAAAAGAAAAAAGTAATTTTGGCCGCCCAGATTTGTAAAATACCCCACTGTGCAGCGTCTAGAATACCTAGTGTGGAAATATGCTATCCAAACAGTGCTAAAAAATTTTATCCCTTAAATGTGCGACGACACTGCTAAAATGCCAAGTGTCGATCGCAGCGACATCTGCGGGATTTTCGTATTACTAGTATTACATTGTATAGACTAGCAATACCTTGCTGTTGTAGAAAATATCCTGCAGATGTCGCTGCGATTTGTATATTGCAGCAGCATCGTTGCATATTTAAGGGATACAATATTTTAGCGTTTTTTTAAGTATTACAGAGATAGCCGATTTCCACGCTATGTATTCTAGTCGCTATAGTGCACGCTATTTTGGCACTAATCAACAGATATTTGATACAACCCCTCATATTTTTGCTTCTTTTGGGGAACAACGGCCTTCGAGCTTATTCCATCGACGATAATTTTCAGAATTTTGAAGCTATGATTTTGAGACTTTAATAAAAGTTTCTCTATATACTTAGCTAATACATTATGCATATTATATTTTGATTGCATTCTCGCATGCGCAGTGAAACATTTTTTAGTAAACCTGCTCATTTTTTATGCAATTTTTATTATTTTTTAATTCTGATTGCAGAGTATTGTGTACAATGATGTTTGTCATATTTTTTGAAAAGAACTTTGTTTTATATTAAGAGCTCTGCAAATTATAAGCAAAAAACTTGGCGAAATTTTGTACTGTTTTTATAAAAACCGTAATTTTTCTACGAATATACATGCTATCCTTATGAAAATGAACACAGTATATTACAATAAGCCACTTATTAATAATCTCGAGTTTGAATGCTTTTGCTACATTAGTTTTTACAGAGTTATCCAAAAAGATATTCGTTCTTTTTCAATTTGTTGACGGTCCCCAATGGGGTTTCGGGAAAAAAATTTCGCGGAAATATATGATCCATACTATATTGTTTACACACCTGCAGTTTCAGGTTAATTCCTCATGTATTTTTCTAGATATTTAACAAAACGTCTAAAATTGCAAGTGACCGGTCACCTTTGGCCAAATAGTGTAGTTTATTCTGAGCTATATTTTTTTTAGATCTAAGAGGAACATCTCCTGATACCATTGGTATCCACACAAAGGAAAATAATTAAAAGTAAACATAAAAACCCATAGAATTTTCTTTTATATCAAATTAGTTATTTTACATTTAGATTTTTTATACCGCTTTGTCAATTACTAATTGAATATTCTGGATACTTTTCGCTAAAAATCTAAATTTTATTTTTTTTAATTTATGGATGGTCCCCAAATACATTTTTCTTGTATAACTCTATGGAACTATAAGACATAAATTATGTAATTGTTTATTATCCTGGTTGCCGTGATCCAAGAAACTCAAATAAAGATTTTAAAAAAAAAAGAAGTGGGTGTTACCATTTGAAAAATTATATTCGGTGCAACTTTTAATAAGTAGACGACCCTTATTTCAAAAATTGCATTCATATTGTTGTTGTTGTAGTCGGAGCCTAGGCTCGTGCATGGGGTTTTTAGCTACATTATTAGCGGCTTTACACCCCTATTGCTCCATGGTTTCTTCTTGAGCTTTGTCAGCATTGCTTTTTTTTTTTTTTTCTTCTCAGAACCTGGTGCTTCCAAGCAGAAAAGAAACTAGGTACTTAGACGTGGTTTTTCCTTTCGTGCTCTGTGTAGATCACTAAGAAGTTTCTCTAACGCAGTTGTACCTTAGAGGAGAAGTCTATGAGTTGTACAGTCCTGGAAGGGTGGAATTATGAGGTTTGTGTACTGTCCTTAGAAATATCCGGTTTTATTGGACAATTCGTTAAATGAGATGTCAGGCCATTGGGACCAGAATTCTGATCCGTCATCGTTTGCAAATTGGGTTGGGTAGCTGTAATGTTTTCTGTTTTCTTTATTTTTCTAGCTGGGCTGTTAGATTGTTCTGTGAGATGTTTGTCTTCATACCCTTTTGGGGTGTGAGTTTGTTGGATACACTGCGCCATATTTTGTATTGTGGTAATTATTTTTTTACAGTTTTCCTCTTGGTCTTCCCGAGCTTTTCCTATCGAGTCCTTTAGGGAAACAAGAACATCAATCATTTTTGTAAGTGTACTTTCCAAATATTTCGAAGCTTCGGTATTTGAGGAGTGATAACTATCTTTTGTCTGTTTGGCCGCAATTGTTGCATAATTTGTCCGTTCATCCTTGTTTTTATATTTCCTCCTGGCTTCGGTTATTATTAGGTGATGGGTACTCATAAATTCTTGTATCTTTATTTCCTCTATATATCTAGGGCATGCTTTATCCCCGGTACTGTGAGCGCCAGAGCATGAGGTGTAGGACTTTGCTCCCTCCCTGCAGGCTCCCTCATGAGAAGAGCCACACTGACGGCAGAGCTTTCCTTTCTTACAATTTTTCGTTCCGTGATTATAAGCCCAGCAATTTTGACAGCACCTAGGTCTGTCTATAAATAATGAAATTTTATGCTGTTGGTACCATAATTTTATTTCAGTGGGAAGGGATGTTCCTAATTTTGTAACAAGGACTGTTTTAGTAGGAATGGCTTGACCATCTGTGTATTTGATAAATCTGCGCACCTCCCAACAGGAAATGCCAGCTTCGTAAAGGTCTTCTGCAATTTCCTTACAAGAAACGTCTTCGGGTATGTCATGTAGCAAAAATCTGGTCGTTATACACTCAGGTTGGAGCACTGGCGTCACGGGGATGTCACCAAGTGCCTGGATACTTATAACTTGCTGAGCTGTTTCAGCCGACTTCGTGACAAAAAGTAATTTTCCTTGACGAGTCAAACGTAAAGTTTCAATATTCACATGGCCTGGTATAATTTTCTTTATTTCTTCTTTTAATCTTCGTGGATGCACACTAGGAATAACTCCCGAATTAGCTACTAAGAAAATAGTTATATCCTCCGCTCTGTCGTATTCCAAAAGTTGAATAACTTCCCGTGGGGAAAACGTAGTTTTATAAACATAACAATTATCCGACTGTATCCCAAAAGCTGACCCCCCCCCCCCCCCCCGAATTTGGAGGGCATTCCAACATGTCGACATTATTTACCACATCATTTCCATGATGGGTAAAAGTCGAATCCTTAAGCACGTGGCCCATTGGCCAGTATTAACTAAAAATATCACTTAAAGCCAAGACCTCGAAATATCTAACTAAAAACACCTAAAATATGAAAAATCAATTCATTCCTCGCCACCTAAACATTGTCATCCATTTCAAAATAAACACAAACCTTGCATTCATATTCTGAAAGATAGCATTATCCCGAATCCAATGACAACTTTGTGATATTTTATTATAAACGATCTCCGAATAAAGGTGGGGTGCATTTGATATTTTTTTTCTTTGAGACAAACTGTACACATACGTTATCTTCTTAGAAAATGTTAAAATCTCATGAAAATTTAAATATTCATTCTGCAAAAATAACCGTTTTAAGTAAAATATCTTTAAAAAAGAGCATATTTTATGCCACGATAGGTAAAGTCTATTTGGCTATAATTTTTGTTCTAACGCGAAAATTCGAATGCTATTTTGCTAAAATATTACAAATTAATTAGGCTAAAGGTCCCAGTAATTGACCATTCGCAAGTAAGTAATTAACCAGTGATATGCAAAACTGTATAAAACAAAAATTAATGACCTGATATGTTAATTTTGATAGGTATACCAAGCGAAATTAACATATCCATGCATTAAGAATGGTTTTATAAAATTTGGTGCCTTACTGGTCAATGACTGGTGCACTCAACCTAAATAATGAGGGAATAAAAAAAACAATTTTTAGTCCATTTATGTTTTTAGATTTTATACTTGAATTTATAAATTTCATTTCACAGTTCAAATCGGAGCAGAAATACGGGCTGATTCAAAAAATACTGCACTAACTTTAAAAGGTAGCACTCATTACAAGTAACAACATTTGCATGAGAAACCAGTATCGCAATTCTTTTATTAAATAAAAAATACTCGGTGTTCCACACCAAGACCTACACTGAATTTTGTTCATACACACTCAGAAATAGTTTTTTCAATTCGCGGAAATTTTCCTGACAGCAGTGCTACCCGGATTTTTCCGTTAATAGAAGAACATCCGTTTCTTTTTTTCTCCGTTGCAGGAGGTAAAATATACGTCAATTGAAGTAAATGGTGATAAAATAAAAGTTGCTGACTTTGGAGTCGAACCTGCTACATTAGCGTTACTACACCGGTACTCTAATCACTCGGCTACAGTTGTACAGTAGTGAAACAGTTCGAAGTCAATATGTTTACCTCAGATTAATTGGCGTGGTTAATTTTTGTAAAAAGCTTTGAATTTTGAAGTTAATTTCGGGAAGATTTCGTCATTAATGAGATTGTGGCTGGGGTTTTAATACTTTCAGTATTAAAATAGGATAAAATTGTGAATTATAAATATTTTTATGTAGATTGCTAGTTGTAAAATTTGAATATTATATTTTTATGCAAGAAGAAGTTTTTCTTTCCTTTTTTTTCTTTATTTTTTTATTTTATTTTTTATTTTTTTGAGTAAAATCGATTTTATTTCCATTTGATATGTTAATTAAAATATCTATTTTAACTACGTTCATTAAAAATATTTTCTAAATGCGAATATTTTTTTATAATTTTAAAAAATAAATTGCGAATACTTTTAAAAGAGTGAGAAAATTAATTGTTACTTATTTTTTAATTCGAAAACGTTTTTTTTTTTTTTTTTTGATTATTTTTTATTTCTTTCTTTTTATTTAAATAAAAAATCTTAATTTGTAGAATTTTTCATTTTTCATTTTTAAAATAAATTTGGATTTTAGTTCTAATAGAACCAATACGCATGCGTTCTAGGAATGAACGGAATGTCTCACTCTTTTTCAGACTTTCGGGAAGAATTTGCACTTAAAACATGTTTTCTAGGAGTGCGGAAACTATTTGTTAAAAAATGAGGAATAATTTAGTGTATATAGACAAGTTTTTCGGACAGTGTAACGTTAACATTAATAAAGATAGTTTATCGAAAGTTTTAAAACAATTAACTTTTCGTATATGAAATGGGACGACATCACGGAGAGTGCTTGAGTGCTTGGAAGTAACCACCATCCATGTCTAAATAAATAACATTTAGATAAATGTATGATTTTTCGTAATGTATCTGACCGTTTGTGCAGCGTCACTGATTGAATTTAGAACACTTCTCGTGGTAAATCTGTTGAAATGATCACTACAATATCTTCACAAATGTTAAAGTTACAATAGAAAATCCGCGTTTGACTTAAAAAGAGACACCCTGTATTTTCGATTCAGTAAATGGATTGCGACGTTGGTTTATTGTGCAAAAATTGTTTCTTGTATCATACCTTGCTACTTTTTAAAGTTTTCTAAAATTTTTTAATCATCCTGAAATCCATGACTGTCCATATTGTAATTAAAATCGAAAATCAAGCAGCTTTGTGAAGAAAGATGAGCATCTTTGAAAATTTGATACAGTTAAATACTATATTTTAATACCTTAGCTTTATTTGTGTTCAATATTACATTCATCCGAAATACCTCCAATTGTTTGCCAATAATGGTTAAATTTCGCTTTACAGTAGAGATATTATCATTGAAAGGCCATGATTATAAAAAGATTATCTTTACATTGGAAATGCATTTTCAATGAAATATCAGTATTGCATAAATATTAGCTGTACTTTGAAAATATTGGCAATAAAATGGTGCATATATTTCTTCTAATATGAGTGCAATATTGGCAAAATATAAAGCGTCCTATGTTTGGGCAATATTGCCAATATTATCTGTGTCCATTCACGGAAAAGAGAAAGAAAATGTAAGCACCTCCTAAATATGCATACTACACATTTTCAATCGCATTCAAGTTGGGTGATTTTGATGGCCATTCCATATAAGAATATGTTTTATGGTTTAAATAGTAGTCGTATTATTTTCCACAATCATAGAATCAAAACACATGACTGCAAGAAGTGGGTAAACAATGCCCCACTGCAGTGACCGTACCAAGAATTAACATGTGAAGATTTGTGCGGTACCTGATATCAATTCTGGACCATTCAATCAAACCTCGCCTCCGTGTGTTTACATATCGTGGATGCCAAGTAATAAACAGGAATCAGTCTGGATGCACTGTAAAAAAAAATTGTAAAGTTACTAAGAATTTTCTAGGAAACTGGGATGCCTAGAATATTTTATGTAACGGTAACAACAAAAATTCATGTAAACAGATACACTTTTGCGCTGTAAATAAAAAATCTGTAAGGTTACTAAGAATGTTTTAGGAAACTGGGATGCCTAGGACTTTTTATGTAACTGCAACCCAGGTTACAGATAAAATTTTAGTAAGATTACTTTAATTTTAGTAGATACTTTTGTAAAGCTACCGAAATCTGTAGCTTTACAAAAACTAGTTTTGTAGATTTACATCTTTTTTTGTACAGTGTACAGATAACATTTTAGTAAGTATACAAATTTCTTTAACTTTACACCTGTAGAATTACATTTTTTTTACAGTGTGCTAAACTGTGACTCATTCGTGGAAAACACAGTGCTCCATTGCTGTGGAGACCATTTAAGCTTACCTTGAATGGGTTTTTTCTGTACGAAAGTGTCAATGGTACAGTTCGCTTTACATACAGCTACAGCTGACCTGCATATATCCGTCTGTCAACAGTTTGTGTTTTCTGTCTTTCCAGTCGGCATTGAAAGATATGAATGACGTCGTACTCGCATTATGATACGTACACTGTAAAAAAAAAAATCTGTAAAGTTACTGTTACAGGAATTTTTGTTGTTGCCGTTACATAAAGAGTTCTAGGAATCCCAGTTTCCTAGGAAAACTTTAGTAACTTTACAGATTTTTTTTTTTTTACAGTGTACTTGCAGATTACAGAAAACAGTCGCCCTATTGACATACAGGCTTCGCAAAAAAACAAGCCGTTTCTATATTGAGCACGTTCCTTGCTAAAAAATAGCGATATGAAAAGTTTTCTGTGTATCAGTTTCCGCATACATGTACTAGTCATGCATGCTAATTTTGTGGTTACATATCGTGTATTTTGCGACACTGTAAAAAAAAAAATCTGTAAAGTTACTCAATTTTTTCTAGGAAACTGGGAATCCTAGAACTTTTTATGTAACGGCAACAAGAAACATTCCTGTAACAGACCAGGAATTTTTGCTGTGCGCGACCGTCTATATATATATAATATTACAGAGTTCTCGGTATCCGTATGATGTCAGATATACTGAGCTACTTTTCACCGGTCCCGAATCAAGCGATAAAAAAGAATGGTATCACATTAGTTACTTTCTCAAAAACTTAATAAAGGATAAATGAAATGTAAAATTGGAATATTTTTTCTGTTATTATGCATGTGTTAAATATTATAATAAAAAATTATTACGTTGCTGTTAAAAAGCGTTTCTATAACTTTATTTTACAACATCTGTAAATGATTTTTTTCCTTTCATTTAACAGTATATTATAATTATTCTATAATATGAAGTTTGGTTAGGAATTAAACTATACAGGGGTCCACTCTCAACGGTGTCCAATGCCTAATTCCTAAACCGTTAGTAATAGACATATAGTTCCAATTACAAAAATGTTTTAAATGAGGTAAAGAAATATTTTAAAAGCGATTTGGGTCAATAAAAACATTTCTTAAAAATTATGAAATTTAAATTTTTATATGACCCTCCGGTCCTATAAGTTATATTTAGTAAATTTTTTCTATTGCACCGACAAGTAAGACAAGAAAAAGTCCCGTTCATATAATACTAAAGTTGACCGAGTTATGAAACTTTAAAAATGCATGACTTATAACACTTTTCTGCATCTGAACACAAAAAGTTCGGCTATGCTTTGTGGGGTCATATACCAAGTGCTTAAAGTATTCGAACAACTTATTTCATGTGTATCTACGCTTTAAGAAAAATCGTACAAGTATTACGATTGAGTTACTATTAAGTTTCAGATAGCCAAAATAATTGTATTTTAACATATGATTTATTTTGTAAAGATATGGGACTGTTTCTTTTCATGATTTCTTTTAACAAAAATTATGTTATTTTTATAGTTTTGTATTTAACTTCAACGATCGCATGTATGTTTTTTCCAGTTCAGAATTTTTACTCAAACTTTAACTCACTTTCAAATATCCGATCGAGAATTTATATACTGACGTAAATCCGATGACAATCTAATACTATTATGATTTTCGGTGGTTACCACTTATGCTTATTTTACAGAATAACACAAAAATTTCGGATAGATTACCGTTAAGAAGTTTAAGAAAAAGTTTTAGATTAGATAACACAAGACTGCGATGGTTGTGTTTTTTAACTTTTATGTATTTTTTAGCACTGAATTCGAAAATTACCTTAATTTTTAACCATCATGTCAGGATTTTACGCAAATCATAAATTGTCAAAGTGAAAAAATAACAAATATCGGATACTATAAAATAGAGAAGATGGCTGTGTTTTTCAACTTTTGATTTTTATGTACTTTTTGGCACTGAATCTGAAAAGGACCTTCATTTTTAACCATCACGTTAGAATTTTTTTGCAAATCGTAAATGTCAAAGTTAAAATATAGCGAAAATCTGGTACTGTACAACAGATGTGAAACTTTTTTATTCAATTTAATGTTATTTAATTCAATAATTTTTTCAATTTTTTGGCTTATACTGGGATTTTTACTGCTAAACAGCTGAGGGGTCCGATGAAGTGGGGGAGGTGGTTCAATTTTAAGTTTGAACTTTTGAACTTTGAAATTTACAATTTGCGAAAATTCGTGACCTTACGGTTAAAAATGAAGGTCATTTCCGGATTCAGCTGTAAAAGATACATAAAAATCAATTATCAAAAGTTAAAAACACAACGATCAAATCTATTTTTTAGTATCAAATTTTCGATATTTTTCCTTTTTTTAACTTAAAAATTTACAATTTGCAAAAAATCTTTACGTGATGATAAAAAATGAAGGTCAATTTCAGATTCAGCGGTACTGAAGACATAATAATCATCTAAAGCTAACAAGTAAAAATTAAATTTAAAAAATCAAAAAACCCGACTGCGTAAAAAGCGAACTAATTAATTATTTCTCATCAATATGAAACTATTTTTTATATTACTTACCTATTTTTTTTTTTATTTGCTTGTATTGGTGACTTTTAAGTTGTGTTTTATTGTTAGTTCCTATCTATAAACACTGTTTTGATGAGGCCTATAGATGTCTATGAAGGTTAGAGTTGCAGTAAAGCTAGAGATCTTACCTACACAACTTCCAATTTGTGTAATATTTAAACGGATCTTTTGACTGTAAAATAGTCAATGACACATCGTCTTCATTTTGAAAGACTTATCCAATGATATGCCACTCAATATGGTCCGTATAAATTTTTTTCGTCTCTTCCGCCATTTTGAATTCATAAAAACAAAACCTAGCCTATAATATTTGGACGGCTAAGACGAATCGATAGAGACCTCATTCTTTAAAATCCATCTAGCCGTTCAGATGTTTCGAGGGTATAAAGAAATCCACATACCCAGATACGCGTGAAACACATAACCCTTCTTGGCAGTCGGGTAAAAAACATGACACAACCCAACTTTTGCAGGCGAGTGTAATCTAATAACATTTTGAAATATGTATCATTTTGTAAAGAATTAAGGCTGTTAATTTTCATCATTTTATTTAACAAAAATTCTGCGTTTTTTCTTCTTATATGTTTATTACGAATTGTATATTTTGCATTAATATGTCAGAATGATTAAATATTTCAAATCTGTATTTCAATGTTAATTTTACTCTCAACCCTTTTTTTATTATATCTGACGAAATTGCATTTCTTCTAAATTTGTGAATGACCCCTAATTTGCAGCAAAAAATATGCTCCAACTTTAAACAGCTATTACTCAATCAATTTTAATCGTAGAATAACGGGATTTTTTTTTGTCGTACTTCTCAATGTAACAGGAAAATTTTATTAAATATAACTTATAGGACTATATTAAATATAAAATTTAAATTTCATATTTTTTAAAGAAATGTTTTTATTGACCAAAATTGCTTTTAATATACTTCTTTACCTCATATAAAACATTTTTGTAATTGGAACTATATGTTTATGACTAACGATTTAGGAATTAGCCATTGGACACCGTTGAGAGTGGACACCCTGTATAATAACTAACTATACGTATTGTTGCAATTATTTAAACTTTATTTATATTCCTTCTAGGATCCAAGCCGTTTCGCTGTGAGTATCCAAACTGCTTCAAGTCATTCTCAAGAAACGAAGAATTAACCCGACATAAAAGGATTCACAGTGGATTTAAGCCACATATGTGCACGATATGCAAAAAACGGTTTGGACGAAAGGACCACCTTAGTAAACACTTAAAGACACATTTGCAAACGTCCGAAAAAAAAGTTTATCAATGCCCATTTTCCGGATGTGGACATCGTTACACAAGATCTGATGCTCTTACGAGACACAAAAGCACGGCACATGCTGTAAAAAATCAAAAGTAAACTGACATTTGAAACCATATTTCGAAAAAGTAGTAAAGTAAAGTCAAATTTAGTAAGAGATAATATATATATATATATATATATATATATATATATATATATATAATAATGATAATATAATGATATATGATAATATATATATATATATATATATATACTTTCGCATTGAAGAGGAGTATCAAATCCCTTCTATTAAAACTATAAAGGGTTTCTTCTCTTACTTAAACTGCCAGACTTAGAGGTAGACTTCCAATTTCAGAAATGTTTCAAATATTCTTCTTCATCACATTAGAAATCATAAGCAGTGATGAAACAGAGGCGCAACAATTGAGCGATTGTCACCACTAAATTTTTATAATATTCGTCTTCAAAAATCCCAGAAATTCTGTCCTGATGTTAGATGAAGAATATAAATAAAATTTTGCGGTGTCAATTGATTCTCTGCTGCTACACTGTTCCATCACTGCATAAGTCAAAATAGTTTGTCTTGTAAAAGTTAAAAAGCTTACATTTTTATACGGTTCCTAGGTCCTATAAGATATATTTAGAAAAAAAAAATGTGATACCTTCACATGTATAAAACAAGAAAAATCCCATTGTTTTGTGACAAAAACGTACCACAATATAATACGCATTTTATGAATTTTCAGGATTTTCTTGGCTTTAAAAATAGCATTTTAAGTTCCGTAAACTGCAAAAAATTCATAAAATTCAAAGCATCATAACTCGGTAAATGTTTGTCGTAAAAGAATGTATTTTTTTTTTTTTTTTACTCCTTATAACAGGGAATATGTTTTTCTAAATATAACTTATAGAATCGACGAAATTAACCATATAAAAATGTAAATTTTGAACTTTTACAAGTATAACTTCATTGGCGCAAATGACTTTTAATATGATAAAGTGAGAAAATTTTCAATGAAAAAAATATTCGTATTTTGAGGGGATATACCCCATGGCTTTGAAATCTTCCATGTCGCCATTTTAAATATTGAGGTGAGCTCGACCAAATAGATCCATCATGTCAAATACACTCAAGAATCGTGCCTTTAAAGATATCCCTTTCTCACTGGAATGGACTAAAAAGGCAATTTCCGAGTTAATATTGTACTTGTAGGGTAAGGCAGGGTAATTTGGTGCTTAATTTTTTTTTTTATCTAAAATTAAAAAAAAAAAAAACGATAGGCCTTTAAAAAGAATGAAATGGACAAGGCAAAAATACCCTTTTCAAGGACAAATTCACAAAAGAAAGAAGGGATCTTAGTGAGTACTTAGTAAGTTAGAGCTATTTTTTAAAACAAAACTAGGAAAGACAAAATTACACTTCGAGGGGTAATTTGGTGTCACGTTTGTAACCACTGCCACACCACAATCTACATTTTGAAGTAATAAAGTGCATGCCATTTTTTACCTTTAACAATCTGCTATTCAGAACTCTGATAATTTTTTTAATCAGATAATATTTGAGAGAACTGTGAATTTTTCCTTTAGAGCATATATTTTTAAAGGGATATAGTTTGAAATAGCAATTACATGAAGAATTTTGAATGCTCTGTTGAAATTCATAATATTTTATGCTCTTCAACAGATACCTTTTCAAACTAATTTAACGATAAAAATTTTAATACAACATGGTTATTTGAAACAAAAGTTTTGATACACACGTTTTTATACATCAGTGAAAGCATAAATGATAATTCAAGGTTTTAATAGAATAACCTAGATCAATAAAATAAAAGGAAAAATTTTAGAATGAATGTTATGATATTGTAGATAACATATTACCTCCTGAATAATAATAATAATAATAATAATAATAATAATAAAAACTTTTTCAAGCAATTCCGTAATAAATAGCTATCAACATTGTTGTAACCACACACGTTCAAAATTTTAAAATCCGACAACATGAACCCGACTCAATTATATAAGTTAGAATAAAACATTTCACAATGAAAATAATAATATTTTAGACATTACACAGTCTTCTGAATAGTAGGAAAAATATTTAAAAAAAAATTCCCACAGTTTCTTAGTAAAAGGATGTTCCACAAGGATGTGCGTAAACTTTTTTAAACACAAGTTAGGTATCAGGTCTTAAACATTTCAATATTCTAATTCCTAAGTTTTTACATCTTCATTCTAGTCTCAGTAGTTTTCAAGTCATCGGCCTCCAAACCATGAAACCGAGAAGACACAGAAAGACAATACTTATTAGAATGATCTTTCAACATGCCAGTCCAATTTTTTACTCATACGTGCATCATCTTGCTTTTTCTGTGGCTTCATGTAAGTTGGGAGATATTGAAACTTCAATAGGGGGCCATTTTTGCACAGTTTTTGAATGATTCCAGAAAAAAAAAATTCTTCCTGAAAATGGTTCTACTTACATAAAAGTGATATATTTAATGCACAATATACATCTGTAAGTACTTGTAAAAAATATTTAGATTCATAGCATAGTATAAGATCATGATAATAATAATTGAAAATGAAGCACCAATTTACCCCGGCTTCCCCTATATTATTGTTATGATTGTACAGCCTATTAATTGTACTTGTATATTATTGTTATGATTCCACAGCCTATTAAATGTATATGTAAATAGTATTTTATCAGATTATATGGAATAATGTTATTTAATGTCGGATATTATGAGATTAGTATGAGATTACTATTTCATATAATCTGACTCTGCCATTTCGGAAAAGTCTTTTTTTTTTTTTTTATCGGTATGAGTCTCGAGCTAAAAACGAACATTGCATGATAAACTGTTAGTGTTTGATGCACATTATGTTTAGTTTCAATGTAAAAATGCTTCTAATACTGAATAAATACTAATGAAAACTCGCCCCCCAAAATTGTTCAAACGTGAAAAACAAACCTTTATTCACACAACGCATCTTGACTCTGGCCAGCGAACGACATGTTTAGAAGGGTACTCTTGGATCTTGGATCGTTATGAAGTAGTTTATGATATTGCCACTTGGTGACAGCACATTACAGAAGAAAACCTTACTATTCCATGTTTCCAGAATATTCCGTAATACCGAAAGTTAACTGTACTCGTTTTCTAGAAAAGCATTGTCAAAGTCTTGACATCCATTGCTTTTTTGAGTTAACAGAAACTTAAGGTATGTCACTAGCCTGTACCTGTAGGTGTTATACTCCACCTTTCAATTGCTTCTATATATCAAATAATAATTTCATTGTGCTCTTTAGGCCATCCCCTAAAATTCATCGAAATATTTCTACTTTCTCTTATTAAATTTTTTTTCAATGACAGAGCGGTGTTACTACTTATTTAGAACTTCTTTTGTGGGGGATTCTCTCGACATAGTTAAGTTGTCTGCAGTGAAAAGAGAAATGGTTGGTTTATTTCAAAAAGGCTTTCATTTATATCCTTTCTGTTCTCATTATCTAAAATCGTCTTCCGCTTAAGATTTTCAATTAAGTATGCTGTAAAGCACCAGACTTTTTACCAGATAAAAGCCGATTTCTAACATGTGTTGGATTCGCAATAACTTCTCTTGATTTCGTTTGAGAATTGCAAGTGCAAAATTCTTAAAATATATGCTCAATCAACTTTTTGCAAATATGCAAACGCATTTTTTTATGTATGATCAGGGGCGGCGCCAGAACTTGCCCGACGGGAGGGCACAGTATCCCCGACAGGGGGGCCGAATTCATAATATATATTAGAGGTCTCCACGAGCCCGGGCCTGTCCCGAACAGTGTTAAATTCAGGCACTTTTCTCCGTGGGAGATTTCTGTAGCTCCGGGGGGGGACATTATAGCGTTCCGAGGGGGGGGGGTTGCACTTTTTGACCATTAAAAACACAAAATCTCAAATCTTCCGGGGGGGGGGATCTCATTGTTCTGAGGGGGAATGTCCACCCCCCGGGCCATCCCCTGAATTCAACACTGGTCCCTAAGCCCGAGATCGGTAAAAGTTTATTTCATTAAACTCGGGCCGGGCTTAATTTTAATTGAAAACTCGGTACGGGCTCGGGCTAAATTTTAGCTTTTGAAAAGTTGGTCCGGGCCTGAACTTCATTCTTCTCGGGTCACATCCGGGTCTTAAATTGTTTCTGTAGATTCGGGACGAACCGGGCTGTATTCACTGGACTTCAGAATTTTTTTCCGCACGGTAATTTCGTGGTAACTTTACTCCTCTATTAGTGGAGTAAATGAACAATAAAACATTTCTTTTTTTCCGTTTTTTAAATAACAGATGGAATACGTTGGTTAATCACGAGAAAAACATAAAATTTTCGCGTTTTGGCATATCCCGAAACACGCAGATCTCTAACACTCACAGTGCGATTTAAATTAGAGATGAATTCCAATGGGACAAAAGATTTTTATTCGAAATATGAATTTCGAAGCCTGTCAAAGAATATTGTAGATAAATAAAGTGAAAAAAAGCTCTTAAAGTTATTTTTAAAGCACCTCTCTAGTCACCTAATCTTTACAGGCGGACGAATCCGCAAGAGAAAGTTTCCACACTTTCGAGTATTACCCGAAAGGAAAAACTCTGCTTCGTACTCTTCTTCATCTTCCACCCAGCAACGTCCCAATAAGAGATCATTCAATATTACAGATTTTACTTGCACATATATGGCACATACACAGCAGTGTGTGAGCGATAAAGTATGGAACAGTTAGTTCTCCGATTATGAGTCGAACCACTGCGGACCACCCGCCCTTTAAGAAAATGCAAAGGTCTAGAAACAAGAGTCCCACATCAGGTAAGGCGGTAACCAATTTTTTTCGAAACGCGGTTCGTGTTCAGGCCGGGTTGACCATGTATTTTAATGGCGGGCGTAACTGAAAAAAAATCAGCGAACAAATCTATATCGAAAACGCATGAAATGATAAAAAATTAATTTATAATTATTTAAATTTTTTAGTGAAAGTATCATCGTGAAAACTAGCAGTTAAACGTTACACCTAACTAAGGTCCGTCCCGGGTAACAAATAAAATTTGCAATCTTACAAATTTTATTTAAAATCAAGCTGCAACACGAACCGAACCCAATCAAAAATATTCCGTCCACTCGCAACCCGATCGAACCCAAAATAATTCCAAACCCAACCTGAAACCCGGAATCAGAGAAAAATGATCAAAAATATAATGCAATTATAGAAAAATAGTCTGTAATCATATCTCTAATATTAATGTTTCCTTTTATGTAGAAAAATAAACATGTAAGAAGTCATTCATACACTATATGGCCAAAGGTGACCGGTCACTTGCGATTTTTGACGTTTTGTTAAATATCTAGAAAAATACATGAGGAATTAATCTGAAACTGCAGGTGTGTAAACAGTATAATATAGGTCATATATTTCCGTGAAGATTTTTTCCCGAAACTACATAGGGGACCGTCAAAAAATTGAAAAAGAACGAAAATCTTTTGGATAACCCTGTAAAAACTAATGGAGCAAAAGCATTTAAACTCAAGATTATTAATAAGTGGCTTATTCTAATATACTGTGTTTATTTTTATGAGGATAGCATGTATACTCGTAGAGAAATTAAGGTTTTTATAAAGACAGTCCCAAATTTCCCCAAGTTTTTTGCTTATAATTTGCAGAGTTCTTAATATAAAAAAAAGTTTTTTTCAGAAAATATGACAAAGAACATTGTACATAATACCCCGCAATCAGAATGAAAAAATAATAAAAATTGGGTGAAAAATGAGCAGGTTTACTAAAAAATGTTTCACTACGCATGCGCGAATGCAATGAAAATATAATGTGCATAATGTGTTAACTAAATGTATAGAGCCATTTTTGTAAAAGTCTCAAAAACATAGTTTGAAAAGTCTGATAATAATCGTTTATAGAATAAGTTCAAAATCCGTTGTTCCCAAAATGAAGAAAATGATGAGGGATTGTATCCAAATACAGTATTACGTGCAATATTGTGTATGCTAAATTGGCACTAATCAATGGATATATGGATACAACCCCTTATGTTTTTGCTTCATTCTGGGAACAACGGATTTTGAGCTTATACTATAAACGATTATTATCAGACTTTTCAAACTATGTTTTTGAGACTTTTACAAAAGTTGCTCTATACATTTAGCTAACATATTATGCACATCATATTTTGATTGATTTCGCGCATGCGTAGTAAAACATTTTTTAGTAAACCTGCTCATTTTTCATCCAATTTTTATTATTTTTTTCATTCTGATTGCGGGGTATTGTGTACAATGTTGTTCGTCATATTTTCTGAAAAGAACTTTTTTTTATATTAAGAACTCTGCAAATTATAAGCAAAAAACTTGGGCAAATTTGGGACTGTTTTTATAAAAACCTTAATTTCTCTACGAGTATACATGCTATCCTCATAAAAATGAACACAGTGTATTACAATAAGTCACTTATTAATAATCTCGAGTTTAAACGCTTTAGCTACATTATTTTTTACAGGGTTATCCAAAAGATATTCGTTCTTTTTCAATTTTTTGACGGTCCCTTATAGGGTTTCGGGGGAAAATCTTCACAGAAGTATATGACCTATACTATACTATTTACACATCTGCAATTTCAGGTTAATTCTTCATGTATTTTTCTAGATATTTAACAAAACGTCAAAAATCGCAAGTGACCGGTGACCTTTGGCCATATAGTGTATTCAAATACGTGTAGTTTTTCATCTGAAATAGATTCCTGCGCGGGTTGTATTATACCGGACCCAAATATTCAACATAAAGTCAATCCGAAACCTACCAAAAAATTTCCGTTGACCCAAAATCCGACCTGAACCCGACAACAAATTTTCTATTGACCCTAAACCGAAACACTTCAACCCGAACCCGACTCGACACAAAAAAGATATATAACGTAATACAGTTATGAAAAAATAGTCTGTAATCATATCTCTAATATGAATTCTGTCTTTTATGTAGAAAATAAACATTTAAAGCGGTTTTTTTAAGCGGATTTTTTTAAGAAGCTCCGTATTCCCTCTGTTTCTCAAATAAAGCATTAGCGTATACCCAGCTATGAACGTTCATGATGTCAGCGTATACCCTCTGCCTATACCGTATACTTTCTGCTTTTTTACGACTACAACACTGGCTAACTTGAACTTGGCTCGTAAGTAGTGTTGTCAGGTCTAGTATCGCAAAAAAGCGGGACAGGGAGAGTAAATAAGCGGGAGAAGCGCTTGAAAATCGGGACATCCTAAACACTACAATAAAACCTATTAAAACGGAACCAGTGTAATGGAATAATGCTTTAAATTGAAAATTTTCGCGATGTCGCTAAAACAGTACTATGCAATTATAACGGAATAATGTACTTTCTAAGATTAAAACCTGTCTAAATTGGAAAGTTCTCCCGATTCTTTATCGTTCCATCTTAACAGGTTGCTGTATTAAATATAGTTTCCTTTCTTCGTATTGAATGTATGTGAATTGTACTTTATCCATAGAGGAATGGTGTGAAATTAATTAGTCGAACTAGAGTTTTTTAAATAATTAACAGCAATTTTATGACAATAATGCTCACTTTATAAATACCGCGTTTTATTTTTTATTTTTCGTTATTTTGCATTTCAGTCGTTTTCGAAAAACTACACGACGGGTTTACTGCGTACACTCTCAAGAAAACATTTCGTCAAACATAAAAAGCACAGGCAACAAGTTTCTATTATTTGAAAAAAATTGAGCTTCAGTTCGCGAACTTTTTGTGTTTTGGAGCAAATGAGACATACGTAAAAAATCAGTCCCTAACACAAAAAAGTAACATGCAGCACAGTTACGGAAACACCCCTGTGATTTGACGAAAATGCAACTTCAGGTAATTTTTAAGTTAGATTAATGATTTTTCTGTATTTTGGGGGGAAATTGGCAAATCAAAACAGAAATTTTCGTGTTTCAATATTAATAACAATAAAAGCAATTGAAGAAACACCTGCAACTCACGTATTTTTTTTTAGAGTGTATATTGATCGAAACCAGCCAGCGTGGTCCTCTAACTTCTGATAAGATACAGAATTTAAATCTGAGACTAAAACTGAAATGCAAAATTCTCAAGAACAATGTAAGCTAAAGGAAAACTTGTAAAATAGCTTAGAAGGTAACAGTTCATTATTTTTTTAGCAGCTCAAGCATTAAAAAAAAAAAAAAAAAAAAAAAAAAAATTAAATTTATGCTTATTTTGATACAGCCAAATTTTAGAGGTCTGCACGGGCCGGGCCTATTTTCATTCATGGTACCCGGGCCCAGTAACTACTCTTTCCGGGCCGGGCTCGGGCCCTACTTTTTTCTGAAGGATCGGGCCGGGCCTAACTTCTTTTTCCCGTACCGAGACGGGACAGGTTTCATTCTTCCTAGGTCTTCATAAGCCGATATTTTCATTCCCGGTCTAGATCTAGCCCATATGAAAATCATTGTCTCGGCATAGCCTGGTCCGTGCAAAAATCAGTAAAATTTGGCCCTGCCCAAAAAATTTTGCAAAAAGTATATATATTTTTAAATCGACATTCTACAATTAAACATTAAAATTTATTCGTTTTAAAGAATAGTAGATTTCTAGATAATAATATTAAAATACAATAAAACGTGTGAAAATGAACCAGCCTATCACGGAATCCTGTCTTACACGGGAAAAATCATTGATCCATACAAAATTAATATACTAATACATGAGGGAAAAATATAATACATTTACACCTGCTAAGAAGGAAACTTGTTTATAACGCATTTTTTTTCTTTCCGAAACGATTCCGTCTTAGTAGATTTTACAGTATAGCATTTTTCAGATTTTAAGTCTTCAATACATAATTTTTTGATTAACGATATTAATAATAGCTGAAACATTTACATACAAATAGAGATTCATTTAAAAAATGTATATCGCAACCTTTAGCGCATCTTTAAAAATGAAGTTTATAAACATGAAAAAAAAAAAGCTAAAATAAGTATTTTTGGTCAGAACTCTTCCTTTTAACAAACTCAAAGTAAAAATACATGTTTTGTAGAAATTCTGTCGGGCTGGGTCGGACTCGGGCCGAGATTTTAACTGTTTGCCGGGCCAGGCTCGGGCGAACTTTTAGCTTATACATCGGGCCGAACTTTTAAAGTTATTAATTAAAATCTTTCAGTCTAATAATACAATCAAATTTAAATTATCAAGTAAAGTCGGTATTCTGATTTACACGAATTTTTTAAATTCCTAAATACGAACCTACGACCCTAAACACGAATTGTTAATTACAACCCTGCACGGTTCGAGTTATGTCCGACCTGAAATCGACATGAAATGATGAAATGAAAGCATGAAATGAAAAAAAAATCAATCCATAATTTAAAACAATTCAGGAAAATAGTCTGCAATCATATCTCTAAAACCAATTTTATATTTCGAAAAATGAATGCATATGAATATGTAAATGAATACTCATACATATACAAGTATTTTATTTATTTTTTTTTTATAATTTGAAACAATAATCTGGACTTTTCTTTGGAAAAATTTGGCGAACTCGAATCGACTCCCAAGAAAAAAAAAAAAACTCGAATCTGAGATGACTCGAAAATGGAAACACTAATCAATACGATCCGCAGCAAAATTTTAGAGCCAGTGGTCAACACGTTCGGGTAGAATCAGGTTATCTGACCCGAAGCAAGATTATAGTTGTTGCTATATATACATCTTCCCGCAGTTTACAATGAAGTTATCTATGTATCTAATTATTTTCTCATTTACACCTTCTAGAGTCCTGCGCGGGTAGGGTACTTGCAAATTTCATTTTAAGTCAACCCGCAATCCGACCCGAACTCGCAAAAATAATTTTCGGTAACCCCAACTTGACCCGAACCTGCAAAAATAATTTCCGGCAACCCGAAACCCGACCCCAGCCCGAGGTATTTCAATCCGCACCCGACCCCAACCCACAATATTTTAATCCGCAACTCGACCCGAACCTGCAATGTAAGGAAAGCTTATCATGTTTTAATACCATTATGAAAAATAATCTACAATTGTATCTTTAATAGATGTTTGCATCAGCCCGGTCAACTGGCCGCGCCGGTGCGGTAAAATTTCAAACGGGCCAGGCCGAAGAATGAGGACAGTTTTTCAAAGGGCCGGGCTGATACACAAAATAAACGGGCCGGCATAAAAATAAACGGCCCTGCCAGGCCGGGCCGATAACTACAATTAAGCGGGTCCACAGCTCCGATATAAATATTTAGACGAAGCCGATAAAATTATAAACGGGCCGAGCCGGTCTCGGGCCAAAAACCGGGACTCAGGATAAAAATGTCTAGAACCGGGTGCGGGTAACCCGACCCGATGCAGGACTCTAAACGATATAAAACTAAAAATCTAATCTTTAAATATACCTTAAAATTAGTTGCGGTTTCAAAAGTTCCACATAATGATACACCTTGTTTTACACAACTGGCCATCTAATTTCCTTTACTTTATCAGCAGTTATTATTTTGAAAATTTTGCCGTCTAATATAGTGCATCGTGTATCATCACATTCATTATTCATTTATTCATTTGATACATTAGACAAGAAGGACCATTTAGCGTTTTGCTGCGCATTGTATTTTTAAAATAGGATAAAAATATAATGCAGTTGCAGTTTGTTATTTCGAAGACTGGTGAAAGGATGACTAAAGACAAAACAGACAGGCACACATTTTGCTTTTGTGAAACTTTGATCTGCGGTTTATAAAGGCTTTTAACGTGAAAAAATATTTTCCACACTCTTTTTAAAAAATCGGGTCAACCCGAACCCGAAACAATAAAACCCAACTCGACCCGAACCCGACCCGCAACAAAAAAACTCAAAGTCAACACGATCCGACCCGAACATTAACGGAAAAATATAGCACTGACCCCGGGTCGGGTCGGATTCGGGTAAAAGCGGGTAACCCGACCCGGACTCTGACATTTTCCATTTCTCTTCTATATATTAAATAGAGATTAATATCCATATATTATTATAAATTGAGATTCTGCTGTATATTGAAATTAATGAACAAAGAAGGAATTTTTAGTTTGATACTAAGTTAGCTTAAATAATTATACAAAACTCTCTTTTCATTTACTCATTCATTTAACTAAAAAAAAAAAAAAAAATACTTACCCTACGCTTTTTAATAAGATCAAAGTGAGCAGATGAATTTCCACGTGCTGTCTCTTCTTGAAATGGTATTTCTTTTAGGCGCCTAAGTTTGCGGTCAATAAAATAAACATTGAACAGGAGTGCGCATGAGTTATAGACAAAATGTATAAGTTTTTCGGTATCCGGCCGTTGAGACGACAGATTTTAACCGACATGTGGTTAAATTCTTAAATTTTCTGGTCGCAGACTAAGGAAAAAAAAATTAATTTAGATTAAACTCTTTAAAAATCAGCGGCAGACTTATCCGTGGGTCGGTCAGGTTTTCTACAAACTAACCTAAGAACTTCTTTAAAAAACTAACCTGCACCCGACTTGCAAAGACTCGGGTCGTGTGCAGGAAAAATCGGGTTACCCGACCCGATGCAGAACGCTACACTCAAGTCAAAAAAATTTCCCCGACGACGATTAAATTTGACCCCGACGGGAGGGCCAGGTATGCCCGACGGGGGGGCATATGCCCCCCCCAGGTCCCCCCTCTGGCGCCGCCCTTGTGTATGATTATAGCTGGGTATCGAACTTTTTTATGTACTGTATATATTTAATACATATTTCGGTGATAACTTGTAATACGGATTTTATTAATATTTTATATAATTAGTTAAGTTTTACAAAATAAAAGGTTATATAAAATGAGATATTTAGATTAATACGTATTAAAATATTTACTAATTTGCAATATTTTAGTTTTACTGGTATTGCAGATGTGCAACATAAGAAAAGGTTGACGTATTATACGAAAAATGTATCTCTGATTTTTTTCATTGTTTTTCCTGGGTAATAAACTTTTCTGAGAATCGTATATATTTTTTTCGAAACAAAATAAAAAAATCATGCATTTAAGGGTTAAAAAGGAAAGTTTTCCAAATCAGTAAGTAAACTCATATTTAATAATAGAACATATTCCTGTAAAATAAGAAAACTTTCCATTCACGCAAAGAAAAGTCTATGTAGAATGGAAGAATAGATAGAAAGTATTCCTTTTTAGAAAGAAAACTTTTCCGAATTGATTATTAAACTAATCTTGAAAAGGGTAAAAATTCCTGTGTAGAACAGAAACTTTTTCTTTTCTTTATGGAAATGTATTTTTTAATTAAAAAAAAAATCCTATATCGTAAAGAATTTTTTTTATAAGGAGTAGAAACAATGACAGATGAAAATAGTCGCCTTTGGACACTGTTTTGATTTCCTCTTATCTCCCTTAAATATTATTAATTTTTTTTAATGCTTATATACACATTCAGAATTACAGATAAATGGGAAACATGAATTAATATTTTAAGTATTTTGAGGTCATAAATCATTGGTACGTTTTGTATTACAATTGTCCAATTTATTAACGTATTATCACATTGAAATTTTATACAAGTATATTTATACTAATAAGAATAAATAAGAAGAATCCGTTTTCCTTAAATGTTTACCTTAATGTATTTATATTTTTAGAAAATAAGGATTTTATACATGAAATGTTAGTGGGTTTTTTTTTATATTTAAATTTGTTTTTCAAACAATATAATTATGCTAAAATGCATTTTAATATAATAAGTAACTTTATAAACAAGGAGGAACAATTTTAAGATGAAACATTAAACAATTTTCCTTAAAAAGTGTACAAGTATACTTATGATATGATGTTTTATGATGTTAAAATATTTAAAATATTAACACTTGTTTCCCATTTATCTGAAATTCTGAATGCGTGTATATGCATTCAAAAAATATTTAATAATATTCAACAGAGATAAAAGGAATTCAAAACAGTGTCCAAATATAATGAAAAGTACACCAATAAAATGGATTTTATGTTCATAAAATGCATAATATACATTTCTTTTATTTGTAATCTTGAATGTTTATATGTTTCCTCAAAAAAAAAAGAAAAAAATCTTAATATATTTAAACTAGATAAAAGGAAATCAAAATAGTGTCCAAACAAACCTTTTCATCTGTTGATATGTTCCTTCTCTCCTAAAAGCACAAAAAAAATTTTGTGTGAAATATAAATTGTCTTATGATTGAAAAACAAACCTGACTCAAACAAATTAGCTTCTCATCTTAAAATAGCTTTCGTTATTATGCGAAAAAATATACTCATACGTACAGCAAAAATAATTGTACAAAGATGGGACGCCAGCTTATCAGAGCCAGACTGTCCATAGGAGTAACCAACATCAAAGAGTATTTAGGTGATGCCAAAACATTTTTGAATATAAAGTATCAAAAAGGAAACAAAATATTTTCAATTGCCCTGGATACTTTAAAACCCACACCTAAGCCACTGAGTCTAGCACAGATATAAGGGCATATTGCATGCATATTAAGTGTATGCAATGGCATTGAAGTTTTAGTGGAGCCGGAAACAATTTCTATTGCTGTACAGCCAAAACAAAGGAAAACACCCCATACATTTTTCAGTCACTATACATCCTCCTCCCCCCCCCCCTCCCCCCCTCAAAAAAAAGATAAAAAGAAATAGCCATTTGACTGAAAATTGTCTTCTTTCAATTAATGGTAAAAAATAATAAGCTTAGGGGATTGTCTTCATTCATAAATTGCACCAAACTCCAAACATTTGAATATCATCTAATTTTGAGATTATATTTGGCTTTTATGGTAACTTTCATTTTAGAATAAAGGAATTCACTTGGTCAAGTAGTTTAAGAATTATGAAATTTAAAGTTTGGAACTCCTAATGTTAAATTAATCACTAATTTATGCAAAACAGATTGCAATGCGCTTAGTTTTATAAGGGTAATTCATAAAGTACTCGCTGGAATAAGCTTTAATTTTGTATTCACATATTTGAAGCAACTAGAAATCTATTTCTGTTAAAAAGTTTATAGGTTATGTTTTATAGCTCTTTAAAAACGTATATGTTATTTTAATTAATTTTCGAAAAACAAACAAAAGAATTGTAACCTATGAATTCTTAATAGAAATGGATTTCTAGAAACTTCAAATATACAAATCCAAAATCGCAGCTCATTTCGTCAAGTAGTTTTTGAGTTATGCTTGTACCCACATTATCCGCAATCGTTGCAAAGCAGACTGCGAATTTAACATTTGTAGTTCCAAATTTCAACCTTCATAATTCCCATACTACTTGACCGAATAACTTCCTGTTTAGTATCATAGGGTAACATTTATTGAAAAAGCCAAAATATGATGTCAAAATTAGGTGTACGAATTAAACATTTTGGAGTTTTCTACAATTTTAGCATGAAGACAGTATATCTAATTTTTCTCAACAGACAATTTCCAGTAGAATGACCATTTGAGTTTTTTTTCCATGACAATTTGGAGTTTTTTTTTTCCCTTTGCCAACTGCACATGCTCCTATGAAATTTCAAATTAGTTGCATTTTTTTTTTTTTTTTTTAATCTTGTCATTTTTTAAATTTTACTTTCAACTCATTGTAACAAGTTGTCTATTAATTTTAAATTTAAATTTTTGTTATGAAATCCTTTGTTTTTTACTCGTACAGAAAATAGTTTTATACAACCACCTTTCACTTGTGTAGCTCTGTGTTATAAATAATTTTAAATTTTTTGAAGAATGATACTGTGAGAGAAGGTGATGCTTTAGATCTCTGACACGTACATTCTTTTATTTAAATATGCTTGCCGTCAGTTGTATCTAAGGAGTCATCGTAAAAAAGGGACTTTATTGAGTAAATTACTGTGTGGTAACAAATATTTTTGGTAATGAAAATGATTTAATCCTTTCAGGGTCACAGCACTTCTAGTCATAAAATAGTGAAATGATTGATTGACACCAGAATTTACGAACAAATTTATTTGAAAACGTATAAACGCTTTTCATCACGTATTTAACAAAAGGAAATTCATAAAATTCAAAGCATCATAACTCGGTAAATGTTTGTCGTAAAAGAATGTATTTTTTTTTTTTTTTTACTCCTTATAACAGGGAATATGTTTTTCTAAATATAACTTATAGAATCGACGAAATTAACCATATAAAAATGTAAATTTTGAACTTTTACAAGTATAACTTCATTGGCGCAAATGACTTTTAATATGATAAAGTGAGAAAATTTTCAATGAAAAAAATATTCGTATTTTGAGGGGATATACCCCATGGCTTTGAAATCTTCCATGTCGCCATTTTAAATATTGAGGTGAGCTCGACCAAATAGATCCATCATGTCAAATACACTCAAGAATCGTGCCTTTAAAGATATCCCTTTCTCACTGGAATGGACTAAAAAGGCAATTTCCGAGTTAATATTGTACTTGTAGGGTAAGGCAGGGTAATTTGGTGCTTAATTTTTTTTTTTATCTAAAATTAAAAAAAAAAAAAACGATAGGCCTTTAAAAAGAATGAAATGGACAAGGCAAAAATACCCTTTTCAAGGACAAATTCACAAAAGAAAGAAGGGATCTTAGTGAGTACTTAGTAAGTTAGAGCTATTTTTTAAAACAAAACTAGGAAAGACAAAATTACACTTCGAGGGGTAATTTGGTGTCACGTTTGTAACCACTGCCACACCACAATCTACATTTTGAAGTAATAAAGTGCATGCCATTTTTTACCTTTAACAATCTGCTATTCAGAACTCTGATAATTTTTTTAATCAGATAATATTTGAGAGAACTGTGAATTTTTCCTTTAGAGCATATATTTTTAAAGGGATATAGTTTGAAATAGCAATTACATGAAGAATTTTGAATGCTCTGTTGAAATTCATAATATTTTATGCTCTTCAACAGATACCTTTTCAAACTAATTTAACGATAAAAATTTTAATACAACATGGTTATTTGAAACAAAAGTTTTGATACACACGTTTTTATACATCAGTGAAAGCATAAATGATAATTCAAGGTTTTAATAGAATAACCTAGATCAATAAAATAAAAGGAAAAATTTTAGAATGAATGTTATGATATTGTAGATAACATATTACCTCCTGAATAATAATAATAATAATAATAATAATAATAATAAAAACTTTTTCAAGCAATTCCGTAATAAATAGCTATCAACATTGTTGTAACCACACACGTTCAAAATTTTAAAATCCGACAACATGAACCCGACTCAATTATATAAGTTAGAATAAAACATTTCACAATGAAAATAATAATATTTTAGACATTACACAGTCTTCTGAATAGTAGGAAAAATATTTAAAAAAAAATTCCCACAGTTTCTTAGTAAAAGGATGTTCCACAAGGATGTGCGTAAACTTTTTTAAACACAAGTTAGGTATCAGGTCTTAAACATTTCAATATTCTAATTCCTAAGTTTTTACATCTTCATTCTAGTCTCAGTAGTTTTCAAGTCATCGGCCTCCAAACCATGAAACCGAGAAGACACAGAAAGACAATACTTATTAGAATGATCTTTCAACATGCCAGTCCAATTTTTTACTCATACGTGCATCATCTTGCTTTTTCTGTGGCTTCATGTAAGTTGGGAGATATTGAAACTTCAATAGGGGGCCATTTTTGCACAGTTTTTGAATGATTCCAGAAAAAAAAAATTCTTCCTGAAAATGGTTCTACTTACATAAAAGTGATATATTTAATGCACAATATACATCTGTAAGTACTTGTAAAAAATATTTAGATTCATAGCATAGTATAAGATCATGATAATAATAATTGAAAATGAAGCACCAATTTACCCCGGCTTCCCCTATATTATTGTTATGATTGTACAGCCTATTAATTGTACTTGTATATTATTGTTATGATTCCACAGCCTATTAAATGTATATGTAAATAGTATTTTATCAGATTATATGGAATAATGTTATTTAATGTCGGATATTATGAGATTAGTATGAGATTACTATTTCATATAATCTGACTCTGCCATTTCGGAAAAGTCTTTTTTTTTTTTTTTATCGGTATGAGTCTCGAGCTAAAAACGAACATTGCATGATAAACTGTTAGTGTTTGATGCACATTATGTTTAGTTTCAATGTAAAAATGCTTCTAATACTGAATAAATACTAATGAAAACTCGCCCCCCAAAATTGTTCAAACGTGAAAAACAAACCTTTATTCACACAACGCATCTTGACTCTGGCCAGCGAACGACATGTTTAGAAGGGTACTCTTGGATCTTGGATCGTTATGAAGTAGTTTATGATATTGCCACTTGGTGACAGCACATTACAGAAGAAAACCTTACTATTCCATGTTTCCAGAATATTCCGTAATACCGAAAGTTAACTGTACTCGTTTTCTAGAAAAGCATTGTCAAAGTCTTGACATCCATTGCTTTTTTGAGTTAACAGAAACTTAAGGTATGTCACTAGCCTGTACCTGTAGGTGTTATACTCCACCTTTCAATTGCTTCTATATATCAAATAATAATTTCATTGTGCTCTTTAGGCCATCCCCTAAAATTCATCGAAATATTTCTACTTTCTCTTATTAAATTTTTTTTCAATGACAGAGCGGTGTTACTACTTATTTAGAACTTCTTTTGTGGGGGATTCTCTCGACATAGTTAAGTTGTCTGCAGTGAAAAGAGAAATGGTTGGTTTATTTCAAAAAGGCTTTCATTTATATCCTTTCTGTTCTCATTATCTAAAATCGTCTTCCGCTTAAGATTTTCAATTAAGTATGCTGTAAAGCACCAGACTTTTTACCAGATAAAAGCCGATTTCTAACATGTGTTGGATTCGCAATAACTTCTCTTGATTTCGTTTGAGAATTGCAAGTGCAAAATTCTTAAAATATATGCTCAATCAACTTTTTGCAAATATGCAAACGCATTTTTTTATGTATGATCAGGGGCGGCGCCAGAACTTGCCCGACGGGAGGGCACAGTATCCCCGACAGGGGGGCCGAATTCATAATATATATTAGAGGTCTCCACGAGCCCGGGCCTGTCCCGAACAGTGTTAAATTCAGGCACTTTTCTCCGTGGGAGATTTCTGTAGCTCCGGGGGGGGACATTATAGCGTTCCGAGGGGGGGGGGTTGCACTTTTTGACCATTAAAAACACAAAATCTCAAATCTTCCGGGGGGGGGGATCTCATTGTTCTGAGGGGGAATGTCCACCCCCCGGGCCATCCCCTGAATTCAACACTGGTCCCTAAGCCCGAGATCGGTAAAAGTTTATTTCATTAAACTCGGGCCGGGCTTAATTTTAATTGAAAACTCGGTACGGGCTCGGGCTAAATTTTAGCTTTTGAAAAGTTGGTCCGGGCCTGAACTTCATTCTTCTCGGGTCACATCCGGGTCTTAAATTGTTTCTGTAGATTCGGGACGAACCGGGCTGTATTCACTGGACTTCAGAATTTTTTTCCGCACGGTAATTTCGTGGTAACTTTACTCCTCTATTAGTGGAGTAAATGAACAATAAAACATTTCTTTTTTTCCGTTTTTTAAATAACAGATGGAATACGTTGGTTAATCACGAGAAAAACATAAAATTTTCGCGTTTTGGCATATCCCGAAACACGCAGATCTCTAACACTCACAGTGCGATTTAAATTAGAGATGAATTCCAATGGGACAAAAGATTTTTATTCGAAATATGAATTTCGAAGCCTGTCAAAGAATATTGTAGATAAATAAAGTGAAAAAAAGCTCTTAAAGTTATTTTTAAAGCACCTCTCTAGTCACCTAATCTTTACAGGCGGACGAATCCGCAAGAGAAAGTTTCCACACTTTCGAGTATTACCCGAAAGGAAAAACTCTGCTTCGTACTCTTCTTCATCTTCCACCCAGCAACGTCCCAATAAGAGATCATTCAATATTACAGATTTTACTTGCACATATATGGCACATACACAGCAGTGTGTGAGCGATAAAGTATGGAACAGTTAGTTCTCCGATTATGAGTCGAACCACTGCGGACCACCCGCCCTTTAAGAAAATGCAAAGGTCTAGAAACAAGAGTCCCACATCAGGTAAGGCGGTAACCAATTTTTTTCGAAACGCGGTTCGTGTTCAGGCCGGGTTGACCATGTATTTTAATGGCGGGCGTAACTGAAAAAAAATCAGCGAACAAATCTATATCGAAAACGCATGAAATGATAAAAAATTAATTTATAATTATTTAAATTTTTTAGTGAAAGTATCATCGTGAAAACTAGCAGTTAAACGTTACACCTAACTAAGGTCCGTCCCGGGTAACAAATAAAATTTGCAATCTTACAAATTTTATTTAAAATCAAGCTGCAACACGAACCGAACCCAATCAAAAATATTCCGTCCACTCGCAACCCGATCGAACCCAAAATAATTCCAAACCCAACCTGAAACCCGGAATCAGAGAAAAATGATCAAAAATATAATGCAATTATAGAAAAATAGTCTGTAATCATATCTCTAATATTAATGTTTCCTTTTATGTAGAAAAATAAACATGTAAGAAGTCATTCATACACTATATGGCCAAAGGTGACCGGTCACTTGCGATTTTTGACGTTTTGTTAAATATCTAGAAAAATACATGAGGAATTAATCTGAAACTGCAGGTGTGTAAACAGTATAATATAGGTCATATATTTCCGTGAAGATTTTTTCCCGAAACTACATAGGGGACCGTCAAAAAATTGAAAAAGAACGAAAATCTTTTGGATAACCCTGTAAAAACTAATGGAGCAAAAGCATTTAAACTCAAGATTATTAATAAGTGGCTTATTCTAATATACTGTGTTTATTTTTATGAGGATAGCATGTATACTCGTAGAGAAATTAAGGTTTTTATAAAGACAGTCCCAAATTTCCCCAAGTTTTTTGCTTATAATTTGCAGAGTTCTTAATATAAAAAAAAGTTTTTTTCAGAAAATATGACAAAGAACATTGTACATAATACCCCGCAATCAGAATGAAAAAATAATAAAAATTGGGTGAAAAATGAGCAGGTTTACTAAAAAATGTTTCACTACGCATGCGCGAATGCAATGAAAATATAATGTGCATAATGTGTTAACTAAATGTATAGAGCCATTTTTGTAAAAGTCTCAAAAACATAGTTTGAAAAGTCTGATAATAATCGTTTATAGAATAAGTTCAAAATCCGTTGTTCCCAAAATGAAGAAAATGATGAGGGATTGTATCCAAATACAGTATTACGTGCAATATTGTGTATGCTAAATTGGCACTAATCAATGGATATATGGATACAACCCCTTATGTTTTTGCTTCATTCTGGGAACAACGGATTTTGAGCTTATACTATAAACGATTATTATCAGACTTTTCAAACTATGTTTTTGAGACTTTTACAAAAGTTGCTCTATACATTTAGCTAACATATTATGCACATCATATTTTGATTGATTTCGCGCATGCGTAGTAAAACATTTTTTAGTAAACCTGCTCATTTTTCATCCAATTTTTATTATTTTTTTCATTCTGATTGCGGGGTATTGTGTACAATGTTGTTCGTCATATTTTCTGAAAAGAACTTTTTTTTATATTAAGAACTCTGCAAATTATAAGCAAAAAACTTGGGCAAATTTGGGACTGTTTTTATAAAAACCTTAATTTCTCTACGAGTATACATGCTATCCTCATAAAAATGAACACAGTGTATTACAATAAGTCACTTATTAATAATCTCGAGTTTAAACGCTTTAGCTACATTATTTTTTACAGGGTTATCCAAAAGATATTCGTTCTTTTTCAATTTTTTGACGGTCCCTTATAGGGTTTCGGGGGAAAATCTTCACAGAAGTATATGACCTATACTATACTATTTACACATCTGCAATTTCAGGTTAATTCTTCATGTATTTTTCTAGATATTTAACAAAACGTCAAAAATCGCAAGTGACCGGTGACCTTTGGCCATATAGTGTATTCAAATACGTGTAGTTTTTCATCTGAAATAGATTCCTGCGCGGGTTGTATTATACCGGACCCAAATATTCAACATAAAGTCAATCCGAAACCTACCAAAAAATTTCCGTTGACCCAAAATCCGACCTGAACCCGACAACAAATTTTCTATTGACCCTAAACCGAAACACTTCAACCCGAACCCGACTCGACACAAAAAAGATATATAACGTAATACAGTTATGAAAAAATAGTCTGTAATCATATCTCTAATATGAATTCTGTCTTTTATGTAGAAAATAAACATTTAAAGCGGTTTTTTTAAGCGGATTTTTTTAAGAAGCTCCGTATTCCCTCTGTTTCTCAAATAAAGCATTAGCGTATACCCAGCTATGAACGTTCATGATGTCAGCGTATACCCTCTGCCTATACCGTATACTTTCTGCTTTTTTACGACTACAACACTGGCTAACTTGAACTTGGCTCGTAAGTAGTGTTGTCAGGTCTAGTATCGCAAAAAAGCGGGACAGGGAGAGTAAATAAGCGGGAGAAGCGCTTGAAAATCGGGACATCCTAAACACTACAATAAAACCTATTAAAACGGAACCAGTGTAATGGAATAATGCTTTAAATTGAAAATTTTCGCGATGTCGCTAAAACAGTACTATGCAATTATAACGGAATAATGTACTTTCTAAGATTAAAACCTGTCTAAATTGGAAAGTTCTCCCGATTCTTTATCGTTCCATCTTAACAGGTTGCTGTATTAAATATAGTTTCCTTTCTTCGTATTGAATGTATGTGAATTGTACTTTATCCATAGAGGAATGGTGTGAAATTAATTAGTCGAACTAGAGTTTTTTAAATAATTAACAGCAATTTTATGACAATAATGCTCACTTTATAAATACCGCGTTTTATTTTTTATTTTTCGTTATTTTGCATTTCAGTCGTTTTCGAAAAACTACACGACGGGTTTACTGCGTACACTCTCAAGAAAACATTTCGTCAAACATAAAAAGCACAGGCAACAAGTTTCTATTATTTGAAAAAAATTGAGCTTCAGTTCGCGAACTTTTTGTGTTTTGGAGCAAATGAGACATACGTAAAAAATCAGTCCCTAACACAAAAAAGTAACATGCAGCACAGTTACGGAAACACCCCTGTGATTTGACGAAAATGCAACTTCAGGTAATTTTTAAGTTAGATTAATGATTTTTCTGTATTTTGGGGGGAAATTGGCAAATCAAAACAGAAATTTTCGTGTTTCAATATTAATAACAATAAAAGCAATTGAAGAAACACCTGCAACTCACGTATTTTTTTTTAGAGTGTATATTGATCGAAACCAGCCAGCGTGGTCCTCTAACTTCTGATAAGATACAGAATTTAAATCTGAGACTAAAACTGAAATGCAAAATTCTCAAGAACAATGTAAGCTAAAGGAAAACTTGTAAAATAGCTTAGAAGGTAACAGTTCATTATTTTTTTAGCAGCTCAAGCATTAAAAAAAAAAAAAAAAAAAAAAAAAAAATTAAATTTATGCTTATTTTGATACAGCCAAATTTTAGAGGTCTGCACGGGCCGGGCCTATTTTCATTCATGGTACCCGGGCCCAGTAACTACTCTTTCCGGGCCGGGCTCGGGCCCTACTTTTTTCTGAAGGATCGGGCCGGGCCTAACTTCTTTTTCCCGTACCGAGACGGGACAGGTTTCATTCTTCCTAGGTCTTCATAAGCCGATATTTTCATTCCCGGTCTAGATCTAGCCCATATGAAAATCATTGTCTCGGCATAGCCTGGTCCGTGCAAAAATCAGTAAAATTTGGCCCTGCCCAAAAAATTTTGCAAAAAGTATATATATTTTTAAATCGACATTCTACAATTAAACATTAAAATTTATTCGTTTTAAAGAATAGTAGATTTCTAGATAATAATATTAAAATACAATAAAACGTGTGAAAATGAACCAGCCTATCACGGAATCCTGTCTTACACGGGAAAAATCATTGATCCATACAAAATTAATATACTAATACATGAGGGAAAAATATAATACATTTACACCTGCTAAGAAGGAAACTTGTTTATAACGCATTTTTTTTCTTTCCGAAACGATTCCGTCTTAGTAGATTTTACAGTATAGCATTTTTCAGATTTTAAGTCTTCAATACATAATTTTTTGATTAACGATATTAATAATAGCTGAAACATTTACATACAAATAGAGATTCATTTAAAAAATGTATATCGCAACCTTTAGCGCATCTTTAAAAATGAAGTTTATAAACATGAAAAAAAAAAAGCTAAAATAAGTATTTTTGGTCAGAACTCTTCCTTTTAACAAACTCAAAGTAAAAATACATGTTTTGTAGAAATTCTGTCGGGCTGGGTCGGACTCGGGCCGAGATTTTAACTGTTTGCCGGGCCAGGCTCGGGCGAACTTTTAGCTTATACATCGGGCCGAACTTTTAAAGTTATTAATTAAAATCTTTCAGTCTAATAATACAATCAAATTTAAATTATCAAGTAAAGTCGGTATTCTGATTTACACGAATTTTTTAAATTCCTAAATACGAACCTACGACCCTAAACACGAATTGTTAATTACAACCCTGCACGGTTCGAGTTATGTCCGACCTGAAATCGACATGAAATGATGAAATGAAAGCATGAAATGAAAAAAAAATCAATCCATAATTTAAAACAATTCAGGAAAATAGTCTGCAATCATATCTCTAAAACCAATTTTATATTTCGAAAAATGAATGCATATGAATATGTAAATGAATACTCATACATATACAAGTATTTTATTTATTTTTTTTTTATAATTTGAAACAATAATCTGGACTTTTCTTTGGAAAAATTTGGCGAACTCGAATCGACTCCCAAGAAAAAAAAAAAAACTCGAATCTGAGATGACTCGAAAATGGAAACACTAATCAATACGATCCGCAGCAAAATTTTAGAGCCAGTGGTCAACACGTTCGGGTAGAATCAGGTTATCTGACCCGAAGCAAGATTATAGTTGTTGCTATATATACATCTTCCCGCAGTTTACAATGAAGTTATCTATGTATCTAATTATTTTCTCATTTACACCTTCTAGAGTCCTGCGCGGGTAGGGTACTTGCAAATTTCATTTTAAGTCAACCCGCAATCCGACCCGAACTCGCAAAAATAATTTTCGGTAACCCCAACTTGACCCGAACCTGCAAAAATAATTTCCGGCAACCCGAAACCCGACCCCAGCCCGAGGTATTTCAATCCGCACCCGACCCCAACCCACAATATTTTAATCCGCAACTCGACCCGAACCTGCAATGTAAGGAAAGCTTATCATGTTTTAATACCATTATGAAAAATAATCTACAATTGTATCTTTAATAGATGTTTGCATCAGCCCGGTCAACTGGCCGCGCCGGTGCGGTAAAATTTCAAACGGGCCAGGCCGAAGAATGAGGACAGTTTTTCAAAGGGCCGGGCTGATACACAAAATAAACGGGCCGGCATAAAAATAAACGGCCCTGCCAGGCCGGGCCGATAACTACAATTAAGCGGGTCCACAGCTCCGATATAAATATTTAGACGAAGCCGATAAAATTATAAACGGGCCGAGCCGGTCTCGGGCCAAAAACCGGGACTCAGGATAAAAATGTCTAGAACCGGGTGCGGGTAACCCGACCCGATGCAGGACTCTAAACGATATAAAACTAAAAATCTAATCTTTAAATATACCTTAAAATTAGTTGCGGTTTCAAAAGTTCCACATAATGATACACCTTGTTTTACACAACTG
Source organism: Maratus speciosus (assembly GCA_963932465.1). NCBI lineage: Eukaryota > Metazoa > Arthropoda > Arachnida > Araneae > Salticidae > Maratus > Maratus speciosus. The sequence goes on from OZ010796.1 coordinate 407,419,499, forward strand.
GCCATCTAATTTCCTTTACTTTATCAGCAGTTATTATTTTGAAAATTTTGCCGTCTAATATAGTGCATCGTGTATCATCACATTCATTATTCATTTATTCATTTGATACATTAGACAAGAAGGACCATTTAGCGTTTTGCTGCGCATTGTATTTTTAAAATAGGATAAAAATATAATGCAGTTGCAGTTTGTTATTTCGAAGACTGGTGAAAGGATGACTAAAGACAAAACAGACAGGCACACATTTTGCTTTTGTGAAACTTTGATCTGCGGTTTATAAAGGCTTTTAACGTGAAAAAATATTTTCCACACTCTTTTTAAAAAATCGGGTCAACCCGAACCCGAAACAATAAAACCCAACTCGACCCGAACCCGACCCGCAACAAAAAAACTCAAAGTCAACACGATCCGACCCGAACATTAACGGAAAAATATAGCACTGACCCCGGGTCGGGTCGGATTCGGGTAAAAGCGGGTAACCCGACCCGGACTCTGACATTTTCCATTTCTCTTCTATATATTAAATAGAGATTAATATCCATATATTATTATAAATTGAGATTCTGCTGTATATTGAAATTAATGAACAAAGAAGGAATTTTTAGTTTGATACTAAGTTAGCTTAAATAATTATACAAAACTCTCTTTTCATTTACTCATTCATTTAACTAAAAAAAAAAAAAAAAATACTTACCCTACGCTTTTTAATAAGATCAAAGTGAGCAGATGAATTTCCACGTGCTGTCTCTTCTTGAAATGGTATTTCTTTTAGGCGCCTAAGTTTGCGGTCAATAAAATAAACATTGAACAGGAGTGCGCATGAGTTATAGACAAAATGTATAAGTTTTTCGGTATCCGGCCGTTGAGACGACAGATTTTAACCGACATGTGGTTAAATTCTTAAATTTTCTGGTCGCAGACTAAGGAAAAAAAAATTAATTTAGATTAAACTCTTTAAAAATCAGCGGCAGACTTATCCGTGGGTCGGTCAGGTTTTCTACAAACTAACCTAAGAACTTCTTTAAAAAACTAACCTGCACCCGACTTGCAAAGACTCGGGTCGTGTGCAGGAAAAATCGGGTTACCCGACCCGATGCAGAACGCTACACTCAAGTCAAAAAAATTTCCCCGACGACGATTAAATTTGACCCCGACGGGAGGGCCAGGTATGCCCGACGGGGGGGCATATGCCCCCCCCAGGTCCCCCCTCTGGCGCCGCCCTTGTGTATGATTATAGCTGGGTATCGAACTTTTTTATGTACTGTATATATTTAATACATATTTCGGTGATAACTTGTAATACGGATTTTATTAATATTTTATATAATTAGTTAAGTTTTACAAAATAAAAGGTTATATAAAATGAGATATTTAGATTAATACGTATTAAAATATTTACTAATTTGCAATATTTTAGTTTTACTGGTATTGCAGATGTGCAACATAAGAAAAGGTTGACGTATTATACGAAAAATGTATCTCTGATTTTTTTCATTGTTTTTCCTGGGTAATAAACTTTTCTGAGAATCGTATATATTTTTTTCGAAACAAAATAAAAAAATCATGCATTTAAGGGTTAAAAAGGAAAGTTTTCCAAATCAGTAAGTAAACTCATATTTAATAATAGAACATATTCCTGTAAAATAAGAAAACTTTCCATTCACGCAAAGAAAAGTCTATGTAGAATGGAAGAATAGATAGAAAGTATTCCTTTTTAGAAAGAAAACTTTTCCGAATTGATTATTAAACTAATCTTGAAAAGGGTAAAAATTCCTGTGTAGAACAGAAACTTTTTCTTTTCTTTATGGAAATGTATTTTTTAATTAAAAAAAAATCCTATATCGTAAAGAATTTTTTTTATAAGGAGTAGAAACAATGACAGATGAAAATAGTCGCCTTTGGACACTGTTTTGATTTCCTCTTATCTCCCTTAAATATTATTAATTTTTTTTAATGCTTATATACACATTCAGAATTACAGATAAATGGGAAACATGAATTAATATTTTAAGTATTTTGAGGTCATAAATCATTGGTACGTTTTGTATTACAATTGTCCAATTTATTAACGTATTATCACATTGAAATTTTATACAAGTATATTTATACTAATAAGAATAAATAAGAAGAATCCGTTTTCCTTAAATGTTTACCTTAATGTATTTATATTTTTAGAAAATAAGGATTTTATACATGAAATGTTAGTGGGTTTTTTTTTATATTTAAATTTGTTTTTCAAACAATATAATTATGCTAAAATGCATTTTAATATAATAAGTAACTTTATAAACAAGGAGGAACAATTTTAAGATGAAACATTAAACAATTTTCCTTAAAAAGTGTACAAGTATACTTATGATATGATGTTTTATGATGTTAAAATATTTAAAATATTAACACTTGTTTCCCATTTATCTGAAATTCTGAATGCGTGTATATGCATTCAAAAAATATTTAATAATATTCAACAGAGATAAAAGGAATTCAAAACAGTGTCCAAATATAATGAAAAGTACACCAATAAAATGGATTTTATGTTCATAAAATGCATAATATACATTTCTTTTATTTGTAATCTTGAATGTTTATATGTTTCCTCAAAAAAAAAAGAAAAAAATCTTAATATATTTAAACTAGATAAAAGGAAATCAAAATAGTGTCCAAACAAACCTTTTCATCTGTTGATATGTTCCTTCTCTCCTAAAAGCACAAAAAAAATTTTGTGTGAAATATAAATTGTCTTATGATTGAAAAACAAACCTGACTCAAACAAATTAGCTTCTCATCTTAAAATAGCTTTCGTTATTATGCGAAAAAATATACTCATACGTACAGCAAAAATAATTGTACAAAGATGGGACGCCAGCTTATCAGAGCCAGACTGTCCATAGGAGTAACCAACATCAAAGAGTATTTAGGTGATGCCAAAACATTTTTGAATATAAAGTATCAAAAAGGAAACAAAATATTTTCAATTGCCCTGGATACTTTAAAACCCACACCTAAGCCACTGAGTCTAGCACAGATATAAGGGCATATTGCATGCATATTAAGTGTATGCAATGGCATTGAAGTTTTAGTGGAGCCGGAAACAATTTCTATTGCTGTACAGCCAAAACAAAGGAAAACACCCCATACATTTTTCAGTCACTATACATCCTCCTCCCCCCCCCCTCCCCCCCTCAAAAAAAAGATAAAAAGAAATAGCCATTTGACTGAAAATTGTCTTCTTTCAATTAATGGTAAAAAATAATAAGCTTAGGGGATTGTCTTCATTCATAAATTGCACCAAACTCCAAACATTTGAATATCATCTAATTTTGAGATTATATTTGGCTTTTATGGTAACTTTCATTTTAGAATAAAGGAATTCACTTGGTCAAGTAGTTTAAGAATTATGAAATTTAAAGTTTGGAACTCCTAATGTTAAATTAATCACTAATTTATGCAAAACAGATTGCAATGCGCTTAGTTTTATAAGGGTAATTCATAAAGTACTCGCTGGAATAAGCTTTAATTTTGTATTCACATATTTGAAGCAACTAGAAATCTATTTCTGTTAAAAAGTTTATAGGTTATGTTTTATAGCTCTTTAAAAACGTATATGTTATTTTAATTAATTTTCGAAAAACAAACAAAAGAATTGTAACCTATGAATTCTTAATAGAAATGGATTTCTAGAAACTTCAAATATACAAATCCAAAATCGCAGCTCATTTCGTCAAGTAGTTTTTGAGTTATGCTTGTACCCACATTATCCGCAATCGTTGCAAAGCAGACTGCGAATTTAACATTTGTAGTTCCAAATTTCAACCTTCATAATTCCCATACTACTTGACCGAATAACTTCCTGTTTAGTATCATAGGGTAACATTTATTGAAAAAGCCAAAATATGATGTCAAAATTAGGTGTACGAATTAAACATTTTGGAGTTTTCTACAATTTTAGCATGAAGACAGTATATCTAATTTTTCTCAACAGACAATTTCCAGTAGAATGACCATTTGAGTTTTTTTTCCATGACAATTTGGAGTTTTTTTTTTCCCTTTGCCAACTGCACATGCTCCTATGAAATTTCAAATTAGTTGCATTTTTTTTTTTTTTTTTTAATCTTGTCATTTTTTAAATTTTACTTTCAACTCATTGTAACAAGTTGTCTATTAATTTTAAATTTAAATTTTTGTTATGAAATCCTTTGTTTTTTACTCGTACAGAAAATAGTTTTATACAACCACCTTTCACTTGTGTAGCTCTGTGTTATAAATAATTTTAAATTTTTTGAAGAATGATACTGTGAGAGAAGGTGATGCTTTAGATCTCTGACACGTACATTCTTTTATTTAAATATGCTTGCCGTCAGTTGTATCTAAGGAGTCATCGTAAAAAAGGGACTTTATTGAGTAAATTACTGTGTGGTAACAAATATTTTTGGTAATGAAAATGATTTAATCCTTTCAGGGTCACAGCACTTCTAGTCATAAAATAGTGAAATGATTGATTGACACCAGAATTTACGAACAAATTTATTTGAAAACGTATAAACGCTTTTCATCACGTATTTAACAAAAGGAAATTTTTCAATCCAAAATTCTGGTGCCAATGTGGCATTTAGGGATTAAAATTAAGTCGTCCAAAAATGAACCACCACCCTTCAAGGGGTTGAGTAAAATTCACCAATTATTCATTTCAGTTCACTATACCACCTAAACTTTTATTTTCTGAATTTGCATCATACTTTTATTTTAAGTTTGTTAATACAAACTTTATTAACTCTATTTCTACCGGTATCAAATGACACCCTTTTAAAGTTTTGATTTATCTTTATTTTGCTCGTAGTCTTTGAATGTAATAAACATTCAAAAAAAGTCTTTAATGTATTAATAAATGGTCAAGTGCGAGTGTTACATGCACTCAGAGGATTCCGTACAATAACTATATGATGTATGGGATTAGGGGGTATAGGATTAAGTATGAATTATTAACTGTATTATTAAAAAAATCGTTGCAAAAAGAATAATAAGACTTTTTAAAAAAGTATACAACGTAGGATTGGGTATAGCTGTAAGGTCAGTCTGCATAGATGAGACACGATTCCCCGTAGTTTTGTCGCATTTAGGGTGTATTTGGGATTTTATTATATAAATGTATGATTTATTAAGCATCAAATTGCTGAATACTGTACCTTTAGTTAAAAACTAACTTGTTTTGTAGAAATTTAATAATTATCTGTAGTATAAAACCACAATATAAAGATTGTCGCATTTAGGTCATTTTTGTCTCATTTGTGGCAGCTAAAACCAAAATGAGACGTTCATAGTCCGAAATGTGATAATTCATTTTATACATCACAATTCATCTGAAAAAGTTCATTTAACGATTAACTGCTGTGACAGAAAATTGCCACATTACAACTGTGAGCGGTCTGCGAAACCATTCTATTGAAAGATGAATAAATTGCGCGATTAACTCATAAAATACTGTTTTTGCACTAAACTGTTTGTACAGTACTATTTCTAATAAAATTTCGATTTTTCAAACATTTCAAACAATAGTACTAGGCTCCAAATGAAGCAAAATTTCGCTGTATCGATAGTTAAACTGCAAATTACAAGTTAAACTGTGAAAATTTTAAAAAAGCAGCTCTAACAGCAGTTAAGGGGAAATGTAATTATTTTTTGATTTAATTAACCCTTAACTGCTGTGACAGGAATTGTTGCATAACTACTGTGAGCGGTCTCTGAGACCACTTGATTAAAAGATGAATGAAAGTCTCTATTAACTCACAGGGTACTGTTTCTGTACTAAAATTTAAGTACAGGTCTATTATAATTAAACTTTTCAATATTATTCTTGAAATTTGTCAATTTTACACTGCTAATATGCAAGTTATTTGAATGCAGCGTATAATGCCTAATATAAATAACCCTCAAATAAATAAATGCGTTCCTAATATAAAAAAAACTCTCATCTCTCTTTGCCAAGGAGCTATGGCCATAACTACAATTAAATGATTGTCCCTGGAAACATCGTTTAAAATTCGCGAAATTCGCGCGTTAATATTAACCCATAATTTATACACCAGTGCGATTTGGATTTCCGTAACATCAGCTCCGTATAATTTTGTTGACAATCTGGTGATAATGAAATATAACTACTTGATCCATATACGAAGTTTAATAAGGAATCCAAAGGAAATATTTGATTTTATCAAAATTCTTATTCTATGAAGGAAAAATGCGAATTAATTAAAGACGCCGACATTTCGGTCGGTGCGAATTCACAGTGTGGATGTGGAGCTTACGGGTTAAAAGAGTATTTAAAAGATATTTATAATAGTGTTAACTAGACTATTTATTACATATAAATTTATTATAAAATGTCACATGATAAATATATCAGCCTTAAATAGTTAAAATCGTACAATATTTCTAATAATTCTGATTAAGCCAAAGAGAAGCTCTGTGCCTGATATTCTGTTGCCCCCCCCCCCCCACCCCCTCTTCATTTTTCTTGCACTTTCACAAAATTTAACATTTTCTGTACTTAAAAATACGTATATGGAAACAAATATTCATTTAGGTAAACATGGTTTTATTTATTTTTTATCTTTTACTAATTTAAAAGTAGAAAATGTCGAATATAACGAACAAAAAATGAAAACAGAATTAAAATATCAGATTTTATAAGAGTGCTAACAAACATTATGACTCCTAAACCAGAGAATAACTCAATTGCACCACGTTTTAATCGGAGACATCATTTAAGCTACCGAATGGTATAATGTTGGTAAAATTACCTTACTTAACCGCATTAAAATAACATAAATTGTTTACAAATCTACACAAGATTTTCCAGAATTTTCATTATGTAAAATTATTGTAAATTCATTAATCATATGTCTATATTGTGCTACTGGAATAGACACTGCGTTTCTAAATGTTTTTTTATTAAAAATTTTAAAGAAGCGTATTTTTCTTTTTTGATCGTCTTAAACACATATTTAAACACCTGGTTAGCCCGTAACTGGAGACATGAATTTCCTTACGTGATCAAACAATCAAAGACTCCAATATATATATATATATACATATATTGTCTTTTGTAAACAGCATTGGAATTTACTTTGGAAACGCAATATATTCTGCAAATCATGTAATGATAAAAGGACTACTTGACGGTACTGAGGATAGTATATGAGGATATGAGGATATTATTCAAGGAGAAAAACCACATGATAATAAAAGCCAAACAACAAGGAGGAGTCATTTTGACTTTCGTCTCCAGTTACGGGTTAAAGAAAAACATTAATGGAGGATTATGCTGACTCAACACAGCTTAATTAACCTTTAACTGATGTTACCGGTCTCACAGACAGGTGCTTTTTTCAATTTTCATAATTTAACTTGCAAATTTCAGTTTATCTACAAACAGTACTGTAATTTTGTTTCGTTTGGAACTTTGGTACTATCACCAGAGACTTTTGAATTGGTGAATTTTAATTATAACACTCCAATACAAAAAGTTTAGTACAAAAACAATATCCTATGAGTTAATCGCGACTTCTATTCATCTTTCAATGGAGCGGTCTCACAGACCACTTCACACTAGTTATGTGACAATTTCTGTGATATCAGTTAAAGGTTAAACATAAAATTTGATTTAAATATCATTTTAACACAATATATAAAAAATCCCATATAAACTTCTTCGATAATCTTCTAAATGTTTCGCCGCATTTACAGCAACATGCATGTCGCTATTAGGCACAGGCTAAAAACAAGCTCTCCTAAATGCGTAGTCCACTTCAAATTCTAAACCGGAAACTGGTCGCCTTTTCTTTAGTTTAACTGGCCAGGTAACTGAAACGGACAACGTAGCTCTTGACGTTTATAAGGTTATTTGACCTTCAAAGTTAAAAATAAAAACCGTGAGCCACTTTCGGGAATTTTTGTTGCATTTACGAAACATGGGGGCGATGTAAAATGAACGATGTGTATTTGATTGGAAATTTCTTTTAAAGAAACCGTTTTACATGAAAAAAATTGTTTCGGGTTTTGTTTCTGAAGTTCGTATGCTTCATTATATAACATTTATTTACTATTCCTGCATTAAGATTTTATGTAAAAGAACAATGTCGCATTTAGGGGTTATCACATTTAGGCAGGCTGACCTTATATACTAGAAAAGCATGCATAGGTATACCATAAAAGTTCAAAGAGATATGAAGCCCAAATAATATCAAATATTGCTATTATGCATAGCTGCCAACCTTCCACTAATCTTCCGTAATGTCTGGATCAATTTAACCCAGGTTAACCACATTTCAAACCAGAAAATTTATTTCATGAATGCTTATTTATTTAATTCCAGGTTTCTACGTGAAACATATTTATTTTCATTTCTTTAAAAATTTTCTTGTTTGAAACGTATTAAACCAGGGTCAAATTAACTCAAGTATTACGGAAGATTAGTTTAAGGTTGGCATCTATGTATTATGTATAACTCTTTTTTTAATCTTGTCCCAATCTGTTTATGGTGAACTTAATTCGGTACACTCTAAAATTGGGAGGAGTGAAAAGTTCACTCTTTGAAAGAGTGACAGGCATTTTTACTCATTTTGGAGTGAATTTTATAAAAATACACTCCTTAAAGAGTGGAATTTTCCACTCTCTGGAAAGGAGTGAAATGTCTCACTCCTGAAAGAGCGACTTGCGTATGCATTTCTTATTAACCATTCAGAGCAGCAAGGCGACGACACCCTTAAATGATAAGAAAAATGATCACTTTTTCGTCCGCCAACTTAGGATTAACAAATTAGGATATCATTAAAATTTTTCTTTATGGAATACATAAAATAAAGGTAAGTCTTATTTAATTTTAATCATTTATCCGTGTAGATATGTGAAATGTTAAGATTATTAGCTAAATAGTTGTATGTTGTATAGGAAAAGATTGATCGTTAGGGTGTTCAAAAGTGATTGTCTCTTATATTTCTTCATGTAGCGGTTTGAAATATAATTCTTTTAACAATTGAATACGCACAAGAGATCTGTACGTCCCGGCTCGGGCTCGGCCCGATTTTCACTCACGGAACTCGGGCCGGGCCCGGGCCACACTTTTTTCTGAAGGCTCGGACCGGGCCTAACTTATTTTTTCTTTACAAACCCGGGACTGGTTCATTCCGAGTCTTCACGGCCCAAAATTTTCAGTCCTAATTTTGACCCAGCCCGTATGAAAATCATTGTCTCAGCGTGGCCTGGTCTATTCAAAGGCCAGTAAAATTAGGTCTGGCCCAAAAATCTTTGCAAAAAATGCATACATTTTTAAATCGCCATTATTCTATACTTAAATATTAAAATTTATTCTTTTTAAAGAACACTAGATTTCTGCGTTTATTAAAATATAGCTAAATTAAAACATAGTAAAACGTGTGAAAAAGAACCTGCGTATGACGGAACCCAGTTTTAAACTCACTAACGTGTTGATCCATGCATAATTAATATACTAATACATAAGAAAAGAATATATAATACATTTGCATTCGCTAAGAAGATAACTTGTCTATAATGCATTTTTTTTCTTTTCTATGCAATTCCGTCTTACTGTATAGCAATTTTCAGATTTTTAACACTTCAAAAAAAAAATTTTTTTAAATCAATGTTTTGTTGAAATTCCCTTGGGCCGGGCTCGGGCCGAGATTTTAACTTTTTTCCGGGCCGGGTTCGGGCCGAACTTTTAAGTTTTTTACCGAACCGGGCCAATTTTTTTCTATGAGTCGGCCCGTGCAGACCTCTAATACGCACAATGCTTAGCAAAAAAATAATCAAAACTTCATTAGTTCGCGAAATGTGAATAAAAAAATGAGTGTAAATATTTTATACTTCCCTTTCAATGCTGTGTTGCAAATTATAACTCTTTTGACAACGATCAAACAAAAAAGTTTTATCTATTTCGTTTGAAAGGGTGACTGACTCATAAGAGAAGATATCTGGATTTTTTCAATTGGTAGGAGACACATTCGAAAACATTAATTTACCGTTATATGAGATTTTTTTTTTTTTGGTTTATTACTGATTTCGGATTATATACAGTTAAGAGTATTTATTATTGTTTCGGAGTTAAATATGATATTTGATGTTTATGATATTACGAAAAGGTTGGTACAGTGAAACCTCCCTGTGCGACCAACTCCATTAGGCGACCATTGTTTCATGGAACGAAATTTATTCCCAAAGGCTCAATACTAAATTTACCTCCATTCAGAGACCATCCCAGTTGAACTCCCTCCACGAAAGACCGATTTCTTTGAAGAAAATGAAATAAATTCCGTTTTTTCCTGGTCGCTTGAATAAGGTTTTATTAAAAAAATAATTCCGGAGAGTGCATTATTCATCAAACTTCTAAACTTAATTTAGATTTTCTTTTGAACCGGTTTGACCCCGGTTTTAGTGTTTAAACCCCTTTGTGCCTTTTTAGGCAATGAATTTAACTCTGATGACAAATTAAAAATGACGGTCAATAAACTCCTCTGCCCTGTTCTGTCGGAAAACTCTCAAAGAAATAGATAAAATAAAGAAATCTTCATTATTTGTTCCCATCCATAAAAAAATGCATTTATTTACTGAACTTCGAAAGGACTTGGAAATAAAAATTATAAAATATAAAACTGTAAAATTAAAGCAAAGCTCAATGTATTCATTTTTAAAACTCTGCAGTAATTAACTTATGTAATTAACTTTTATTTTGATAATTCAATTTTTATATTTTTTCCTAATGTGGAAAATAAATTTTAGTAACATTGTTACCATTTTTCAACAATTAAAATCTAGATTTAAACATGACCTCCATTAAGAGCCCACCTCTCGGAGCGACCAATTTTTATTGGAACGGTACGTGGCCGCTTTAGGGAGGATTTACTGTATATTAATTTTTTTTTATATTATGTAAACATTTTTCTGCGGTTTATGATTTTAAAATTTCAAGACTGAGTAATATAAAAAAGATAATTATAGATATTCTGCATCAGTTATTAAATTTCCTTCTATTATAAAAAACATTTTCTACGTTTTTGATACACGTAATTTTTGGCGCTAAACAATAAAACATGATATTTAAGCACTGGAATAAAATGTTTTTTATGCCTGTTTTGAAGTTTATGGATAACACTGCTTTAGTATATTTTTTTTAATGTTGATATTTACTTACATAATACAGGACTGAACATTTTTTTAAAGAGATTAATAACTACATTTTTACATTAAAATGTTTTCCAAACAATAAGAATATTTCTAATGCAGTCATTTACTTTATTTTTAAGTTTCCTTTTTTTCTATTTTCGAGGTCAATCTTCTCCTATAAAACATATATAATCTATTTTGCTCATAGTCACAAAATACAATATCTACGCGAATAAAAAATTTAAATTAAATATAGCTTATCGTGTCGTTTCATTAATAAGTATTGTATAAATTCCATTTTTCAGCAATAACGGACGAAAATTAGAAATCATGATTAAGTTAAGGAATATGTTTAAAAGAAAAATATATACATATTCCAGAGAACTGAAAATTTAGACTCCGTGTTCATATTAAATAATACAAAAGCCAATCACAGCGGATAAAAAAAATTACACATTCTTAACATTTAAATCATGCTTAGAACTTATTTTAAAAAGAAGTGAGTTTATAAGCATTGCTTTTAAGCCTTTCAGGGGCAAGGTACTTGTATTCGTAAAATGTTCAAATAATTCAGTGACACCTGTATTAACAAGAGATTTAATTTGTAAACAAGTAAAAGTAAATTTTCGCGTACTTAATAAAGATGACATTTTCATCATAAAATTCCGGTGCCAATGTGGCAATTTGGGATTAAAGTTATGTGATGCCGTGACGGCATCACCGCCCTTCAAGGGGATAAATGGAAAAATTAAAAATATTTTAGAACAATAGAACTTTGCAAAAATAGAAATAATTTAAGGAAAAAGTTATGGTTTTATATTTAAAACAAAAATTAAAATCAAATCAAACATTGTTAAACATATAATATCCACCTATTAAAAAGTTATTAATAAAACTTTAAAAGTAATATTTTTATAGGGCATGCAATAAAAGCAAACACAAAGGATAAGATTGGGATAAAATATTTTAGTTTATTTCTGTCAGTAATCAAATTTAAATTCGTATGTAACTTTAACTGAATTTTTCCTTAAAAGTTCACTTAGTGTTACAAACTATGAATTAAATAAATATTGCTAATAAAGTATTTTATTCCAATCTTTACCACGCTTGTATCTATTTTCATTGCATGCCGTAAAAGATGTGATTCTTTTAAAATGACCATAACAGCAAAATAAAAAAGAACCGACTACATAAAAAATGAACGTTCACTCCTATGAAAGAGTGACTATTCACTCCTACCAGGGGTTAAAAACCGCACTCCTTTAGCAAGAGTGAATAGTCACTCCTCCGAAAGAGTGATTATCCACCCCTGTTTAGAGTGAATGTTCACTTTCCAGGAGTGACTATTCACTCTTTCAGAGAGTCAAAAATTTCACTTTTGCTCAGAGTGAATAGTCACTCTAAAGAGGTTGGGCATATTTTGACTCTGTGATAGAGTGACTATTCACTCCTCCGGAGTGAATAGTCACTCTTTTTTATTTAGAGTGTACTGTCAATCAAAGTAGTGCATATTTAAACTTCATCTGGCATTTCATAAAACTAAATTCAGCGTAGTAATAACTTTTCCTTTTACAGTGTAGGTAAAACAAAATCCTTGTTCAAAGTTTAAACTTGGCATTGTGCTAAGCGTAGTTCGAGAGGAGGTCGCAAAGTTGCAATGCCGCCTTGGTCCGTGACGCGATTTTCCAGATAGGTTTTTAATTAACTTTTAAAGACACGGTTTGTGTATTGAGAGATCCACTCAATGTAAACTAGTCGCGAATCCCTTAGTATTTATGTGATTAATTCTAATTAGATTAGACTGTTTTTAACAATTTGACTTTTATTGATTTTATACTGCTACTGGGTATTGCGTTACACAAATATATCATTAAAAGTTGTTATCTAGAGAGATATGGAAATAGCTTTCTCTAATGCAAATGCGCTGAATTTGAGTACTATATATCAAAAATATTTAACTTTTAAAACGACGAAAACAGCCATTTGTACTGGTCGTACTAGAAAGACTGAAAAGTCCTACTTTGTTTTTTGTGAAAAATTTGGAGTAGGTCCGCCACATTTTATTATTTGGCTTTTCTCAATGCCAATTCGACCGAAAAATGGAATTTCCAATAAAGAAGAAATGATATCTTTACTTATTGTTCTTCCATCTAAATCCATTTGGCAGTGATTCATAGAAACCCCATTACACGAAAATATTAATATGGAATTCTAAGAATACAAAAATCAGCGTAAAAACCAATTTATGTGTTTGTGTGACGGAGATAGCTAGAAATATTTATCGCACGTGCAAGTCTGAAAATTTGGTTGAGGGTAGTCCAAGACAGGTTCTGCTGCACATGAGGCTCAGATTTCTAATTTTTTTATAATTAGCCGAGAATATTAATTACAAACCATCAAAAACGCGAGGTTTTTCTTTTCACAAAATGGCAAAATCGTGTGCACATCTGAACCTAATTCCACAGCCGAAATGAAAGAAATTAAGAATTTTCTCTAATCAGCGAAAATCAAGAAAACTAATTAAGATATCGATTTGAAAGTTTCAGAGCACCCATAGAAAAATATTTTACAGCTGTGTATAAAATTTTTGAAAATCATTGGTAATTTTTCTTATTTTTTCAAAAAACTAACGGCGACAGTAGAAATGTTAGGAGAAAGAACCATTCAGGGGATGAACATTCTTTAAAAACAAAATTTCAAAGAGATCTTTTTTCGGCCTACCCCTCCATTTAACTTATGAAAATCGATGGATGAGAGATTATATGACATGTAGACAATCGAATTATTAAGCGCTGTCAAATGCTAAAAATATAATTTAAAAGCATTTTATAAATTTAATCGAAGATTATTAGTGTGTTCTGTGGCAAGAGTCCCGTGATATGAGTTAAGAGTTCGTCTACGAGGGTTTCTTCACTTTATTTACATTTAAATGTATGTTTTCCTAAGTATAGACTTCTTTTACCATTATCAAATATTAACGGCGCAATCTTTTCTCGGATTCTGTGGGCCAGATTTCAACGAGAATTGATACATTCAACTTAGCTTATAATTTTCTTTCAGTTTTTAGCTTCACCTTCCATTGCAGGGGCGCATTCTTATCGCGGGTTCTATGGACCCAATTTCAACTGGATTTTGCTCATTCAACTTTGTTTTCGATTGCTTTACAGTTTTTAATTCTACCTTCCACCGCCAGGGGGCATTTTTATCTGAGCTTTCATGGGCCCGTTTTCTGCGGATTTTTTTTTTTATTTCGTCTCATCCTACAATTATCTTCAGATTTTCTGGTGCGTACGCAGCACGCCCGCTATACAGAGACGTAGGCTGCGAGGACCCGTGCTGGAGATTCATTTTCAAAGAGATAAATTTGAATGGAGATTTTTATTGGTTAGAGATGCGACCGTAGCGGCTCCTGTCTACACTGCCGAAGACAGTGAGAACCCATCTCAGAGGTTCCTTTTGAGAGATACTTTTATTGTATATATTTTTTTAAACACGAATAGAGGTTTTAATCATTCGCTGTTCATTTGGAAAAATCGACGGCCGGTTCAACTAGTATACAAATGAACAATGTTCTTTTGATACCAGAAATGTGACTCCAAGTCGCGAACAGGTGTTTTGATTTATCAACAGAAGGCTAGACAGTTAGAAACCTCCATCAGCGATTGACAATTATGGATCTCTTCAATCCTCCACCCCCACCTTCACAAAATTTCTTCAAAACATTCACGCACACACACACAAAAGGAAAAGTCAACAATTCTTATTTATTGGAAACAATTTTGGTTTAAAGATCTTCTCAATTTGACGCCCCTTATTTGATCATTTTGCGCCTCAGTTCAGGTACATAATTATCTTAGGTACGAAATGTGATGTGCCCTCCCTAGAAACTTTTACAGAAGCTTTGTCTTTCTTCATTATTTGGACATAACAAAATATTTTACTAGAGAAAATCTTCACACACAGACACACAAAAAAAAAACAAATTTGTATTTGTTGTCAAAATATGTGAGATAATTTCGGTTTAAACCCCTCTCAATTTGGCGCCCCTTGCCCCCCCCCCCTTAGCTACGCCACTGCATTCAGCCATCTAGCTCGCCTTCCATTTGCAACAAATTATCATTATAATTAGCGCCATAATTAATCAAACCGTGATTTGTTCGTGAACGCGCTGAACGTTTATTGCACCCACCATAAAGACCCACTCCATGTTCCTGTCTCCTGAGCTCGCGCGCGAGGCGCGCGTGCTTCTTGAACACACCCGTAGTGTGAATGCAATTTTTTAGATCCTCTGACCTAAAAGACCTGACAGGCATATAGTGTAAACTCAGCATTAGTCTGATTGTTTCATAAATGCTGAAAAAAGCATCTGATTAGCTTGTAATTCAGCAGGTATGTTGATGAGGTAACTAAATTATGGATGCTAAATTTTCAATATGGATATTTTAAATTAATCAGATTGCTCTGAAAGCTAGGCTAATACTTTTATCAGAAATTTGAAATAATTATAATTTTTTGGAAAATATGTATTTGTTTGAGAAATCTTAAAACATTTTACTTTCTTATAATTTAAAAATGCTTTTCACAAGCAATCATATTTAAAGCGTATACGAAAAATAATAAATAAATAATTTTTTTATAAAAAATTCAAGAAAATTGTACCATTTTAATATAATATTTTATTATAAAAATAGCTTAATTTCGGATGTTTTATAGTATCTTTTTTTCTATTGAAATAGATGAGGATTTATTTCGATAAAAGTTCTCTTTCAACTACTAGTAACAGTAAGATCACAATTTTTTTTCAAATGAAAATTGTAAAAAATTCTGTACCTGATTGAATGTTTCCTCAAAAAAAGAGTTTACAATTGTATAAGTATATTTGTTACATGATGATTTGTAACAGATGCTGATGTTTTGTGGTTGAAAAGAAGAATTATTTTTAAAAGAGAATGAAATCTCCTGTATACAGGAATTGTTAATCTGATATGATTACAATAGGAAAACACATTGAAACTTATACTCGAATTCTAAAAATAATACACTGGAAATTGAGAACTTAAAGTGGCAATGGGAAGTTCAGTGGCAGTAGAATCCCCCCCCCCCTCCCTTAACAAGGTACCAGATATACATTTCTTCCCCCTGAAAAAATGTACTTTAGTCTGATGATTTTTTATGCGCTAATTGTGCAAAGATGCTTGTAAACTAATGTTAAACCAATGGCAGTATTCTTTATAAATTTCTCTGATGCATTTCAATATTTTTAGCACATTTTTTGTTCTCTTTTGCATAGGATATTCGAGGTCAAAATCTAAATAGTTATGTTTTTACTTTTTTGATTTTGGTTGCAGATTTTTTTTTTTTTTTCGAAAAAATAATTATTTTTAGAATCTGTGTGGAAATTAAAAGTGCCCTCAGAAAAAAAAATAAATAAACTGCAACCAAAATTCACATTTTAACACATTTATAAACTGCTCAAATATACTTGAGTCTTGTGAGTAAATTTGAGCGAAACATATCACTATTGATTTCAATATTACGAAATATAGTATATAATAAATATAGTATGTACTAGAGGTATGCACGGTCCTAAATTTCCAGGCCTGGGCCCGGTCCGACTCATAGAAGAAAAATTAGTCCCGGCCCGATACAAAAATTAAAAGTTCGGCCCGAGCCCGGCCCGGAAAAAAAGTTAAAATCTCGGCCCGAATAAATTTCTGCAAAATATTGATTTTTATGTCGATTTGGTTAAAAATTTGTCTCATACGAGGAGTTGTGACCAAAAATATTTATCTTAACTTTTTTTTTTCATGTTTATAATCTTCATTTTTATAGAAGTGCCGCAGGCTGCAATATTTATTTTTTTAATGAATCCCTATTTGTTATATGTAAATGTTTCAGTTATCATTAATGCTGTAAATCCATATTCCATGTATTGAAGTGTCAAAAATCGGAAAAATGCTATACAGAAAAATCTTCTAAGACAAAATTGCATAGAAAAGAAAAAAAAAGTGCGTTGTAGACAAGTTCCCTTCTTAGCAAGTGTAGATGTACTATATATTCTTTTTTTACGTATTAGTATATTCATTTTCCATGGATCAACACCTTTTTTAGTTTAAAACAGAGTTCCGTCATAGGCAGGTTCCTTTTCACACGTTTTACTATATTTTAATTTAGCTGTATAAAAAATAATATAAGCTTAGAAATCTACTATTCTTTAAAAGAATAAATTTTAATGTTTAAGTGTAGAGTGATGGCGATTTAAAAATGTATGCATTTTTTGCAAAAATTTTTGGGCCAGGCCTCATTTAATTGACTTTTGAATGTGCCAGGCCACGCTGAGACAATGATATTCATACGGGCAGGCTCAAAACTAGGACTGAAAAATTTGGGCCATGAAGACTAAGAATGAAACCATTCCCGGCTCTGTACAGAAGAAAAAGTTTGGCCCGGACTCGGCCCGAAAAGAGTGGAGACCAGGCCCGGTCCGACCCGAATGCCGTGAATGAAAATCGGTCCGGGCTCGGGCTTCGGGCCACGGGCCGGCCCGTACAGATCTCTAGTATGTACAATAGCTGTTTCAATTGAAAAATTTAATAAATACGCAAGTTTCCGTTTGTAATATGCAAACCAATAGTGATTTTTTTGTAACTACAAATTTTCAACTTTTTCATAATAAATAATCTTGAAGGAAAAATAATTTTATTATGTATGATTATAGCTGCGTATGCAACCTTTTATATCCACTGTATATTTAATAAAGATTTCGATGATAACCTGCAATGCTGATTTTATTAATGTTCTTAAATATATTATCTTATACTATAGCGTTTATCATAAGTTGTTGATGAACTATGAACTTTGAAGACCACCGAAGTGGGAATTGCTTTGGGGACCTATAGCCACAATGGCTGTCGCCTCGAATGTTCCTTTATTTTTATATACAGAAATAATTACACATTTTCTTTTACATAACAAATTCGTCAACATGCAAAGACGAGATAGCACAAGGAAATTTACAACACTAGAGGTAAACAGCCGGGAGCTCCACAAAGAGTGTGCAACGGAGCCAGCTGGAGTCGAACCCAGCAAGCCTCCTACGCTCTCAAGCGATTAGCGGTATGGTGCCTTAACCACTCGGCCACGGAGGCCCCATCATATGTTGTAATACTGGTGTTATAAATTTTCTGCTTACAAACTACCGTAATACGAGTTTGCCAGAAAATCGCCAAGAAAAACACCAAATCTCCCGCTCCATTAGCGGTGATGACGTCAAATGGGTGGAAAAAGGTAGATGTCACGTGACTCGTTGCCATCTAACGAAATAGCCTATTGCAATGTGCTTGCATGGGATTTTGCTGAAGGGAGAAGTTCTATCTTTCTTCCACTAGATGGCGTATTTGAGCGCTTGAATCGCCATTACTGTAACTGTCCAATCTTGTCCGTTTATCTATACATACAGCACAGCCACTACCACTCACTCTGATAGGCTATAAAACTTTACTTTAACTGATTGGCTGTTGCGGCCGGTTTTATTTAATGCGCATGCGCACATTTTGCATTTGTTCCTTAGAGGAAGAATTACGTAGAGAACGAATCCCATAGAGCAGTTCCCATCAAGTGACTTTTACCGGAGAATAATGAAAAGAGCTGTAGGACACGCGAAATTTGACTTTCCATAAGACTTTTAGCATTAGTGCGAAATCCTGCAATTTCATTGGCTATCGCTTCACCGATAGCCAATGAAACTAAACCGAACTTCTTTCCCTGAAAGGACAAGTATAAGAGTAAAATACTATGTAAAGTCGGCACAAGGTATTTTGGTAAAATAAACGTATGAGGGATCTAGCCCAGTGGTTAAGACTAAGGCTGGTTAAGATTTTGCATTTGTAATCCTAAAATTGCGTGTTCTGTTCTCTCGCTGGTGTTTTCACTTTTTTAGAGTTTTGTTTTGATTTTTATGAAGTCAATCAGTTAAAATCAGTCGATCTTTATTACCAGTTCCTTTGTAATTTTTTTATCAATTAGATTTTTTAAATAAATTAAATAATTAAATTAAAAAAATCATTTAATCTATTTTTTAATAATTAAAGTAAACATTTATTAAAATGCAATAATAAATCTCCTAGGTTTACATTAAAAGTATTTTCATGTTAGAACTTTATAAAGTTCTGATCCTTTTAAATTTGTCTATTACTATAGTAACAGATAAAAGTAAAATTATCAGAATTAATATATTAAAGGGGTTTTTTTTATTTTAAAATTATTCTTGAGACAAAAAAATCTTTATTAATTTATGATAGGTTATTTTATAATTTTTTTTATTGTAAATATTATACAGATAATTAAATTAAATTTTTAAATTAATATGACTTATAGAGTATTTTTCTAATAAATAAATGTGTTTAATAATTAAAGTGCAATAATAATATTTTCTTAAGTCAGTTAGTTAAAATCAGTTGATCTTTATTACCAGTTCCTTTGTAACTTTTTTGCCAATTAGATTTTTTTTCAAATAAATTTAAATAATTAAATTAAAAATTTATTTAATCTATTTTTTAATAATTAAAGTAAACATTTATTAAAGTGCAATAAGGTTACTTTATATTTTTTTTATTATAAATATTATAGTAATATTTTACAATAAATTTAAATAATTAAATTAAAAAATTCATTTAATATATTTTTTAATGAATTTAGGTTATTATATTATATATTATTATATCAGGGCATTTTAATAAATTTTAGGTTACTTTATAATTTTTTTATTCTAAATATTATACTAATTTTTTTAAATAAATTTAAATAATTAAATTAAAAAAATCATTTAATCTATTTTTTAATAATTAAAGTAAACATTTATTAAAATGCAACAATAAATCTCCTAGGCTTACATTAAAATTATTTTCATGTTACTGATCATTTTAAATTTATCTCTTGCTTAGGTTGCTTTATAATTTTTTATTGTAAATATTATACAGATAATTAAATTAAATTTTAAAACTCATGTGACTTATAGGGTATTTTTCTAATAAATAAATTTCTTTAATAATTAAAGTGTAAAAATAATATTTTCTTAAGTCAGTTAGTTAAAATCAGTTGATCTTTATTACCAGCTCCTTTGTAATTTTTTTTATCAATTAGGTTTTTTTTAAATAAATTTAAATAATTAAATTAAAAAATTCATTTAATCTATTTTTTAATAATAATGTAATAATAATATATTCTTACCTTACATTAAAAATATTTTTTGTTGGAACTTTAGTAAGTTATATATACATATATATAATTACCAGAAGTAATTTATTAAAGTGTTCATTTCTCAAAATTAAGTATTATCTTTCATAAATAAAAATATTTATTAATTTATCAGCTGCCTTTTTTTTATTTTATTTATTTATTTTTTTTTTTTTTTTTTTTTTTATTTTTTTTTTTTTTTTGTATATTCATAACTACTAAATTCTTATCACTTTTAAACTGTATGTTTAAAATGAATATTTATTAAAATTTAATTGTAATATGTTTTAAACTTTCATGAAAAGTACTTTTATGTTAGAACTCCAGTAACATATAAATAGTAATTAACAAAATTTATTAAAATATTCATGTTTAAAAATTAATTATTTATCATTTATAAATTACATTAATAATATATGTTTCAATGATAATTTAACCATTGAAGACAGTAAATTACTATACTTTAAGTAATTGAATGTGTATAAAAATGCAAAAAAACAAATATATATATATATATATCAGGGAGATAGAGCACTCTCTACCTACCTTCTCTACTCTACCTTCATGTGTGAAAGTAAGCACTAACCCCCATAATTACAGATCCATTTCCCTCACCGTAGATGCAAAAAAAAAAAAAAAAAAATGAAAAAATGTTACTTCAATACATTTTAGATATATGCATGGAAAAAAATATTTTTCACAAAAACCATTACGGCTTCATTCCTTTTAAAGATTGCAATCAAGCAGTATATAAAATTTTTTACGATGCTAAACGAGCAAAGCTCTCAAACAAAAAAGGTTCATTGTTGCTTTTGACATCGAAGGTGCCTATAACAACGTAGTGTGGGATACACTAATTTACAAATTGGCACAATTAGGTATTACAGGGAAGATTCTATACATTCTCAAGACCTTAATAGAAGATCAACAAGCCCGTGTCCCGTGGAGAGGAACTTTTTCTCCCCCTTTAAGCTCAATCGTGATCTATTACAGGGTAGTATACTGTCGGCGATCCTTTTTACGATTTATCTGGCGCACATCTTCGAAATTTTTGATACAAATATAACATGCGTGATTTATGCGGATGATATTTTTCTCTATGGCTATCATGACAATTTACAATATATCCATTCACTCATCCAAGACCATATAGATCGGCTCGTGCAGTGGCTCCATTATTGGGGACTAACTATCAATCCTAGTAAAAGCAATATCTTACATATCAACACAACAACCGAAATAGATGAACCTATACTGAAAATAGGAGGAGAAGACATATCACCCAAAAAGCATTTACGAATCTTAGGATACATCATCAACCATAAGCTAAATAATGCAAATCACATTAGCATGCTACAGAACAAAATTAATCTCCAATTTAAAAATTATCGCTACCACAGCGAGAGGAGCAAATACCAAACAACTACTACGATTATATCACAGTCTTGGACAAAGTATTCTTGAAGGAAATCCTCGAATTTTATCAGAAGCCACAAAACAAGAGCTGGACAGAATGCAAATCCTACATAACAAAGGTCTCCGATGGGCAACAGGTCTTAATAAATGGTGTCCTATTCCCGTTCTACTCCACGAGAGCAAGTCACAAAGATTATATCGGCGCTTAAATTACTTAGCAATAAAGCAGAATATTACAAGTCTCAAATACAAAAAGTATCAAACTTATATCACTCATACGGCAATTAGCATTGAAGATAATAAATTACATCGGTACAACTCCAACGTAAATGAAATAATTCACTACGAATGGAATACTCAGGATAAAAATAATCATCAGTCATTTTCACGTTTTGGTTTTTGGCCTATCGGTACACGCAACATTGACAATGTCACGATAGCTAAGCATATTAATGGTGCTATCGAAGAATTGGGAAAAAATGATATTATCTTAGCTTCCTATGTTTCCAAAAGTCAATCTGCCACTACTATCCGTATAGTAAACAAAAACACGAATGCAACGCAAAGATTTCAAATTCTTTCCATTAATTCCATCTTCACAGCTGAAGCAATTGCGATTTACATTTGTATCAAATTATACGCCGGGAACGAAGGCCTCTATCATATTTTTCCGATTCTCTGAGTGTAATTCAAGCTTTACGGAATATAAATAAAAAATCACTAGCTATAATCATCCAAATTAAACATCTTATGACACAGAAAGGAAAGGAAAATATCCATATACAAATATGGTGGATACCAGGCCATAGTAATATTAGTATTAACGAAATAGCTGATAGAATTGCTGCCTCCACAAGCGAGTTTACCATTAACATTCCCTGGATAGCACCAGAAGACTGGATTCAGAATATCAAGTATAGCACTAACTTAGAAGAATTATAAGATTGGGAAACGTATAAGTCTGATAAAAATAGACATTATGGCGGTTACTCTAAAGCCGGGAACCCACATGCGGAAAAATACGACGGAATTGGACAGCGGAACGGCAAATTGACCCCATATTTGCCGCGTACAAATGCGAAAACGCAGCGGAATTGTAGTTAAACATGTTTTAACTTTTTCCGTTTTCCGCGACGGCATCTGTAGAAATCAGACATGTGCAGTAGTTAACGCGGAAGCGCCAGCAAAAAACGCAAGTGCGAATAGTCGGAAATTTGGCGTAGCGGAAAATTTGCCGCTGCAGATTTCCGTCTATATTTTTCCGCATGTGGGTTCCCTGCTTTAGGATTATTTTCATCATAATTTACCTAGAAGCAAAGGCACTATTTATAGTAGATTTTTAACAAGAACAGTATTAACCCTAGAACTACCGAAAATTTTACTCAAGTTTTATAAAAATATTACACATCAGAATTCTTATTTAAAACTATTGAACTTATTTACTTAACTCATTATTGTCTGGTTTACATATTTAGTTTATTTTAAAGAAATTTCTGGTTAGAATAAATATTTCGAATGTACCCATCGGGTCCATTGGACCCGTCTGGTAGGCGGAGGGTTAATTAAGGACAGATTGAACAAGTTCAAACGTATGTCAAATTCGACTTGTCGATATTGCACAAATTGTAAACAAAATGAAGAACATTTAATTTTCCATTGCCAAATGTTTGCTGGTTCCAGGAACAAACTTTGGAGAAACTTCGACATCCCCCAGGATTGTACTTATGACAAACTGTTTGAAAGGGCGGCTACGAATAGGACTTTTATGTTACATTTAGCAAAATTTTTACAGATCATCCATACTGCGTGTCCTACCTACATGTAAGATAAATTTCATATTTATACTTTTCCTGTGGACGATCGGGGCTTGCAAGCCAAGGATACCGTAAAAACTGTTTAAAGATCATGTTAGTATAAATGGCGCTACGCGCCATATACACTACAAAAGTATCTCATAAAAGTTTTATGAGAAAAAGAAGAAGAAGAAGTAAGCGCTGATTTTCCGCAATAAATACCTCTCGGAATGGTATGTACTTTATTTATGTTAATCATATCATTATTGAATACAACTTTTTCTAATTTATACTGATTTTTTTTTTTTTTTAATATAATGTGCTACTTTTTTAAGTTATTTTATTTTTACGATACTTGCTGCTAGTTGATTTAAGCCTAACATGTCAAGCGTTTCCAAAATGCTAAAAATTTATTTGAATTGTAAAATCCAGCTCGAATTTTTCTGTAATCAAATATTACAAAATATACATGAAGCCGTTAAAATTTTTAAACATACACTGTTAAAAATATCGTGAAAAATTACCTCTGTTTTTAAAGACTCTCTATTTTCTGACCAATGAGAACGCTGCATAAACGCCTATGGAGTGTTCTCATTAGTCAGAAAATAGATAGCCTTTAAAAACAGAGGTAATTTTTTACGATATTTTTAACAGTGTACAAATACAAAAACTTTTTTTATTTTACTTTATAATTTAAAAATGATATAAAAAAGATTGTATTCGGTCGAGTTACAATTCGTTACATCTCTTATCTGTAGTTGTTATGTAATTAAAGAACATTTAAAAAGGAAAAACTATCTACAGCCTTCTGTGATTTCCCTCCCTATCCCCTGAAACAAAATGTTTGCTGCACATCTGCATTTAACTAAAAAGATTGATGCAAAGTATCCCTAGATTGCGTTTTTATAAATTGTCCAATTTGTGTTTGCATAACTTGTTTATATGAATTGTAAGTCTTCAATTTGTGTATGCATGATTTGTTTTTATTACTTTGTTAATTTTAAATCCTATTTTTTTCCAGATCAAAATTATGGACTTTAGACGAGTTGCTGTTGACTCCGATATTCAGCCAGCTGGAAGCATTCAAATGGCTTGAAATGAAATTGCTTTTCTTGCCTTTAAATGCCTTTTTGCTAGCTCTTAGGCGACCGTATGGATGTGTTTGTTGACCATTCTACATAAAGCTATTTTGAGGATGATACAAACTGTTAAGTCAAAGATTTCTTTAAGTAAATAAGGTCCAGCTAAATATTTTTTCATATGTATCCTTTCATTTTAAACTTTGTGGTAAGTACTCAATTGTTATAATTAAATATAAAAAATAACTTACGACAGACGTCTTATTGAAACTTTTGCATCTTAATCTTTTATGATTTGAGTACATTACTTTGACCATTTTTGTTTTTTTCATTTAATATTACTGCACATTACGTATTTACAATTCCTAAAATTATGAAATTTAATCCCAAAGTGTAAATGAATTTTGAAATGCATAATCTAATACATTGCATTCAAGCTAATTATCTTAAGATTGAATTTTATAATATTCTATTTTGTTCTGGTAAAAATTCCTTTTTTATTGCTCTTCGATTATCTATCTCAGGTATTGTTACTTATCTGAATTTTTGGGTGTTTTTCAAGATGGCCATCTCTGTTTGTTGTCTCAATCTTTGAATCAGTGTTATATATATATATAATACCTTTTGATATTGGTAGGATATTTGATTATTTCAGTTTTAAAACTGCAGGCATTATTGCGCCAAATGAAAAACAATATCTTCTTCAAAGCTGTTAACTGGACAAGTTTTGTATATGATTTTAAAAGTACATCAGTGCGTTATATCCTATGAAAATATATTACGAAGCATTCCTTCTAAAATATTTTAATAAATGTTTTGATATTTGTTTCCTCTGCACCTCAAGAATATTACTATAGTTATTTTAAATAGGTTTTCACAACTGCAGTTTCAACAACTAAACTAAAGGAAGCCATATTTGTTTTTTCTTAGTGTAAACAAAAATTTTAAACTGGAAATTTAAATATATTATATATATTGTATTTAAAAGCTCTTATAATTAACATAAGTATTTTTATTATTTCTCATTAATATTATTTGTATATTCTATTCAGTTATAAGTATTTTTGGCTTAAGGATTGTTTTTATTTAAGCTTTATTAGATCTTACTATAGTTATTTTAAATAGGTTTTCACAGCTGTAACTAAACAGCAAGTAAACTAAGTTCACAGCAAGTAAACTAAAGGAAGCCAAATTTGTTTTTTTTTAGTGTAAACAAAAATTTCGAACTGGAAATTTAAAATCTTGTGTATATTGTATTAAAAATTTCGTATAATTAACAAGTATTTTTATTATTTCTCATGAATATTATTTGTATATTCTATTCAGTTATAAATATTTTTGGCTTAAGAATTGTTTTTATTTAAGCATTATTAGGCCTAACTTTATCTTCGTAAAGATAATTCTTCATCATATTCTTTTGAGAAACAATTTATGTTGTTGTCTTCTCATTGTTAAATTTTTAAAATAACATGAACCTTCATTCACTGTTTGTTTCCCTGAAATATTCAAAATGCATAAATGGTCCCCTCTTACTGTTTATTATACTATAAACAATAAATATAGCCCTTTTTTACATTAAAAAATAAAATACATTTTCTGTATGATGTAAATTATATGTTGCAGTTCACTTGAAAGAGATTTTTTTATTTATGACAAGTTTATTTTTTGTTTGTATATAAGATTTGAGTAACTTGTAGTATAGCCCATATATATATATATATATATATATATATATATAACCATTAATTAAACATAACCTACCACCATCAAAAACCGTAATATTGTGAATTAAAGCTGTAAGTATAAAATAAAGTGCCAAATAATTTATTATAAGAATTATTATGGAAGAAAAAAGAAGAAAGTGGACACCGACAAATAATGGAAAAGCTTATATATTGAATTACGTTTTTAATGGCACAGAATTCAATGATATAAGCAAGATAGTTGTTTTCTGTGAGAAAAAAAAAAAAGCTAAAGCTAAAAAAAATTTTTCTCTGTGCCCGAACAACCATTATAATCAAGTGAACAGATTCAAAATGAAAACAGAATAGAATCAAATAATAAGAAATGGAAAATTTGATAAAACCAATTTAAATATTTATAGCATATAAAATAGAAATATTACACAACATACCGATTAATATTTCAGTTTTTTTTTCAATATATCCACTCGTACATGGCTACCATAATAACGTAAAGATTAAGGTGAATAAAACAGTTAAGAAATCACAGTAATTGATACCAAAGGATGCAGTTAATACATTTTGAAATATCGTGATAAATACAATTAATATAATATAATATAAAATAAATAGAAAGTAATTACATTATTTAAAATAACTAAAATACACTTTTAAATTACTTAATTACTATTTAACAATATCGTCAAAATTTAGCGAAAAAAAACCCACCTGGTGTAAGAAATTACTACTGAAAAGAAGCTGCAAAAGACAAAATTTATAACTTATCATCAAAAGACAAATTTTGGTGCTGCCGTCTAGTAGTATTTTATTATTCAAATGTCACAAGATGAACAAATGAAAGCTTATGAATGTAAAACAAAAAATATATCAACTGCAAAACCAAACAAATCCTTATATATAGATAATTATAAACCTAATATAAACCACACTATATCATTATGCACAATTTTTTTTAAACTATTGTTAATAAAATTTTAAAAAAAGCATTCAAAATATTCTATTTTCTTACTCATTTAAACTACACTAAGAATTTAAATAATTCTATAACATTGATAATATATAGCATATAGCTATATGCTATAAAATAAAATAAAATTCAATAATAATTAATATAAATATATAATAAAAATAATATAAAAATCGTTAATATTAACTATTAAATATAAGATATTTATAAAATGAACAAGAAATAAAAACATATGGAAGTATATAGAAGATTATCAGATACTTAAATTCCCATTACCTAAAAATCTCAAATATACTGTGTGGATTATTTTCATACAGCCATAAAAATCCAAAAAGTATGAATGTGGGACATTCAAACACATTAATCCGATAATAAATTTTATAACACAAAATGAAAATAGATCAATATTAAAAAGAATAGAGGAATAATAATAAAAATAATTACCCAATTTTAATACTTACAGTATAACTTTAGTTATATTAAGTATACTTATAAGCATATTAATCACTATAAAAATGGCATACTATTAGTAATTAATATGATATTGTCCTAAGTAAATTAAAATTTAATAACAAATTATTGTAAATAAGATAAAATTTTAATTAAGCTAAATATATATGAAAGTCACCAATTACATATAAAATATCAAATCAACATCCTTATAAAATACGTATTAAAAATATAGTGATAATACAAAAGCCCCTTTTTTTTTAATTAACCATTGCGTATTATCCAGACAACACCACCCTCCTCTGTACTCTAACATCTACCCACCCATCCAACCTATAATATTTTTTTTTATATTATTTTACAATTTTTAATTTTTTATAGATATTTTTTTTATTTTATATATTTTTTTGTAATTTTGTTTACGCATGTGTTAATTTGTTTTAAAAGATCATGTAAGTAAAGTACTAATTGTATATTAATGAATATATGAATTTTTTTGGAAAACCATGATTTAATGCATCATAAATTAGTTTTTTAATATTATTGTTAATTAGAGGAGAAGAACGTAAACATTTTATTCTATATAAATGATTAAGTATTATATTTCGATATACAGAATGATGTAGACAAGATTTAAAATTTGTAAATGTATTAACTTTGAATTTAAATTCTTTACGTTTGTCATATAAATCTGTGATTGCTTTGTTGTCTTTTATTGTAATTTTAAGATCTAAGAAGTTAATTGTATTGTTAGATAAAAGGTTTTCCGTTAATTCCAAATTAGTGGGATAATCTACTGGAAATTGAGTAATTACAGATTGATCAGTTTCAATTAAAATTATGTCATCAATATAACGATATAAATGTAGATTATTATTAGTAAAAGTACGTTCATAATGATATAAGTCTGATAATAAACTGGATGTACAATCACCTTGTGGTATACCGACATGCTGTAAATATAATGTGTTATCTTGCAATATATAATTATTATAGATAATGAAGTTTGTTAAAGATTTAAAATATGCAATATCTCTATTATATGATAATTCAAGTTTTTTATAATACTTTTTAAATAATGCATTTATAATATTATGTAAATCTAATAGGTCTATATTATCAAAAAGATCTTTGAAGTCATATGTCGTTATATTATATACACGATGAAGATTTTTTAAAATATTGACAAGTTGATAGCTATTTTTTATACAATGTGTATTATCATTGTTTGTAGTAAGTATATATAATTGATTAAGAATTTTTAAAAGAAGTTTATTGGCTTTATTATTATATGTATTGCAACCAATAGTTACAGTCCTAAATTTAATTGGAGTTTTATGAAATTTGGGAATAAGAACTAAATAAGGATAATTAAAGTTAGTAGTTATAATATTTAATAGTTTATAATAACTACGAATTTTACGATTATTTACAATTACATTTTCATTAGTTTTTTGAAAAGACTTATTAGAAGAAATACAAGTTGTAAGAAGTTGGTGATAATAAGATTTACATATAATTGCATAATTATTAGGAGATTTGTCTACATATGTAATAACGTAGTTTTTTTTGTAATTTAGTAATTTGTTGTAAAAAATGCTTTATATTAATCGAAACCAAATCAGCAATATTATTTTTTAAAGCCATAGTTAATTTTTCAATTACTAATATTTTCCATTGAATAAAATAGTCAATAGGCTTATTGTAAGACATTGAAATTTTATAAATAAAAATATCAATATCATATGTAAACTGTTTGATAATAGATTTCACATTAAATTTAGATGGAAGTCTGATGTCTTTAAATATATCTTTTCATTTTGAATGTCAACAATTCATTTTGAAGTATTTTTTCCTTTTGGTATCTTATATATATTTATATATATTCCTAGGTCGCTAAATGATTTAGCAATCTTTTAAATATATATATATATATATATATATATATATATATATATATATATATATATATATATATATATTAAGTTTAAAATAATTTAATCGATAAAATGGTTTCTGCTTAATCCTTTATTGTTTGTTTCCTTTTTTTATTTTGCTTGCTTTCCGTATCAAATATAGAAAATTATGTTTGCTTGCATGACAGACAACTTATTTAGAAAAATGTTATTAATTTATTTTTAATATTTTAATTATGTGAAATAATTAAAGCATGTATGTACAATCCTTCTCTGCCCTTCCAGTAAATTGATCTTATAGCTTTTAAATCTATGGTGCATTGCCACAAATTACAAGAATTTAAGCTCGTACTCAATCAATAATTCTTAAGAAAAGTATTGGAACAATTTATTTATTGTAAATTACTCGAAATAGGCTAAACAATTCCTCCAATGATGGTTCATTAAACTTTGTTTTTTGTTTGTTTTTACATGCAGTTTAAAAACAGATAAGAGCATATCCGAAGCTTGAGAGCAAAAACAGAAATTTACCAACAAAGGGACCACCGCCAAAAAGTGACAACATTTTGTCAAAGAAAACGAATACATATTAACTTCAAGTATTCGGGGAAAGAGCAATAAAGCTGTGCAAGGTGACTTCACAAACAGGTTTTTGCTGCTGCTGTAGGACAGCTATCGTTACCTTTATCAATGCTTTTTCTATTTGTGTGTCCTATGCGAAATTTGACTTTCCATAAGACTTTTAGCATTAGTGCGAAATCCGGCAATTTCATTGGCTATCGGTGAACCGAACTTCTTTCCCTGAAAGGAGAAAATCCTTTTTTTTGAGTAACAGCGCTGCTACTCATTTCATCAATTGTATTTCTTGATAATAATAACATGATGCATTAAAAAAGGCGTATATATTTCTCATACTGAACACAAAATCAGTTGTTGTACAATTAATAACATAATATATAATTAATTATTAAATTTGATTTAATTTTCTAGTAAGAAAATTATCAACAACTCTAAAACAACATTGACCTAGTTAAATTATGGTAAAATAATGAGACTGTTACAATAAGTTGCTTATAACTTTTTTAATTTTTACTCAGATATTTGCAATCAAAATGTTAAAATTCTAGCAGCTTAAGTAAAAATAAGTAATTGAAGTTCCATCTAGATATATAAAAATATTTTTCTATGTCAATTTAAAAGATACTATTATTGCATTTAAATAGATATGCAGTGGTGGAAAATTGGCGCAGAGGAGGAGCCTATTGACACCACTAAATTTTAGTAGAATTTTTCGTCTTATCTAATGACAGTTTTTATTAAGATGAAGAATACCATAAAATATTAGTGGTGTCAATAGGCTCCTCCTCTGCGCCAATTTTCCACCACTGAGATATGAAGTAAAATTATAATCACAATATTAGATTTCGAATAAAAATTGTAAAGCTACTGATAATAATTTAATAAATAGAGATAATAATAATAATCGTTATTTTAAATATATATATTGTAATTAATAACATAATATTTTTAATTGTTCATGTTTGATGTATATTACAATTTTATTGCAACATATATATATATATAATAAAACTTTTTGCGAATAATAACTATTAAATCACACAAATACATATATATATACATACATACATATATATATATATATTTTCACATTCGAGATTCAAAATCAAAACAGTCCCTCAAAAATCATTGGGTGTGTTCAAGATGCACGCGCGCTGTGCGCGCGATCTCAGGAGACGGGAACATGGAGTGGGTCAATACCATGGATGGAATAACACGTAGTGTGTTCAGGAACAGATCATGGATTTGATTAATTATGGTGCTAATTATAAAGGTATTTTGTTACAAAAGGAACGTGTGCTAGATAGCTGAATGGATAAGGCAATGAACTCGAGACTAGAGATTCTGGGTTCGAATCCCTCCTGTCCCACATTGTGTCATATTTTTTTGTTTTGTTTTGTTTTTTGGTTGTTTTATATTTTTCATAATGAATAAGACATTTTTGATGAAGATATATATATTTTTTTTTTATTATACAGAGGCACGTGCATTTTTATTATAATAATGAAATACTTATTTAAATATGAGAAAATGAGGTATTTCGAGATAAAAGTTTTACATCTGAACGCCTTTTAAATATTCAAAGTTTCGTTTCTAAGTGATTATATATGTAGTATGTATATGTATAATGATATATACATTAAGCAAATGAAAAAATAATATATATTGTGCGAAAATATCCTTTTGCGCGTAGGATAATTCCTTGATTTTCTTTTCTTGAGTACTTTAGTAGTGAATTTTTATCGAGACTAGGCTGGAAATCATATTTTACTTTGAACATTATAAAAATAAAACGTAGTAGTTGTAGATTATTTTAACTAAAAATATCTGTACATATATTTTTTAAAGAGATAAAATGTATAGGTTTGCTGTCTAGTTTTGTAGTGAATAAAGTATGATTAGAATGTTCATAAATTTTCTACTGAAAGTATCAGAAAGTATTTTGCTTATACTAACAGAATTTTGAATGACATTTATTTCTCATGTTTTATTATGTATTTTGGTCTGTTATCCATACGGTATTAAAATATGCAATCATAAAATAAGAAATATATATATCAAAACCTTCGCTGAAAAACTGTCTAACTAACAGTGCAAATTCCATTGAAATCCATCCAGTATAGTAGATTACAAACAAATCTCATATGTTGATATCACAATCTTGGTTTACTAACAGCATTCTATTTATCAAGGAAGATATAAATCAACTGATAAATCATTTTTAAATAAATAAAAAGAAAATTGTTAAAGGTTAAAATTTTTAGATCAGCAGTTGAATTGTTAAATTGTATCAATCAACCTACCAAACAAAGCACAACCAATAAAACATAAACACAAAACGACAATCACGTGATCAAATTGCCCATAAAAAATTTTCTGAGTAGTTTGTGTGGGGTTGGTTGTCAAATTTTAAACGCCGAACGGGCTAAAGTAGATGAAGTAGGTCACGTGATGCTTTTCGCGAATATTTTGGATTTTATCTGAGTGAACACAAGCATGTATTTCTGTTACGAAAATAATTTTTGGAAGAATAAAGAAATAGAGTCGTTAGTTTTACCTGTTTTGAACCATAAAAATAATGAAATAATTGAATTATTTTAAAATTCCTTTCTTTGATAAGACCTACTCCATGGCATAAACTTCAGAGCGCGCGCGCGGTGCGAACTGCACTTCTGAACACCCTCATTGATTCATTCTCAAGTTCTCACTCCGATCCAGAGCGCAAAATTCTAAAATGGAGAGCCAAAATCACAGTCAGGTGAAATCCGAGCACCTCATTGGTCAGTGAGTCGCGTCCTTTCCAGATAGCAATCTCTAGCGCTAGAGAAAAAATCATGTATTGAAGCGAATTTTTTCTGTTTCATTTAAAATAAGCCATCAAAATTAACTCAAGATATTTTGATGATGTGATAAAATGTGAGTGAAAGATTTCGATTTTAAGCTGTAAAAAAATTTAAATAATATGGCAAATACTTTTTTAGTTAATGAAAATTAAAAATGAAACTTGCATTTTTCTAGGTAGCTTTCATTACAAAAAGCTACCTATTGCAGCCGTTCGGAGGAAAGCGATTTCAAAAAATTTTGGTATATTTTCATCGATCATGACCCCCCCCAGACCCCGAAACCACCCTCCGTTCAAAATTGATATATATATATATATCGGACCTTTGTCACACTGTAACTCTCGTATTTATGAACCGATTTCGATGTAATTCGGTGTGTACATAGTACATACCAATGTCTCGACCGAGTTCGTTGGCCAGCTTCATCCGCCGTTTTGATTCAAAATGGCGGCCATTTAAAATTTTTAAAAAAAATTTTAATTTGAAATGTGGTACCAAAAAATTTAAAATGGAAAGATAATTTTTTCTTATGTATTTGACCTTTATACAAAGATTCCGGAGCAGTTTTTGTTTCGTCTATATCGTAAAAAATGGCTGAGTTATAGCATTTTGAATTTCTAGCGTGGCTGACATTTTGAAACGCCCTGAATTTTGTCACGCGATAAAAGGCGTATTTACGAACCGATTTCGATGTAATTCGGTGTGTACATAGTACATACCAATGTCTCGACCAAGTTCGTTGGCCAGCTTCATCCGCTATTTTGTTTCAAAATGGCGGCCATTTAAAATTTGAAATGTGGTACCAAAAAATTGAAAATGAAAAATATTTTTTTCTTATGTATTTGACCTTTATACAAAAATTCCGCAGCAGTTTTTGTTTTGTCTATATCTTAAAAAATGGCTGAGTTATAGCATTTTGAATTTCTAGCGTGGCTGATATTTTGAAACGTCCTGAATTTTCTCACGCGATAAAAGGCGTATTTATGAATCGATTTGGATGTAACTTCGTTTATACATAGTACATACCAATGTCTCGACCGAGTTCCTTGGCCAGCTTCATCCACCATCTTGTTTAAAAATGGCGGCCATTTAAATTTTTAAGAAAAATATTAATTTGAAATGTGGTAGGGTAGACCGGCGCTAGTTGGCCATAGGGGCATGTTGGCCCAGTCGCGATATTTTTAAAACTTTGCGTTAGATGACATTGTCAGTCCAGCCAAGTATGCGTTGCTTCGCTTTCCTCCTCCAACATCAGCACCATTGAAGTCGGAGCGTCTGTTAAAGAATTATTGGGAATTTTCAAAATTTTGAAAAGGTGAGTAAATTTCCTCCCTTATAAATAATCGATTTTTATTTGTTTGTAGATTAAATTTCAGATTTTTATAGATAATAATTCAGAAAAATAATTGTTCGTAGCTATTGTAGGGCATGTTTTTTTATTGAAATACTTTCAGAATAATTCCTTACGGCCATGAAAAACAAAAATGGCGATACGGGGTTAGTTGGCCCACTTGGCAAGGGGCATGTTGGCCGGGCGGGCCAACATGCCCCGTCGGAATTTGGCTCTGGGATATTGGAATTTTGATAGTTTTAATGAATTATTTTAATAAACATTTATTGTTATTTTAATTAATTTATTATTAATTAATAGTAAGGAATTATTTTGTTAACTGAATTCCTGGTTATTCCAGTCATTCTTTTTAAAAATGAAGTTATAATGTTGTTTACCTCCTTCTCAAATTAAATCAGCTGCTCCTGTTGTACAGAAACATTTATAACTTTCATAATTATAGAAAAATTCCTGTTGGCTTGGCCTACAGGCGCAGGAAGATTTCGAAATTAAGTACTAATTTCACCAAGAATTTAACGGATTAAGGGAAATGTGATTTTTTTTCTTATACAACCTCCCCCCACCCTCACACACACGCGCGCACACACACACAGACACTTTTTTGTTTTTAATTTCTTTTTACTGTAAGAGTTGCTCCTATCAAAAGTTTGTCAATACAAAAGTTGTAGATAATATTAAGAGGATTTATGATAAATTTAAGTGAATTTGGTATCTTGTGAATTGACGAAGTCATGAATTTTTTTTTCTTCTGAAAACCTTTTTTTTTTTTTTTTTTTTTTTTTCCACTCCTTGAAGGCATTTTTAATTATATCAAAAATCTGTCATGCGTAATTTTTTTGCCTTTTTCCTAGAAGTTTTGAAAACTTTAAACTGATTGGATATGTTATCGTGTCCATAGAAAAGTAAAAAAAAATATATAGATATATATATATAGATAAAGTTTTCAACTGGGGGTGGTTTTGGGTTCTAGGGGTCATGATCGGTGTAGATCTGCAAAAGTTTTTCAGAAATTCCAAGATATAGAAGATTGCAATAGGTATTATTTCTTACGAAATCTACCTAAAAGTTCTGACTCCTAGTGTTACATACTACCGCTAAAAGTAACAAATCTAACAATCAAAATCTACCCGACTCTGATATTTCTCAATTATTAATAAAATCCCCTTGTTCCCCAGTCCAGAGAAGAGTTTGCCACAAATAATGCTTTAATAACATCACATTTTATGAAGTGAAAACCTCTTACCTGGGTAGTTACTCGTTGAAACTAAATAATCATTTCTGTCTTCATAATCTATAAAAAGGTCAGTTTCAGGGAGAAAAAATTTCATTATCAAAAAATATATTTCCCTTTAAGAGACATGTTGTACCTTCCACAAACAGAATAGAACTACATTTCTTGAACCGTTAATAAAGATCAGCAGTTAAACAAAATAAATAAATAAATAAATAAATAAAAATAAAATAAAATGATATCATCCAACATAATTATATCAAGCACATTGCTGTATCCTAACTTATTAGATTATCTAAATCTCATTATACCAATAATAAATCATGAATGTAATCAATAATATATATATTTCCGGATAAACACACTGGTTTTTTTTATACTTGATTAGGAATTAAAGTTTTATATAAACGAAAATTATCATTATTTCAAAGAAGCTGGCATTACCCAAAGTATCATGAAGCAATATTACATTTTACTGACAGAAATTTGAAGGGAATGATGCGTTAGAAAACATAATAAACGAAAGAAAAGAATTATTGCACTTAACAGATGTACAGAGTCCATGATACAATTTATTTATCATCTGGTGTTTATAATAAATCACCTAATTAAGGATGAATGATTTCTTAAATTACAATACTCTAAGATTTACGGTGTTTTAACACCTAGCATGCCTGTATTAAAATTTGTTACTGTTCCATAATGTATTAAAGACATTTTTTATGAGAAAATAAAATCAATTTTTAAAGCAATTTTTGGTCGAAGTTAATAATTTGAATAACTCACAGTTTTAATATTTAAAATTTTTATTTTAATTTAGGAGGCTATATTGCGTTTTCGTTCGCAAGAAATAAAAATTAAGATTTGGCAAAATTTTGATCATTTCTTAAACTTCTACACTATCAGAACATTAAAAAGTGACGTGGGCCAACTTCACCCGTAATCGGGGCAGGTTGGCCCAAGCGACTTGGTGTCAATTTGAGCTTTTAAACTAATACTTTTAATTAATATTTTCAAGTTTTACTATTGTGACTTCTTCTGAAAGTACACTGATAGTGGTAACATAAAAAGAAATTTAAAATGTTGAATTATAGTTTTTAGAAGAAAAGCGGGCCAACTAGCCCCGGTCTACCCTACCAAAAAATTGAAAATTGAAAAAATATTTTTTTCTTATGTGTTTGACCTTGATAAAAAGATTCGGGAGCAGTTTTTGTTTCGTCTATATCTTAAAAAATGGCTGAGTTATAGCATTTTGAATTTCTAGCGTGGCTGACATTTTGAAACGTCCTGATTTTTGTCACGTGATAACAGGCGTATTTATGAACCGATTTGGATGTACCTTGGTGTGTACATAGTACATACAAATATCTCGACCGAGTTCGTTGGCCAGCTACATTCGCCATCTTGTTTCAAAAGGGTTGCCATTTAAAAAAAATTTAATTTAAAATTTAAAATGTGGTATTAAAAAATTGGAAAGTGAAAAAGATTTTTTTTATGTGTTTGGCCTTGATACAAAGATTCCGGAGCAGTTTTTGTCTCTGAAAATTTGTTCTTTTGTTTATATCTTAAAAAATGGTTGAATTATAGTACTTTGAATTTCTAGCATGGCTAACATTTTGAAACGATCTTGAATTTGTCACGCGATAACACACATATTCGCCTATTTCGATGTAAGAAGGCATGTGGATAGTATACATCAATATCTCGACCAAGTTCGCTGGCCAGATTCATCAGCCATCTTGTTTTAAAATGACGGCCATTAAATTAAAAAAGTCCTTCCGGCCAGTGTCGGGAGGAAGAGGTAGCTTTCATATTCCTTATTTCAAAAAAGCCAACTTATATTATTCAAACGCACGAAGCTCAGTTTAGTGGAAACCGAATATAGGAGATTCAATACTAATTTTTATCAATACTAAATCATTATGAATAAGAATTTCGCGAAATTAGTCAGCTTTATCCAAGCTGCTTTTATTTAAAGTAACTTATATTTGGCTGCCAAATTCGGCGATTTCTTAAAGTGCCTGCCATTTTAAGACAACATGGTGGATGAGGCTAACCAGTGAACAAAAATCAGATTTTTCAAAATGTCCCCCACATTAGATATTGAAATTGCTATATCTGAGCCATTTTTTAAGATAAAGACAAACAAAAAATGCTCCTGAATCCTTATATGAAGGTCAAATACTTAAGCAAGAAAACTTTTTCAATGTCTAATTTTTTTGCACCTCACTTTAAATATAATTTTTTTAAATTTAATGACCGCCATTTTGAAACAAGATGGCTGATGAAGCTGGCCAGCGAACTTGGTCGTGATATTGATGTATACTATCCACATGCCTTCTTACATCGAAATAGGCGAATACGTGTGTTATCGCGTGACAAATACAAGATCGTTTCAAAATGTTAGCCATGCTGGAAATTCAAAGTGCTATAATTCAACCATTCTTTAAGATATAAACAAAAGAACAAATTTTCAGAAGCAAAAACTGCTCCGAATTCTTTGTATCAAGGCCAAACACATAAAAAGAATCTTTTTCATTTTCCAAATTTTTAATACCTCATTTTAAATTTTAAATTTATTTTTTTTAAATGGCAACCCTTTTTAAACAAGATGGCGAATGAAGCTGGCCAACGAACTCGGTCGAGACATTGGTATGTACTAAGTACAGACCAAGTTACATCCAAATCGGTTCATAAATACGCCTGTTATCGCGTGACAAAAATCGGGTCGTTTTAAAATGTCAGCCACAATAGAAATTCAAAATGCTATAATTCAGCCATTTGTTTAGATATAGACGAAACAAAAACTGTTCCGGAGACTTTGTATTAAGGTCAACCACATACGAAAAAAATATTTTTCCTTTTCCAATTTTTTGGTACCTCATTTTAAATTTTAAATTTTTTTAAATTATTTAAATGGCCGCCATTTTGAAACAAGATGGCAGATGAAGCTGGACAACGAACTCAGTCGAGATATTTGTATGTACTATGTACACACCAAGGTACATCCAAATCGGTTCATCAATACGCCCGTTATCACGTGACAAAAATCAGGACGTTTCAAAATGTCAGCCACCATAGAAATTCAAAATGCTATAACTCAGCCATTTTTTAAGATATATACGAAACAAAAACTGCTCCCGAATCTTTTTATCAAGGTCAAACACATAAGAAAAAAATATATTTTAAATTTTAAATTTTTTGTACCACATTTCAAATTTACATTTTTCTTAAAAATTTAAATGGCCGCCATTTTTAAACATGATGGCGGATAGAGCTGGCCAACGAACTCGGTCGAGACATTGGTATGTGCTATGTATAAACGAAGTTACATCCAAATCGGTTCATAAATACGCCTTTTATCGCGTGACAAATTTCAGGACGTTTCAAAATGTCAGCCACGCTAGAAATTCAAAATACTATAACTCAGCCATTTTTTAAGATATAGACGAAACAAAAACTGCTCCGAAATCTTTGTATAAAGGTCAAATACATAAGAAAAAAATATTTTTTCATTTTCAATTTTTTGGTACCACATTTCAAATTTTAAATTTTTTAAGAAATTTTAAATGGCCGACACTTTGAAACAAAATGGCAGATGAAGCTGGCCAACGAACTCGGTCGAGACATTTGTATGTACTATGTACACACCGAATTACATCCAAATCGGTTCATAAATACGAGAGTTACAGTGTGACAAAAGTCAGATATATATATATATATATACCGGGTGTCCCAAAAATGACTGATGGATTTTAAAATTCAGTAACTTGCAAACGGTGACAGATATTTAAAAAATTCCTGCAGGAGGGTTATGTATGATGTCAGGAGTTTTTTTACTGTGATTCTTGATTTTGGTTCGAATTTCAAACAATAGATGGCGCTGACGGCAATTGACGCTCAGTCGAGGCCTAAACTGACGTCACTCCGCATTGAACCGAAGGAAGGAGATTAAGGCTATGAAGTGGTTCTCATTCGCCAGCACAATCTTGCTCTTAGGGCCCGATTCTGAACCCATTCGATATGATTTCAATGGAGTGCGTTGTTGTCATGGAAACAACAAATTCTTTGATAGTGGAATACAGCGTTAAGAACTGGGCATGAATTTAAGAAGTAGCATTCGATTTTGCAGGCGATTTTACATTGATGAAGTTTTATTTTCCCAGATTAAATTACCTTTTTGTGGTCTGATTAAAAGAATATTTTATGCATCGTATTTAAAAAAAGTCCTTCCGGCCAGTGCCGGGAGGAAGAGGTAGCTTTCAAATACCTTATTTTAAAAAAGCCAACTTATATTATTCAAACACACGAAGCTCAATTTAGTGGAAACCGAATATAGGAGATTCAATACTAATTTTTATCAATACTCAGTGTTGATTTCAGGGGGTGGCCCGGGGGGGACATTCCCCCCCGGAGCAATGAGATGTCCCCCCGGGAAGATTTGAGATTTTGGGTTTTCAATGGTCAAAAAGTGCAATTTCCCCCCCGGAACTCTATAATGTCCCCCCCGGAGCCACAGAAATCCCTCCCGGAGAAAAGTGTCTGAATTCAACACTGTCAATACTAAATCATTATGAATGTGAATTTCACGAAATTAGTCAGCTTTATCCAAGCTGCTTTTATTTAAAGTAACTTATATTTGGCTGAGATGTTAAAGTATACTATCCACATGCTTTCTCACATGGAAATAGGCGAATACGTGTGTTATCGCGTGACAAATACAAGATCGTTTCAAAATGTTAGCCATACTAGAAATTCAAAGTGCTATAATTCAACCATTTTTTAAGATATAAACAAAAGAACAAATTTTCAGAAACAAAATCTGCTCCGGAATCTTTGTATCAAGGCCAAACACATAAAAAAATCTTTTCATTTTCCAATTTTTTAATACCTCATTTTAAATTTTAAATTTATTTTTTTTAAATGACAACCCTTTTGAAACAAGATGGCGAATAAAGCTGACCAACGAACTCGGTCGAGACATTGGTATGTTCTATGTACAGACCAAGTAACATCCAAATCGG
This sequence comes from Maratus speciosus, assembly GCA_963932465.1. NCBI lineage: Eukaryota > Metazoa > Arthropoda > Arachnida > Araneae > Salticidae > Maratus > Maratus speciosus. The sequence goes on from OZ010796.1 coordinate 407,460,263, forward strand.
TTCATAAATACGCTTGTTATCGCGTGACAAAAATGAGGTCGTTTTAAAATGTCAGCCACGCTAGAAATTCAAAACGCTATAACTCAGCCACTTTTTTAGATATAGACGAAACAAAAACTGTTCCGGGATCTTTGTATTAAGGTCAAACACATACAGAAAAAATCTTTTTCATTTTCTAATATTTTGGTATCTCATTTTAAATTTTAAATTTTTTAAATTTTTTTAAATGGCCGCCATTTTGAAACAAGATGGCGGATGAAGCTGACCAACGAACTCGGTCGAGATATTTGTATGTACAATGTACACACCAAAGTACATCCAAATCGGTTCATAAATACGCCTGTTATCGCGTGACAAATATCAGGACGTTTCAAAATGTCAGCCACGCTAGAAATTCAAAATGCTATAACTCAGCCATTTTTTGAGATATAGACGAAACAAAAACTGCTCCCGAATCTTTGTATCAAGGTCAAATACATAAAAAAAAATATTTTTTCAATTTTCAATTTTTTGGTACCACATTTCAAATTTAAAATTTTCTTAAAAATTTAAATGGCTGCCATTTTTAAACAAGATGGCGGATGAAGCTGGCCAACGAACTCGGTCGAGACATTGGTATGTACTATGTACAAACGAAGTTGCATCCAAATCGGTTCATAAATACGCCTTTTATCGCGTGACAAACTTCAGGACGTTTCAAAATGTCAGCAACGCTATAAATTCAAAATGCTATAACTCAGCCATTTTTTAAGATATAGACAAAACAAAAACTGCTCCGGAATCTTTGTATAAAGGTCAAATACATAAGAAAAAAATATTTTTCCATTTTCAATTCTTTGGTACCACATTTCAAATTTAAAATTTTTAAGAAAATTTTAAATGGCCGCCATTTTGAAACAAAATAGCGGATGAAGCTGGCCAACGAACTCGGTCGAGACATTGGTATGTACCATGTACATACCGAATTACATCCAAATCGGTTCATAAATTCGAGAGTTACAGTATGACAAAGGTCAGATATATATATATATATATAGTATATGGATATATATATATATTTATGTATCAACTTTTGAACGGAGGGTGGTTTCGGGGTCTGGGGGGCATGATCGATGAAAATATACCAAAATTTTTTGAAATCGCTTTCCTCCGAACGGCTGCAATAGGTAGCTTTTTGTAATGAAAGCTACCTAATAGGTGAAGAGATTTAGAATTTTTAGTTGTTGTTAAAAATTTCATAAATTTATTACATTCTAATAAATTTTAAATCATTTAAGGAAGTTCATCAGTAGGTTTTTATGAATGTTGGATAATAATCGTGAAAATGGTTAATAGTATATTGTTGTTCAAAATAACTACTTAAAAACAAATATTAGAATTTACCATGTTTAACCCTTTTGAATAGGGCTATTATATCGTTGCATTAAAATTAAAAAAATTAAAATGAATGCTCGTTAATTAAAAATTTTGTTTGACAGTTTCATATTAAAAAAAGTCCTTCCGGCCAGTGCCGGGAGGAAGAGGTAGCTTTCATAATCCTTATTTTAAAAAAGCCAAATTATATCATTCAAACAGACGAAGCTCAATTTAGTGGAAACCGAATATAGGAGATTCAGTACTAATTTTTATCAATATAATGAATGAGAATTTCGCGAAATTAGTCAGCTTTACCCAAGCTGCTTTTCTTTAAAGTAACATATATTTGGCTGCCAAATTCGGCAATTTCTTAAAGTGCCTGTCATTTTAAGACAACATGGTGGATGAGGCTAAGCAGGGAACTTAGTCGAGACCTTAGTAATTGCTGTGCACATGCTCACTCACATCGGACTCGGTTAATATATAGGAGTGCTGTCGCATGCAAAAAATCAGATTTTTCAAAATGTCACCCACAATAGAAATTGAAACTGCTATATCTGAGCCATTTTTTAAGGTAAAGACAAACAAAAAATGCTCCTGAATCCTTATATCAAGGTCAAATACTTAAGAAAGAAACCTTTTTCAATTTCTAATTTTTTTGCACCTCACTTTAAATATATATATATTTTTTAATTTAATGGTCGCCATTTTGAAACAAGATGGCTGATGAATCTGGCCAGCGAACTTGGTCGAGGTGTTGATGTATACTATCCACATGCCTTCTTACATCGAAATAGGCGAATACGTGTGTTATCGCGTGACAAATACAAGATCGTTTCAAAATGTTAGTCATGCTAGAAATTCAAAGTGCTGTAAATCAACCATTTTTTAAGATATAAACAAAAGAAAAAATTTTCAGAAACAAAAACTGCTCCGGAATCTTTGTATCAAGGCCAAACACATAAAAAAATCTTTTTCATTTTCCAATTTTTTAATACCTCATTTTGAATTTTAAATTTAATTTTTTTTTAATGGCAACCCTTTTGAAACAAGAGGGCGAATGAAGCTGGCCAACGAACTCGGTCGAGACATTGGTATGTACTATGTACAGACCAAGTTACATCCAAATAGGTTCATAATTACGCCTGTTATCGCGTGACAAAAATCAGGTCGTTTTAAAATGTCAGCCACAAGAGAAATTCAAAATGCTATTACTCAGCCATTTTTTTTAGATATAGACGAAAGAAAAACTGTTCCGGAATCTTTGTATTAAGGTCAAACACATACAAAAAAATCTTTTTCACTTTCCAATTTTTTGGTATCGCATTTAAATTTTTTTTATTTTTTAATTTTTTTAAATGGCCGCCATTTTGAAACAAGATGGCGGATGAAGCCGGCCAACGAACTCGGTCGAGATATTTGTATGTACTATGTACACACCAAGGTACATCCAAGTCGGTTCATAAATACGCCTGTTATTACGTGAGAAAAATCAGGACGTTTCAAAATGTCAGCCACGCTAGAAATTCAAAATGCTATAACTCAGCCATTTCTTAAGATATAGACGAAACAAAAACTGCTCCCGAATCTTTTTATCAAGGTCAAACACATAAGAAGAAAATATTTTTTCAATTTTTAATTTTTTGGTACCACATTTCAAATTTAAATTTTTCTTTAAAATTTAAATGGCCACCATTTTTATACAAGAGGGCGGATGAAACTGACCAACGAACCCGGTCGAGTCATTGGTATGTACTATGTATAAACGAAGTTACATCCAAATCGGTTCATAAATACGCCTTTTATCGCGTGACAAAATTCAGGACGTTTCAAAATGTCAGCCACGCTAGAAATTCAAAAGTCCTTCCGGCCAGTGCCGGGAGGAAGAGGTAGCTTTCATATTCCTTATTTTAAAAAAGCCAACTTATATCATTCAAACACACGAAGCTCAATTTAGTGAAAACCGAATATAGGAGATTCAATACTAATTTTTATCAATATAATGAATGAGAATTTCGCGAAATTAGTCAGCTTTAGCCAAGCTGCTTTTCTTTAAAGTAACTTATATTTGGCTGCCAAATTCGGCGATTTATTAAAGTGCCTGCCATTTTAAGACAACATGGTGGATGAGGCTAACCAGTGAACTTGGTCGAGACCTTCGTAATTGCTGTGCACATGCTCACTCACATCGGAATCGGTTGATATATACGAGTGCTGTCGCATGCAAAAAATCAGATTTTTCAAAATGTCACCTACAATAGAAATTGAAACTGCTATATCTGAGCCATTTTTTAAGGTAAAGACAAACAAAAAATGTTCCTGAATCCTTATATCAAGGTCAAATACTTAAGAAAGAAACCTTTTTCAATTTCTAATTTTTTTGCACCTCACTTTAAATATATATATTTTTTTTAATTTAATGGCCGCCATTTTGAAACAAGATGGCTGATGAATCTGGCCAGCGAACTTGGTCGAGGTATTGATGTATACTATCCACATGCCTTCTTACATCGAAATAGGCGAATACGTGTGTTATCGCGTGACAAATACAAGATCGTTTTAAAATGTTAGCCATGCTAGAAATTCAAAGTACTATAATTCAACCATTTTTTAAGATATAAACAAAAGAACAAATTTTCAGAAACAAAAACTGCTCCGGAATCTTTGTATCAAAGCCAAACACATAAAAAAAATCTTTTTCATTTTCCAATTTTTTAATACCTCATTTTAAATTTTAAATTTAATTTTTTTAAATAGCAACCCTTTTGAAACAAGATGGCGAATGAAGCTGGCCAACGAACCCGGTCGAGACATTGGTATGTACTATGTACAGACCAAGTAACGTCCAAATCGGTTCATAAATACACCTGTTATCGCGTGACAAAAATCAGGACGTTTCAAAATGTCAGCACGCTAGAAATTCAAAATGCTATAACTCAGCCATTTCTTAAGATATAGAGAAAACAAAAACTGCTCCCGAATCTTTATATCAAGGTCAAACACATAAGTAGAAAATATTTTTTCAATTTTCAATTTTTTGGTACCGCATTTCAAATCTAATTTTTTCTTAAAAATTTAAATGGCCGCCATTTTTAAAAAAGATGGCGGATGAAGCTGGCCAACGAACCCGGTCGAGACATTTGTATGTACTATATATAAACGAAGTTGCATTCAAATCGGTTCATAAATACGCCTTTTATCGCGTGACAAAATTCAGGACGTCTCAAAATGTCAGCCACGCTAGAAATTCAAAATGCTGCAACTCAGCCATTTTTTAAGATATAGACGAAACAAAAACTGCTCCGAAATCTTTGTATAAAGGTCAAAATCATAAGAAAAAAATATTTTTCCATTTTCAATTTTTTGTTACAACATTTCAAATTTAAAATTTTTTAAAAATTTTCAATGGCCGCCATTTTGAAACAAAATGGCGGATGAAGCTGGCCAACGAACTCGGTCGAGACATTGGTATGTACTATGTACACACCGAATTACATCGAAATCGGTTCATAATTACGCCTTTTATCGCGTGACAAATTTCAGGACGTTTCAAAATGTCAGCCACGCTAGAAATTCAAAATGCTATAACTCAGCCATTTTTTAAGATATAGTCGAAACAAAAACTGCTCCGGAATCTTTGTATAAAGATCAAATACATCAGAAAAAAATATTTTTCCATTTTTAATTTTTTGGTACCTTATTTCAAATTTTAATTTTTTTTTAAATTTTCAATGGCCGCCATTTTGAAACAAAACGGCGGATGAAGCTAGCCAACGAACTCGGTCGAGACATTGGTAAGTACTATGTACACACCGAATTACATCGAAATCGGTTCATAATTACGAGAGTTACAGTCTGACATAGGTCAGATATATATATATATATATATATATATATATATATATATCAATTTTGAACGGAGGGTGGTTTCGGGGTCTGGGGGTCATGATCGATGAAAATATACCAAAATTTTTTGAAATCGCTTTCCTCCGAACGGCTGCAATAGGTAGCTTTTTGTAATGAAAGCTACCTAAAAGGCTATAACTCAGCCATTTTTTAAGATATAGACGAAACAAAAACTGCTCCGAAATCTTTGTATGAAGATCAAATACATAAAAAAAAAATATTTTTCCATTTTTAATTTTTTGGTACCACATTTCAAGTTTTAAAATTTTTTAAAAATTTTAAATGGCCGCCATTTTGAAACAAAACGGCGGATGAAGCTCGCCAACGAACTCGGTCGAGAGATTGGTATGTACTATGTACACGCTGAATTATATCCAAATCGGTTCATAAATACGCCTTTTATCGCGTGACAAAATTCAGGACGTTTCAAAATGTCAGCCACGCTAGAAATTCAAAATGCTATAACTCAGCCATTTTTTAAGATATAGACGAAACAAAAACTGCTCCGGAATCTTTGTATAAAAGTCAAATACATAAGAAAAATATATTTTTCCATTTTTAATTTTTTGGTACCACATTTCAAGTTTTAAAATTTTTTAAAATTTTTAAATGGCCGCCATTTTGAAACAAAACGGCGGATGAAGCTGGCCAAAGAACTCGGTCGAGACATTTGTATGTACTATGTACACACCGAATTACATCGAAATCGGTTCATAATTACGGGAGTTACAGTATGACATAAGTCATATATATATATATATATATATATATATATATATATATATATATATATATATATATATATATATATATATTAACATTAATTAAACTTAACCTACCACCGTCAATTATTATGAATTAAAGCTGTAAGTATTAAAAAAATATATATATATATATATCAATTTTGAACGGAGGGTGGTTTCGGGGTCTGGGGGTCATGATCGATGAAAATATACCAAAATTTTTTGAAATCGCTTTCCTCCGAACGGCTGCAATAGGTAGCTTTTTTGTAAAGAAAGCTACCTAATATTGTACTGCATGCAACTTCATCTTGATGTTAGGTAAAAAAAAAAAAAAAAAAAAAAAAAAAAAAAAACTAGTAAATTTTTTTTATCTACATCTACTACTATTTAAATTGTAAAAATGTGTTAAAAGAATTCTTGGAGTTTATTTTTACGCTTTTTCAACTCTTTCTACACACAAATGCCAATATGCATACTATTGTTAATAATAAAGATATCAATGATGTATAATGTGATAAACTAAGTTCAAATTAAATTTGACAAGTGTCTAAAACTTAGTAGTACTTAAATTATTGAAGTCCACAAACAAATTTTTATTGAAATTTTTATCTTGATATAAATTAAGACCGTATTTCTAATAGCACATTTATTGAAATGCAATTGTAATTTTAAAGCTCTTTAGTTTATATATATTTAAAAAAAATTCATGAATCGTAATAATCAGGACTTGGCAAATGCGATCGCCACTTGAAACCAATATATTTTACTCGACGACCAAGATTTTTAATCTGGTGGTTTTTGTAGTGTTAACGAAAGAAAAAAAGTCCTTCCGGCCAGTGCCGGGAGGAAGAGGTAGCTTTCATAATCCTTATTTAAAAAAAGCCAACTTATATCATGCAAACACACGAAGCTCAATTTCGTGGAAACCGAATATAGGAGATTCAATACTAATTTTTATCAATATAATGAATGAGAATTTCGCGAAATTAGTCAGCTTTATCCAAGCTGCTTTTCTTTAAAGTAACTTATATTTGGCTGCCAAATTCGGCAATTTCTTAAAGTGCCTGTCATTTTAAGACAACATGGTGGATGAGGCTAAGCAGTGAACTTGGTGGAGACCGTAGTAATTGCTGTGCACATGCTCACTCACATCGGAATCGGTTAATATATAGGAGTGCTGTCGCATGCAAAAAATCAGATTTTTCAAAATGTCACCCACAATAGAAATTGAAACTTCTATATCTGAGCCATTTTTTAAGGTAAAGACAAACAAAAAATGCTCCTGAATCCTTATATCAAGATCAAATACTTAAGAAAGAAACCTTTTTCAATTTCTAATTTTTTTGCACCTCACTTTAAATATATATATTTTTTTTAATTTAATGGCCGCCATTTTGAAACAAGATGGCTGATGAATCTGGCCAGCGAACTTGGTCGAGGTGTTGATGTATACCATCCACCATCCACATGCCTTCTTACATCGAAATAGGCGAATACGTGTGTTATCGCGTGACAAATACAAGATCGTTTCAAAATGTTAGCCATGCTAGAAATTCAAAGTGCTATAAATCAACCATTTTTTAAGATATCAACAAAAGAACAAATTTTCAGAAACAAAAACTGCTCCGGAATCTTTGTATCAAGGCCAAACACATAAAAAAAATCTTTTTCATTTTCCAATTTTTTAATACCTCATTTTGAATTTTAAATTTAATTTTTTTTAAATGGCAACCCTTTTGAAACAAGATGGCGAATGAAGCTGGCCAACGAACTCGGTCGAGACATTGGTATGTACTATGTACAGACCAAGTTACATCCAAATAGGTTCATAAATACGCCTGTTATCGCGTCACAAAAATCAGGTCGTTTTAAAATGTCAGCCACAAGAGAAATTCAAAATCCTATTACTCAGCCATTTTTTTTTAGATATAGACGAAAGAAAAACTGTTCCGGAATCTTTGTATTAAGGTCAAACACATACAAAAAAAATCTTTTTCATTTTCCAATTTTTTGGTATCTCATTTAAATTTTTTTATTTTTTTATTTTTTTTAAATGGCCGCCATTTTGAAACAAGATGGCGGATGAAGCTGGCCAACGAACTCGGTCGAGATATTTGTATGTACTATGTACACACCAAGATACATCCAAGTCGGTTCATAAATACGCCTGTTATTACGTGAGAAAAATCAGGACGTTTCAAAATGTCAGCCACGCTAGAAATTCAAAATGCTATAACTCAGCCATTTCTTAAGATATAGACGAAACAAAAACTGCTCCCGAATCTTTTTATCAAGGTCAAACACATAAGAAGAAAATATTTTTTCAATTTTCAATTTTTGGTACCACATTTCAAATTTAAATTTTTCTTAAAAATTTAAATGGCCGCCATTTTTAAACAAGATGGCGGGTGAAGCTGGCCAACGAACCCGGTCGAGACATTGGTATGTACTATATATAAACGAAGTTACATCCAAATCGGTTCATAAATACGCCTTTTATCGCGTGACAAAATTCAGGACGTTTCAAAATGTCAGCCACGCTAGAAATTCAAAAAAGTCCTTCCGGCCAGTGCCGGGAGGAAGAGGTAGCTTTCATAATCCTTATTTAAAAAAAGCCAACTTATATCATGCAAACACACGAAGCTCAATTTAGTGGAAACCGAATATAGGACATTCAATACTAATTTTTATCAATATAATGAATGAGAATTTCGCGAAATTAGTCAGCTTTATCCAAGCTGCTTTTCTTTAAAGTAACTTATATTTGGCTGTCAAATTCGGCAATTTCTAAAAGTACCTGTCATTTTAAGACAACATGGTGGATGAGGCTAAGCAGTGAACTTGGTCGAGACCTTAGTAATTGCTGTGCACATGCTCACTCACATCGGAATCGGTTAATATATAGGAGTGCTGTCGCATGCAAAAAATCAGATTTTTCAAAATGTCACCCACAATAGAAATTGAAACTGCTATATCTGAGCCATTTTTTAAGGTAAAGACAAACAAAAAATGCTCCTGAATCCTTATATCAAGATCAAATACTTAAGAAAGAAACCTTTTTCAATTTCTAATTTTTTTTGCACCTCACTTTAAATATATATATTTTTTTTAATTTAATGGCTGTCATTTCGAAACAAGATGGCTGATGAATCTGGCCAGCGAACTTGGTCGAGGTGTTGATGTATACTATCCACATGCCTTCTTACATCGAAATAGGCGAATACGTGTGTTATCGCAAACGCAAATACAAGATCGTTTCAAAATGTTAGCCATGCTAGAAATTCAAAGTGCTATAAATCAACCATTTTTTAAGATATCAACAAAAGAACAAATTTTCAGAAACAAAAACTGCTCCGGAATCTTTGTATCAAGGCCAAACACATAAAAAAAATCTTTTTCATTTTCCAATTTTTTAATACCTCATTTTGAATTTTAAATTTAATTTTTTTTTTAATGACAACCCTTTTGAAACAAGATGGCGAATGAAGCTGGCCAACGAACTCGGTCGAGACATTGGTATGTACTATGTACAGACCCAGTTACATCCAAATAGGTTCATAAATACGCCTGTTATTGCGTGACAAAAATCAGGTCGTTTTAAAATGTCAGCCACAAGAGAAATTCAAAATGCTATTACTCAGCCATTTTTTTTAGATATAGACGAAAGAAAAACTGTTCCGGAAATTTTGTATTAAGGTCAAACACATACAAAAAAAAATCTTTTTCATTTTCCATTTTTTTGGTATCTCATTTAAATTTTTTTATTTTTTAATTTTTTTAAATGGCCGCCATTTTGAAACAAGATGGCGGATGAAGCTGGCCAACGAACTCGGTCGAGATATTTGTATGTATTATGTACACACCAAGGTACATCCAAGTCGGTTCATAAATACGCCTGTTATTACGTGAGAAAAATCAGGACGTTTCAAAATGTCAGCCACGCTAGAAATTCAAAATGCTATAACTCAACCATTTCTTAAGATATAGACGAAACAAAAACTGCTCCCGAATCTTTTTATCAAGGTCAAACACATAAGAAGAAAATATTTTTTCAATTTTCAATTTTTGGTACCACATTTCAAATTTAAATTTTTCTTAAACATTTAAATGGCCGCCATTTTTAAACAAGATGGCGGTTGAAGCTGGCCAACGAACCCGGTCGAGACATTGATATGTACTATGTATAAACGATGTTACATCCAAATCGGTTCATAAATACGCCTTTTATCGCGTGACAAAATTCAGGACGTTTCAAAATGTCAGCCACGCTAGAAATTCAAGATGCTATAACTCAGCCATTTTTTAAGATATAGACGAAACAAAAACTGCTCCGAAATCTTTGTATAAAGGTCAAATACATAAGAAAAAAATATTTTTCCATTTTTAATTTTTTGGTACCACATTTCAAGTTTTAAATTTTTTTAAAAATTTTTAATGGCCGCCATTTTGAAACAAAACGCGGATGAAGCTGGCCAACGAACTCGGTCGAGACATTGGTATGTACTATGTACACGCCGAATTACATCCAAATCGGTTCATAAATACGAGAGTTACAGTGTGACATATATCAGATATATATATATATATATATATATATGGATATATATATATATATATATATATATATATATCAATTTTGAACGGAGGGTGGTTTCGGGGTCTGGGGGTCATGATCGATGAAAATATACCAAAATTTTTTGAAATCGCTTTCCTCCGAACGGCTGCAATAGGTAGCTTTTTTGTAAAGAAAGCTACCTAATGGTATAACTCAGCCATTTTTTAAGATATAGACGAAACAAAAACTGCTCCGAAATCTTTGTATAAAGGTCAAATACATAAGAAAAAAATATTTTTCCATTTTCAATTTTTTGGTACCACATTTCAAATTTTAAATTTTTAAACAAAATTTAAATGGCCGCCATTTTGAAACAAAATGGCGGATGAAGCTGGCCAACGAACTCGGTCGAGAGATTGGTATGTACTATTTACACACCGAATTACATCCAAATCGGTTCATAAATACGCCTTTTATCGCGTGACAAAATTCAGGACGTTTCAAAATGTCAGCCACGCTAGAAATTCAAAATGCTATAACTCAGCCATTTTTTAAGATATAGACGAAACAAAAACTGCTCCGGAATCTTTGTATAAAGGTCAAATACATAAGAAAAAAATATTTTTCCATTTTTAATTTTTTGGTACCACATTTCAAGTTTTAAATTTTTTTAAAAATTTTAAATGACCGCCATTTTGAAACAAAACGTCGGATGAAGCTGGCCAACGAACTCGGTCGAGACATTGGTATGTACTATGTACACACCGAATTACATCGAAATCGGTTCATAATTACGGGAGTTACAGTGTGACATATGTCAGATATATATATATATATATATATATATCAATTTTGAACGGAGGGTGGTTTCGGGGTCTGGGGGTCATGATCGATGAAAATATACCAAAATGAAAGCTACCTAAAAGTGTAAACGGCATTTTCCATATCATAAACAGAAAACGACATTCTCTGACTAGCACATTCCGCCTCAAAGTTTCGAAATCCTCCCAAAACAGATCTGCGCATTTTCTCGCGCATTATTGCTGTTTGGGATGTTTTGTTTACATTTTTGTGCTACCGGAGGGACTTTGTTGAAAGCGAAATAGAAGTACGAACGTCATAGCGCGGTGGTTAAAGCGCAATCTTTGCAATAGTTAGGTTGTGAGTTGTGTCCTATTTGTTGTAGATTTTCGTTTTGATCTTTAACATTTAAAGATCAGTTGCTTTGTATTTTTTTTTTAATTGTCAATTAGACATTTAAATTTAAATGACAATTAAGTTATAAAATTTAATTTTAAATCAATTTAAATAATTAAAATAAATTTTTAAATAATTAAATGGACATTTATTAAAATGCAATAATTCTAAAAATGAAATTTAAAATATTTTTATGTTAGTTGAGATACCGACCTGTTCTATTAGATAGATATCAAATTAGTATTTTGTTTTGATCTTTAACATATAAAGATCAGTTGCTTTGTAATTTTTTTATTGTCAATTAGACATTTAAATTTTAATTACATTTAAGTTTTCATATTTAATTTAAATCTGTATTACATAAAATTTAATTTTAAATAAATTTAAGTAATTCAAATAAATTTTTAAATTCTATTTTTTATTAATTAAATGAACATTTATTAAAATGCAATAATTCTTAAAATAAAATGAAAAATATTTTTATGTTAATTGTGATATCGCCCTGTTGTAAGAGATAGATATCAAATTAGTAAAATCAATTTTTTAAAGTTGTTATGTTTTAAAGTGAAGTATTATTGTTCATATATAAAATTCTCTATTAATTTACTTGTATTAATTTTACTAATTACTGGTTCATTTGTAACTATAAAATAGTGGAACATAAAAATATTAATTATGTATATATAAATAAAAATATTAATATTAATTATACATATTTAAATTTTAATATTATTATATATTTAAATAGTGATAATAATGTAAGAATAAAAAAGAAAATATTTAATTATGTTAATCTTCCACTAACATAATCAAAGATTTTCTTTTTTTCTTATATTATCACTATTTAAATATATAATTAATATTGACATTTAAATATACTAAATTAATTAATATTTAAATATGCATAATTGATATCAAGTAATAATTATTGAAATAATGATAATAATGTTTTTTTCTTATATTATTATCACTATTTAAATATATAATTAATATTGGTACTATTAAATATTTAAACATGTATAATTGATATTAACTAATAATTATTTAAATATGTATAATTAGTAATTTCATTTAAATATATATAACTAATATTAATTATTAATTAATTAATATATACATATTATATATAATTATTATAATATTATTATATGTAATTATTATAATTAATATATGTATTATAATTATAAAATTATATATTTTTTAAATGTATATAATTTATATTAATTAACATTATTATTTCATATTAATTTATAATTCATATTAATAAATATTATTTAAACATATAATTAATGTTTTAGCTTAGTAGTTTGTTATTAATTTTCTTCAGTTTTCAATGTCTAGCTAGTGAGATATTAAATATGAAAAAAAAAAATCTATATTAGATAAAAACTTAGGGTTTTTTTTAGACATAAATGAACTTTTGTTTTGTACTATATACTTTGTAGAAACCCAATCATTACATGCATATATGTTTAGTATAGACATATCTACTTATGAATAGGAAGGGTGTATTAAAGGACAGTTTCACAAAAATGGATGTAAATAACACCAAAAATATTTTAATTTAAATACAAATTATTAGTAATAATGCGTAACTGAAACATAGGTATACTTTTTTGGTCATCCTTAGAATATGGAAGCTATACTTTTTTCTTTCTTTTTTTCTTTTTCTTTTTTTGGTATATGTTGTCCACATTAGTGATATATTTGAATGGCATTGTGATTGTGATCTGAAGAATTTTATGAATATTAGAGTAGATGACAGCAGATATCTAAACCATATGCGATTTTCAAGTATATTAGAAACACACACATACATAAAATTTATGCAGACATGTATATATTCATATTTATTATGTGCATATATTGATATGTATTCAAATATTCACACATGAATATGTGTATGATTGTATAAGTTTTCACTTTTATGAGAAAAAATTGTCAGATTTATTGACTTACGAGAACGTTAAGAAAATGCAAAACTAAAGCAGAAAGATGCTATATTACATTGATTATTAAAAACTTTAATTGATTATCCTTAGTGTATAACTATACTCGATGACGTATAGCAGATTGGTAAAAACAATAAAAATCTGATCTAGGAGACCTCTCTAATATCTATATTTTCTTAGTAAGATTTTGAATTGATGTTAAACAAAATAAAATGTATTTTTAGCTATCACTAATCGAATACAATAACAGCTCTCTTTCTACTCCTTATTCTTCTTTTATTTCTATTTATTTATTTATTGTTTTTATTCATTTACTTATTTATTTATTATTTATTTACTTTCTCTCTCTCTCTCTCTCTCTTTTTTTTTCTTTTTGCATAATTTAACATGTCATGATTTCTTGTATATTTTCAGCATTAAAAAGTTTTAATTTATTAATCTTAGTGCATTACTATGCTTGGTGACTTATATCACACTGGTAGAAAAAAATAAAATAAAAATTTGATATAGCAGACTCAATATTTTCTTAGTAAGGTTTTGAATTGATACTTATCAAGATAAGAAAATTTTAAAAAATAAAATGTATTTTTAGCTATCATTTTTTAAACTATTCGAATACAATAACATCTCTCTTTCGTTCTTCTTTTTTTTTATTTTTAATTATTATTGATTATAAATTGGAATACTATAAGAAATGTAAAAAAATATAAATTAAAATTTACAAATTATGTTAATACAATTCTCGTATATAATTAATTAATATTTGATGGTACATGAAAACAAAATTCCATTAAATATATTTTGATTTTTTTCAAATCAATTACTTGTATATTACATTTATTTTATAAAACATAATTTATTTTAGTCAAAAGCATTAGATTAACATAATATTTTATATTCTTCTCCGTAGATGGCGACACTATGCAAATGTACGATGTTAGCAAGGAATCTTTGAAGGGCGAGAGAATGCGCGAAGCAATGCGCAGATCGATTTTGGGAGGATTTCGGAAATCTTTGATGCGGAACATGCAAGCAGTGTTGCCAATCTGCGGGTAATTACCCGAATTGCGGGTATTTTGATCGCTTGCGGGTATTTTGGGGGGTATTTTCGAACGCAGTATTTGAGGGTATTTTTTTTTAACTTGACGTACAAGTTTTGGCTTTTTTAGTACTTTACTCTTGTGCAGTTTGTATTTTCTCACTGGCAGCCAGAGTTTCGTATCGTTCGTAAACGTGTTTCAGTCAGTCAGCGAATGGTAAATGAAGATGAAAGAGAGGAAAAGGGAATGGCTTTTAGAGGGGAGGAAGTCTTTGTCAGCGTCAGGGAAACTTTGAGGGGTAATGCGCGATGATTTTTTCTCACATTCTTTGTAAGTAATTAAATGCGGATTTGCTAATGATTAACAAACGCTGGTGTGCTCTACAAGGGGAAAATCATTTACCACCCACATATGGTAATACTTTTATTAAACTCAGACTGGAATGCATTATGATCTTTAAAAGATTTTCCGCTCGGGCTGGAGAGGAGTGGTAAACGATTAATTTTCTGATCTAAAAAGATCGAAGACCTTCTAATCGAAAGGGTTTTTTTCTTCTTCTTTTTTTTTTTTTTCTTCTCTTCTTGGAAAATTTCCTTTCCGTTTCGAATTAGAATTGAAGAAAAGACACTCCATGCTTATCCGATTTCATCATACAGTTTTTAAGAATTAACCAATATAACAGCAAGTATTTATTCAAATGATAAAAAAATTAATAAAATATAAAACATAAATGTTTAATGAAATTAGTAATTCATTTCAGATTTTTCCTAGAGATCTGCACCGGCCGGGCCTTGGCCCGAAGCCTGAGCTCGGGCCTAATTCCATTCACGGCACTCGGGCCGAGCCTGGTCTTTGCTGTTTCGGACCTGGCAGGGCCCGAGCCTTACTTTTATCTGAAGACTCGGATCGGGTTAGGCCGGGCCGGACAAACTCATTCTCTCAGTTCAGAGCCAGGAGCTTGCTTCTTCCTAGATTTCCACGGGTCGACATTTTCACTCCCGGTCTTAACCCAGCCCTATGAAAGTCATTGTCTTGACGTCCGTGTAAAAATATATAAAATCTAACCCGGTCCAAAGATTTGTGCAAAAAATGCATATATTTTTAAATCGCAATTATTCTACAATTAAACGTCAAAATTTATTTTAGTGCTCGCGATTATATGTTTCTAGATGTTTAAACATATACGTAGTGAAGCGCTAATACCATATTATACTAATTCAAAATCGAAACCCGGTATAACATGTTTCAAACGTATTAAATGTATAACCGGGAGCACTAGTTTATTCTTTTTAAAGAATTGTAGATTTCTTGGCAATAAAATTAAAATACGCTAAAATCTGTAGAAAACAACCTGCCTTTGACGGAATCGTGTCTTAAACAAAAAAATTTTTGATTCAAGCAAAATGAATATAATAATACACGAGAAAGGAATATAATACTTTTACACCTGCTAAAAAGTAAACTTGTCTGTAACGCACTATTTTCTTATTGTGTGATTCCGTTTTAGAAGTTTTTACTGTATAATGTATTTCAGATTTTTAAGTCACGATACTTGGAATATGGACTAACAATATTAATGATAAAACATTTACATACAAACAAAAGATTTATTTTAAATATATATATATTGCAGTCTAAGGCACTTCTTTTAAAATGTAAATTATAACTGTGAAAAAAAAAAGGTAAAATAAGCATTTTTCGTTAGAACACCACGTTCGAAATTTTTTAGACATATCAATGTAAAAATCTATGTCTCATAAAAATTCAGTCGGGCCGGACTGGGCTCAGATCAAACTTTTAAATTGGGTCGGGCCGGATTGAACGTTTTCTCTATGTATCGAACAGGGCCCGAAGGTAGAAATTTTGGCCTGTGCAGACCTCTAATCCCCCCCCCCCCCCCATAAATGATCCAGTTATAAATATTTCAAGATCCTTCTTGAAGTATTCGATCTTTAAATTGATCCTTTGAGCTTGAAATCTTTTGTTAACAAAGGATGGCTTGTTTTGATGGCTGGCCAGACCAAAAGTTAAATCGCTGCCACTGGATACTTCTAAAAACATAATTTGCATAATAATCTTTCTGCAGAATTAAACAGTCCACTCCTCTGAATACAAAGCCTATCTTTAAATTTGGAAATGTTATGTTTTTAATTTCATAAATGGAGAATTTTGTAAAAGAACTAGTAACTGTAAGGAAGAAAAGAAAATTGTAAAAATCATAAAAGTAATATGAAAGAAATTTATAGTGATTATAGATAGTAAAAATTTATATTTTAATAATATGCATGTAATAATCTGTTTATAATGTATGTATTTCATGAAAAAATGATATGCCCTTAGCCCTTGTTATTATCCCCTTACCCTATGAATTAGTTGGGTTTTACATCACTAGATGGCGCTTCTAAACTCAAAGCTTGAGGGTATTTTGCGGGTATTTTTTTCACAGTCGGAGGGTAAATAGCAAATTCTCTACTGGCAACACTGCATGCAAGTCATTCTCATTCTCTGCAGCTCTAGCCAGCTAGCATGTCATGTCATGTGATTAGAATGTGGGGAGAGGGTGGGTCGTTCTTACGGGTTGTTTACCAATGTTTTTTGCAAGAGGGTTCTGTTTAGTGTTTTTCATGGAAATTTGGTAGTAGTGGCGCAGGGCGGGGGGGGGGGGGATTGAGAGAGAATTTTAAATATTAGAACAATAACTTTATTTAATGAAGAATATTCTATAATTATACGTGTTTAGTGCTTGAATTATCATCCATATTAAATGGGAAAAAATTCTAATGAAAATCAGAAGGACATTTTTTTGGAGGGGTGGGGGGGAGGTACTTATCCTTAACGATTTTACTGTTGTATTAAATCAATCCTTAGATTGTTGTATTAAATCAATCATTAGATTGTTGTATTAAATCAATACTTTGATTGTTGTATCAACCCTTAAGAACGACCCACCCTCTCCCCACATTCTAATCATATGACATGACATGCTAGCTGGCTAGCTGATATAGAAATTGCCGTTTATACTGTTTTCTTTCGTTAACACTACAAAAACCGCCAGATTAAAAATCTTGGTCGTCGAGTACAAAATATTGGTTTCAAGTGGCGACCGCATTTGCCAAGCCCTGATTATTACGATTCATGATTTTTTTAAAAATATATATAAACTAAAGAGCTTTAAAATTACAATTGCATTCCAACAAATGTGCTATTAGAAATACGGTCTTAATTTATATTAAGATAAAAATTTCAATAAAAATTTGTTTGTGGCCTTCAATAATTTATGTACTACTAAGTTTTAGACACTTGCCAAATTTAATTTCAACTTAGTTTATCACATTATATATCATTGATATCTTTATTATTAAAAATATTAGCATTTGTGTGTAGAAAGAGTTGCCAAAGCGTAAAAATTCAAACTCCAAGAATTCTTTTAACACATTTTTACAATTTAAATAGTAGATGTAGATAAAAAATATTTACTAGTTTTTTTTTTGTTTTTTTTTTTTTTAAACCTAACATCAAGATGAAGCTGCATGTAGTACAATATTTTAATATCAAACTGTCAAACAAAATTTTTAATTAACTAGCATTCATTTTATTTTTTTTAGTTTTAATGCAACGATATAATACCCCTATTCAAAAGGGTTAAACAAGGTAAATTCTAATATTTGTTTTTAAGTAGTTATTTTGAACAACAATATACTATTAACCATTTTCACGATTATTATCCAACATTCATAAAAACCTACTTATGAACTTCCTTAAGGTGTCTCAGGACTCTTAAAGCTTCAAATTTTAGAAATTTTAATTTTTTTAGATGTTAAACTACTATCTTTTCTGAACATTTTGATATAATCATATCCTTGAAATTCCGATTAGAACGAAAGTTATGGTTTTTAGGTAGATTTTGTATGAAATACTACCTATTACGTTCTTCCCTATGTTGGAATTTCTGAAAAATTTTTGCAGATCTACACCGATCATTACCCCTAAAACCCAAAACCACACTCAGTAAAAAACTTCATATCTATCTATCTATCTATCTCTCTCTATATATATCTATATATATCACTTTCTCCTGGAGACGATAACTTTCACAATTCTGCACAAATCCCTTCCAAACTGATGCATAAAATCAAGGGGCATAAAATATCGATCAAGTTTGTTAATGGGCAAAATCGGAACAAGGGGGTGGAAATAGGAAGGGGTTTTGTGAAAACTGAAAAAAAACCCCATAACTTCTTAATTTTTGTACATATCAAATCAGTTTAAAGTTTTTATTACTTCTAAAAATAGGGCCAAAAATTTATATATCATAGATTTTTGATAAAATTAAAAATGGGCTCAAGGGGCGCAAAAATAGGGTTTTTGGGAGAAAAAAATTCACAACTTCGTCAATTCTCCAGGTATCAAATCCAATTAATTTTATTATAAATCTCCTTAATATTATCTACAACTTTTATATTCGCAAGTTTTTGATAGGACCAATTCGTACCGCAAAAAAAATTAAAAACGAAAAAAAAAAGGGGTGGGGTTCATAAATCCGTCAATTCACAAGATATAAAATCCCCATGATTTTATCATATATCTTCTTAATGTTGTCTGCAACATTTATACAGACAAGTTATAGGACCAATTCTTACAGCAAAAACAAATTAAAAATACATAGTTGTTGAAGAAAAAAATCATCTTATTAAGGGTGTATTCAAATCCAAACTGCTTATTTTCTTACTCATTTTTAATTTCGTTTTTGCTCTC